>CM066035.1:827984879-829184879 GCA_033557465.1 Ichthyophis bannanicus
TCCTCTCAAAACCTGTTGCTGGGATCCCCTTTTCAGCAACCGCTACCCCAAGCAACTCTCACAACAGATGCTTCTCCAAGGGGTTGGGGAGCTCATCTATAAGATCTCTCCACCCAGGGCATCTGGTCTCCACAGGAGACTTCTCTGCATATCAATCTATTGGAACTCAGAGCAATATTCTTAGCTCTCAGAGTGTTCCATACCCTGCTCAGCTACAGGACAGTCCTCATCCATACGGACAACCAAGTAGCCATGTTCTATGTAAACAAGCAGGGCGGGACTGGCTCTCTGTTGCTTTGCAACGAAGCTTTGCGACTGTGGGCCTTCGCCAGAGAGCATCACATCCATCTTCTGGCAGTATATCTTCCAGGCATTCAAAACTCTTGGGCGGACAGACTCAGTCGAGTTCTGCTCCCACACGAGTGGTCCCTCCACATGGACCAGGTAGCCAGGATTTTTCAAATTTGGGGAACCCCGGACATAGACATCTTTGCAAGTCCGTGGAATGCCAAACTTCCCCGGTTCTGTTCCAGAATTCCGTCTCAGGGAGTTCAGGCCAAGGATGCCTTCCTCCTTCACTGGGGTCAAGACTTCCTTTATGCCTTTCCACCAATTCCCCTAATTCCCAAAACACTATTCAAGCTTCAGAGAGATCGAGGGACCATGATCCTCATAGTTCCACATTGGCCACGCCAAGTGTGGTACCCTTTACTTCTGCATCTTTCTCAAGCTCCTTCCCTGGACTTGGGCTCTGCACCAGACCTTCTGTCCCAGGAAGGGAGAACATTATGGCACCCAAACCCCCAGTCGCTCCATCTCAGGGCTTGGTTGCTGAGCGCCTAGACCTTCAAGATTTTCATCTCTCTCAGCAGGTCAGAGATGTTATTCATGCCTCTGGAGGCGTTCCTATGCTTTCAAATGGAAAAGATTTACCATTTGGTGTTCAGAGAAGGGTCTAAACCCTATGGCAATACCTCTGAATTCTCTATTAGAGTATCTCCTGCATCTATCCCATGCAGGCCTGAAAACGAATTCAGTAAGAGTCCATTTGAGTGCTATTGCAGCGTCCCTCAAGCCTGTCAATGGACAACCTATTTCCTCTCACCCTCTTATAGTAAGATTCATGAGAGGCCTTCTTTTAACTAAACCTCCCATTAGACCACCTCCAGTGGCATGGGACTTAAACCTGGTTCTTGGCCAGCTTATGAAGCCACCCTTTGAACCTTTAGCCACCACCTCCTTGAAATTTCTTTCTTGGAAAGTTGTTTTTCTCATTGCAGTCACCTCAGCACGCCGCATCAGTGAATTGCAAGCTTTGGTGGCTAATCCACCTTATACAAGATTCCATCATGATAAGGTAGTCCTCAGGACCAATCCACACTTTATGCCTAAAGTGGTCTCGCCTTTTCATCTGAACCAGGAGGTATATTTACCTGTATTTTTTTCAGGACCTCATGCATCAAATGCAGAGAGGAATCTTCATACCTTGGATTGTAAGAGAGCTCTCGCTTTCTACTTACAAAGAACACAGCAACATAGAAGGTCTTCTCAACTCTTTGTTGCTTTTGATCCTTCTCATTTAGGGCTTCCAGTCTCTAAGAGAACACTGTCCAACTGGATTGCTCAGTGTATTTCTTTTGCCTACCAGAGTAGAAACATTTCTCTGGAGGGCCATGTCACAGCTCACAATGTGAGAGCCATGGCAGCCTCAATGGCTCATCTAAACTCTGTGTCCATCGACCAGATCTGTCGAGCGGCCACCTGGGCCTCGGTTCATACCTTCACAGCCCATTACTGTTTGGACAAGGACTCCTGCCGGGATGCCTCGTTTGGTCAGGCTGTCCTCAAACACCTGTTCCATTCCTAATCAACTCCTACCCACCTACCCTGGTCAGATGCCAGAGATCCATGGGGGAAGTGCAGCCCTCTGCAAGGGCACACAACCATGGGGTCTCTCCCTGGCATCTGCAGCTAGGGAGTCCCCATATGTGAAGACTCATTCCTGCTTGTTCCTGGAGATAGCACAGTTACTTACCTGTAACAGGTGATCTCTGGGAACAGCAGGAATAAGTCTTCACAACCCACTCATCTCCCCTAGAAGTTGTATCTCTCTATCTATCCTTTCCTCTCTCTCTCTCTTTGTCTCAGCTTTAAAACTCGAACTGGAGAGAGGCGGTTGGGAAAGGCGGGAAGGCAGCGCGCAGGTGCTATGGGATGCTCCCAAAGGCTTTCTTACTGGACGCTGGGGAGCGTTCCCGCGCGGGCTCCGTCGGTACCGACGATACCCATATGTGAAGACTTATTCCTGCTGTTCCCAGAGATCACCTGTTACAGGTAAGTAACTGTGCTTTACACAATCTTTTGGTTCTGTCAGCATTAACAGAGAGGCAATTTTTGTCAAAATATAAAGGACAATACCAGTGTAGTAAATGTTCTGTATGTTTGAACTCCATCCCAGTACGAAACAAATTTGTTCATCCTTTTACGAATGAAATTTTTTATGTTGATGATTTTTCCAACTGTGAAGCTCACAACGTTGTATACGTTGTTCAGTGTCCCTGTAAGAAGCTGTATGTTGGTAAAACCACCCGCAGCATTAGAACTAGAATTATCGAGCACAAGAGTTGTATTAAACGTGGTTTAACTGACAAACCTCTTGTTCAACATTGGCAAGAGGCCAAGCATAAAATTATGGACTTACATAAGAACATAAGATATGCCATACTGGGTCAGACCAAGGTCCATCAAGCCCAGTATTCTTTTTCCAACAGTGGCCAATCTAGGTCATACATACCTAGCAGTTTCCCCAAGGGACACAGGTTCCACAATGCTTGTATTGCTTCAAGCATTGATATCCTGGCTCCCTTCTTAATAATGGTTTATGGACCTTTCCTCCAGGAACTTGTCCAAACCTTTTTTAAACCCAGCTACACTAACGGCCTTTACTACATCCTCCGATAACAAATTCCAGAGTTTGATTACACGTTGAGTGAAAAAATATTTTCTTTTATTAGTCTTAAATAGTTTACCCTGTAGCTTCATTGCATGTCCCCTAGTCTTTCTATATTCTGATAAGGTAAACAATCGATCTACGTTTACCCGTTCCACTCCGTTCATTAATTTATAGACTTCTATCATACCTCCCCTCAGCCGTCTCTTTTCCAGGTTAAAGAGCCCTAACCTTTTTAGCCTTTCTTCATAGGAGCATCCTTCCATCCCCTTTACCATTTTGGTGGCTCTTCTCTGAACCTTTTCTAAAATCGCTATATCCTTTTTAAGATACGGCGACCAAAATTGCACACAATATTCAAGGTGCGGTCTCACCATGGAACGATATAAAGGCATTATAATAGCTTTTGTTTTATTTTCCATTCCTTTCCTTATCATACCTAGCATTCTATTTGCTCTCTTGGCCGCCGCTGCACACTGGGCCGAGGGTTTTAACATGGTATCCACAATGACGCCTAAATCTTTTTCCTGGGTGGTGGTTCCTAATGTGGAACCTTGCATCGTGTAACCATAGTTTGGGTTGTTCTTCCCTAGGTGCGTAACCTTGCACTTGTCCACATTAAATTTCATCTGCCATTTTGATGCCCAGTCTTCCAATTTATCTTTATAAAATTTTTTGTTATAAAGAAAGTCAAAACAAATTGGAGAGGCGGGGACATTAACAAAACGATTATGAGGTTAGAGCAGAGGTATATTTTCTTACTAGATACCTTGGTCCCTAATGGACTTAATTTAGATAAAGATTTATCAGTCTTCCTTTGATGCTCATTTTCATTTTTTGGTAGTATCTCAATTTGAGTGCCTTGTGCACAATATATAATCATATACTGTTAGTTTTTATAATTTATACAGTGCACAGATAACATTTCATTTAATATTGATGTTAATTTTGTAGTCTTTGAGTTTATTCTTTTTACCCCCCTTTTTTATTAATTCACATTGGGGGGTTTTTGTTTTCTCTGTATCTGTTTTTTAGCATTGTCTTTAGATGTGTCTTTTAGGAAAATCATGTTTATTGGTTTTACATATAAGCCAACAGCCAGCGAGCTTATAACTCCAGAGCAGTATTAATGCATGAGAACATAACACCGGAAATACTAATCCGTGAACAGGCAAAACAATCTCCACTGATCTCGTAACTAAACTGACTAATACAGACACTTTGCTGACTAGAATACAGTAGTCCCAGAGCCCCCAGCTCCCCCGATACCCTTTCCCCCCTTCCCCCCCCTTCCCCCCCTGCCTCCCTTCAATCTTCCCCCCCCCCCCCACACCCGGACTGCACTGACCAGGCTTGCGAGTTCACAGGACATCTGGAAGGCCCCTCAGTTCATGCCAGCGAACCATCCCTGCTGACGGATCCCCACACTTTAAGGTATTGATCCCATTTATTTCCCCCTAACAACTTAGCCGAGCGCCTCTCCATCCCCATCAACTCCACCATCGCACGCTCCCATTCCCCCACTGCGGGCGCTGTGTCCTTCAGCCAATGCCACAGTATGATTGCTTCACCACTACAAAGCCTTTGGTGCAGAGTTTACGCGCTTCTCCACCGAGCGGTACCTCCCGCTCATAGGAGTCAAACAGACACCATTCTGGGCTCATCTCCAAGTCCTCCCTTAACCACTTCCCCAATTTCCTCCAAACACCCAGCCAAAGCCCCTGAATGTGGATACAAGCCCAAAACCGATGCGCCAAGCCCCCCTTTTCCACCTTGCAGAGACTACACACATCTGTCGGCACCAATCCCACTTTAGCTGCCCATATATTGTGCACATATGCCCGCCAGAGAAACTTATATTGGATTTCCTATAACTGCACCGCCTCAGAAATCCATTTGATAGCAGCAAACGCTCCCCGCAGGCGCTCTTCCGTACCTTGCGGCACTCCATCCTTCCGCCATTTCTCCACTAAGGCAACCAACCGTGTTCTATCCCCCTCTGGACAAAGCGCCAGCCCCAACCTCCTCGAAGTTATTTTCCCTTCCAGACTATTAAACAACTCCAACATTCCTCCCAGTGCCAACACCTGCCCGTGTTCCTTCCTTAGCCTGAGGGTGTAGTGCCGGACCTGAAAATTAGAAAAATTGATCATGGATTTCTAAATCAAACCTCTTGCGCAAGGAGGCAAAAGAATCCAGCACCTCACACCCCTCCATGCGGAGCTGTCCTACATACCGAAGCCCCCTGTCCGCCCACCGCCTTGCCACTGCTGAAGCCAGTCCCGGGGAAAAGGCCGCATTGCCCATCAAAGGGATACAGTCAGTTGTACGCCATGGGACTTTTCTGCATCTACAGATGGCCTTCCAAGCGACCCATGTCGCCCTCCAGAAACCGGAGAGCTTGCAGCTCTCCGGTGCATTTCCCCGGGACTCCTGCATAACTGCCATTCTGTGATGCGGGGCCGCCGCTTCATCTATAATTGTCAAAGGGACTACATCTGAACTTCCTTCTACCATATCCCGCAAAATCTTCGCCCAACACACCATATTATACCCTCGCACCGACAGTAGCCCGGCTCCACCATGCTCTTTAGGCTGGATCAGAACGTCCAGCGCTATACGTGCCCGCCGGCCTTGCCATAAAAACCTAGACAAATGACTTTGCAAGGTCATCACCTCCCTCCGCCTGATCCACACAGGCAGGTGCCGCAAAACATATGCCCATCGGGGAAACTCCACCATGTTAAATAACGCAATCCTGCCACTTAGTGATAGCGGTAACGGCCTCCATCTCCGCAACCGATCTACAGTCCCCTCAAGTAGGGTCCGGATATTTGCTCTATGTAGCTGGTCTAACCCTGCCGGAATTTGAATGCCCAAGTATTGGATCTGCCCATCCGCCAAACTCAATGGGAAGGTGCCCCGCCAAAGCGCTCGATTCCTCCCCCCCCACATCTAACCCTAACGACTTGGCGATATTGATTTTCAAACCTGAAAAGGTCCCAAAGCCTTCTATAATTTGTAGCGCCCTTGCCAACGATTGCTGCGGATTCGTTTAACAAAGAAGCATATCGTCTGCGAAGGCACTTATTTTAATCCCATCCATCGTCCAGTTTATCCCTGTCACCTCCTCCTGATGCATCAGCTTCACCAGTAAAGGCTCCAGATTAAGTATGAAAAGGAGGGGCGACAGGAGGCAGTCTTGTCTGGTTCCCCTCTTTAACACAAAAGCAGGCGAAACCTCTCCCCCCATTGCTATAAACGCGCGGGGCTCCATGTACAGCGCCTGAACCCAAACCACAAAATGTCCCTCAAAGCCAAAACGTTGCAGAACTTCAAACATATAATCCCACGAGACACGATCGAAGGCCTTCTCGGCGTCCAGGCTGGCCAGCAACAAAGGCGTATCTCGCTGGAGGCAGCGTTCCATGCCTAACAGGACCTTCGCAATGTTACAGACCGCCACTCTTCCTCTCACAAACCCCGCTTGGTAGTCCCCTATAAGACGTGTCAAAACATTCTGTGCCCGCTCCGCCAAAATCGATGCCAAGATCTTCATGTCGAAATTAATAAGCGAGATTGGCTGATATGAGGCTGGGTCTTCCGGGTCTTTCCCTGGCTTGTGAATAAGCGAAATAGAGGCAGTCCGCATGTCTCTCGGGAAGCTCCCGGTATCTAATGCTTCTGCGTATACCGCTGCCAAAATGGGCACCACCTGTCCACCGAGAATTTTATAGAATTCTGACCCATACCCATTGGGGCCCGGCGCCTTGTGTACCTTCCCTGCTTTAATAACCAACTGGATTTCTGCCCCCGAGATCGGTTTATTCAGAGCCTCTCTTTCTTGTGGCGTCACCTGCCGAAGAGATACACTATCCAGAAAGCAGCGTTCCTGCTCTCTATCTTCTCGCTCTGGCGTATAGAGTGTACTGTAAAAACGCATAAACTCCTGCACTATATCTTTCGGCTCCGTAACTTTGACTCCCTTATTGTTCTTGAGCACGGTCACCAAGTTAGCACCCTTCCAATCCTGCACCAGGCGGGCCAAAAGCGTCCCTGACCGGTTTCCGAACCTAAAAAACTGGCGGCGGTAATACTGCATATCAAATACCGCTCTTTCGTGCAAGATATTATTCAATTGCCTCTGAGTCTCCGAGTACCTCCTCAGCGCTCCGTCATGCGTCAGCGCTCCGTTGCAAGGACTCCCTCTTTGCCTCCTGTAGCTTCTGTGCCAGCCTCACCAACTCTTCATTTACTCGCTTCCACTCCTTGGCCACGTAGGCAATAATATGACCCCTAACTACTGCCTTCCCCGCTTCCCATAAAATAGCCTCAGAGGACACACTTCCCTTGTTATCTGCAAGATATTCTCTCCATTTCTCCCACACAAATTCTTGAAATGCCTGCCGGTACCATAGCTGCCGGGGAAACGACCATCTTCCCCCAAGTGAATGGCACCCTTTCCAGCTAACACTGACCATCGCATGGACAGAGACCTGTATGGAGCCAATCTCTGCTCTACTAACCCTACCTAGATCCGCTTGCGTTACCAGTATATAATCAATCCTGGACCAGGTGTGATGGGCTCTAGATAGATGGGTGTAGTCTCTCTCCCCTCCATGTAATGCTCTCCACACATCTAGCAGCCCCCCCATCTGACACAAATACGATATGCCACGTGATGTCCAACCCCCTGCTCCCGGGGGCACCACCGATTTGTCCAACAAAGGATCATGTGGGCAGTTAAAGTCCCCAGCTAGGATTGTGGGTATTCTGGGAATGTTGCCCAACTTCCGCCTCAGGGGCTTAAAAAACCCATGATTATATACATTAGGGGCATATAGCACTTTAGTACGTTTTATTGGCGTACCAAGGCCCCCAACATTCCAGGAGATAAATCTCAGGTCAGTCCCCATCAGCCTGCAGCCCTCCTCCCAAACTCGGCAACAGCCCTAACTAACTCACAACGCTTAGCTGTGAGCTGCCCAGCCTCAGCTCCCAGCGCTAATCTCTCTCTGGCCTTCCCACAAGTCGTCTTCTGCCTAGATCCCCTGCTAGTTGGTCCACACTCTTCCACCGCCCTCCCAAACTCACCCCTCCCCCTCCCCCTGCCCCCCATCCCCAAAACAGCTCCAACCCTGCTATAGTCAGCCTTCCCCCATTCACCCCCCATTCCCCTTGCCTACTGCCCCCCATGTCCCCCTCCCCTTCCCACCTTCCCCCCTGCACCACCCTCTCCTGTCCTCTATGCCCCCCTTCCCTCCTAAAATCGCTAACCATTTTACTCCCGGCGTAACACGCCAGGCTCGGATCCCACCGCTGTGCGCTGCAGGGCTGCCCCACCCCTCCCAACAATGTAAGCCGTTCACCCACCCCCATTAACTATGTTGCTGCCAGGAGGCAATCACCTTAGCTATCTAAAGGCGATAGCCATACCTAGACAAGAAACCGGGTCATGCCTCCAGACAATATCTATATGTAGAGCCAACCCAACAAATTGTAAACTATAACAACATTTTGCAAACACTCTCACTATGAACTATACAGGACAGTAAGCTTACTGGCCCTCCCCAACACAGACCTGAGAAGCTCACAGCAATAGCCATGAAACAGACCTAGAGTGGTCTCATGCAATATCTCGCTGTCTCTTAATCATCATGCAACAGATTATATCATAGTCGAGTATCTTGTAAGTCCCTTCTGTAGGCCTCGCCATTCTCCGGCCTCTCTGCTAAGTTCTGCGGCTTCTTTCTGTGCCCAGGGTCCGGTGCTCATCTTCTCAGGTCTCCCGCCTGCTCTCCGACCCAGACTTCTCCAATTCCTCCATAAACCTCCGCGCCGCCGCTGCTGTTGGCAGTACATTATTCTTCCCTTCGTGCTGCACGCGGAGCGTTGCCGGGAACGCTAATGTGAAGCGGAGTTGCTTCTGGAATAAGGCCGAGCAGATCGGGGAGAATTCCTTCCGTTTCGCCGCCACCACGGCGGAATAGTCTTGAAATAAAAGTACTTTATGGCCATCCATCATCAGTCCACTTTTTCCGGTATGCCTGCAGTAACCGCCATTTATGGTGGAAGTTCAGGATGCGTGCTATGATTACTCTGGGCCGCTGGTTGTTCTCTGACTTAGGCCCAATACGATGCACCCGCTCCACTTTTACTTCTCTCACTAGGTCCTCAAGGCCTAGCTCCCGGGGGAGCCACGTTTCCACCATGGGCAGTAGCATAGTGTCAGTATTGGACTCCAACCAATCTCAGGTTGTTCCTACGGGAGCGGTTTTCCAGGTCATCTATTTTATCTCGGAGCATCTCAACTGTCTTTTGCAGCGTGGCCTGTTCCCGGGCCTGACTGCCCTCTGCGTCTTCTAGCGCTGACACGCGGTGTTCAAGCTCATCCACCTGCTGCCAAAATTCCATCAGTGTCTCTCCCACCGTCTCTAATTTGGTGAGAATTAGGTCGAACTTAGGCTCCAAGAGCTTTTCCACTTCCCGCGCCAGCTCCTCAGACACAGATTCCACACTCTCCGCACCTGGAGAGCGCGGTTGCGCCATGCTGGATGTCTGCTTCCCCACTCATCGGAGCTTTCTCACGCTCCTTCCGCGCTGTGGGAGGAATAGTTATAAGCGAATTCCGCAGCAACCACCTCCAAAGGCATACACCTTTCTGCCCGTACTCTTTGTAATATCGTTCGGCTGGGAAGGCTCTTAGAAAAGTTTAAATAAGAGTGGGGCAGCCCTGGAGCGAGCAGAGAAGCCTCTTACTCGCTCATGCGTCATGTGGTCTCCCCCTAGATGTGTCTTTTTTACATTACACTGTACTGTATGCATATTCTTTTAACAAGTTCCCCCTTTTTTAACAAATGTTAATATTGTTCACATTAGCTTTTAAGCCTATGGACTGCTGGTTTCAATATTTGGTTCTAGTCGCTCCTTTCTAATCATTGTCCCTTAGCCCTCACTTGACTCTGCCCCTCCCTGCTTCCTTTATTAAGGTGCATGGGCGGGCGTTTTTTCATCTATTGTTCCTGACAGTTACCAGCGTTGGCTGTTGAAGAGAAGGTAACCCCAGGTGGATCTTTGCTTGGCATTGAGTTTTCAAGTCCTTTAAGTGTTTCATAACTGATTTTTGTTGCTTTTGACGTCTCCAGAACACACCTTTCTTATGTCTGTTTTGCTCTTTTTTTCAGACGTTTTTTGTCCGCGAACTATGGGTTTGTATGCTCGGTCTTTAATTTTTATTATTGTTTGACACTCGACATTCACGCTTCCTTATTGCTTTTTATATCTGGCTCTTTTTTATGTCCGGCTTTTTATTATGTCTCGACATGTTTTAGTAATCCACGTCTTTTGTTTGGTCTTTATATAAAGTTTGCTATGATAATAGTTTATCATGCGTATTTCACATTTTTATGCATGTTCTTTAATAATGTTTTTAATACGTGTTTAACTGTGTTTTACGATGCTAAGATTGGGGTTGTGAGGCATTTTTGCACGCACACATCCACTGCTTATGTAAGCGATTTTTTTAGTTGCTTTTAAAGGTAGTTCTATCTAACTGTTTTAGTATTAAGCACGGTTTTTTAAGTGTTATGCTTTAGCAGTCTTTTAGATCATTTTTCATTTAGCACACAAACGTTTTTGTAATTTTTATCCTCCCCTTCCTGTTTTTAATATAAGCTCTACATGGGTCCTTTTGAATTATTTATAAGGGTCCACATAGCGCTGACTCACTCCTGCTTTTTCCTTTTACGTTTCACATACTATGTTTATGTTCAGTTCTCCGCATCTCTCTTGAATTTACCTGTTCTGTCCTTGTTCCACTTTTTACGCACTTTTTGAATGTATTTCTATGATTGATTGATTAATTTATTTATGTATATTTCCTCTAGAATACACAGATTCATAGCAGTCTGAAATAGTATCTTACGAGACCTCTTGTCTTAATGATTATTCAATGAGGTATTTATATGTTTTTATATGTCACATATCTCTTAATACCCCTTTGGGGCATATTTCTTTGTTCTTTGTTTATTGTTTATTATTATTTCTATATATTTTTTATTTAATTTAAGTGATGGAACATGTTGCTTTTGCTCTGTTCCTTTATGCTTTTAAGTATTTATATGTTTATACTTTCAGTATGTGCCAGCAAAACCCCTGACGAAACACGGCCTGTGTCGGTTTGGCATTTGTTTAATAAAGGTTTCGTTTTTCCACCATACCATGCCTTTGGACTGGTCCCTTGGTTACCAAGCCAGTGCTCTACTTAAGGATCAAAATTTACTACCTATCGTTCAAGACCCCTTTCTGTGTTATCAGGTTTGGTGATATATGATAAATAGTAGTGGGAGGAGTAGCTAGTGGTTAGAGCAACAGCCTAGTACCCAAGCGATCAATGTTTGTTTCCCACTGGCACTCCTTGTGACCTTGGGCAAGTCACTTTATCCTCCATTGCCTCAGAAGAAAAGGTCTGGCAATCTACCTCTGGTGATACCTTGCCAAGAAAGCCCAGGGGCTGCTCGGTCGCTAGGAGTCAGCACTGAATTGACAGCACTAAAAACAAAAACAAAAAACATGGTAGTAATATTCACAGCTGCCAAGAGAAATGCAAGGGTCTTGTGTTGACAGGGAGATGAGGTTAGCATCCAAAGAGAGTGAGCAGGGATGGGGATGCTGCTTATTTATAAACTGAATCATGTATAAATGCTTTCATCGCAAGTCTCACTGTATAAATGAGACCAGCAAGTTTGTGAATCTATGCTCATTATACCTGTTAAAAATGATTTTCTTTTTTATCTCTTGTTACAGATTAGAATTGTAGCACAGAGTTATGGTTGCAGCTTTCCCTGAGCCAATGTGATTAGATAATGGGATAACCACTGGCTGATGAAACGTATTAATGATTTGATAGGTCTTTTACTGAATGATCATTATCTTGGGTGTCTTATTCTGTGCATTTGATTTTGTAATTGATGCCTGGTTGCAGAAACCCCTGCTAGAGCCTAGCGCTAAAACTCTAGGGCAGGATTTCCTCATGCAAGTGTAACTCGGAAGTTTAACTTGGGAGTTCGTACTCGGTGGTGCTGTAAGCAAACAGCATGCAGCAGAGTTCTGTGCAGAAAGTCTGCTCTAAACAAGGAGAGCAAGCCAGGCACATCTACACAGGGGTCTGCGTTAGCAGCAAGTATATATTGCGCACAAAAAAACCCCAGTTTGACACTTGTGTGCATACTCTTGAATGCTGTCTGGCGCATGCAGCAATGTTATTCCGCGAAGACATTCCTTGCTCGCGCTGACCATAGATCTTTGAGCTAACCCTTAATGTCTCTTCAGACCTCGTGTTAAAATCCCATCGTTAAGTTTAGCTTTCTGGTTTTCTGTACACTTTTCTGCATCTGCGCTGTTCAGCTGATTGTATAGCCATTTCTGCATTGGTCATGCTTGTGTTAGATGCCTTCTTGAATTCTGCACCTACACTAGTGCAGAAAGCTGTGCGCAAATACTGCGCTATTGCCTGTGCTGACAGCAGTGGACTTCACTGCATTGGACTGCGATTATAGTACAGAGCAGCTTTCATCGGTAAAGCCAGAGCGAATGAGTTTGAGGTGGAAGATTCCTTGCAGTTTCCCCCCAGGTCCTAACTTGACCTAGGAGTTGATGCTTGGTAGCTATCTGTTTAGGGCAGGGGTTCTCAACCCAGTCCTCAGGTGGGTGGTGGGGGGTGCACACCTAGCCAGTCAGGTTTTTAGTATAACCACTATGAATATGCATGAGAGAATTTACATACAATGGAATCCTGAAAACCTGACTGGCCTGGGAGTCCCAGAGGACTGGGTTTAGGACACCTGGTTTAGGGAATGAGTTTATTTATATTTTAAATCTAGTCTATTAATCCTGAGATTTTTAGACATTCCTTCTGTAGCTCAATCCATATGTTGACTGTATATATAATTTTAAAATTTGTAACTTTTTCCGTGGATACCTCTTAACTGCACAGGGGAACCTGAACTTTCTTTTGGCTTTGGCTCGTGCCTTTTCAGTGGTAGATCAAGATATACTAGGTATTTCCTTATCCCCAGAGAGCTTGCAATTTTAAATTTGTGCTTGAGTCAATGGCAGGTTAAGTAACTCATCCAAGATCAAGATCACAAGGAGCGAATGGTGGGATTTGAACTGTGGCTTCTCTGGTTCTTAGCCTGCTGCTCTAACCACTAGGCCGCTCTTCTCATTCTGTCATTTTAGAAGAGTTTTCAGTGAATGTCCTCGTCCTGGGGGTTTTGACTTGTAGTATTTTTTTTCTTTATAACTAAGTTGGACCTCGGACCACAAGGATTGGGGTACATAGAGGTTTATAGATGTATATTTCTGATGGAACACTCAGCACCTGGTTCCCCAAAAGCATTTCTCGCATTTTTTTTTTTATCCATGGAATATGATCTTGCTGAATTGGGTCCTAAATAAATCTCTATGGATTTTCTGTGGGAAACCTGGAGAAAGCTCTGAAATTTGGAAACTTCCAGTTCTGTGTTGCTGGGAGCAACCTTTCTGGAGGTATTTTTAGTATATGAGTGGAGGAGTGGCCTAGTGGTTGGGGCAAGGTACTTCAGGCCCGGAAAGTCAGGGGTTCAAATCCCACTAGAGGACAGCAACCTTGGGCTGGAAGGACTGGGGTTTCTAGTCCCACAGGTGCTCCTTGTGGTCTTGGGCAAACCACTTAACCCTCCATAGCCCAATTTCCCTTTAAAATAGTTATCTCCAAGTTATAATACCCTGTTCAATGTAATTTCAGTTTGTTCAATGTAAACCGCACTGATGCAGAATAGCGCGGTATATAAGAGAATGTAAATAAATAAACAAAACAAATGATTGCAAGTAAAATTTCTATACATTTATTTACTCCATGTATTTGTCTTCTTTCTTCTATTTATACTGCAACATACTTAGTTCACTTTATCATGTCAGATAACAGACTCTACAGCGATCTTTCCTGCACTGATTGGAGTTCACTAGTTGGCTGCTAATTTACAGCAAGCATCACCAACTTGATTGTCATCATCGCTCCTATACAGCTGCAGGAAATTTTTAAACACTTTCAAAGTCTCTCAAAAAAAATATGCGTTTGAAACCACAGAGGAGAACAAAATCATATCCACTTATCTAATCTCCTCTCGGGTACGTTGGCCATATGTCCAGAGTGTATCTTAGTGTCATCTCTAACCCCAGCTGATGGCTTTGCCACATATTATGGCTTTTTCAGGGAGTTGCTCTTACTCGATACATAGCCTCATCTGATGTATAGGAGCGAGGATGAGAATTAAGTTGGAGATGCTTGTTGTAAATTAGCAGGCAACTAGTGAGCTCGATTCAGCATGGGAAAGACCGCTGGAAAGGGCTGAAGATTCTGTTTTAATCTGAATAAGGAGGATGCAAGAGTGTCGTGTTATAAAATTGATATGATAAAGTGAACTAAATCTATTGCAATATAGGTGGGAGAAAGAATAATAAATGCATGGAGTAAATAAATATATAGAAATTTATTTGCAATCATTTTTTTTTGTATGTGTGTGTATATATAAATTTTTGGTTCTGGGATGCTCGGCGATCTGATATTTTTAGTATAACACGTAACAGGGCTGGGTTTTGGTGTGTATGGCAAGATGGGGTGCAAAACACAAGGGGCTGCTGGCACACACCCTTCCATATCTTGTGAGAAGGGAAAGAGAGGGGTGGAAAGGACTGATAATGGTGCTGGACAGCGAGTGGGGAGGGGCAGGGAGAGGGCGATGCTGGACATGGAGAAAAAAGAAAGGGAGACGCGGGACACTAATTTCAGTTTTTGCATAAGGCAGCAGTTAGCCTCCGGTAGCCCCAGCAACCCCAGCAACAAGGACGTATTTGTTTAGTGATAAAGCGATTTAGGCACTGGAATTTAAGAGTTTCAAAGGGAGTGCTTCTCAGTCTGTCTAAGCCCTACCTTTTATTCAAACACCACAGGGCAGTATTGTGATAAGGCTCTTCTTAGAAGGTTTCTTGCGTTTGATTTAAAAAAGAAAAACCTGACACATGATCGTTTTTTCTCAATGATAATTAGAGATTTTTTTTTTCCTTTCACATGTTAAGAAACTACAGGACATGGCTGCAGTTGTTTTCGTGGGTGGTTGGCAAACAGTTAAACTCCTCTTGCATGGAAATTACAAAATGTTACTTTTAAGTGGTTAGACTGAAATTTCTGCAAGCTATTGGCAGGCTGCCAGGCTGAACAGACTAACTATTTCTGTGTGACCAACCGGCCATTGACTTGTACCTCTTGTGGCTCTAGTTAATGGCAAGATTGTGGGTGTTTTTGCAGTACACAGGGGTAAGCAAGAATTTGATTGTATTGGGGTGTTAATTAGAAGACCCAGGGCTGGATTGGAGGCCAGTGATGACCAGGAGTTGATAGCACCATCGGTGACTGCTGGCCCTTTGACTGTTTGAGGCCTCTGGGCAAGTTTTCACCCTCCTTATGTTAAGGTTTGTATAGACTAGGCGCAACTCAGCATGCAATGCAACCTAGCCTGCAACATTTTTTGTGTAGTTGGGATGTGTTTGCGAATGGCATGCATGCATGCTCGCTACACACATTCACCTCCATGCTCGGTTGGATCTGAACATTGTCTGTTTGTACCATGCACAGAGTCATTTGGGACAGTGTCAATGGAGTGTTTCTCTGATTAGTATGTGCTCACAAACTAAATGTATCAGTGTGTGCAGCTTGTCTCCAAGAATGCACGTTTGAGTTTCGTTGCACGTTGCATTACATGTTCAGATCGCCCAGTCTATTTACACCTTTAGGCATTCAAGGGTTCCTTCCCTTTTTGCTGTAGCGCTGATTGTGGAAAGAAAGTTAGACTTCAGGGTTGTTTGCAGGCTGATAACATTTATATTGGATCACTTTTAAACATTTTGGAAGGATGTGATCAAATTTCAGGAAAAGGGGCTAGGACCCTCTAAAAGACACCTAGGGAGTTTAAAGTTGGAGGCTGCTCATAGGCTTTGAGTGACAGTATAGTGCAGGACAAACTGCTGGTTGATACTACGGCAGGATTCTGCTCACATTACAGGGAAATCAAGTGGCCCAGAGACTGCAGAGATTCAGGTTCACTTACCCTCCTGACAGTAAAACCCTCTGCAGTGAAATACAGGATTGCCAAACTGGGTCTGAACACATGGTAGTGCGAAGTGGGCACTAGGACTGTGTCAGAAATCGGGTGTTTGTAGAGGAGTCCATATGCCACTTATACCCTTATACCCTTCCAGTCTTTAGCAAGCAGGTTTGGAAGTGCACTGTTACTAGCCTGTAACTGAGCCGTCTTTTGTATGTTTCTCTATTTTGCCCTTGTTTAAAATGTGGCTTTAATTATTTCTTGTGATTTGAATTCAACTTAGAACCATCTTTCCTAAGACAACAGTGAACCATTCACAGTGGAAATAATTTACCTTACAAAAATACTCTGTTTGTTTCCATGCAAAACATCCTAGTGCCTTACCTGTAGCGTCCCTGTTACAGAGGACATTGCACTTAGAAAAGAGCTGTAAAAGCTGCCATGGATTTAATTGACCCCTTCTGGAGCACTGCTGGGCTTGGCTTTATGGGGATCTATAGTGCCTCTTAAACTCAGAAGTACTATAATTCTTATACGGCACTGTCAGTGTGTGAGCAAGTCAGCTGGTTTATAAAGCCCTTTCCCCTAAAGAGTGGAAATTCTTTAAGGGCCAGAGTTTAGCTTTTGGCCAAAACCAAAGAGCCGTAAGCCTGCAGGTCCATTGGCTTGCACATACCACACACTGGCTTTTCTGTCTGCCCTGGGAAAGCTCAGACGTGGCATTTACTTTAAAAGATTTTGTCCTCTCTTGCATAGCTGATAAAATGATCACATTTACTGGGGCAGCCTGGAAGTGGAGCAGTGAAGATGTTACTGGATCCTGAGATGACTTGGTTGTACTAATATTTCCTACGTAAGTGTGTGTGTAAGTGAGATTTTTCTGAGCTGCTGGAATGCTTTGTTCAGCTCTGCAGCATGAGAGGCGTGTACTGTTAGGGTGATCCGTGACATACACTTCATACGTTTCCTTACAGGAAAGAATCATACAGAGGCACGGGTCCTGGTTTAAGATTTCAGAAGCTGTGTCTGGGATCTCCCTTTGCCCCTCTATAGAAAACACATACCAGCTGAGCCTGGGGCCTGGAAGCTAATATACAGTCTTCAGTCAACTATCTCTTCCCTTCCCATACCAGGCTTTCAAAATCTTACTCATCCTCTGATTATATGTAATCTATGATATGTGACTGGTTTAGGTTGTCAGATACATAGAAATATGAAGTAAGTTTTGTTGAAGAGGAGGAGAATTGAGGCTGTGAGCCCAGGACCGAACCAAGCTAAAATGTGCCTTGTGCGACTAATGAATTTGGTGCCCTCTTTCCACCCAGCCATGTTCAGTAACTCACTCTTTTTGAGTTTTCTGGAAGTGCAGTGATGATATCAGCGCAGTGGCGTAGCGTGAGTTGTCAGCACCCGGGGCAAGGCAAGTAATTTGCGCCCCCTAACCCGTGGATTTTAGCCGCCGGGGAGCTTCTTTGCGCGGGGGAGCCGACCGTGATCCTACCCCGGGAGGGAGCGATCGTCAGCACTGACCTCGCTGAGCCGGAGTCCAGGGAAACGAACAGCACAGCAGCAAGAGCCCGACAAGCATGGTTAAACGCCCAACAGCAGGGAAGAGGAGGAGATCCGGAACCAGAAACTCGCGATGCCGCCCTGCAGCTCCGCCTTCTCGAGCACACAGGGCGATCCGACCCCAACCCCAGCTTTACATTGAGATCGAGGGGCGACGACGCGATAAACAGTCCCCCTCCCACCCCGCCCCGGCAGCTTGTGTGAAATAGCTACCTAGAGGGGGTCAATCGCATCGCCTGCGCTTTGTTGCCGAGGGTTTGCCAAGAACAATGCGACTCCCAGGACTGCGGGCTCGAGGGCTATAGCGCAAACCTCTTTGCAGTGCCACCACCAGATGGCGTACGCGCCAACATGTATCATAGGGACCTGCCTTTCCCCCTCATCGGCAACAGAGAGCTGCCCATGTTGCGCCCGGTGCGGCCGGCCCCCCCTGCACCCCCCACGCTACGCCTCTGTATCAGCGCCCCCTTCTCTGCTTGCGCACTGTGTGGCTGCACCACTTGCACAACCCTTGGTACGGCCTTGTGTGAGGCACAGCAGAGAATGTGATGGCTCCTTTAGCTACTAGATGTCCTTTGTATTTGAATCCAAGGTGGAACAAGAAGTCTCCCATGCAGAAGTCTCTAGCATTTTTGTTTGTTTAAATATGAAGTGACATTAGCTAAAGCACTAAGCATGTTTACTACAGGGAATGCCATTAGCAGTGGCATAAATTCCACCCAAGCAGCCCCCACAATTCAGGGGGGCCTGGGAAGGAAGGGGGCCTACAAGATGGCATGACAACTTACTTTAATTTGTTTGTCGTGCTGCCTCCACTTCAGGCCCAGTGGCTGTTGCATCCCAGGCTGAAGTCTCACAATAACAGCCGTACTGCGAGACTTCGACCTGGGAGGAACAACTGCAGGGCCTGCAACAGAGGCATCGTGACAAGCAACTTACAGTAAGTGTGCTGTGCGGGGGGGGGGGGGGACATGTTACAATAAAGGATTGCTGCAGGGGGGTGACAATGGGGGGGCCTTCAGCAAAATTTTGCATGTAGGGGCCCCTCATTAGAACTTTTGCCACTGGCCATTAGCATGCATTTGAGCTGCAAAACTAGCATGGAGGCTTGTGCTAACTTTTGGGGGATGTGCGCCTGTCCCTCTGTCATTGGTGCGTTGGTAATGCACCACACCAAGCTAACTGGCATGCAGGTGCACTTAGAACCACTCCCTGAGATGGTGTTAAGTGCACCCATGCTAATAGCAGCTTTTATGGTTAGCACATGGCTATAACACTACGGTAACAGTGATGCATTGTCAACGCCCAAGTTATGCCCCTGCACATCAGTTAGTCAATAAATAGTTCCTGCCCAATCGGTTAGCACATGGATAACAGCAAAGTGTGCTTAGTGCATGGCAAATCCCATGCTAATGGTTAGCGCAGTATAATAAGCATGCACCACAGTTTTGTAGGAGATGAGATGGTTCTCTTTTTGGAAAGATTCACTAAGACTGTCCTCTCATGCTGTCTGTGGAAAAAGATATTGATGAATTACTCAATGAATATCTTTAAAGATATGCTGTAATACAGTGTAACCTGTGTATTGCAGACAGAAGCTAGACTATAGCAGGAGTCCAGGACGTTGCTCGCTGGCAGTTACGCATGTATAAGTGTAGAAGCTGAGGAGCCATCTGTGGGACAGGGCTGCAGTGCCACCACACAGGCGAGAAAAACCCACACCCTAAGACCCATGGAAAAGCACAGCAGCGAATGCATAGTTTTTGTATACTTGACTAAGCCCATGAGGCTAGATTGTGTACTTTAATACATTGGTTTCTTCACCGGAGGGTTATTGTAAGTTTTTTCCAGGAACAAGCAGGAAGTCAGTCCTCACATATTGGTGACGTCTGTGCCAACAGAGCCCGCACGGAAGCATTTCCCCAGCTTTCAAAGAAAGTCTTTGGGTTATGCTACCATGCATGCGTGGTCCCCTTTCTGCCCAATGGTGCCATCTTGCTCAGTCTCTTCCCCCCCCCCCCCCATGGAGTCCAATGGACATGAATCCTGTTTCCCTGGAAAAATTCTCATTATTTCCTTAAAAGTTAAGTTTTTCCCAGTTAGCATCCGGTTCCTCCTCCCACCTCGAGCCAGCGCTGTCGCCGGCCCCCCTTTTTCATCGAGGTCTCCTCGACTTGCGTTTGTGCCTTTTTTTGCCAGGGGTCATCGACTCCATCCGGATGCTACCCAACATGTCTCCCAGTGGGTTCAAAAAAAATGTGACCGCT
Source organism: Ichthyophis bannanicus (assembly GCA_033557465.1). NCBI lineage: Eukaryota > Metazoa > Chordata > Amphibia > Gymnophiona > Ichthyophiidae > Ichthyophis > Ichthyophis bannanicus. The sequence continues at coordinate 828,004,808 of CM066035.1, forward strand.
GCAGTCAAACCATATCAGTAACTGACACCCATGAATGCTGCTTGCGCTGCCTGGGTCCAGATCATGACAGCACCTCCTGCGACCTGTGCCAGGCCATGATGCCTAAAACCAACAGAAAAAGGTTGGAATTGCAGAAGAAATTGTTTCCCAGGTCCGACTCAGCCCCGGCTTTCCCAGTGCCGAGCTCCAAGCCCAGCACGTTCTGCGAGACCCCAGCGTCCTCGGAGTCCTGTGTCGGTGGCTCTTCCGAGAAGACTTCGGACCCAGAGAAAAAGAAGTCTTTAAAGTCTGCTGAGGTTGCACTGGAGAAACCCGGTAAAACCTCCCGGAGCAACTCAGGTAACTCCGATAAGCACCCCACCAAGGTCCTCAAGAAGGATTCCTCGGCCGGCGGAGACCGTGCAAGGTTCCTCAAGGCCATAATCCTCGTCAAGGACACACTTGCAAGAGTGCTGGCGCCGGGCCTGAGATCCTCAGTACCTGGGCTGAAGGCTGCAGAATGGCGGCCTTGGAGCAGAACATCACTACTATCCTGACCCTGCAGCAGGCGATGATGGCCAGTTCGTCCGCCTCATCTGCCCCGACTACTGGACCCTCGACTGTGAGGGAGTCCCCAGTCGTTGAGCCGAGCTCCAAGCACCACCGGCCTCGGGTAAGCCCTTGGAGCCAGTTGAGATCCTGGTCCAATTCTTCAGGCATCCGGTCCTCACCGGCCAGTGTCCATGATTCAGACCCCAGGTCCTTGGCAGGCTGCCGACCCGTTGATGCCGGTTTCAAGGCAAGGAGTCGCAGGGCCTTGGACTCGTCATCACCATCCAACTCTGAGTGGGAGATGGATGAGGCGGCCTCTCCAGTCACCAAGTGACACCGAGATATTCCCTCGGACCCATCGCCCCTGTTGCCCTGGTGCCACTCTCCTCCGGGGGACGTGGCCTTCCATGACTAAGTCAGGGACATGGCCAGAGGCTTCTCGGTGCAAACTGATGCAGAGGAAGACCCGCGCACTGTAGAGTTGGAGATTCTTCTGTGTGAGTCTGCACCCCAGGAAACTCTCATGATGCTCGTGCAGCCGATCCCCGAGAGGCTACTACTTTGGATGTGGGAAATGCCAGCATCAGTGCCGGAGGTGAGCTAGCACCTCAATGCCATGTACTGCGTCTGGAAAGGTCCTGGGTTCCACAAACCCCAGCTCTTGCATAACTCCATGGCTGTCAATTTGACCTGCAGAAACTCAAGAGCCAAAAGACTGTTTCTTCTGTTCTCTGGGAGGGAGACCAGAGCCCTCGACACACTCGGGCACAAGTGCTACCAAGGCTTGATGCTCGGGTGCCGGATCCAAGCCTATGAGCATTATATAGGCATGTACCTAAAGTCTCAGGCCCAAGAGATGTCAGGGTTTGCAGCAGGCCTCGTCAGGTAACCCCTCCAATGGTTCCAGGCCCTGACCTTGGGGATCAGAGACTTTTCAAGTTCCTCTCCCAGGCAGGCTATGATGGCTTTGAGTCAGCAGTTCGGTTAGCCACGTTCAGTATCGGGGCCCGACACCAAGCCTGGCTACAATCCTCTGACCTCAAACATTAGGTCCAAGACAAGCTGCTGGACATCCCCTGCACCGGGAAGAACCTGTTCGGCAAACCCATGGCCGACAAAGCGGCCGAGATTGAGGCTGATGTGGTGACCTGCCAGAGCTCTCTAAGAAGACCTCACCCCACCTCCGCAAAAAAACACTGGGGAAGAGACCTCTTTTCCCAAGGAAAAAGGGGTCCTTTAGGCAGGGTCACCAATACCAGCCCTACTCAGGCCAGTAGCAGGTTTTTCACTCCAGAAGGCAAGGGCACGGGGCTCAGAAGCCAAAAGCATCTAAGCCCTAGATCCCAGCTCCCACCCAGCCTGGGGGGAGCTTTTGACTCCCAGGGTAGGGCTTCCCCTCCTCCAGGAGACCTTCACCAGCTCACAGGTCTGATGCTCTTTGCTTACAGATTGGCTACAATCACCATGGACCAATGGGTACTGCAGGTGGTTAGGAAAGGATACCTTTTTCACCTACAGCAGATTCCACCCAGGTTCTTTCCTGGAGAGCCAGTGCCACCTCCTCCTTCACCAGACCCTGCTGCTCTCAAAACTTGCAGATCTTCTTGTGGACAATGCAGTAGAGCCTGTACCCAAACACCTATGGGGCACAGGCTTCTACTCCAGGTACTTCCTCGTCCCAAAGAGAACTAAGGGCCTCTGGCCCATCCTAGACCTGTGAAACTTAAACAAGTTTCTGGTGAGGGAGAAATTCAAGATGCTCTCCCTTGGAACACTGCTGCCTTACCTCCACCAGGGAGACTGACTGTGCTCCTTGGACCTAAAGGATGCATACACACTCATCCTAATCCACCCCTTCCACAGGCAGTACCTAAGGTTCGTAGTAGGAGGAGAACACTACCAGTACAAAGTGCTACCCTTCAGCCTCGCATCCTCACCAAGGGTCTTCATGAAATGCCTAGCAGTGGTAGCTGCCCACCTGCATCTGCAAGGGGCCTTTGTCTTCCCCTACTTAGACAATTGGCTCATTAGAGGCAGCACAGCCGCAGAGGCCAGTCAGGCCGCAGGATGTGCAACCCTCCTACTGCAGCACCTGAGATCCATCAACTACCCCAAATCCCACCTATCTTCAACCCAGAGTCTGGAGTGCATAGGTGCTCAACACGACACATTACAGGCGAAGGCCGTCCTCCCCAGCGAAAGGACAGAATGCCTCAGACAGATAGCAATGGAAGTTCAACACTGCCGGTCAGTGCCAGCTCATCTCCTCCTCCGCCTATTAGACCCAGTTAGCCCGCTTACACATGTGGGCAACCCAGTGGTGCCTTGGCTCACAGTGGATGCAAGTCACAGACAGACTGCAAGACAGGATCAGTGTAACCTGCCAGTTGGCAGATTCCCTCAGCTGGTGGCAACTTCTCCGCCATCTACTAGCAGGGATGCCCTTCCAGGCACCCGCACCCCAGAGGATCCTGACCACGGAATAGCTCCCTCCTAGGTTGAGGGTGCACTGTGAGGATAGTTGCACACAAGGCAGCTGGTACCAGGTGGAATCTTGACTCCAGATCAATCTCAGGGTGATCTCCATGGCCCTATGGGCATTTCGCTACCGCCTGTGACACCAGTCTCTACTGATTCAGATGGACAACCACGTCACCATGTTTTATGTCAAAAAGCAAGGGGCATAGAGTTGTACTCCCTCTGCCAGAAAGCGGTGACCCTTCTGTCCTTTGCAGTGTGCAACAACATGTTCTTGCAGGCAGTTCACCTCCCGGTCCAGGACAACCTCCTGGCGGATGGGCTGAGCAGGGTCTTCCATCCACATGAGTGGTGCCTGGACCCCAGAATGGCTGCTTAACTCTTCTGCCTCTGGAGCAGGCCCGTGATAGACCTATTTGCCACTCTGGACAACACCCAGCTGCTCCGCTTCTGCTCACGGCAGCCACACCCAGAGAGGGTGGCGGATGCCATTCTGATGCTTCCTCTATTCTTTCCCATTGATCCCTCTGGTCACAAAGATCCTCTTCAAGGTCCAGCATGAGAGGGCATCTCTAATACTAATTGCCCCCATGTGGCCCAGATAGCCCTTGTTCCCACTGCTGTTCTCCCTGACGGCGACACTCCCTGTCCTACTGGGCCATGCCCCGGACCTCCTGACACAGGAGGAGGGCTCCCTCCTGCACTCCAATTTGGGGTCTAGCACTAACAGCGTGGCTACTGAAAGGATAGCATTGGCCCTTTTCAACCTCCCAAAGGAGGTCAAGGAAGTCCTGCTAGCCTCCCGAAAGCCCTCCACCAGGCAAGCTTATGGATCAGGGCGCATCGCGTGAGAGCGATGGTCACATCAGTGGCAGTGACGGAGATCTGCAAGGCCGCCACATGGTCTTCAGTTCACACGTTCACAGCTCACTGCTGCCTGGAGAGAGTCCCCACCAGGACAGTGCCTTTGGCCAGACGGTACTCCATAATTTTTTCGGGGTGTAGGCAACTACAGCCCTCTGACCCTTCTGTGTTCAGGCTACCGGAGTGATGGTGCCGCTGGACGCTAGGGTCTTGCAGAGTCTCTCAGTTGGGGACTCATCTTCTGCAACTCACGGCTACCCGACTTGGCAGCTGTTGGTGCTGTTGTGGTTTGGTCCTCGGCAGTCTGGAGCTAGGGAGTCCCATACGTGAGGACTGACTTCCTGCTTGTTCCTGGAGAAAGCGTAGTTACTCACCTGTAACAGGTGTTCTCTGGGGACAGCAGGAATCAGTCCTCGCAACCCTCCCTCCTCCCTTGGAGTTGTTCCTGTACCATCTTTTATTTTTGCTGTCTTTTAGCTATGTCATCTGACTGAGCAAGATGGCACCCTTGGTCATGAAGGGGACCACGCATGCATGGTGGCATCTCCCACAGACTTTCTTTGAAAGCTGGGGGGATGCTTCCATGAGGGCTCCGTCAGTGCTGACGTCACTCATATATGAGAATACCTGTTACAGGTGAGTAACTACGCTTTCCGGTCATTCATCTGGTAGGTAAAACATTGTAGTCTTTTGGTTGAACATAGAAGTAATGTACTGGTCACTGACAAAGGTGTCAGTTTTCAAACATGCTGAAGGCTTAGAAACATAGAAAACATGATGGCAGAAAAGATCACATGGCCTTTCTAGTCTGCCCTTCCACATCAACCACTACAAGAGCTCCCTTTTTTCCTTTAGAGAGCTTCTGTGTTTATCCCATGCTTTTTTAAAATTTTAGATACTGTCCTCATTTCTACCACCTCCACTGGGAGATTATTCCACACTTCTACTACTCTTTCTGTAAAGAAATATTTCTGCATATTACTCCTGAGTCTATTCCCTTTCATCCTCATCCAATCTCTCCTCATAATAGAGCTTGCTTTCAATCGAAAGAAGCTCTCCTCCTGTGCATTTATGCCACAGAGGTATTTAAACGTCTCAATCATATCACCTCTGTCCCATCTTTTCTCTAAAGTATACATATTGAGGTCCTTAAGTCTGTCCTCATATGCTTCATAATGAAGAACACTAACCATTTTAGTAGCCCCCTCTGCACCGACTCCAATCTGTTTCTACCCTTTTGAAGGTGTGGTCTCCAGAATTGCACACTACTCCAAGTGAGGTCGCACCAAAGATATATAGAGGCACTATCACCTCCTTTCTTCTGCTGGCCATTCCTCTCCCTATGCCTTCTAGCTTTCCCCGTTGTCTTTTCTACCTGTTTAGCTACTTTGAGATCATCAGACACAATCACGCTTAGGTCCCGTTCTTCTTTCATGGACAAAAGTATGTCACATTTTTTAGCATTAAATCTCAGCTGCCAAATTCTAGACCATTCTTCAAGGTTAGCTAGATCCCTCCTCATGTTATCTACACCTTCCTGGGTGTCTACTCTGTTGCAGATTTTGGTATCATTCACAAAGGGGCAAATCTTACCCGACAGTCCTTCCGCTATATCACTAACAAAGATGTTAAAAAGAATCGGACCAAGGATAGATCTCTGCGATACTCCACTGGTAACCTCCTTCTCCTCAGAGTGAGCTCTCTTTACTTGTACCCTTTGTCGCCTCCCACTCAACCAATTTCTAACCCAAGCAGTAACTTTAGGGTCAATCCCTACTGTAGGATGCTCAGTTTGTTTATAACTCGCCTTTGCATAACAATGTCAAATGCTTTATTAAAATCTAAATATACCACATCTAGGGTTCTCTCTTGGTCAAAGTCCCTGGTTACCAATCAAAGAAATCAATCAGATTTATCTGACAAGACCTGCCCCTGGTGAGTCCATGCTGCCTCAGATCCAGTAATCCGTTGGACTCCAGAAACCTCACTTTTTTCTCTTTCAGCAGCATTTCGAATAGTTTACTCACCACAGAGGTTAAAATAAGAGGCCTGTAGTTTTCAACCACATCCTTACTTCCGTTTTTGTGTAAAGAGACCACATGTGCCTCTCTCCAGTCCTCTGGCATCACTCCCAACTCCAAAGAAGCATTGAAAAGGTCAGTCAGTGGAGCTGCTAGAATGTCCCCAAGTTCCTTCAGTATTCTCGGATGTATCCCATCTGGTCCCATCGCTTTGTCCACTTTTAGTTTAGCTAGTTCCTCACGAACAGTCTTCTGAAAATCATTTGAGATCCCCATCACTTCTGTTCCTATATGTGGGTGTTTTCTTAGGTCCTGCTCCTGGCCCTTCATCTGTGAACACAGAACAGAAATATTTGTTAAGCATTTCCGCTTTATCCTCATCAGCTTCTACATATTCCTCTTCTCGCCATTTTTCAAGGTCATCTTGCGTTCTAACAAATTTGAATAATTTTGTGTTGTCTGCAAATTTGATCACTTCACTCATTATTCCCATTTTCAGGTCATTTATAAATATGTTAAAAAGCAGCAAGCCCAGCACAGATCCCTGGGGTACTTCACTATTCACCTTTCTCCATTGAGAAAGTTGTCCATTTAGCCCTGCTCTGTTTTTTATCTTTTAACCAGTTGACTGTTCAAATTTTCAGACGATGTTATTGTGGGTGCTTAATTTCTAAAATGATTCCTTTCAAAATGGATCCCCAAGCTCTGAGACTCTGCTGCCATTTTTTTAATGACTTGGTTTGGGAATGCCCGATGAGATCACAACATCTTCAGTTTGACGCTTACAAAAATGCATCACGATCCCATAGTTTCTCTAGCATGGGAGCATTGCAGTGAAAGTGCTGTGGGGTGTAGATGGTGTGACATTTTGTTCCCAGTGCTGGGCTCCTTAGCCAGGTATCTTGATTTCTGCTGCTGTTCACAGCCACTTAGCTCTTCACGAGAGATGAAGAGGGGAGGGCATTAACATGACGCTGAATGCTGAGGCTTTGTATGATTTTCTTGCTGCTTGGATGTAAGGAGATCTTTGTCCCATTTTTTGTCCTACAGTCCTGTGGCAGCTTGTATCCAGTTAGCGGCACCCATTACTACTATTGATCATTTAAAGTGCTACAAGGCATAGGCAGCGCTGTACAGACACATGTAAAAGACAGTCCCTGCTAATCAGAGCTTATAATCTAGTCAAGACCAACAATACAACAGCTGGGGACATGGAAATCGCTGTCTCTAGGCTTTTCTCTTGCAACTAGGAAAGATTGTATAAGCCCACAACTAGCTATAGTTGATCCTGGTTAAATCCATATATGGCTAGGATCTGAAATTTTTAGCCTTTTTTTTTAATTAAAAAGACATTCAACTTAAAGCAAACAGAGCTAAATACACATGCACTCTCTGAGGGCTTCCATGGCGCTGAATGGAGGCCTTGTAGGAGTTTTTTGCTGGGGATATGATACAGCCGGAAGCTCTCTGGTATGTTTCTGAACTTATGGCATCTCCGGCTGGATGCAGAGAGCAGGCACTAAATGTATAGAAGAGGTTTGAGGCTGGCTTTGCTGATACATAGAAACATGATGGCAGAAAGACCATATGGCCTATACAGGCTGTCCTTCCATACCAGCTATTATAGTCCCTTTTTTTTTTTCCTTTAGAGATATCTTCTGTGTTTGACCCATGCTTTCTTGAATTCAGATTCTGTCCTGATCTCTACTATGCCCACTGGGAGACTATTCCATGCATCTACCACTCTTTCTGTAAAGAAATATTTCCGCATATTACTCCTTAGTCTGTGCCCTTTCATCTTCATCCTCTGCCCCCTCATTGCAGAGCTTTCTTTCAATTGAAAGAGGCTCTCCTGTACATTTATACCACGGAAGTATTTAAACATCTCTATTGTATCTCCTCTCTCCTGCCTTGCATTCAAATTATGCATAATTGAAATAATTAAATCTGTCCCCATATGCTTTACAGCGAAGCCCACTGACCATTTTAGTAGTTGCTCTCGACACACACTCTTTCCTGTTTATATCCTTGTGAAGATTTGGCCTCAAATTGCACACAATACTCCAAAGAGATCTTCCTGCTGGCCATTCCTCTCCCTATGCACCAAAGCATCCTTCTGATTTTTGCTGTTGCCTTTTCTACCTGTTTAGCAACTTTAAGATCATCGCATACATTGCAGGAACAGCCCAGAAAACCATTTGCACATAGTGACTTCATAGCCTTGGGCATTATGTCATTGATTCATATTGGCTTAATCTGTGGCTTTAAAACCTCATTATTACATCCTTGGTAATTTTTATCAGTCAGTGGTGTTAGTCTGCAGATTTTACTATATAATTGCATTACAGACCTGGGAAGTTATAGCCTGATGTCTCTGTGAATATAAATACCTCTTTACGGTGGCCTTATAAGCCAGTAATACATGTGAAACCTTACAGCATTTTCTTCTACAAGCAATTCTATATTCACAATTCTTAATCGTGCAAGTGGTTTCTTTCCTAGAGTAATGGTCACTGCTTCCAAGTTCTAGAGCTGCGGTTCCCAACCTATACTCCATGGATCCCTGGGAGTCCATGATATGATTTACAGGTGGTCACAGGACATGGAAGAGAGAAAAAAAGAGAGGCTGGTGGGTGTTGGCAAGAGGGAAGAGAGAGATTGAGGGGAATTGACTGGGGGAGGGACAGAGAGAGAGACAGGTGGAGACAGGAAGGGGAAGGGAGATAAAGAAGGCTAATAAGCACAGGCTTAGCACTTAGGGGAGAGGTCCGTCAAAAGTGGTGAGGATGAACTGGCTTTTTGGAGATTAAGGGATCCACACAACTAAAAAGATTGGGTATGTCTGCTCTAGAGGACACCTGTGTCTGACTTGTCTTTGGTCCTATCTTTATATTGTGACATGCTTCTAGATTTTTTTTCTGGTTTATGTATTGCTGTATTTCCTTTTCATCCTGCTAGACCAGTCCAGTTAATGCTCCCCAGCCAGCAGGTAGAGGCAGACTTCAGCAACTTTCAGTGATGTCATCACTTGGTATATCCAGTGTTGCAGCCAGTTTTTGTCTGCCTCCAGCAGGTGACAAGGTTTTGGACTGGTGCAGCAGTGCATATAGTCTGGGCCAGGGGTGACAGGCCTATGGTCCTCTGGCTATGTGATTGAGACCTGTAGGTACAACATTTGCTTGGAGCTTGTGTACACACCTGTTTTCCTGAGCCAGCATCTGTCCTGGTCCTTAAGCATTTATTTATTTATTAGGATTTATAAACAACCTTTATGAAGAGAACCATCCATGGCAGTGTACAACAGACAATGTACAGTAACAAAATGACCACCATGTCAGTATAAGACAATTAGGACAGTCAGATAAATTTGCAAAAAATGTGTGCCTTTGAGTCAGTCCTGGCTCCTGGTGACCCAGAAGCTCCTGGGTTTTCTTGGCAGTGTCATTGGAAGTAGATTGCCAGGCCTTTCTTCTGAGGCAGTGGAGGGTTAAGTAACTTGCCCAAGGCCACAAGGAGTGCTAGTGGGAATTGAACCCTGGTTGCTTGGTTACCAAGCCAATGTTCTAACCACTAGGCTACTCCTCCACTCCAGATAAACTTGCAGGTAAGCAATAATAGATACCAAAGTGATACAATGTTTAGTAATGTGTACCTTAAAACAATATAGTTGAATATCCAAATAAAAATATGACACAATGTCATGGTGGTGGTGGCTGTGTTCCTACCCAAGAAAGGCATTACCCGTTCCTGGACAAGTAGCTGATTCAGTCAGACTTCCTGAAGAAGTCCAAGGACAATACAGCCCTGGTGATTTGCTGGCTGGAAAGTCTAGGGTTGGTGATATGCTAAGTACCTCAGAGTTTTGAACACTCTCCTGGGTTGCATTTGCCTCGTACCAGAGAGGTCATTCAAGCTGCAGAGCCAACTTGGGGTGTTTTATGCTCAGTCAGCTCTTTGGGAATGGGACTACCTTTAATTCTTCAACTCCTAGGTCCATGATGTTGACCCTGGAAATGGTCCCTTTGGCCAGGGGGCACATACGCCTCCTTCTGAGACATCTGCTCTTTCTGATCTCCCCCTCGGCTATTAAACCATATCCTTCCTCTTCCGCAGGAGATCAAGGAGCAGTTAGTGTGGTGGTAGCTCTCATGCCATCTGATGGTTGGAATACTTCTGGAAACACTGGATTGGGTGATAGTCACCATAGATGCCAGCCTAGAAAGCTGGGGAGCTTACTGTCTAGATCAGCTTGTCCAGGGACTCTAGTCCCCCCCCCCCCCCAAGAGGTCTCCTGGTCAATCAGCTGATTGGAGACCAGGGTAATTTGTCCTCTCCTGGTAGGCAAAGCAGTTTGTGCACTGTCGGACAATTCCACTGCTGTGGCCTACATCAACAAGTGAGGCAGAAGTCACAGTGGGGGAACTGTATCATTGGGCGGAAGAGCATTTGATTGCACCATCCCCAACCCGCATGCAGGCATTGGCAATGTGCAGGCTGACTTCTTGAGTCAGAACACTGTGGATCCTGGCAAGTGAGAGTTAAACCCTCACACATTCAGCCTCATGATGCAGATGGAACCTTCCCATATTCCACATGTTTGCCACATAGGAGAATGCCAAAATGGTGAACTGTATCAAATATAGGCTGGGTCTGCAGTGGTAAGTTTGGATGACCTGCTTCAGGAGTGGCTCCAGGAAGGGCTTTTGTATATCTCTTCCCCCCGGCACTTGGCAAGCTGTCTTCTGCGCAGGATTCAGTTTCACCCAGGCTTGGCAATTCTGGTGGCTCCAGACTGGCTGGACAGGCTCATAGTGCGTAGATCTCTTGAATCTCTTGGCAGGCTCCCTTTCTTATTGCCTTAGGAGAGGGGCCTCCTGCGGCAAGGCCTCTAGTGATAGAGGATGCCATTTCCTTCTTGCTTACAGCTTGAACCTTGAGAGGCGTAGGCTGTCCAGGAAGGGATACTTTGGAGTGGTAGTGAACAGCCTTCTCAAGATCCAGAGGATTCTACTTCTTTAGCCTATGTGAGAGTCTGGAGGGTTTATAAGAGGTGGACATAACGACCATCTTCTCCTCCCTACAGTCTGGTCTTTGCCACGTTCAGATAGTGACCTTAGAATGCTACCATGAATGCATTCATGGTAGCACTCCTTCATGGGGTACCCTTGACACTGCACCTTGACATCTCCAGGTTTCCACAAGGGAGTGAAGCAGATTGTCAGTGTGTTCGATGGTTCATCAGTGGAGTCTCTCTCTAGTGTTGAAAGCTCTGAAAAGGCCCCTCTCCTTTGAGCCCATTTGTAAGGCCTCTCACAAGGATTTGACCCTCAAGGTGGTTTGGTTTTTTTTGGTGGCTATTGTATCTGCCAGATGGGTGTCAGAGTTGCAGACCTTGCCCCACAGAGAGCTTTTTTGATCAACTCAGTGGCTTCTGTCTCCTTGCGGACTGTGCCATCCTTTCTACCAAAGATGCTCTCTCCTTTTCACTGAACCAATCCGCCATCCTGACATCCTTCATGGAGAAGGACCTTTGGGTTGACCCCTCCCCCCTGCATTGAGTACATGTGGGAGAATGTTAGATACCTGGAGATTACTAATCCCTTCTGTCAGTTGGACCATTTTTTTGTCCTTTTCAGCAGTCTGAGGAAAGGATAGGAGGTGATTGAGCCCTCCATTGCCCACTTGATTAAGGGGTTCAGTATACCTTCTGGCCGGAAAGCGCATGCCAGAAGGAGACAGAGCTCACTCACTAGGGCACATGCCTCCACCTGGACAGGGTCTGCCTTGGTGTCTCCAAAGGACACTTGTAAGGCGACTACCTGGTCTTATCTGAACACCTTTGGGAAGCACTACAGGTTTCATACATGTGGGAGCTGGAGCAGATGGCACTCTTGTCAGAGCAGTTCTTTCAAGAGCACCATCTTCTTCCCACCCTAGGTCCTGACTGCTTGCTTGGTACATCCTACCCGTCTGGACTGGTCTAGCAGGATGGTAACGAAGGAGAAACTTTACATATCTGATAATTTTCTTTCCTTAAATCCTGCTATATCTGTTCAGAGCCTTCTCTGGAAGACTACTTCCTACCGATCCAAGCCCGGCTGCCTCTTGATTGTATTTTCAGGATCACTGCCCGACACAAAGTGATTTGTGTTCCAAATCACTGTTCCCAGTTATGGTTTTTGGTTAATGTTTTTGGTTTCCGAGTTTTTCAGTCTTGTTTACTGCTTGGGAAGTGTCATACTGGCTTGTCTCAGTGCTGCATCAGTAGATAAAGCAAGTGGTGACATCACTGTAAGTTGTTCATCTGCCTCTACCTACTGGCTGGGGAGCATAACCTGCTCATCTGGACTAGTCTATCAGTATTCAAGGAAAGAACATTTCTCCACCCTTAGTGGTCAAGAGTTGAAGGCAAAACTAGAGATCAATTGGTCAGTGTTCCCACCAAGTTGTGTGGGAGTACTCTGGTTGTGCTGCTGCTAGTAGAGGGGAGGTTCTGTGTTATTGTGGTTTTAGTTGCAAAACGTATTGCAGTACCTCCCTCTACTAGCAGTAGCATGGCCAGAGGACTCCCACACTCCTTGGTTGGACATTGCAGCTGGGATCTATGGTGTTGCAGCAAGTAACTTGGTGAGAAAGACCGGATGGTCCTTAAAAGCTTGATGGTAGATATGTGTTCACGATCACTCAAATTTCAGAGCAGAAGTGCTTTTATGCATTATTGTAGCCACACCTGCTTTTTTTCTATCTGTGTAAAGCCTTTAGGGTGTCTTTAATTATTTGATAACACCAGTTAAGAAAATATCTTGCTTAATGACGTTCACTCCATTCTATGAATCGGTCAGGACTTGAACACCCAGAGGAAAAATGCTAATTTTTATTTTTTTGTTTTGTTTTTATGTAGGGGGAGAGGGGAAGGATTAAGCTTACAGTTGTGGCCAACATTATTGACAACCTTGCATTTTAGGTATGTTGTGTACTGTATCTTGAGAAATAATTGGAAATATTCTAAATATATGTCATCATATTAGTTTAATAGTATGCTCAAAAGTATACAACAACAAAAAAGTCTGTGCATCTCAGACATAATAATTTCAGAGAAAAAAGTAAAATATGATCTGGACAGGATTAATGACACCCTTCGCTAATATTTGGTTGCACAACCCTTGCCAGGGATGACAGCTTTCAAAGGTTTCTTGTAGCCATCTATAAGTTTCGTACATCTGTCTGCTGGTAGTTTCTCCCACTCTTCAACTGCAATTTGTACCAGCTTATGAATGTTTCCAGGCTTCTTTTTACCAGTAGCAGCTCTTTCCAAAGGTTCTCGATTGGATTGAGATCAGGACTTATTACTGGCCAGGTTAAAAACAGTCCATTTTCTTCCTTTTTAACCATTCTTTTGTACTTTTGGATGTATATTTTGGGTCATTGTCCTGCTGGAGGACCCATGATCTTCCACCCAAACCTATCTTTCTGATGCTAGTTAGTACATTTTGCTCCAAAATACCTTAGAAATCATCTGACTTCATGATTTCTATAATACGTTTCAGGCCTCCAGTTCCTGAGACAGCAAAACAGCTCCACAACATTATGGAACCTCAACCATATTTAACTGTAGGAAGGTGTTTTTTTCCTTATAAGCTTTATTTCTTCACCTGTAAATGTATCACTGATCTGCCTTGCCAAAGAGCTCAAGTTTGGTTTCATCTATCTACAGAACATTTTCGCAGGATTGTGGTTTCTCAAACTGGGTTTGGGCAAAGATCAGAAATACCTTTTTATATCTGTCTTTGAGCAGTGGGTCCTCCTTGGCCTTCGCCCATGAAGTCCTTTGGTGCATAACATATGGTGCGGGTTGAAATTAGATTGCTTCAGGCCAGCCTTAAGCTCTTTGGATAGTATATGGTGTTTTCCAACAGTAAGCACTAACCTTTGAAGACTTCTTGAATTAAATTTTCCTCTTCTCACCACATCTTGGGAGTTTCTTGACAGTTTCATAAGCAGAAAATGACTTAAACATTGCAAATGAGGAAGTGATGTCATGCACCTGGGATGGTCGGCTAAGTGCTGAGCTCCGGTGCCCTGACTGAAAGAAACTGGGGAGGGGTGGAACTCCTCCACAGTAAAAAGCAGTGAAATCACCCTCTGAAACTGTTGGTGTGCTGGGGAGCTCCCTCATGGTGACTACAAGGAGGAAAACAGCTGATATGCAGAATTATGTGTACCCAAGCCTAGGGGACAGTATGGCCAATGTGGCAGTGATGGCGGGAGCAGCAGAGAGAGAGGCAGACATGGAGTAGAGCAGCCCCGAGGGGTTTCATGGTGGTAGTACAATGGTGCTTGCATCCAAGGAGGAATTAAGAACATGGTTTATGAATATTAAAAGAGATTAGAGTAGTGAGAGCTATGCTTGGAGGCATGGTGGGGGAGCTGAGCACGGATGTCCTGGAACTGGGCAAGCAAGTGACTGATGTGGAGGATGGGACGGAGGAGTGCCAGGCAGAGCGTTTGTGCTTCATGGAGGAGGAAACACAGCAGCTGACCCTCAAACTCGAGGACCTGAAGAACTGTAAGAAGGAACAACCTTTGGATTAAAGGTATACCTGAAGGTCCGGAGTACCTGGACTTCAAGGTTGTGGCTATTTTTTTGTGTTTCATGCGCTCCTTGGGGATTCACTTGGTGAGGCAGATGCACCGGAGATACGATTGGACAAGGCACATTGGGTGCTGGGGACCATGAGAAAGGAGTGCCCAAGAGCCATTGTAACATGCTTTCATGACTATTCATTTAAGGAGCAAGTGGCCAGCGGGATGCAGAAGGCCGGAAAATTTGTCTGGTGGGGACATATGCTGGGCGGTCTTTATGGATTTTGCTACTGGGACTCTTCAAAGGAGGAAAGCCTTTCACCTAGTGATGGAGCACCTCCATCAGGAACATATTAAATACCATTGGGGGTTCTCCTTCGGTTTGGCTTTCACTGTGAATGGAGTCACCAAGTGAGTGTCCACTTTGGAAGAAGTGGTAACAGCAATGGAGGAGGCAGGGCTGACGGAGGTGAGGGGTCTATGAGCCAAGCCCATGGTGGAGGAATGGCAGTGGATGAATTATACGACCACGGAGAAGGGGGGCAGCGCAAAAAGAAGCATCCCGGGAGGAAAACTGCTCCAACTTGATTGGACTGGGGGGGAACTGCAGGGGTACTTTAATCATATGAGCAGATGGCAGAAGGAGAAGGACGGGGAGTTTTGTAGTTTATATTGTGAATTTCGTTAGTTGGGGGTTTTGTGTTTTGCATTTTAGGAACTGGAGGGGCTTACCATGTGGGTCTGGGAAATGCTGGAGGGTGAAGGAGGTGTAGGCTATGGGGGAAGTGGAGGGATGGAGTGGGGGGATAGGGGCAGGAGTAACTACTCTAGCTGGAATAGGTGGCATAGGCGAGCCAGAGGGGGTGAAGTTGGGAGCGGGAGGGGTGGGGAAAGGTCCTGGGGTTGTATGGATGTGTGGTTGTGTTGTGGCTGGTATTGGACATGGCTAAGGCGGGAGGGGGGAGAAGAGATGGAGGTGGTGACCCTGAATGTACACAGTCTCAACTCCTGGCAAAAGTGCTAACTGATGAAGGAAGGGCAGAGGTTCAAGGTGGATGTCTTCATGGTTCAAGAAATATACTTGAAAAAAATCTATGGAGAACTGTTTAAGGGGTAAGGACTTTCCACATGTATTTCTGCCTGCCAATGTACTACATCCAAAGAAAGGGGGGGGGGGGTGAGGGATCCTATTTTCTGGGCAGCTAGGGGAAAAGATTAAAACTATCCGGAGGGACAAGGAAGGCAGCCGGGGAAGAAATTAAATTTACTGATGCCTATTCCTCCGATACTGGTCAGAGGGAGATTTTGAAACTCTGGAGAAGCCGACTGAAGCGTTGGGGGATGACAAATGCATTGAGGGCGGTAATCTGAACCTTACAATGAACTTTCAGGGAGAGGGGGAGGACAGATAAGGGATAAAAAAAGGATGGTGGCTACTCTTCAGGATTTGGGCCTAGTGGACTCCTGGCGACAGTGTAATGGGGCTAAGCGCTAATATACCTTTTATTCCCACCACCATGGGACATACAGTCAGATTGATATATTGTGGGTGGATGCGGCCCTGTTATCTTGGGTGCGGGGAGGACATACTGATGTTAGTCTGGTCAGATCATGCCCTGGTGTGTATGACCTTAGGGATGATTATTGGGCAGGAAGGGGGCCTTCACTTTTGGCACTTGAATGAAATAATTTTGGAGCAGGGGGCAGCCAGGGAGCAAATTCATTCGTCTCTAAAGGAATATTTGGAATTTAATGGGGGGGGGGGAAGGTCCCTGGGCATTGCCGCTGGGATGGCCTTAAAGCTGTGATAAGGGGACACCTTATTGGGTTAGCGGCCCATCAGAAGAGGGAAAGGGAAAAGAGGGAGCAAAGCCTGCAGGATAAGTTGTAAGTGCTCCAGCAGGAACACTTTAGGATGCTGACTGAAAAAGGGTTCCATGAGATGGATCACATTAGTCATGAGATGTGCCAGTTACAGCTGGGGGAGATGACCCACAGGCTGGAATGCATGAGTCAAAGGTACTTTAAGTGGGATAATAAGGTGGAAAGAGTCCTGGTGCATAAGTTGAGGGCACGGCAGAAGCAGCAGCAGGTACATAAGATCCGGGATAGAAGGGGGGAACTTCGATACACCTCTGAGGAAATTAAACGGGATGGAAGGATACTCCTATGAAGAAAGGCTAAAAAGGTTAGGGCTCTTTAACCTGGAAAAGAGACGGAGATATGATAGAAGTCTATAAATTAATGAACGGAGTGGAACGGGTAAACGTAGATCGACTGTTTACGTTATCAGAATATAGGAAGACTAGGGGACATGCAATGAAGCTACAGGGTAAACTATTTAAGACTAATAAAAGAAAATATTTTTTCAGTCAACGTGTAATCAAACTCTGGAATTTGTTACCGGAGGATGTAGTAAAGGCTGTTAGTGTAGCTGGGTTTAAAAAAGGTTTGGACAATTTCCTGGAGGAAAGGTCCATAAACCATTATTAAGAAGGGACCCAGGATATCAATGCTTGACCTAGTATAAGCATTGCAGAACCTGTGTCTTTTGGGGAAGCTGCTAGGTACGTATGACCTAGATTGGCCACTGTTGGAAACAGGATACTGGGCTTGATGGACCTTGGTTTGACCCAGTATGGCATTTCTTATGTTCTTATGAGGAGGTGTTTAAGAGCTTTTACACTGCCTTGTACACTTCAGAGGTTGTGGGGGAGGGAGGGAGGGAGGAGAATCGTGAATATCTGGAGGAGTATGAGCTGTCAGAGGTGGGGGAGGTACTAGTTGATCTCTTCAATGTAGTAGGGAGGAGGGGTTCTACCCCAATCAGTGGGGGTGGCAGGGTTTACAATGCTGCCTAAACCAGGAAAGGACCTCATGCAATGCGGTTTGTATAGGCCCATCTCCCTGATTAATGTGGATGCCAAGATCTTTGCAAAAGTGTTAGCCAATTGTTTGCAGGGCTCACTGCCCGGATTGGTGCATCCAGATCAGACCGGGTTTGTGCCGGGGTGGCAGGCCAGCAATAACGTGCGCTGGATATTAAGTCTTATCTGGGGGGCCAGTAAGGGAGCAGGGGACACCTGCTAATAGGGGTGAATGCTGAAAAGGCATTTGACTGGGTTGAATGGGATTTTATGTTCCAGGTGTTGGAGAAGGTGGGTTTGAGCCCCCATTTCCGGAATTGGGTAGCAACCCTGCACTGTGAGCCGAAGGCACGGATCAGGGTCAATGGGGGCATTCCGGGGAGTTCCCATTGGGAAGGGGGATGCGTCAGGGGTGTCCCTTGTTGCCCCTTCTTTTTGTGCTAGTTATAGAAGCACTGGCAGATCACGTGAGGCGGGCCCTGGATGTGAAGTGAGTAGCAGTGGGGGATCACATTCATACAATATCCCTGTTTACATATCATTTTTTCAATGCGGAGTCCTCAGGTATCTTTGCCAGTATTGCTCTGGGAAGTTGAGGCCTATCCAAGACTGAAATTTTGGGGGTCTGGCTGTGAGCAGACCTAGAACAACGACTACAGTCCGCTTTTCCATTTAAGTGGGTTTCTACATCTCTGAGGTACCTGGGGGTACAAGTGGGGAAGGATTGGAGAGAACTATACCAATTGAAATATGGGCCCCTGGTGAAAGCAATAACAGAGGACCTTTGGAGGTTGGTTGTCATAGCTGTGGAAGGTTGCTGTGGTAAAAATGAACATGTTGCCGCATTTGCTTTTCCTCCTTATGACACTGTCAGTGGAGGTGCCGGAGGAAGCGCTTTGCAAGCTGCAAAGGAAGATTTCATTTGGCGGAAGCAGCTGCCTCAGATGGCGAGGCATGTGCTGTATAGAAGCAAGGATCCAGGGGAGTTTGGGGGTACCTAAGCTGTGGGCCTATTTTGAAGCAGCTCAGGTCTGAAGCATTTTTGATTGGAGGGAGGGTCCCAAGGGTAAAAATTGGGTGGCATTGGAACAGGCTTATTGGGAGGGGGGTGCCTATGAGATGCCCCCTGATTGGCACACCATAAGGCGACAAGGGAGTGGGGCTAGCTCTTTTACTGCAGTAACCATCTGGGCATGGGCTGCTTTTTGGAAAAAGATTTTAGGGGGTCTAGGGGGCAGGGTGGGGTGCTTGACTTTGATTTGGGGGAATGCTGATTTCGCTCTGGGAGCACAACCCTAGGGGCGGCCCAGTGGGAGCAAGATGGGGTATGGAGGTTAGGGCAGCTGATCGGGGAGGATGAGCGGCTGCTTCTCTTTGAAGCGGTTCAAGCTAGGTGGGGGGCTGTTGGAGGTGGATCGCTATCTTTACTTGCAGTTGCTTCACTTTGCAAGGGGGGGGGGATATGGGAGGTGTTGTCGCATCCTGAAATGGGCTTTGAAAAGCTTTATCAGGCGAGCTTCTTCTCTAGGGAATTTCTCTCCCATCTTTATAAGCTTCGTTTCGAGGGAGAGGAGTTGGCCTGGGGGTTAAAGAGGGCATGGGAGGTGGACTTGGTGGTCCCCCTGACTGATGAGCAATAGATTATAAGCCCTTTGGGTCAGGAACCTACCTGTTGTAACTCACCTTGAGCATGACCCCAGCAGGCCTGGATGAAGCGGTGGGGGGGGGGGGGGCAACTGTGGCTGTTTGTGTGTTGGAAGATAGCTGCTCAAGCTTCTAGCATTCAGCTCCCAGGGGGGAAGAGATACTGCAGAAGTTGGACTATATTGAGAGAATGAGTGTATATTGAGAGAATGGATACACACTGAACACCATCCACACTGATATTGTTCTTTGTATTTTGAAAGAAACCTCCTCTCTGTAAAAGCAGATGGTACCAACATATTACGTAAGTTAACCACCTCTTACATTATAAGAGTTTTCATAACCCTGCTTTAAAGAAGAATCTTCCCGTGGTACAGTTCCTATGAGCACGACTGATCTGCACCATGGTAGAAGATTTTGATTATCAAGCAGAAGTGATGAAGCATAGGTTTATAGCAAAGAATTATCCCTCCCAATATATTAATCAGGCTTATGAGAGAGCTTGGGACACTTCTAGGGAACCACTCTTGCAACCAAGACCTAAGAAGTTGGATGTAGGGATAGTATGCCCACTTCTTTATTCACAATATTCTTATGGTATCACTAAAATATTAAGAATGAATGGCACCTAATACAGACTCTACTGGGTTTCGAGAATTTACCACTAGTGGTGGCCCATAAACGAAATGTTCCTATCTTTGGGTTTCCTAGACAGAGTGGTGGTGAACTCACTTTGATCTTTTTTAATCAACAAGTCCAGATATGAAATATGATGGGGGTCATATGTGATCTGAAACTGGCGGTTAACATCAAGCCCATTGATCCACACATTAAACTCAAAAGGCCTTTCCAAAGGGCCTTCCCAGATTACCAAAACGTTGTCAATATAACGGATCCACAATTTGATATTATCCTTAAAGGGGTGGTTACTCAAAAATTTTTCTTCGAAATCAAGCATATAGAGGTTAGCTATATCTGGGGCCATGGATGAGCCCATGGCCACACCTTTGATCTGCTTGTAGAATAATTCCTTAAAACAAAATAAATTTTCAGACAGGGCCAATTGAACCAATGCCATTAGAAAAGCTGTGGGAATTCTTCTATGAATCTTTCTAGCCAAAAGACAACGTTCCACAATCTTAAGTGTCTCCTCCTGCGGAGTATTAGTATACAAGGGTTGCTATTTATATTTCTGGCCTTAGCAACAGTAAGTGTTGCCAGGCGCCATCCAATGGTTCCATTGGAACACTGACATTGTTAAACATAACCTTATTCATAACATTTTATCATTTGAGCGTGATTTGTTGTTTACAGTAACTTGAAAAATTCATCTCGGGTGAAAAATGGAATTAACTCGAACATTTTTGTGCGATTATTTTTCAAAACTTTCGACATGGATTATCAAGACAAGAGTGCATCGATGAACTTAATTTTTTATACGGCGATAAAGCACCATCCTACAGCACTGTAAAAAACTGGTATAACAAATTCAATCGTGGCCGACGTTTGCTCCAGGACGAATCCCTTCAGGGTCGTCCAAAATCGGTTGTTGTGCCAGAAAATATTGATGCTGTGTGTGAACTGATAAAGCAAGATCGTCATGTGACATACCATGAGATTGAGGCATCTTTGGGCATTAGTATGACAAGCATCAATAAGATATTGCATGATCATTTGGCCGTAAAAAAGATTTGTTCAAGTTGGATCCCGCATAATCTGACAAACGCTCAAAAGAAGGCTCGTGTCGATTGGTGCAAGGAAATGTTGAAAAAATACGTTCAAGGTGCATCAAAGACTGTGTATAACATCTACACAGGTGACGAATCATGGATCTATGCATATGAGCCCGAAACAAAACAGCAATCGACTGTATGGGTCTTCCAAGATGAGCCAAATCCAACAAAAGTTGTTCGCGGAAGAAGCACATTGAAGCAAATGGTTGCCTATTTCTTCGGCATTACCGGTCACATGGCGACAGTGCCATTAGAGCAACGTAGGACAGTCAATTCTGAATGGTACACGACCATTTCTTTACCAGAAGTCTTCGGAGAAATTCGAAGAAGAGGCGAATATTTCTTCATCATGACAATGCGAGCTCTCACACATCGACTCAAACAAAGGAATTTTTGACCGGCAAAAACATAGAATTGATGGGTCATCCACCGTACAGCCCTGATTTGGCACCCAATGACTTCTTTTTATTCCCGCACATCAAAACCAAATTACGTGGTCAACGTTTTTCAACACCCGAAGATGCGGTTGATGCATTCAAAACGCATGTTTTGGAGTTACCTCAATCGGAGTGGAAAAAGTGCTTCGAAAATTGGTTCAAACGCATGCAAAAGTGTATTGATCTTCATGGAGAATATTTTGAAAAACAAAACCAATTTCGATCATAAATATTTGTTTTTTCATTATTAGGCCAGAAATATAAATAGCAACCCTCGTATAATGAGTCTACATCCAATGTAACTTATATTAAATTCGAGTTATATCCTTGTAAAGAGGTGAGAATTTCTATTACATGTGAGGAGTCATGCACATATGACCACATGTCCTCAACAAACTGACGCAACAGAATATTCAAAAATTGATAAATGGGTTCTAACAGGGACCCAATAGCTGAAACTATGGGGCGCCCAATATGTATTTTTGGTATGATATAAATAGTGGGGATAACTGGTGCTTCCAATATTAAAAAATCTTTTTCTTTTTTGGTGATGTAACCTATCTCAAATGCTATAATTACCAAGTTATCAATACTCCTCTTTAAACTAATAGTAGGATCCCCATCCAATCTAACATAAATGGGTATGTTTACTAAACTGCAGTAACGTAGCAGCGGCTACATTAAGGCGCGTTATGTGAGGCTTTCCTACAGGAGCTCTCCAGATCAACCAACAATACCTAAGCTCCACGAACAGAACAATGGCTGGGAAAAATCGTATCGCTAAAGCTGTTGCCCCCGTTACAACTTCTGCCTCGTTCCAGACAGAGGTCCTAATGCCAGTTGAAGGACCGGTTCCATGTGCAGGCTGCCTGCATGCTGAAGCTCCGAGGAAACAAGTGGAGGAACTCAGAGAGGAGGTGGCGAGGCTGAGGAGCATTCAAGACAGTGAGAAGTACATTGATGAGATGCTTCTTGCAGCAACCAAGCTCTCCAGCAGAGGAGAAGATGGGTGCCAACAGAATGTCGATGGTTGGACACAAGTCACCAGGGCCTGCAAAATCACCAATCCAACTTCTCCAGCCCTTGAATAGAAGAACCATTATGCAGCCCTGGAAGTGGAGGAGGTGAAAGCATCCCTGGAAAGGGAAGAACCAGAGCTCAAGTACCCCAAAGTTGCAGAATCAGTGACCAGAAGGAAACGAAGGGTAGTGGTGGTTGGAGACTCTTTTCTGAGGGTACTGAGGCGTCCATCTGCCGACCAGACTTGATGTCCAGAGAGGTATGCTGTCTGCCTGGTGCCAACATCCAAGATGTTACGGAGAGTTTGCCGAGACTCATCAAGCCCACTGACTATTACCCAATGTTGCTAATCCATGTTGGAACAAATGATACTGCCAGGTATACCTCGGAACGTATCAAAAGTGACTTCATGGCTTTGGGACAGATGGTGAAGCAGTTAGGTGCACAGGTGGTGTTCTCTTCAATCCTCCCTGTTGAGGGTAAAGACCAAGGCAGAGAGGCTTGCATTCCGGAGATGAATGCATGGCTGCGTGGATGGTGTCATCGAGAGCGTTTTGGTTTCCTAGACCATGGGATGCTGTTCCAAGGGTTGCAGAGCAGAGATGGCATCCATCTGTCCAAGAAAGGTCAACGCGTCTTCAGTAGTAGACTGGCTAATCTACTGAAGAGGGCTTTAAACTAGATTTGTTGGGGATGGGTGAAGAAAGCCCCCAGGTTGGTGATACCCATTTCCATAAAGTTATTTAATGTAACAGGGGTAACATATCGAAAGCAGTGTGTATAAATGCCCGTAGCATGGGAAATAAGATCCCTGATGTTGAAGCTTTGGTGGGAGTGGCTGACTTGGATTTAGTGGCAGTTACAGAAACATGGTTCACAGAAAACCATGATTGGGATGTAACTATACCTGGCTATACTTTATTCAGAAAGGACAGGGTAGGAATTAGTGGAGGAGGAGTGGCACTATATGTAAAACCTACTATTAAAGCTTTGGAATTACAGAGCTTAAAAGGGAGAGGGGAGGCATTGTGGGTTAAACTAGAAAGAGGGAAAGAGAAATCTATTTACATTGGTGTGATATACAGACCTCCCTCACAAGAGGAAGAGGTGGACAGAGTTAATTGAAGACATGCGCAGCATTGCTAGGAAAGGGGAAGTGCTACTGATAGGAGATTTCAATATGCCAGATGTTGATTGGCACATTCCTGCTGCAGTATCATCTAGAAGTAAGGAGATCCTGGATTCTCTACAGGGAGGACTATTCAGGCAATTGGTAACAGACCCCACACGTGAAGGGGCCATACTGGACTTGGTGCTTACCAATGGTGAAAGTGTTTCTGATGTTGTAGTGGGAGATCATTTTGCATCCAGTGATCACCAGATGGTGTGGTTCAGTATTAGGACTAGGGCTGTTAGAATCCATTCAAAGTCGAGGATCTTAGACTTTAGGAAGACTAACTTTGCGAAGATGGGCCAATACCTCAGGGAGTCGTTAGTTGGATGGGAACAGCTGAGGGATGTAGAAAAACAGTGGGAAAAACTGAAAGGGGATATTTTAAGGGCAACCAACCTTTTTGTTAAAATGGTAAATAAAGGTAAAAGGAAAAGGAGACCACTATGGTTTTCGAAAGAAGTAGCTGAAAAAGTGAAGAAAAAGAGGGAGGCCTTCATGAAATACAAGAGATCACAGAGAGAGAAAGACAGGCATCTGTATTTGGAAAAACTTAGAGAAGCTAGCAAAGTAGTCAAGAAGGCAAAGATTCAAAAGGAGGAGGAAATAGCCAATGCAATAAAATGGGGGGATAAGACATTGTTCAGATATATTAGTGAGAAGAGGAAGGGCAAGAGTGGTATTGTCAGACTCAAGGGTGCAGGGGAGAAATATGTAGAAGCTGATAAGGATAAAGCAGAATTGCTTAACAAATATTTTTGTTCTGTGTTCACTGATGAAGAACCAGGAGCAGGACCTCAGAAAACACCCACAAATAGGAACAGAAGCAATGGACATCTTGAACAATTTTCAAAAGACTGTGTTCGTGAGAAACTATCTCAACTTAAAGTAGACAAAGCGATGGGACCAGATGGGATACACCCGAGAATACTGAGGGAACTTGGGGACCTTCTAGCAGCTCCACTGACTGACCTTTTCAATGCCTCGTTGGAGTCGGGAGTGATGCCAAAGAACTGGAGAGAGGCTCATTTTATTTATTTATTTATTTATTTATTTACAGTCTCTTATATACCGCACTATTCAGCATCAGCGCGGTTTACATGGAACAAAAATGCTCAGTACAATTAACACGTATGAGTTTACAGATAACAGGGCAAATAACTTGGATAACAGGGGTAAACTATTTACAAATCTTGCTACATAGAGTCATATGAACATGAATTCCATAGAAACATATGCACCACTAAGGGTTAGAGTATCTTTCTTGGCATGTTGTTGGGAAACCATATGCTACATAGAGTCATATGAACATGAATTCCATAGAAACATATGCACCACTAAGGGTTAGAGTATCTTTCTTGGCATGTTGTTGGGAAACCATATATTTGCTTAGCGGATTGCATCTCTGGTCTCAATGGGGTGGGGTTGGGTTCTATGAGGTACTTATTGAAAAGGTGGCATTTGAGGGCTTTCCTAAACTGTGTAAGGCTCTTAATAGCCCGGATATCTGGAGGTAATGCGTTCCAGCATCTTGGCGCACTGATACTAAACGCCCTATTGGCTGTGGATGCAGTGCAATCTGTTAATGCTTTCGGGACTTTTAGGGAGTTTATAGCCGTGGATCTTCTTGCTCTATTTGGAGATGTGGTATGGATGAGGGCAGTTATTGATTCAGAAGAGAGCTTGTTAATAGCTTTAAAAGTGAGTAACAAAGTCTTGAAAACGATTCTAGCCTGGATAGGTAGCCAATGTAATTGTATCAGCAGAGGTGTCACGTGGTCACTTCTGGAGGCTCCATGGATGACCCTTGCTGCCGCGTTCATGGCGAGCTGCAGCGGGTTCAAGGTGAATAGGGGCAGGTCTTGTAGGATGGCATTGGCGTAGTCAAAATGAGGCATGTGGTGCCTTTACACAAAAGCGGAAGTAAGGTTGTGGTTGAAAACTACAGGCCGGTTAGTTTAACTTCGGTGGTGAGTAAATTATTGGAAACGCTGCTGAAAGAGAAAATAGTGAGGTTTCTGGAGTCCAGCGGATTACAGGATCCGAGGCAGCATGGATTCACCAGAGGCAGTTCTTGTCAGACAAATCTGATTGATTTCTTTGACTGGGTGACAAGAGAGTTGGACCGAGGGAGAGCCCTAGACGTGGTGTATTTAGATTTCAGTAAAGCCTTTGACACTGTTCTTCACAGGCGACTTATAAACAAACTGAGCACCCTGGGGATGGACCCTAAAGTTACTGCTTGGGTTAGAAATTGGTTGGGTGGGAGGCGACAGAGTACAAGTAAATGGAGCTCACTCTGAGGAGAAGGATGTTATCAGTGGTGTGTCCCAGGGATCTGTCCTTGGTCCGATTCTTTTTAACATCTTTGTTAGTGATATAGCGGAAGGGCTTTCAGGGAAGGTTTGCCTCTTTGCGGATGATACCAAAATCTGCAATAGAGTAGACACCCAGGAAGGGGTAGATAACATGAGGAGGGATCTAGCTAAGCTTGAAGAATGGTCTAGAATTTGGCAGCTGGGATTTAATGTTAAAAAAATATAAGGTCATGCATTTGGGCTGCAGCAATCCAAGGGAGCAATATAGTATAGGGTGTGAAGTATTTTTGTCCACTAAAGAAGAGCAGGACCTAGGCGTGGTTGTGTCTAATGATCTTAAAGTAGCTAGACAGGTAGAAAAGGCGATGGCAAAAGCTAGAAGGATGTTTGGGTGCATACGGAGAGGAATGGCTAGCAGAAAAAAGGAGGTGATAATGCCTCTGTATAAGTCTTTGGTGCGATCTCATTTGGAGTATAGTGTGCAATTCTGGAGACCGCACCTTCAAAAGGATGTGAACAGGATGGAGTCGGTGCAGAGGGTTGCTACTAAAATGATTAGTGGTCTTCATTATAAAGCATATGAGGAGAGACTGAAGGATCTTAATATGTACACCTTAGAGGAAAGGCGGGATAGAGGTGATATGATTGAGATGTTTAAATACCTCCGTGGCATAAATGTTCAGGGAGAGCCTCTTTCAATTGAAAGCAAGTTCTGCTACGAGGGGACATGGGATGAGGGTGAAGGGAGATAGATTCAGGAGTGATATGCGGAAATATTTCTTTACGGAAAGAGTAGTGGATCCGTGGAATAGTCTCCCAGTGGAGGAGGTAGAGATGAGGACAGTAACTGAATTTAAAAAAGCATGGGACAAACACAGAGGATCTCTAAAGGTAAAAAGGGGACTGTTGTAGTTGTTATGGAAGGACAGACTAGATAGGCCATGTGGTCTTTTTCTGTTGTCATATTTCTATGGTTCTATGTAACGTTAAGGCGCCTTAACGTTACATAACGCACCTTAACGTTCCTGGCCGCGGTAAGTCCAGAAAAGGGTGGAGAGAGGGCGGAGAGAAGGGGTCAATGGGTGGGGAGAGGCCCCCATTTCACACTAACGCGGAGAAATTAAGGGCTGAATCCTAACGCAACTAAAAACCTGGCGTTAGCACACATTTGCAAGAGAGAGAAACTATTTCAGTGTCAGCAATGTACAGCATAGGCAGGGAGCCCTAGAAAGGTGATAGTAGTGCTCCATTTGCAGCAACAGCATAGTGCCCAGGTATGAAAGGCCACTATGGTGATGGTGCAAATGGGGCATGGGGGCTGCAGGCGGGACATGCAGTGGGAGCTACTGGGGCACAGGGTGGACTAGGCAGTTGCCGAGGTGGCACATAGGAACGCAGAAAATGGAACCAGCAAGACAGCAACTGACCAGGGTCAGACATGCCCATGAGTCTGTGGCCCACATTGTCCCATCCAGGAGACATTACCCAGCAAGTATCCCAAGGGGCACATAACATTGACAGGTGGTGCCGGGGGAAGCGTGGACATCTATGTAGGCACCTCTACCCCAGAACCCATACCTTAGGCAGCCGCCTACCTGCCCCCTGGATGGCCTGGGATGGCGCACCACCGGCACCGACAGCATATGGTCATGGTGGCATGGCAGAGGGGGTGGGTGATTGTGCTGGAGGGAGGTCTGGCCGAGGAACATAAGGGGTAGCCCCAGGGACAACTATGCTGCTGTGGCAACAGTGTGGTGCAGTACACCCAGCTAGCATGTCCAAGAGCAGAGGGTCAGAGGTTCAGGTCCCATCTGTGGATCCTGCAGAGCATCTCCCCATAGTTTTAGCCCACAATGCAGCCACAACAACATGGGCAAACCCCAATGCAGTGGTGCACAGGGGTATGGACACCCACTCACAAGGGCTCCACTATCCACAGCTTCATGAAGTGTCAGGCTGTTAGCCCCAGCACAGAGCTGCAGTTATCACCAGAGCACTACTACTACCCCCTGCACAGATTAGCAATGTCGGCACTGTGATCAGGACCAGTGCGGCGAGTAGGATTGTCAACCACCTCCATCTCTGCACAATGCTGAGATAGGTGTGGGAGTGTGCGTATGTGTCTCCATTGTTTTGTGTCTTTCAACACCTCACAGAGCCCACATTGCTCACACTGCTTCCAACGTTATCCTGCAAATGTGCATATTGAGGAGCAAGGTATTGTGGGTATGGCCCAGACAGGGCGGATTGGCCAGGATGCATCTGCACAGGGTGGAGGGCAATGGCTGAGACACTGTAGTGCTCGACCACCACCTGCATGGACAGGGTGGCCACAGCATGTCACACTGGGGAGTCACTCTCACTCTGACCGAGCAGTGACCATGGCATGTCTATGTTCCCACATAGTGCCACATATTATTTGTTTCCAGTGCTACCTGTGTGTTCCCAGTTCTGGGGTCCAATCACAGAGATATCTGCTTGGTGTCTGTGCTGTGCATCCCACCTCTGGGTGCACAGGATTCCTTTGTGAGCATGCTCTATGGACTGGTTAGTGGGCTGTCTGCAGTTCACCTGTGCATGGGGGGAACACCTTGTATGATACTGCAGGTGCAGTCTGACTGTGCTGTCTGTTGATGAATAGCAGACGGTGGCGTGGGGCAGTTGAGCCTTCCCCTGCCTACCCCAAGTATCATTGCTGGTCTGCAATGGTCACAGGTATGGCACTGGCCCAGCAGCCCTGGAGGGCTGTCATCCGCCAGCAGGACTCTGGTTGCTGGTACCTGTCCCACCACACCCTCATCTACAAAAGGGGTGATTGAGGCCCCTTGGGGTATGTAGTGCATACCACTTAGACCCATAGTGGCAGTGCTACATAGCCCTCCTGCGAGTCTAGACACCCCACTGCCCTGATAACAGGTACCCATGGCAGCCAGACCCTAACACCGGGCACGCACTAATCTGGGTGGTGTCTGGTCCCCCAGGGCCATATATGACTGCAGAACACAGCTGGAACAGATGTACCTTCAGTTGCACTGCTGGGAACACCTGTCACACACTGGCAGTGCTGGGGATGTGCAGCAGGACCTATCTCTAGCACCACATGTACTGTGGACCTAGTGCTCGGCGCCCATCCTATCCCTCAGGGTGCACACGGAACCTGCACAATGGCATGGTCTGTAGCTACTCTGTGCTAGTATCACGCACTGTCAGTCCATCTTACCACGCTACAGTACCAGAGAGGTGCAGACCCCATTTGGTGGTCAGCTGTAGGCCGCTGTTCTGCATGCACCATGGGTGCTGGTGGGGTTACCCTATCCTGGCACACAGAGCAGACGGTTTGTGCGGTGACCTGCAGTCCTTCTGTACCCAGCCATTGCTGTGCAACAGGCCATAGAGGTATAGCCTACTGGTTAGTACACTGACATTCTAGGTGGAGGTCATGGGTTCAATTCCTCGTTCCCTCCTGTCCAAGGCAGATATTTTGCTTGCCTGTGACAGTCATATCTTTGCAGATCCGTGCTGCCAGCCCATAGTACCCTCACCACAGTTGCCAGCAATCCTTATAAGGTGTTATAAGGCTCCTAATTAGGCACAGTACAAGGCACGTTATAAGGCGCCTTATTGGGCACAGTACAAGGCACGTTATAAGGCGCCTTATTGGGCACAGTACAAGGCACGTTATAAGGCGCCTTATTGGGCACAGTACAAGGCATGTTATAAGGCACCTTATTGGGCACAGTACAAGGCACGTTACAAGGCACCTTATTGGGCAGAGTACAAGGCATGTTACAAGGCACCTTATTGGGCACAGTACAAGGCACGTTATAAGGCACGTTACAAGGCGCCTTATTAGGCACAGTACAAGTCATGTTACAAGGCACCTTATTAGGCACAGTACCTTGTACTGTGCCTTATAACGTGCCTTATAACACGCGTTACCTGACATGCTTGCCATAATGATGCCCCACCCACGCCTTTATATGGGCATCTGTACCTTTACCGCGGAACCTAACGCACATGACATTACCGCAGTTTAGTAAACATGCCCCAAAAAGTCTTATCATTCAGTTGTCTATTAACTTCACCCACCATAAAAATCTTTATCCATAATAGCTACCGCCCCACCTTTGTCAGCCGGTTTTATAATAATATGATAATTTTTATGTAGTGATCTAATCTCTTCTTTCTCTCCCTCCATATGTGCATTTAAGAAAAATAGGCATGAGATTATTCACTAATTCATTCACTTTTTTTAAAACTACCCGCTCAAATGCTTCAATTAAAGGGTCTGTTTGAGGTGGTGGAACCCAAACTGACTTCTTGCTCACAATGGAGAGATCATAGATTTTTCCTTTATCGCTTGCAAAAAAGTGTTGAATTCTGACTTTAAAAAAAAACTTAGAGATCTATATGGGTTTCAAAAGGATCGTGCTTCCTCATAGGCACAAAAGATAAGCCTCTATTTAGTACTGATTCTTCATCTACTGTAAGTACATATTTGGAAATATTGATAACGTTATCCATTTCAGATTTCAATACTTCCTCTCGGTGGATCTCTCGGACCTCCAGCGTCCCCTCCCCTGTCCAGGGCCCCGACCTCTGTAATAATTGTACCAAGCATGTGATTTCTCCTGATCCTGAATCCTTTCTTGTTCTATGTCCAGTGGTCGTGGACGCCTCAAAGGGGTGGCAAGTGTGGTTGTTGGTGTGTTTGAAGATAGCTGCTCAAGCTTCCAGCATTTAGCTCCCAGGGGGGAGGAGATACTGCAGAAGTTGGACTATATTGAGAGAATGAGTGTATTGACTACCTATAGGAACCACTGGAAGGATGCTCATCTCCAAATATGGACCCCTTATCAAGCATGGAGATGGGAAGGATCACTGCAGGAGCAGTGAGGGGGTAGGTGTGGGTGTGGGTTTTGTGGGTGAGAAATTACTCCCACTGGAAGGATGTGGGGGAGAGTGGGCAGTGTCGTGATGGGTGTGGGCCGGCTGGTGAGGGGGGTCTCTGCCCTCTCTGCCCACTCCTTTGTGGGGTGGGGGGACACTGGGAGTCGGTACATTTGGAGGAAACTGGTATATGAGATGAGCTGTTGTGGAGTCTGGTTCAGCTATGTTAGGTCTTGGAAAACACAAGGATTGGGGGGAGGGATGGGCAGGGATGTAAGTTAAAATGGTGGCATGCTCACTAGCTGCCTGGTCGTTGTATCCTGCATCTGTCATGGTGCTGAGTCATGAGCTTTTTGGGAGATGATGGATATGGGTGGGGGGAGAGGAAGGAGATAGGGAGGCAATTTGATTCTGAATTTTGTGGGTTGTAATCACGGGGGTTTAGGAGGGATGTTGCCACTGACTGTAACTCCGATAGTGTTACTGGTGTTGCCATGATGCTGTTTGTGACATTTTGAAATATTGTTTAAACTGTATTTCAGCCCGTTGGCAATAAAATATAAATTTAAAAAAAAATTGCAAACTGTAGACACAAGAATCCCAAGGTCTTTGGAGTGGGTCTTGTACCTCTTTAAAGTTTGATGTTTGGTGATAATGGCTTTTTTGATGGTCTTAGGCAGCTCTCTTGTCTTCACCTTTGTGAAAATCGAACAGGGTGTGAATGTGGCTATTTTAAACATTAGAACCACCATTCATTGGTTGATTTAAATCATGTGAGTACTGACAATTGATCACAGGTGCATCTAATTTTATTGTAACAGGAATGCAATTCTTCTGTTCAAACTGATTTGAATTGCTTATAAGGGTGCCAGTAATCATGTCCTAGCAATGTCCCAGTTTTTATACTATTTCCTACTATTTTTTCTTTTTTAATAGGTTTTGTTTTATTTGATTCTTTTGTGTGTCTAATATGTGTATATATAGTCCAAAGCCATTTCATTGGCCATTTTTTTAGGAGATATTGAACATTAAGGGGTTGAACTGCAAGGGTGGCAATAATGTTGACTGCAACAGTAGCTGAGGAAGGAACAGACTTGTGAACTGGGGAGAGTGGTGATATTTTGAGGAGTTTAGTACCACTGGTATCTTCATCAGTTTGTCTCTTTAAGTTTGTGGTTTTTAAGTAAATGGAAGCAGAGGGATTATGTAAGTGAAGTAACCTCCAGGGCCGTCATTTCTCACCTGACACAAAGGATAGGCTTCTGGCTTAATTCAGAACTGTGAGAAGGAAAGAAAAACATGTCAAGGGAGTATGACGTGGTTAGAAATGCAGAAAGTTTATTTTGCTATCTAATGGCGATAACTGCAAGATGATGGTATTACAGTGTGCACAGGGCCGGCTCAACCATTAGGCAAGAATAGGCAGTTCCCTCGGGCAGCAGTAGTCAAAACAAAACAATACTATAGATCCTGACAACTACACAAATTCAAAGAGCCATCGGCACTTTCTTATCTCCAGGAACAAGCAGGAATAAGTCCTCACATATGGGTACGTCGGTACCGACGGAGCCTGCGTGGGAAAGCTCCCCAGCTTCCCAGAAGGAAAGCTTTTGGGGCCTCCCACTGCGCATGCGCGCTGCCTTCCCGCCTTCCTGACCAACTCTCCTCAGTTCTTCTTTTTCCGCGGAGCCAACAGGTCATGTTCCTGTCACCGCTGAA
This sequence comes from Ichthyophis bannanicus, assembly GCA_033557465.1. Lineage (NCBI taxonomy): Eukaryota > Metazoa > Chordata > Amphibia > Gymnophiona > Ichthyophiidae > Ichthyophis > Ichthyophis bannanicus. Next base: position 828,037,084 of record CM066035.1, read on the forward strand.
GAAGTTCTTATTTTAATTTGTTTTTTTGGCCGCGTATCTGCCTTCCCCGATTCCGGACCGGTACCGCCGGTCTTTTTTCTTTATTTTAAAAAAAAAAAATCTTATTTTTCCCCACTTGGTGTGTTTGTCCTGTGAGGCCTCTAGGCCTCCACAGAATTCTCCCTCATGGAGAAACCAGCCTCTGGTTTTAAAAAATGCACCAAGTGTAGCGGTACTATTTCAGTCACAGACACCCATGAATGGTGTCTTAAATGTTTGGGGCCTGACCACTCCATTCCGGATTGCCCATCCTGTTCTTTGATGTCTAAACATGGCTTACAAAACCGGGCAGCCAAGTTTCACATGCTGTTTTCTACAGATACTCCAGCATCGACATCTTCCAGGTCTTCCTCTCCTGATGGATCTCAGGTAACCAAACATTCCTCTGGCAGGTCCTCAAAGGGCAAATCTCCCTCTAAATATCGAGATGCCCCCGGGCTTGACCCTGAGGACCCTGCCCCAGCCAAACAACCCCGGCGGGAAGCTCCGGCTTCCAAAGCTCCTCCTATGGGGTTACAGGTTGACATCGATGGCACGGCCTCGACCGATCACCTGTTAGACTGCTCTGGGGTACCGGCTCAATCTTCCGGTACCGACATCCAGACAGTCGTGGTGTCTATGGATCATACAGTTCAATCCATGCAGCAGGCCATACTGGCTTTTATTACAGCTGCGACGCCCTCGGTACCGCAGCCAGCGGTACCGACTCCGGTTCCGGTACCACAACCGATACCGGTACCCAGGGCATCCACATCGACCAGGATACCGATTCCGGGGTTTTTCCCGGTACCGATCCGGTACTGGGTACCCCCGATGTGGATACCAGTCGATACGCTTATCGATCCCTGGAAGCAAACAGACGATACTTCGAGTCTTCTGATGATTCTGATTCATCAGATGACTCCGCTGAAGTATCTCTTACTCTTCCTGAAGAGCCCTCTTCTCCAAAGAGAATGTCTCCTCCAGAGGATTTGTCCTTTCAAGACTTCATCATTGAAGTAGCTAAAGGTCTCTCTATTTCAGTGACCTCTGAAAAAGAACCTAGAGCAAAAAATTTAGATATTTTAGGATACTCTAAGGTTCCCAAAGAGGCAGTCACCTTGCCCATTCATGAAATTCTTCAAGAACACATGATGGACTTATGGGAGACTCCTCTCACCCTATCTCCACATTCTCGTCGCTTGGACACCATGTATCGTGTCCCTCCTTCTCCTGGTTTTCAAAAAGCTCAGCTCCCTCACCACTCTATTGTGGTGCAGTCAGCTATGAAAAGGATAAAGAGTACCAAAAGACACTCTTCTACTCCTCCAGGAAGAGAATGTAGGACACTGGATGCTTTTGGTAGAAAAATCTTCCAAGCAAGTATGCTTATTGCCAGAATCAATTCATACAGCCTCTATATGGGCATGTTTCTGAAGGAGATTGCATTGAAAATACGCCATTTTCTCCCCTTTATCCCAGAGGATAGAAAGGAGGAGTTCCTTCTTTTGCTAAAGCATACCCAAGATATTTCAAAGTTCTCCAACAGAGCAGCCTTTGACTCCTTTGAGAGTGCTAGCAGAGCCTCAGGAATTGCCATAGCGGCTCGCAGAATTGCTTGGCTCCAGGCCTCTGACCTAGAACCCTGGGTCCAGGATGGGTTGGGAAATCTGCCCTGTACAGGTGAGAATCTGTTTGGTAAGGAGTGGCAAATCAAAGCCACTCAAATGGATGCAGAAAATGCTGCTTTAGATAGACTTTCTAAGTCTACCTCTGCCCCTGTCAAGAAAAAATCTTTCAAGAAGCCTTTCTATAAGAAGGTCAGATTTGCTACAAATATTGGCCAACAATCTTCTGCAGCTCGCTTTGCTCCTAAGCGTCAGCAGCCTAAACAGGCCAGGGCAAAACCTGCAGGGGCTGCTACAGCCCAGCAGTCCCAACCCCCTCAGGGTTTTTGACTTAATACTAGAGAACTTAACCTTTCTGGCTCTAAAACATCCAGAGCCTCTCACCATTCCAGGAAGGCTAACTCATTTTGCGCCCAGATGGGAGCAAATCACATCAGAACAGTGGACCCTCTCTATCATCAGAGAGGGCTACAAACTCCATTTCTCCAGCCTTCCTCCCCATACCATGGTGAGATGTTTCAATTCTCCCCCATCTCTCCTAGACCTGTTGGGTCAGGAGGTGACCACTCTTCTCGCCCAAAGGGCAATAGAAGAGGTTCCTCTTCTTCAACAGGGGTCAGGGTTTTACTCCCCTTATTTTCTCATTCCCAAGAAAACAGGGGGGTACAGACCCATTCTAGATCTGAGAGAATTGAACAAATTCCTGTGCAAGGAGAAATTCAAGATGCTTTCTCTAGGTACTCTCCTTCCATACCTACAGAGTCAGGATTGGCTTTGTTCTCTAGATCTCAAGGATGCATACACACATATACTCATCCATCCATCCCACAGAAAATTCCTACGGTTTCTGTTCCAGGGAAAACATTTCCAATACAGAGTACTTCCCTTCGGTCTAGCCTCTGCTCCAAGAGTATTTACCAAATGCATGGCAATAGTGGCTGCATTTCTACGCGCCCTGGGAATTTTTGTCTTCCCATACCTGGACGACTGGCTCATCCGAGCTCCATCTCAGTCCGAGGCTCAGACTTCCCTGGATCGCACCAGAAGATCTGCCAAAGTCTCAACTCACCCCTACTCAGTCCCTGGAATTCATAGGGGCCTGGTTGGATACCACCACTGCAAGGGCCTATCTTCCTCAGGCCCGTTGCCAACGTCTAGTGCACTTGGCCTCCCAGACTCAGTCCAGAAGCCACTTGACTGCCAGGGAGATGCTACAACTATTAGACCACATGGCCTCCACAGTACATGTGGTGCATTATGCTCGTCTACATATGAGAGCAGCTCAATGGACTTTGTCCACCCAGTGGACTCAAGCATCAGGAGCTCTCTCAGACCAAATAGCAAACTCCAAACGTCTCTTTTGGTCTCTCCAGTGGTGGATGTCCACTCAAAATCTGTTGTTGGGGGCCCCCTTTCAACCATTGTTGCCCCAAGCAACCCTCACAACAGATGCCTCCCAAACAGGTTAGGGAGCTCATCTTCAAGATCTCTCCACTCAGGGCACTTGGTCTCCACAGGAGACCACCCTTCATATCAACCACTTGGAACTTCGAGCAATCTTTCTAGCTCTCAGAGTTTTTCATACCTTCCTCAGCAACATGACAGTCCTTATTCTTATGGACAATCAAGTAGCCATGTTTTACATAAACAAACAAGGAGGGACTGGCTCTCTGTCGCTTTGCAACGAAGCTCTAAGATTATGGGCCTTCGCCAGAGAGCATCAAATCCATCTCCTGGCAGTATATCTTCCAGGAATCCAAAACTCTTGGGCAGACAGACTCAGTCGAGTTCTGCTTCCACACGAATGGTCCCTGCACATGGATCAGGTACTCAGAATCTTCAAGAAATGGGGAACCCCGGACATAGACCTCTTTGCAAGTCCGTGGAATGCCAAACTTCCCCGGTTCTGTTCCAGAATTCCGTGTCAGGGAGTGCAGGCCAAGGATGCCTTCCTCCTTCATTGGGGTCGGGGCTTCCTATATGCCTTTCCACCCATTCCTTTGATTCCCAAGACTCTGTTCAAACTTCAAAGGGATCAAGGGTCCATGATCCTCATAGCTCCACGATGGCCACGCCAAGTGTGGTACCCTCTACTTCTGCATCTCTCCCAAGCCCCCTCTCTGGACTTGGGAGCGGCTCCAGACCTTCTGTCTCAGGAGGAGGGGACTTTGTGGCATCCAAACCCCAAGTCCCTTCACCTCAGAGCTTGGTTACTGAAGGCCTAGACCTTCAACACTTCAATCTTTCGCAGCAAGTGAAGGATATCCTCCATGCCTCTAGGAAACCTTCCACTAGGTGTTCTTACGCTTTTAAATGGAAAAGATTTTCCATTTGGTGTGCTCAAAAGGGTCTTAACCCTCTAGCACTCCCTTTGAATTCTCTTTTGGAATATCTCCTGCATCTCTCCAATGCAGGACTCAAAACGAATTCAGTAAGAGTCCATTTGAGTGCTATTGCAGCATCCCTTAAGCCCATCAATGGACAACCTGTTTCCTCTTATCCTCTTATTGCAAGATTCATGAGAGGCCTAACCTTAACTAAACCTCCCATTCGACCTCCTCCGGTGGCATGGGACTTAAACTTGGTTCTTGGTCAGCTTATGAAGCCACCCTTTGAACCCTTAGCCACTACCTCCTTGAAATTTCTTTCCTGGAAGGTTATTTTTCTTATTGCAGTCACCTCAGCTCGCCGTATCAGTGAACTGCAAGCTCTATTTATTTATTTATTTATTTAACAATCTCTTATATACCGCAGCTTCCTAAGATCAGCTGCGGTTCACAAATAACAACAGGCAACAAATCATGGATTTGTTTTACATATAACGTCATATAACTATAACCAATGTACAGTAAACAGAAATGTTGAACAGATAGCACTGAACAGTGCAACACTATATACATTATGTACATTAACATTATATTATTAAATACATATACAAGTTATGTGGGATATAATCATTATGAGTAGTACAGATGCAGATAGGGCAGGTTTTCTTTTCTGTTATAGTGAGATGTAGATAAAACTGTTTAGCCTTTGTCTAATTCTTTTGATGGCTGTTCTATAGTGTTGTAGTGCATTGTAAAGAGGTGTGTGTTCAGTTTTTTTCGGAATTCATTAATCTCTGTTAATATTCTTAGTTCAACAGGGAGGGAATTCCAGGCTGTTGGGGCTGCATGTGAGAACGGTCTGTTTGTTGATTTATTTGTTTTTATGAAATCTATGGGGGTTTTAAGTTTGTTTAGTTGATTTTTTCTTTGAGTAGGTTTTGGATGTTCTTTGGTAATTAAGTTACTTAAAGTAGATGGTGTCAAATCAAATAGTGATTTAAATACTGTTATTAGTGTTTTATATGTTATTCGGTTTTGAATTGGAAGCCAGTGAAGGGATGCTAGAATTGGTGTTATATGTTGATGAGTGTGTTTTTGTTATTATCCTAGCTGCTGAGTTTTGTGCGAGTTGCAGTCTTTTGATGTTTTGTTTTGATGTACCTAATAATATAAGGTTCGCAAAATCAAAGTGGGGGGTTATAGTGGCTTGGATTATACTGATAAAATCATGTATGTAAACAAGAGGTCTAAGTTGTTTAAGTATTTTAAGTTTGTAGTAAATTTTCTTTGTGGTATTTCTGATATGGGTATCTAGAGTGAGATGTTTGTCTAAAATGACTCCTAAGTATCTCACTTCATTCTTTATTTTAATTTCTTGGTTTTGAAGTGTTATATGTGTTGGTGGGGTATAATCTTGGTTTTTGGTGACTATTAGCACTTCAGTTAGCACTTGGATTAGCACTTGGATTAGCACTTGGATTAGCTCTAGTGGCTAATCCACCTTATACAAGGTTCCATCATGATAAGGTGGTCCTTAGGACCAATCCCCACTTTATGCCTAAAGTGGTCTCCCCTTTTCATCTTAATCAAGAGGTATATTTACCTGTCTTTTTTCCAGCTCCTCATGCATCCAGTGCAGAGAGGAACCTTCATACTCTAGATTGTAAAAGAGCTCTTGCCTTTTACCTCCACAGGACACAGCAACATCGAAAGTCTTCTCCGCTTTTTGTTGCTTTTGATCCTTCTCATTTGGGACTTCCAGTCTCTAAAAGAACACGATTGGATTGCTCAGTGTATCTCTTTTGCTTACCAGAGTAAGAACCTTTCTCTGGAGGGCCATGTCACCGCTCACAATGTGAGGGCCATGGCCACCTCTATGGCTCATCTAAACTCTGTGTCCATTGACCAGATCTGTCGAGCAGCCACCTGGGCCTCGGTTCATACCTTTACAGTCCATTACTGTTTGGACAAGGACTCCCGCCGGGATGCCTTGTTTGGTCAGGCTGTCCTCAGACACCTGTTCCATTCTTGAACAACTCCAGCCCACCTTCCCTGAATGGATGCCTGAGATTCATAGGAAGATGAGGAACCTTTCAGGGTCTCATACCCTTGAGGGGATCTCCCGGGCATCTTAGCTAGGGAGTCCCCATATGTGAGGACTTATTCCTGCTTGTTCCTGGAGATAGCACAGTTACTTACCTGTAACAGGAATTAGTCCTCACAACCCACCCACCTCCCCTAGGAGTTGTATCTCTCTCTTTCCTTTCCTCTCTCTATTGTCTCAGCTTTAAACTCAAACTGAGGAGAGTTGGTCAGGAAGGCGGGAAGGCAGCACGCATGCGCAGTGGGAGGCCCCAAAAGCTTTCCTTCTGGGAAGCTGGGGAGCTTTCCCGCGCAGGCTCCGTCGGTACCGACGTACCCATATGTGAGGACTAATTTCTGCTGTTCCCAGAGATCACCTGTTACAGGTAAGTAACTGTGCTTTACCTGCAGGGAAAGTGGGCAAATGCATACATATAAAGCAAAGTTTTTAATATTTAAAAGTATGATGTCCAATTATGCATTTTTCAGAATTGTTGTGGGAGGGATAGTGTTGGGATAAACATGATTGTTTCATTTAATTAGTAAAATTTAGTGGGGGGTAAAGCTTGAAGGTTCACCTGGGTCACCTTGTACCCTTGCACCGGGCCCACGTGTGCAGCATTCAGTTCTGGGAGTGTAACAGGATGTATGGTGGGGCTAGCCCACTAAAGTATTTGTGTGGGTATGATCAAAGGGAGAATACAGCTGATCAGAAGTGGATCTCCATTAAACCTCAAGCAGATATCCCACTTGTATAGGAGTGGTTGGAACAATGGGTTGAAAACCACAGAAGTCAGGGTTGAAATTCTGATTTTTCCCACTGATGCTTTTTGTGACTTCAAGCAAGTCACTTTGCTTTCCATTGTCCCAGGTATTGCCTTAGATGTAGGCCCTTTGGGTCAGGAACCTACCTGTTCTAACTCACCTTGAGCAAGAATTTAGAAAGGCAAATGCAGGTAAAACATGAATATAACATAGAGCGTGGAAGAGTGCACCTTCAGAATGCCACACTGTTCTCTCATTGATATGTATAAAGCATGATGACATTTAGCACGAGCAGTGAGCTGTCACTTCAGGGAAGAAAGCTTTTAAAAATTGGGCTGTGGCTGTAAGGAAAGGTGCACAGCTTCATTCCACACAAAAGCAAACCATGCTGAATCCAAGAAATTAAAATATTTTTTAAAAAAAGGGCACCTAGGAATAAGACTGAAAGAGGAAGCAATGGAAGGAGGCTAGTTGACATTTCGAAGACTGCAGCTGCTTTAAGTCTTTGCCAAGTGAAAGACATTAGGTCCTTATTGCAAATGTTTTGTGAGCCCCAGCAGGAGTGTTAAATAAACACTTTAAAGGTTAAATGACTGGATTTCCATGTACCTGTTTAAAGAGGCACTGTTCCTTGTTTAAGGATGTAATTTCAGCTTGTATTGGCTGTATGTGACTGCATCTAGTCTGTTCCTGGTCAAATAGTAGCAATGGCAGAAAAAGACCCTCCACTGCTTTTCACTGGGTATGTGGAACCCAAATGGCAGGTCTCCTTGCTGCAGCTTGCACACTTCCAGCCTGAGCAGAAAGTATTTCTCCTTTAAAGTGCCATAAAATTTCATATCCACAAATGCTTGTCATCCAGGAAACTAGTTTAAGGTCATTTATTTAGATTGCCCAAGTGCTTCCTTTTCGCAGCTTGACACAATGCACAATCTGCAGTCCTAATATAGTAATATACATGAAATACAAAACATCGCTAAAACATCTGCATTTAATAAGAAGTCAGAGAGCAACCATCTCATTAATCACTTGGGTAAAATTTCTTAATAAGCCAACAAAAGCCATCCCTCTCCCATGCTCCTTTTGGTACGTATTTGATGTGACACTGCTCTCAGCCTTTTGCATTCACAGATGCTGAAGCCACCAGAGTTGAAAGGTTTTTATGATTGCTCTGGTTCTGTACTGTCATTTTAACTGGGATTTTGTTCATTTTTGTGTGGGTTCAGTGCAAAGGATGTGAAGGATCTGAGAGTGGTGTGGGTTAAGTGTAAATGCTTCTTCTCCAGGAGCAAACAGGGAGTCAGTTCTCGCACATAGGTGATGTCAGTACTGACTGAGCCCTTGCGGTAACCTCTCCCCAGCTTTCCCGACTAAGGGTGCCATCTTGCCTCAGTCTCCTTTTTTCCGCCAAGCCCATCGGACATGTGTCGGTTCCCTCTGGAAAAAGTTGATTTTTTTTTCTCTTTGGCTTTCGGTTTTTGGATTGATTCCCTTATCCGGTTTGCACCTCCTGGGTCCCCTTGCCTTGGCTATTGTGGTTTTTTTCTTGAATTCTTCTTTTCCTCGGGTTTTTTCTTGGTCCGCGGGTTTTTGTGCCTTTGCTGGCTGGGCCAATAGAGTTTGATCTCGCGGGGGCCGTATTTCCCACCATGGCCTCAATCAGTAGCTTCAAGCCCTGCGACCGCTGTGCAATTATTTAGAAAATGGTGATATGGTAAGATGTTCCCGGTCACCCAACTCGAAGAACTGCAACAGTCGCACTGAAGTCTCTGCAGTCAAATTCTCCCGGGGAAGTGATTGGACATGGTGGGGGAGCTGAAGATAGGCAAAGATTTGAGTCTTACTCAAGACAAAGTCTTTGCTTAATATATGGAATGGTTTAATACACCCCTCCAGATCCATCACACATTCCAGACTGGACACCCCCCTTTCCTTCCAATCTTGAAATGTTCAGTTTTCTGTAACTGGTAAGAAGAACAGATTACCCTGCAGTAGCACGAGGCTAGTTACAGTCAGGCATATGCGTCACTCAGAGCACAAAAATTGCCAAACATGTTGGAGCGGTCCCACCAGTAAACAGCTGGTGACCCGCCAGGGCAGGACTTCTCCCTCTGAATGTAGCACTGCCAATAGAGTGTACGGCGAGACAAAATCTTTTTCCATTGCCCGAGGGGTAAACATCTCAGTGTGCCCCAACCAATCTCTCAGGTGTCGCAGCTGACAGGCTCAAGCATAGCAGCAGATATCAGGGATCTCCACCTCACCATGTCTCCAAGATCCCCGAGTTTAGTCAAGGATATTCTCGCGAGTCCCCCTCGCCATATAAAGTGGCGCAGGTCCCATTCAAATATTAGCAATCCTTTTGTAGCAACCATATGGGTATCGTCTGTAAAATATAAAGCAGCTTAGGGAATAAAAACATTCGAAAGGCTGCAACCTGACCCAACATTGAGAGGGGCAATGGGGTCTACTCCAGCATTTTGATCCTCAGATGTTCCAACATGGTGGAACAATTTAGACGATACTGCAAACGGGGATCGCTCGGCAACTGGATTCCCAAGTACCAAAAAGCTCAGTCAGCCCAATATAATAGGAAAGACGACCCCCACAGTACCTTCTGCTGCCCAGAAACATCTAGTGCCTTTGGCTTATCCGTGTTTATCTGCAGGCCTGAGATCTGTCTGAAGCATGTAAATTCCAACATTAAGCGGGACAGAGATGTTTGTGGTCTGATGTGAGCTAGATCATCAGCAAAAGCAGACACTATGAATTCAAACAACCCTTTACGCACTCCGGTCACCCTCGGACTGTCCACCAAGATAGGTAGAAAGGGGTCCAATGTTAGGACAAAAAGTAGTAGAAAAAGAGGGCATCCCTGCCTTGTCCCTCGCTCTAGTGCTAAGGCCTCTGAGATATACCAATTGATCAGCACTGCTGCTGTAGGACAAAAATACAGTGCCCGGATCATCTGTATAAACAGGGCTACAAGGCTATAATGTGGCAGTACTTGGAAGAGGTAGTCCCAGCCCATCCTAAAGTTACTGCTTGGGTTGGAAATTGGTTGAGTGGGAGGCGACAAAGAGTACAAGTAAATGGAGCTCACTCTGAGGAGAAGGATGTTACCAGTGGTGTGCCCCAGGGATCTGTCCTTGGTCCGATTTTTCTTAACATCTTTGTTAGTGGTATAGCGGAAGGGCTGTCGGGTAAGGTTTGCCTCTTTGCGGATGATACCAAAATCTGCAATAGCGTAGACACCCAGGAAGGTGTAGATAAGATGAGGAGGGATCTAGCTAAGCTTGAAGAATGGTCTAGAATTTGGCAGCTGGGATTTAATGTTAAAAAATGTAAGGTCATGCATTTGGGCTGCAGCAATCCAAGGGAGCAATATAGTATAGGGTGTGAAGTACTTTTGTCCACTAAGGAAGAGCGGGACCTAGGCGTGGTTGTGTCTGATGATCTTAAAGTAGCTAAACAGGTAGAAAAGGCGACGGCAAAAGCTAGAAGGATGCTTGGGTGCATGCGGAGAGGAATGGCTAGCATTAAAAAGGAGGTGATAATGCCTCCCTATAAGTCTTTGGTGCGACCTCATTTGGAGTATAATGTGCAATTCTGGAGACCGCACCTTCAAAAGGATGTGAACAGGATGGAGTCGGTGCAGAGGGTGGCTACTAAAATGATTAGTGGTCTTCATTATAAAGCATATGAGGACAGACTGAAGGATCTTAATATGTACACCTTAGAGGAAAGGCGAGATAGAGGTGATATGATTGAGATGTTTAAATACCTCCGTGGCATAAATGTTCAAGGAGAGAGCCTCTTTCAATTGAAAGCAAGTTCTACTACAAGGAGACATGGGATGAGGGTGAAGGGAGAGAGATTCAGGAGTGATATGCAGAAATATTTCTTTATGGAAAGAGTAGTGGATCCATGGAATAGTCTCCCAGTGGAGGTGGTAGAGATGAGGACAGTAACTGAATTCAAAAAAGCATGGGACAAACACAGAGGATCTCTAAAGGTAAAAAGGGGACTGTTGTAGTTGTTGATATGGAAGGACAGACTAGATAGGCCATGTGGTCTTTTTCTGTCATCATATTTCTATGTTTCTATGTTGCACATGGACTCACATGACTGTTGCCTCCAGTACCTCGGGGCAGATCACGACACCTCTGCTTGCGGTCCATGCCAGCAGATGGCCTCCAAGGCCCTCCCAAGGCTATAAGAAGCAGTACTAATAGATTTTTCAAAAGACCAACTTGGCCTCAGAGTCGTCTTCAGGACCAGCACCCTCAAGAACCACTGCGGAGACATCGGCCTTGCATGGCAACCATGCTTCATTGGAGCCTTGAGGTCATGGGGCATCGAATTGGGGCTCCCTCATGAAGGGACATCCCTCGAAGAGCTAGACATTGTCAGGCAATGAGACTGGATCCATGGGAAAGTCCCATGGCTACCAGCCTCGGAGCCCTCAATGTGAGGACAAGGGCGATGGCCGGAAGTGGCCCTCGAAGCTGTCCTGGAGGAAGACGCTATCAGTGTCCAGGGATCGGTCTTGGTCCTCTGAGGCGATCCTCATCGATGACACCTGTCAGACGGCTGCCTAGGGTGAGAACTTACACAATCTTGACGATGCATATATTCATATGATTCTTGCAAGGTATTGTGGGTAATGTAGTTCATTCACTCCCAACACAGCTGAAGACAATAATTGAGTTGTGTAACCAGTGGTAAAGCCAATAAAATACTTCTTTTATTGATGGGGTTTAATTCACCCAGCACAAGTATGCTTGGTAGCAATATAAATGAGGTTACTTGCTTGCAGTGTTTAAATGGATAACATAAAGTCACAAAGCAAATCAGAAAACAACCTTCAGCTTGTCAGGCAATTAGCTAATGTTTTCTTAGCAAATAATTACCAAATAAAAAGGCACAAAGAAATAAATGAACTTTGCTGGTTAGGTTAACTTCTGCTTATTTTCCACCCAGATCCAGCAGTGATTCTCCCTTGCTCACCCACACAATCAGGTGCAGCTTTAATTACTATCAATTGTCCAGCTGAAACCCTTTAGCTGGCTGGCTGCTACTGTGTGAACCCAAAATCCTGCTTTAAGAGCTGTTTGCAGTGGAATAAGGAACAAAGTTAGGTTTCTTTGTGATGGCTGATGTGTTTTCTCACAGAAAGCTAGCAATAGCACTTGGATAAAGAACAGTCCATGTAATCAATAGTTTCATCTGCTGTATCTCCCCCTTCATCAATCAGCATAGGGTCACTATCATACATTGGCACAGACGAGTCTTTCCATAAGGCACTATCATGAGAATGCTTATTCCCTTGCTGCCATTCACTATTATAGATAGGGTCTGGATCAGTGTTCATACCTGAGCCTCTCCTGCTATCATAATTCCTCTCTGTATAGTCTGGCCAGTATGTAATCCAGTTCTGATGTCCAGCCTTCCAATCTTGATCCCTGGACACTGGATCTTTCCTCACATACCTTCTGGCATAGGTCTGAAAGTCCTTTCCACGTGCAGTCTTCTCTCTTCCGGGTAGCCACTGGTGATTCCTATCTCTGCCATTCCATTCCTCTGGCTGACTCCATTCCAATGGACTCTGCTGGCATTTGGAATACCTCCCAGTATAGGTACCGCCTTGGACTCTCCCAGACCTTCCAATGGCCTTTCTTCTCTTCCTTCCAGAGAGTTTCCTTCTCTCTCTATCCGCTTGGCTTGGCTTCTGCTTCTCGAGATGATGTTGGTGCTTGAGCTTGAAGCTGTTGCTGTATCTTTTCCTGAAGCTCTTCCTGAAACTGTTATCTGTAGAATCAGCTCTATTCTTATTCTGTCTTAATGTGTGCTCCTCCCTAACACAGCACAGCTGTGTTGAATCAGGCCCTGCCCTTTGAGATGAGTGCTTAGGGATTACCTCATAGCTCTCTTGATTGCACACACGTTTTCTCACTTCAGCCCCTCTCATGGCTGCTGGAAACCTGGTGCATTCTGGGACTGGTAGTCTTTTATGTGAAAACTCTGTTTTCTTACTTCTACCAGAACTGACAGGTTGCTTGTTCAGAGTCACATCATCTTTTCTATAGCTCCTACCTGAGCTATGATAAGCTTCCTTATCACACACCCTCTTGACTGTGCCGGCGCCAGGCCCGAGATCCTCAGTGCCTGCGATGTAGGCTGTGGAGTCTTCTGGCCTCGAGGCCAGGATGGCGCCCTTGAGCACAACTTGTCTGCCTTCATGGCCCAACTATGGGCTCTGATGCCTGGTTCCTCCAGGTCATCACTCCCAATCACTAGCCCCTCCATGGTGAGGGAGTCCCTGGAGATGGAGAGAAACCTCGAGTGCCACTAGCCTCAAGATACCCTCAGCACTGGTTCTGATCCTGATCCTTCTTGGGTCAAAGGACTTCCCTGCCCAGTGCACCCAGCTTGAAGCACAGGGGCATTGGGATCCCAGGGCCATCGGGGCTGGGGTGTGAGCCCCAGGTCCAGAGAACCCTCAAGACCTCCTCATACTTCAGGTCGGAATGGGAGACTGAGGACAATGAGTCTCCTGATACTCATCTTCACCAGGACATCCCCTTGGACCCTTCTTCTGAGGCCGGTCCCCACCCGAGGACCTGGCTTTCTTGGACTTTGTCCATGACATGGTGAAGGCCCTTGCTTTCACAACGGAGTCTGAGGAGAGTTTCGGGTAGAGGACCTCAATATCCTCCAGTACGAGGCTCCCCCTAAGGAGGCATTCACGGTGCCCATTTCCCTCATCCTGGAATGGCTGCTCTTCCATATGTGGGAGACCCCAGCCTCAGTGCCTATTGTGAGCAGATGGCTGTACTCGATGTACCGCGTCCACTGGAACCCTGGCTTCCAGAAAGCTCAACTGCCTCACCTCTCCATGATGGTGGAGTCGGCCATGCGTCGGCTCAAGAGCCAGAAGATGCACTCCTCGGTGCTTTCAGGCAGGGAGGCCCATGCCATGGATGCCCTGGGCAGGGAGTGCTTCCAGGGCTCGATGCTCATCAGTCAGATCCAGTCCTGTCAGCTGTACATGGTCATATACTTTTCAGGACATGATGAGGGAACTCGCCAGGTTCTCGGCTGGCCTTTCTGAGGAGCCTCTTCAGTGGTTCCAGACCCTGACCTCCACAGTCAAAGACTGCTCCAAGTTGATGACTTGGGTGGCCTATGATGGCTTTAAGTCAGCTGCTAGAATAGCCATGGGGGGCCTTAGTGCCTGCTGCCAAGCCTGGCTACAGTCTTTCGACTTGGAGCAGTGGGTACATACAGAAAGTGCTGTGCTATCTTAAAATATGTGCAGAATCAATATCACCTTTGTTATATATTGTGAAAAGGGTGTATTGTTCCTAGTTGTATGGAATAAACTATAAATTTAAAAAAAAGTTACCCCCCCCCCAAACCATAAAAGATTTGCAGAATTCTGTAGGAGAGTTGAGATGATAGAAGTGAAGGGACATGGAGAGGGGGAGGGGAGCAGCTTCCCAGACACTCTGAAGAAGCTTACGATGAAATAAAAGCTCAGCAAACAAGTTGTAGGCAATGCCTTTTTATCAAATTTGACTTAATTGCAATGTTTGCAATGCCCTGATGAAGGGAGTGTATCTCTCAAGCTAGTCATGAGTGTATGAAACTAGTCCACTAATAAAAAGGTACTGCCTATAGCTTGTTTGCTGACCTTTTTATTTCCACATATCCAGGTGAATGAACACAGCAACCACAAGGCTTTATGTTGAGGAAGCTTTGAAAGTGAGTGCAACAGGGCTGCCTGCAGTGCACTGGGATTAGGAGATCTCCAGTTAATGATTAGGAAAACCGGGCTAATGCTGTAACAGCACATCCCTTCTCAATTTCTGCCATGTGTGCTTCATGATCCAGGATGAGGACATAGAAAATTTAAAGAGCAACTGGGAATATGGCACTGATTTTCTGCACACACAGTTAATCTTGCCTTTGAGCTTAAAGCAGCAGTGTGTTTTTAAAACAAAAATAAACAATGACTGTCCTGTTCCTTGACTGTGTTCCTACCCTGTTTGATCTTTATGCCTCTGCTTTTGTTTTTTGTTTTAGTTTTTCTTTATATTTTAAATTTCTTTTTGAAGAATGGTGGGCATATTTTATCGGAGTTTCACATCCCAAGTGCCCTCGCCAACTTCCTTGCTATAGTCATACTTTACATGTCTTGGTGGGATCTTGCATGGTTTTGATGATGATCAGTGGGACAACACCCCTCTAATTCACTTAACTTTACAATTGTAGGAGCTACTAAGTAGGACGAGCTTTCAAAAATCAGGAAACTGGTATTTGTGAGTTTGATACATGCCCTCTTTGCAAATTTGGCCATGCCATTTTAGTATCATTTTGGTTTGTTGAGAAACCTTTATGGTAATAACTTCCTTCCCATCCCACCAGACCAGTCCAGATGTGTGGGTAATGGCCCCCTACAAGCAGAGGGGAAAGAAGAATTCTTATCCAGGCTTATGCAGCGAGTTATAACAGGTAGTGCAACTGGGTCAGATAGCCAGTACTTCTCAGCTTCCAGCGGCTGGTAGGCACATCTGGTTTGTGCAGCAGGATCAGGCTTCAGCATCTCCTCTTTGGAGGTTCCACTGTGTAGGGCTAGAAAGAGGCTGAGGGACTTCCCTCCCAGGACCACCAGACCACAGGACCTGAGCAAATCCATCTCAAAAGGGCCCATCAAGATCCTCCCTCTGCTGCCCTCCCCTCCCTTATGGGGATGAGGCACCCTCAAGACAGTGGGGTCATCCAGCAAGTAGAATAAATAAAGGTGCAACACAGTGGGAAGTAGACAAGCCCAAAAGTGCAGGGGGATTGTGCAGGCGACAGCTGGGATGGCAGACTATGGCTGTCAGCATGGGGGCTGTATGAGCCATTGCCTGAGCAGTGTGGCAGGCTCCTACTGCAAGGGAAAGCACAGCATGGTAGCTCTTGTACAACTCCATTGGAAGCTGGTGTTAGAGCACTCTGCTCCCATCAGCAGCAACCTTTCAGCAAGGGCCACAAAATTGCATTTGTGGTGGGTCATGAGGCTGCAAACATGGTTGCTAATGAAGCTGTGCCTGGGTCTGCTGCCATCTTGGCCACATGCTCTGTAGTGGGAGCATGGTCTGACCTGGCAGAGGAGCCCCCAGGCCCCCTGGGTCTCAGTGGATGGTCAAGTAACACCTCTCCAAAGGGATAGAGTCGGAGTGTCTGGCTTGGGTTACTGATGCAAGCATGACAGGTTGTGGAGCCCATTGTTGAGATCAGGTAGCATAAGGCAGGTGGTTAGTTGTGCAGTCAAGGTGGACAATAAATAGGTTGGAGACCAGATCTATTCAGTTAGCCATGAAGAAGTTCCTCTCCTGGATCCAGAACTGAGCAGTCTGGGTTTTGTGGGACAGTGTGACAGCAGTAGCTTACTTCATCAAGCAGAGAGGAACCAAGAGACAAGCATGCTTTTTTCATGGTCTGGAGAGAACATCAAGTCTCTGGCAGCCTATATAATTGTCAAATACAACATCCAGACATGTTTCTTCAGGTGGGACAACCTAGATCCAGGGAAATGGGATCTTAGCATCAAAGCCTTTTGCAGGATCATGTCCAGGTGGGAGGTTCCCATCATGAACCTGATGGCTTCAACCAGGAACAGCAAGGTGGTCAGTTCTTCAGCAAAAGGAGAGAGTCATGTTTGAGTGGAATCAATGCTCTGGTGCAGTCCTTACCTTGGGGTGGGCCCATCTACATGTTTCTACTCTGGCTGACGGTGGGACAGGTTATATGGCAAACAGCATCCTATCTGTCTCAGTGATCTTGGTGGTTCTGGACTAGCCCAGGAGGCCATGGTATGTGGACCTCATGATGCTGAAATGCGAGGAACTACTGAGGCTCTCATCTTTCAAGAGACTACTGCATCAAGGCTTGATAGTGTTCGAGGACTCAAAATTGTTCTTGCCTAGGCCTTGAAAGTGATGCTTGAGTAAGAAGGGTTTTTCTCCAGCAGTGGTGGTAACTATCCTGAAGGCTCATAAGAAGCCCATGTCACTGACCTGTTTTTGGTTCTGGCAGACCTTTTGAGTCTTGATGTTGGATGGAATCTGCTTCACCTTGAAAGTGTACGATCACAGAGATGGTAGCCTTTCTTCGGGCTGACTTGGACAATGACCTAGTGCAGAACTTATTGAAGGCTCAGGTGGTGACTATCTTGTGCTATAGGA
The DNA here is from genome assembly GCA_033557465.1 of Ichthyophis bannanicus. Lineage (NCBI taxonomy): Eukaryota > Metazoa > Chordata > Amphibia > Gymnophiona > Ichthyophiidae > Ichthyophis > Ichthyophis bannanicus. The sequence goes on from CM066035.1 coordinate 828,054,139, forward strand.
GGACAGTTCAGAGTAAGTTGGCCACTGCTTATTTGGACATGGCATGGTTCCTGAGGGGTGTGAATCACGTTCACATTTTAAAAAGAGTTACAGGGGTGATCAAGAAATTACAGACCGGTGAGCTTGACATAAGTACTGGGCAAAATGATAGAAACCATTACAAAGAATACAATTACTGAACATATAGATAGTCGTGGTTTAATGGGACAGACCCAACAAAAATTTAGCCTAAAGAAGTCTTGTCTCAACAATCTTTGAAGGCGTGAATAAACATTTAGATCAGTGGTTCTCAACCCAGTTCCCTGGCCAGTCAGGTTTTCAGGATATCCACACTGAATATGCATGAGAGAGAACTGCATGCACTGCTTCCACAGAAGCCAGGATCGGCATCAGGGAGGCAAGCGGGAAAGCAAGCCCCTCCCCGATCGCCCCCACAAGGCTGACCCGGCCCAATACACCCGAGCAGCAGCATTTAAATTGAGTGCTAGCAGGCATGCATGCGCCTGATTGCCTCGCCAGAGGGGCCTTTGGCATGGCCCTTTGGTGGGAACTTTAGGTGAAATACTGACCACTGCACAAACACTGACTAGAAGCCAACAATTTGAGGACAAACATCTAGCAGACCTAAAGTCTCACCAGCTTCTTGGCCACAGCAAACAAGCTACAGGATCCAGGTGGAACCACCACACCCACACTGTTCAAAGTAACATCCCCCAGTACTAAAATTACTCTCTACAAATACCTCCTTTGTGCCCTAACAATAGCAATGCTGCTGCAAAGGCATACCATCACTAGCCAAAGCTATACAAGGACCCTATTACTCCTCCCACCAACCCCCTGGCAACCCCTTTACATCCAAAATAGGAAATCTCACTCCCTTGTACACATCAAACCAAACCCTCCCCCCTCCCCGCAAACAATCATCACACACCAACCCCTTGTTAGACGCCCCCATCACCTGCACCCTTATCAACGCTAGGTCTATTCGAAACAAAACACACACGATCACTGAACAGATATACTACGCATCACTGAAACCTGGCTAAATGATTCCAACCAGGTCATCCTCAATCAAATCACCCCAGCCACCTACTCCTCCTTCAACTGCCCCACAAACCACAGAAGAGGAGGAGTCCTTATATTAGCAAAACCACAATTTAAATTCAGGATCCTCACATCTAGCAGTTCAGATGAATCAAACATAATCACCATAGCCAATAAATATATCACACTGAGCCTCTCTTACAGAGGTTCTACTGCCAAGAGTGATGAACTATTCAAAGTTCTCAAATCAGTATATACACACACCACCCCTCAAAAACCCCTCATAGCCTTGGGAGACTTTAACCTTGGAACTTCTCCTAACAAGGAGGCCAGGTCCTTCCTCAATGCCATGGAAGCCTTACACTACTACCAAGTAATAAAAACACCCACGCACCAAACTGGCACAACTCCTGAGCTTATCTTCATCCCCCAAACAATATTAGACCACAACCATGTAACACCCCCCACAATCTCCACAATACCATGGTCAGACCACCACCTAATAAACTTTGCCTTACGCATCACATGGCCATCTCTACTGGAACCCCCACAACACAACTGCAGAAGATTCAAAAGCTTCAACAAAGACAAATTCTTGAACGAAATTATACCTGAGCTACAGCAAGACATAGGTAACCTCGATGATGCTATTGATACTTGGAACAGCTCCCTAACTGCAGCAGCAAAGGCACCTAACAAAAAGCTTTTAACTACACACAGATCAAAAACAGCACCTTCGTACTCCAGCGAAATCAGGTCAGCAAAAAGACTTCTAAGAAGACTTGAAAGAAAGACAGAAGCCTCAGACATCCTACGTCAATACAAAACCCTACAGATGGAAGACAATCAACTGATAGCACCATACAAATCTCATTATGAAATCGGTCAACAAACCAAGGGAGTTATTCAATATCATGAGGACGCTTGCCGGAGACCCACTAAAAAACGCTACTGAAGTACACCCTCAAATCATAGTGGATTACTTAAGGGACAAATACACCAAAAACATCCAAACAACCACAACAACTACAACACACCAATCTCAGGACTTAATCCACGAAGGTCTATGGAGAACGTTCAGTGTCCCATTAACCCAGCAAATAGATGTCATTGCCTTGCTTAACACCACCACATCACTCTCAGACCCATGTCCCATCACATGGATAAAGGCAACAAAAGATCAACTCAAGTACTTTATCTACAAAATAGCTACCATGTCACTCGCCTAAGAATACATGCCAACATCACTCAAACAGGCCACCATACAACCCATACTCAAAGACATGTCCCTCAACAAAAATAGCCCAGCTGCGTACCAACCTATTTCCAGCTTACCTTTCATCGCTAAAATCATAGAAAAGGTGGTACAAAGACAACTCCAGGACCACATAGACCAGCATGCACCACTAGACCCACATCAGCATGGGTTCAGACCCAACCATGGCACAGAGATAACGCTAGTATCTTTATTTGACAGTATCATCAGAGGAATAGACAACACTAAAACAGGATTTATCCTCTTTTTCATGGACATATCCTCCGCCTTTAATACCATCTCCTACAGCAGGGGTCACCAACCTGCGGCCCACGGGCCGCATGCGGCCCGCGAGGTCCCTTGGTGCGGCCCGCGAGGCTCTACCCCGGTGCGGCCCGCCAAGGATGCTGCTGAAAGTACCGGCAAATTCATTGACTCCTTCTTCTGCAGCCGCGGCTCCCTGCCTCTTAGGGAACCGCGGCTGTGCTTGTAAAATCATCGCGGAGCCCTTCCTGTCTTGAAGGGCTCCGTGCAGCATTGTCCCGCCTCCAAAGGAAGTGGTAAACAACTTCCTTTAGAGGCGGGACAATGCTGCACGGAGCCCGTCAAGACAGAAAGGGCTCCGCGATGATTTTACAAGCACAGCCGCGGTTCCCTAAGAGGCAGGGAGCCGCGGCTGCAGAAGACGGGAGGGAGCTGACATGGAATAAAAGTACAGGTATGAGCAGTTTTTTTTTCGCGGGGGGGGGGGGGGGCGCGGTGTGCGGCCCGCGAGTCTGCCGGTAGTCGGCTGTGCAGCCCGCGGCCCTCTGGAGGTTGGTGACCCCTGTCCTACAGCATCATGCTACAGCGACTTCAAGAAATTGGCCTGTATAACATGTTAGCATAGTTTTAATCTTACCTCAACAACCGGATACAAGTCAAATGCAGAATAAACAAATCAACACCTCTCCCCATAAACCAAGTTCTGCAAGGCTCATCACTCTCATCTCTATTATTTAACATCTACATACAGCATATATGTGAAAACATCAAAAAACACAAAGTCTAGTACAGACTGTATGCCAACAACATCATGGTATAGGCCCCACTTGAAATACACAAGCCTGACCTTTTTACCATAACATCGTGCGTGGAGGACATGATAACTTGGCTCAGCAATCACAACTTATCCATAAACTACAAAAAGACAGAGGCACTCTTTGTCACAAGGGATACCTCCCACCACAATCAATCATCCTACAACAAAACCCAATAACAGTAAAGAAAGAAATCAAATACCTAGGAGTCATCATGGACCAACACCTCACCATGCAACCTCACATAAACGCTAATGCCTACCATAAAATGAAAATAATCAGGAGGCTAAAACCATTTCTGGACCAAGATCACTTCCGCACCATCTGCCAGGCAATTATCACCCCAACATTTGATTACTGCAACTTGCTCTACCAGGGGCTCCCAAAACAAACCACTCAAATACCACCTCTTCCTTCAATACTACCCTACCAGCAATTGAACCAAAAGAAGTGATACACTCTTTAAACCACCCTTCCGTGCTTTATATTACTATGACTCTATTCTGTTCTATGTAAATATCTCATATATATAGTTTAACCCGGTTCTCCAAGTTGGTACTCCTGTTCGATGTAAACCAAACAGCTTGTTGTTATGGTCTTTATGTTATAATGTAAACCGCGCTGATGCCGAATAGTGCGGTATATAAGAACTTGTAATAAATAAATAAAATAAATAAATAAAATCATGCCACTCCAAATAGCACAAAATAGAGCAGCACAACTCATCACAGGAACCCAAACACATTACCCCCATACTTGACCAGCTACACTGGCTCCCAATACAATCCCGCATCAGATACAAATCAACCTTAAACATCTTCAAAATTATCCACCAATCATCAGCTGACATCCTACAAGATTGCATAATAAGAGACACAAGCACCCGACCCAGAAGAAATAATAACAAGCATATGATTGTTACACCCCATGGATACCAAAGGACCAACCAATCCACATCTGGAAGAGCGCTTTCACTATATGCTCCGTCACTATGAAACTTGCTTCCAGATGACATGCAAGTGACCACTGACATCAAAAACTTTAGGAAGAAGTTGAAAACTCTGCTCTATGCAAACCACCTGGGGCACATCATCTGACCATCTGACCAACGATGACCCAAATCACCCCCTGTTGACCCCCAGCCATGGACCAACCACTCATCCTCAACAATACACACATGACACTGTACATAGTTTGTTATACACACATGACACTGTACATAGTTAATCATGTTACTAACTTACCCCTCCCACCCCCCTGTTCAAGCGTTTGTTGTACACTGGTTAAATGTTCCATGTATACTGTTGAGTTACATTGTGCAGGCTGCAGCTCCTCCCACCTTCCTTCTGGGTACCAGTGAGTGCTGTGCTGGTCAGCCATATCTTCCTGTGGCAGTGGAGGCTGGAAACACCAGGGCGGGAAGGAGGGGTTACGGTGGGGGCCTTCCAATGGCTGCTGCCCTCTGTTCCGTGTCCGCATTTAACAACAGTCCAAATCCCTCTGTTTGTACCCTGAGCAAGCGTTCAGCAGTGTAAGGTTTATTTATTTTATTCAGTTTTATATACTGCACTATTTCAAAATCAGCGCGGTTTACAAGGAGCAGGTCAGAACAGTTTACATAGAACAGGTTTTACATAGAACAGTTGTAACAGAATAATAACAATAGATAATGAACTTAAACAGTTAGTCTTATCAAATAAACCGGTTTATCAACTTGGGCTACTAGGTAACTACTTACAGGAGAATTAGCAGTCGAGATCAAAGCTAGTCTATGTTAAATGGTTTACTGTCAGGTTGAAGGGATCAAGGAGAATCTGTTATATGATCATAATGTAGTTGGAAGAGGTGAGTCTTGAATGCTTTTCTGAATGTTGATAGGTCGGAGATGACACGGATCTGGGCTGAGAGGGAGTTCCATAGTGATGGCGCTTAGATTGAGAATGCTCTGTTCCTGGCAGCTTGGGAGCTCTTTTAGTTCTGCCGGGATGGTGAGTGTATTGGCCTTGCTAGCTCTTTATTCATCCGATTTGTCAGTGGTCTGCCTTAAATCTCAATTAGCACATCCTACCCCTCCTAACTACTTAGATCACCCTTACACTTCACCCTCCCCGTATATGATATCTGCTTCTCTATGGTCATAGTTTATATCTTTCCTTCAGTCAACCCCATATTTATCTCCAAGTTGGCTTCCCTTGTTTAATGTTAAAATGATTCTTATATAATTGTTATGTTGGTTCATTGTAAACCGCTTTGGACAAAGGCGGTTTAGAAAAATTGTTAAATAAATTAAATAAGTAAATATACATGGACCCCGCCTGGTCCTCCAGACATTGCACTATTAACATTTAAAAATCTGCTTATGAAAGATATTAAACAGCTTGAAGGCTTACGTTGCACTTCTGTACCTAATGAGGGTTATTCTGTGCTGGCCGTCCACCCCCTGTATGGCCTGTCAGAATCGAGGCGCTCAGCGGTAGACCTGATTCTGATCCCACGGGGGCTAGACGTGCCCGTGGAATCAGAATCAGGTCTGCTGGTGTGGACTTGCAGGCCAGGCCCTGATTCTGATTGGCCGCATGTCCTGCACCTACCTGGCTAAATCAGCCAGGCTCCTGAATGGAGCCGCAGTGCCATGGTATCCCATCACCATGGCACCTCGGCTCCATTCAGGAACTGCGATCACTGGCCAATAAACAGATCTGTGGTTCCCCGCAGCCTGATTCTCAATCAAGCCTTCAAAGGCCAGGGTCGGGATGCAGGGAACCCCCTGCTTCCCCTCACCTGCTCCTCTGGCTCTTGTGCCGTGATCCACTGCCGTCCAGGGAGATTTATTCCACCTTCAAGGTGAAATAAGTCCCCATCTACATTGAAGGCCCCGGATGTACAGGGCCAACCACTGAATCGGCCCTGTATGTCCGGAGTCAGTCACTGTCCACTGCCCGCCCTTGCTCCTCCCCTCGCCCACTGCCTCCCGCCCACGAATAGAACTCCCCGCACAAATCGGCAATACTTGCAGGGAACTCTGTCCCCGGCATCATGATCTGGGCATTTAGCGGGTCTGGAATGACCCCAAATCTGTCTAAATTTTAATGGCTTGCTTTAAAAGAACTTCAAGATAATCCTTTGCTTACCATAAAGCGGGCTGATAAGGGAGGAGCAATTGTGATTATGGATGCCTTTGCTTATGATCTAGAAGCTAAGCGCCAACTTACTAATACTTCCCATTATAAACCTTTAATTGTGGACCCTACTACATCTTTACAAAAAGATATTGCAACTATTACTGGATGAGTTCTGGAGTTAGGGTTTTTGACAGAAAAGGAATTTCATTTTTTTAATCCAAAGTATCCAAAAACTCCAGTTTTTTATTTGTCGCCAAAGATTCATAAAACTATGATTGATCCTCCTGGACGACCTATACTCTCTAGCAATGACTCTTTATTGGAATATGTGGGAAAATACTTAGATGGTCCCTAAGGCTCGCTTCTATATTAGACACGTCTCACTTTTTACAGATTTTTACATCAGATACATAATATTTCCTTAGTTCAATGGTTGACCACACTGGATGTGGCATCTTTATATACCTCTATACCACAGGATGAGGCATTATGTCTTCTTGAAGAGGTCTGGAATGGAAGAGTTAGTCCTCAGAGTGCCTACATATTTCCTTGTTGAATTAGCTGAGGTAGCCCTTAAGAAAAATTATTTTCTATATAAAGAATATTTTCAGCAAATATCAGGCTCGGCAATAGATGTTACTTTTGCCCCATCCCTGGCAAATTCATGCATTCAGGGTTTTGAGAATACATACATTTACTCTTCTGTGTATATGGAGTATGTCATTGAATGGAAGCGCTATATCAATGATATATTCCTTCTATGGAGAGATACTAAGGATGATTTGTGTACCTTTTGCACATATTTGAATGGCTGTAATCAAGCTATTAAGTTTGAGATGGTGTGCGATACAAGTTCTATACATTTCTTGGATGTACAAGTGTAGAAGTCAGTAAGTACTTTTCTTACTACTGTGTTTTCAAAGCCAACAGATAGAAACACTTTGCTATGATATAATAGCTTCCATCCTGTTTCATTGTAGAATAGTCTACCATTTTCACAGCTTTTACGATGCCGATGAATATGCTCTTCAAATGTAGAGTTTAAAATGCATGCACGAGTATTGATGGAAAAGTTTGCAGAGAGAGGATATCCTCAAGTGGTTTTGAATAAAGCCTGTTATAATCATCGGGAATGGTTCTTGTGTCCATCTCATTCCCCGGAATCCACTGTGCAGTCTGAACATTTTAATATGCATTACAATATTCATCTCTATCTTCTAAGATTACCACATTGATATGGAAACATTGGCCTGTTTTGTCTGTGCCTCCTGCCCTTGCTAATCTTGAGCCAAGAGCTGCTTTTAGTAGGGGAAACAATTTACGCGATATACTCTGCCCTACGGTTCCAGGGAAAGTTTTAGTTAGTGTTGGAGGTCATTCATGTTGAGGGCATTGTCACTTCTGTTCCATTATGGGGGAGATTGATAAGATCATTCTTCCTCCAAGAACAATTGCTCTGAGGTATGCAACTTCATGTGAATCTCAATATGTGATGTATTTAATACGAAGCCCTTGCAAGAACATATATATCGGGAAGACAACTAGGCATCTAAAAGTACGCCTATCAGAGCAGAAATATAGTTTAAACAAAGGAAGGAGGCACCATTAGTAGAGCATTGCGTGCTGTTCACGCATGATTTTTTTTTGATTTATGATATGCGGCTATTGACTATATTCTACCGCTGTTGTGCGGGGGTGGATCGCAGAAAAATCCTTCTTCAACATGAAGAGAGATGGATATATCGTCTGAATGCTATGGAGCCCAAGGGACTTAACAGCAAAATTGATTGGAGTATTTTCTAAAACTCCTTTGTTTATATGCCTATTGGCTAAGTTGTTGTGTGATGGGCCATTGTGTAGCGCCTCCTATCTGTCCTTTAATTGGTTAGGGTTTGGTTTAAAAGTATGGATGGCAGTTTCAGATGTTACTGCTGGAGTGACCGTTAAGCTGTCCCTGTAATTTATCACCCCTGAGCAAGCGGGTATCGGCAAAATGAAGGTCTTTGTTGGGTGGTCTTCATGGAGAATCTACAGTGATATATGGCAGGTTTGTGCTAGTTAGTTGCTGTCATCCTCCAGTCAGTTTCACTTTACTTTTGTTACAGGATTGAAGTCCTTACCAGATAACAACAAAATGCAGATTGCTATTGGGTAGTATTAGATTGAATTTGATAAACGATATAAAGAATTTGATTTGATAGATACAAATAAAATAAAAAAATAATAAAAACAATATGTTACTATTTTTCTAATTGAAAATAAACAGGGAGGTTTTTGGCTGGTGATGGTGAGAAACAGTGTTTTCCCCTTTAGGCAAGTTATTGCTACATAGAGGGAAGTTGGTGGAGTCGCTGAGGCCTTTTTCTCCATCCAAAATTGTTTGAAAATTTGTTTGGTAGCTTGTTAGACGATTGCTGTTCTCCATGAGATATTAAAAAATTATGATAATAGTGAGGTTGAGACCACTGTAAATATTTGAGAGTTTGGTATTGAATGAGGTATTATTACTTTGTGCAACTGGTAGGTTTTTGTTTGATGTATGCTACTGAGATGTGCCAGGTACTTGTGACCCTGATTGGCCACTGTTAGAAACAGGATACTGGGGTTGAGGGACTTTTGGAGCATCAGCAGGGGGGTTTTGATGTTCGTTAAGGTATCTCCCCCCCCCCCCCTTTTTTGTTTCACTTTTGTTTTTTTGCACTGTCTGGTAGTGAGCACAGTTTTTAAGTTTTTTACTTACTTTATATAGCACCACTAAAGGACACAGTATCTCCATTTTTTTCTTTCTTCCCTTTTTCCTCACCTCCCACTTCCCTCCTCGTGTCTTCTTTTTTCTTCTTGGTGATGGTTGTTCTTTTCCTTTTTATCTTCTTGGTTTAGTTCTATACAGGGTGGCCCAAAAAAAGTGAGAACATCTCGTAAATTAAAAGCTTAAATAGTTTACTTATTTACCTTTTTTAGCTATATAACGTCTTTATTTTGACAATTTCCGGTCGCCATCTTTTTTTTTAAAAATGTGTCAATCGTTTACATCTGTCTTTTTGAATTTTTAAATAACTTATTTGCTACGAGATGTTCTCACTTTTTTTGGGCCACCCTGTATGTGATATATATATATAGATAGATATTTACATTTTTTTTATTTGTATGTTTTTTTTTCTGCCCTTGGGTCTCCTGTATGGAGGCAGTTTGTGAACATTAGTCCAGCAATTAAAAATGTTGTTCCTTTCACCTGATGCATGTAACTATGCTGAAACATATTGGGCCATTGACAGATTTTGAATTAACACTTGTTTTTAAGGCTGTTTTTACTGAATAACAGATTTGACTCACCTCTACTAGTTACTAATATCCTCTGCTTTGTTTTTCTGACATCCTACTGGTGCAGTTGGATTTGTCTCTCTTGAATGCTTCCATTGGCTATTTAAAGGTAACCAATATTTTTAGAAAATCAGGTTTGCACAGGCTTTTGCAGGACCATGCCAGGGTAAGGTGGCATAAAAAAATCTTTGATTTCCAGATGGATTAGGGAAGCTATAGCTGCAGCATACATTGGGAAAGGTCTGCCAGTACCAAAGGGAATCTGAGCCCCAGTCAACTAGTGTGCTGGTCAGATCCTGGACAGAGTACAAGTTGGTGCCATTGAACATTTGCAAGGTGCAAGGTGGTGATGCGAGCTTCGCTGTTCAAGCATTACCGCCTGTACATGCAGCCCAGGTGGGATGCTACTTTTGAGGCCACTGTTTTGAAAGCAGCCTGGTTTTCCTCATCCAGTTTAACAGAGCTTGGATATGTCCTGCATGTCTGAATTGATCTGATAGGATAAGAAGGAAGATGAAATTTGAACTTACATACGAAACCAATCCGGCATCCACCCAGGAAGTCAGAGGCTGCTATGGGATTAGGATCCCATGAGAACAGATCCACTTTTAGGAGATAGCCTGGAAATTTGCAGGATGGAGCAGTCTTCTCAAGAGTGCTCTGGTCTTGGAGAAGGGGAGACAGGTGGGTAAAGTTGTGGACCTCTCACATGATGGCAGGTATGTCCCCTCCTGGGTGAGCCAGGATCAGCGACTTAACAGAAAAAAGTTCTGGGGTTTGTTATTGCTTTTTGCTAATGTGGAGGCATGTGCTGATGTGTGCCCGATCAGAATCAGGATGCACAGAGGTAGATCCGATTCCGTTCCCGCAGGGGCTAGACATGCCCTGTGGGATCAGAATCGGGTCTAGGGTCTGTACATGCAGACTGGGATCCGATTCCGATCAGCCAACACGTACAGAGCCATGCTTGGCTAACTCAGTCAGGCTCCTGAATAGAGACACAGTGCCATGGTGTCCTGTTGCCATGGCACCAAAGCTCCACTCAGGAGCCACGATCCTTGGCCACTGACCAGTCTTTCCTTTCCCCACAGCCTGACCCGCGATCTGGTCTTCCATGGCCAGGGTTGGGCTGCGGGGAACCACCTTCAACCTCTCAACTTACTTACGCTGCCCCAGGCTTGCCGTTCCTTGACGTCCAGGTGGACTTATTCCACCTCTGAGGTAGAATAAGTCCCCCGTCCAGTCTGCCGACCCCGGATGTACAGGGCCAACTTCAGAATCAGCCCTGCACATCCAGGGTCGTGGACCATGTACTGCCTGCCCTAACTCTGCCTCCTCAATGCCCCCTCCCGCCCTCGTCTAAGCCTCCCCATACAAACTCCTTGTTCGTATGGGGAGGCTTTTGACAGGGCCGGCAGGTGGGCAAATGGCGGGTATGGATGTGGGACAGAATAGGCCCCATAGTGTATTAGCTGTGTAATTACAGCACTGGCTGTCTGATTGATGCTGGAGGCAAATCAATTAAGTATGGCCCAGAAATATTAATGTTACTAGATGCAGTATGGGCCCCGGCACAAGTTGCTGTGATGCACTGCCGAGGCCACCAAACAGGAAAAGGAGAAGTTGCCCAAGGAAACAGATTTGCTGATGCCTCAGCAAATCTCTACTTAGGCCTGTCTGTTTAGTTCAAGCAGCATGGATCATAGGCCTTCGCCTACCACATGATCAAGTTGCACAACCCTGTTATACCAGAGGCTTGAGTCTGGATAGGAGTTCTTTTCTGCCTCTATTTACTGGTAGGGGGACATTACCCACACGTCTGGACTGGTCTAATAGGAGTCCAGGAAAATAAAATAACAGTAGGTCCAAATTTAATCATTGTCCCATCTTTCCATGCTGCTCCCACCTCTTGATTTGAAGGCCGCCATGCAGAGCATTCTACAGAAATGGCAGCCTGACTTCCCATCCTGGGGGCGGCTGTTGGCCTATTTCTGAAGAATTGCCAATCGGAAACCAGCTGATATGGTGGTGGCTACATGCTCTCCAGCAAGCCCCCCACTCATTTTGCTAGCTGTCTAGATGAGATTGTTGCAAAACTTGGCGGGGATTGATTATGGTCATCTAGTCCGGATGGTAAAGAACTAAAGAGAAAGACATAAACTAAGCAAGCTTCTAGAGGTGGCAGCTGGAATATACCTTTGCAGTGTGGACAGGTATAACCGGGCAGAAGGAAAGGGACATACAGTTTTTCTGCTATAATTTACTGTGTTTCTATGTTACATTATACAGTGCTCTGGGATGCTGCTTGTGTGAAGTTGATATCTATATGTATTGATGTCCAAACTAGTAAGGAGTAGGGAAGAGTCCCTTTACTGAAATAAATGTTCAGAGTTTGGAGAGCAGGATTTTGATTGTCTAACAGCTTCAAAATCCCAAATAGTAGATTTGGAACTGCACTCTGGACAAATTGCCTGGTGTGTTACCTCTTTCGCAGTTTTCAAATGGTGCCCGTGATCCAGCCATGAGGGATTGTAATGACTGTCATCGAAGCCTTATTTGGGGTGAAGAAAGGACTTGTATGTATACACCAAAGCAAAGCTCAGATTTATCCATCTGTGGATAATCCTGAGGGTTGCTCAAGTGAAAAATGTCAGAGCCCAGGAAGAGTCTAGTTGTCTTCTGAACCAACTCAGCTACAGTAGATCTCTGCCCCTCATGGTACATGTGCATCGACAAATGAAGACTCCTAGGGGCTGATTGTAGTAAACGCTTTGCGCAGCTCTGCACACAATTTTCTGTGCCAAATGCCAATGCCCAATGCAAAAAGGTATTTTGCACACAGTGTATAAGCCCTTGGCTGATATAAACACAAAGCTCATTTTAAGAGCCATGGTAATGAAGGTATCCGCTATTAAACCCAGATGCAAAGAAGTGCGCAGAAGACTTGAAGGCCAAGCACAAGATGTTTTAATGCTGAATCTTTAATGCTGTCTGAGAAGGAGTAAAAGGTTAGCTTCTTCTGCAGTCATCATTGGGAAGTCCTTGCCTACCCCACTCCACTCTGAACTCTCCTTCATAAAGTTCAAGAATATGCTCAAGACTCATCTTTCACATCGCCTTTGTCCTCCCTCTCTCTCTCCCACAAAGCTTCCCCCTGACTCTGATCTTCCCTTTCTATATCCCCCTCTCCCTTTGATACTTTACTATCAACGCCTGTCTTCTCTCTCTATCCTAATGATGGGGTTCTTTTCTGGTTTTCTACTTTTGTAGCCGCTTTTATGTTGTAAACCGCTCTAATGCGCTGCTCGAGCGATATATCAAGCACTCATTAAAGATAAAGATGAGTATTTCATGCCCGTTTCTTCTTTACTACGAGCATGTAGTACCTGCAATGTTTTTCTGGCTTTATTGAAGAGGAAGGATAAAAAGAAGCCAGGGATTAGGAGCTAAGGGGGGAAGTGTGTTGTGATTCAGTAATGTTTCTGTGTAGAATATGGATATTTATGTAAAAAAATTACATTATGCACAGGAATGCTGAAATCCTGTGCACAGCTAGTTTTCCTAATACCAACAATATTTATGCACGCAGTAGCATTCCACACATGCACACCATTGCCAATACAATTTTTTTGTGTGTGTGTGCAAGATATAGCTGCTGCTGCTATTACAGATCTATGTGTGCATGCTTCCAGCATGCTTTCCTATGTTGGCACCAATTCTTTTGTGCACAACTTATTTGCATATTATTGATCACTGCATTAGGGAGCAAAATCGTTTTCTTTACACTTGTGTTAGGAAACTGAGTGCTGAACTTTAATGCACAGCTCAAATTCAAAGTTACTGCATCAGCCCCCTAGTTGGAGGGCACGGTAATGTAGAGAGGAAGAAACCTTAATCTGCCACTGCATTGCAATGCAGGAAGAGAGAGACCAGAGAAATGGTGACCAAAAAAAAAAAAATCCTAAAATGCTTTCCTCCACTGGGTGCTTTTAAGTGCAGGTGGCAATCCTAGAGAAAACAAAATACTTAAAAGAATTTTCCCATCTTGAAGATGGAAGGGAGTCATATTTCTCTGTTTTGCTGCTGGCAGAAACCTTAATCTGATCCTTTGGGATCTGCTCCCTTTGCTTGTTTTGTTTTATTTTTTTTAAGAGTAAGTGAAAGCAGATTTCTTTCTGCGTTTCACTGCTTTTCTTGGGGTATTTTCCCTGGCCTTGGACGTTGTGCTGTCCCCTATTACAGCATTATGTCAGGCACTGTCCCTTTCAGCCCTTGAGACTTTGTGAAATAAAACCTGTCATCTCCTTTCTCTAACTGAGATTAAGATAAAGAATGGTGGAAAGGCAAGTCATTCCTCCCTTTCGATGTGTATATATTTGATGCGCGTGTGTACATATGTGAAAGAGAGATCTCCCACAGACATGCCTGGAGTTGCATTCCATACAGGTACTGTATTGCGTGTATTTCTGTAATGAATGGCGGATGTTTTCAGAGTCTTGTATACACTGAAGTGAAGTCAAATATTTTAACTTGTTTTTTTTTTTTTCCTTGACCTGTTGAATTTCAAATTGCATTTTTGCCATCAATATTTTCCTGCTGGGAAACAAAATGATATTTGGGCAGGGAGTTCAGTGGATGAGTTCTTGTTTTGTGTGGGTTTGTTTGTTTTTATTGTGGGCGAGTTGAGGGTCCTTTTTCCAAGGCTGGAACTTTCCCCTTTTCCTTATCTTGATTTTATAAGTCAGCGTCTGGCTGCAGTAGGCCTTTTAAGGACTCGGTCGATCTGTTGCTTATTAACAGAGAAGGTTTGTAGCACGACCTCGCTTGCTTCCACCTCTAGCCGCATCTGGGCTTCCCCTCTCCTGGGCTGCTGCGGCCTGTGGTTCACATACACATCACGCCCTGTTTGCTCTGTTCTTCCACTTGCCACGGTCAGATACCCCTTCTTTGATTTTTGAAGTTGTTTGTCACAATTTTGAAACATTTTGATCATTTTTTTTTTAAAAGGTTGGTTTCTCTGAAAACCACAATAATATAAAGTTTTCATCTCCTCCCTTCCTTTCCTTTTGCAGCCTTTGTGTTATTGTCATGGCAGGGAGGAAATTTGTCTTCTGTAAAGGTTCCATGGAAAGCTTCTTGGACAATTCTTTAGCCAGGTAAAAAAAAAGACCCCCTCCCCCCCCAAATAAAAAACCAAAGATACAAAGATTAAAGTAATTTTTTCCTTCTGATGAATCAGTGGTGTTCCTTATACCCTGGGCCCCCCCCCCTCATTTTGCCAGGGGACTTTTCTTTAATCCCATTGTCCCATAGGCTACTGGCCTGGCTTGGAAGCCAGAGAAACCAGAGATTCATCAACAGAGGTGTGAGAGAGACAATCGGGCCAGTGGTAGCCACTTGCATTTTAGAACTTGGCAGATCCTACCTTTATGGCTACCTTGTCCTCATCACTTGTAGTGCACCTATCTGAGTTCAGGAGGTTGGCTCGTTACCACCCTGAATTCTTAATTTCCTGCAAAAAAATAAATGTGGCTGTATAAGCAGCCTATGATCCCTCCTCCCACCTTGTCATGTGTCCTTCTGGTTGTAAGATGTTTGTTAAGCCCAGTAATCGGCAGTGTTTATTCAGATGCCTGCTGGGTTGACATGCCTACTGGTGGGAATAAAGTGAGAAAATACAGTAGGTCCGGGGGTGGCATTAGTTCTAAAAATTGATATGCCATTTTTCTGACAGTTGTCCAAAACAGAGTACTAGTAAGAAACATAGTAACACACATGATCAGTCAAACATTTAGAAGACAACCTCATTTCCAACTATTGTCCATGAATATGCCCTTGCTCCCTTTTCTTCACAAGAGGGGAAAACTTTAAATGTTTTTCGAAAGGAAAGGAGATTTGTCTCATATGATTCAGTTGGAAATCTGTTTCAGAGCAGTAGCCCTGCTATAGAAAAGGCCCACTTTCTCCAGTATATATATATGCCCAATAACCGCTATAGTTGGTAGCTGTAGTCGGTAGCGTTCCCAGCACCCCTTCTTTGTGGCCAGCACGCCACAATGTGGTGCAATGAGGTACCCCCCCTGCTGGGCCCACACTTCGGAGACAGTGCGCAAACTTACCTTAAAGCCGTGTGGCTTGCTGTGCTTCCTCTACTCCAGGCCCGGCGGCTCTTCTCTCCTGGTCAAAGTCTTGTGAATTGCAAGACTTCGGCCAGGGAGAGAAGAGCCGCCGGGCCTGGAGTGGAGGCAGCGTGGTACGTCAGCCCACTTTAAGGTAAGTTTGCTGCGTTGCCTCCAAAGTGTGGGCCCGACAGGGGTGCATCCCCCTTCTGGCTGATATCTGGGGTGGGCCACACCCACTGCTCCACCCTTGGTACGTCGCTGCCTGTAATAAACATCCTTGAGTGAACATAGCAGCTTCTTAGCGTATACTATTGCAAGCTATTACTCAAGTAAGCAGCCTCTCATTATGAAGAGTTTTAAGTAGTGTCATTAATTTTAAATGTGCCATTCCTGCATCAGGAGACAATTGCATTTTGTGCTCCAAGAGGGCATATAAATCTTAGTATAAAGATGATTTGAGGTGTAGATGCTCTCATGGAGACATTCTTCTAAGATGGGGTCTGGTTCTGTGGTTTGAGCCAGGCCAACCATTAGGCAATTGAGGCCGCCATCTAGGGTGGCAATTGCAGGGGAGGGGGGCTAAGAGCAGAGCATTTAAAGCTAAACAATAGAACTTGACAGCCAGGGTGGCGGGGGGATAGAAGGGGGGGGGGGGGAGGTGTAAAGCTTAAGGTTCACTTGGGCACCAACATTTTGAACCAACTCTGGAGCTGGCTGTGGTAGGTTTTTCGGCTTGGATGAACTGACTCGGCTGAAGCACCTCATGAAGATCTTGTTTTTTCCAGGTATTTGGTGTACTGAAGGATGATAAATTGTGGGTGGTAGATATGATAAGAAACCCAGAAACCTTGGTGTAGGTAGGGCTGTGACTCCAGGGTCTACAGTGCATTCTGGCTACTATTCATTCTGGTAAAATATGTCAGTGTGGAAGATTGGTATAAAGATGCTTTAATGATACAGCTTGAATTACTTTTTTTTCCAAGTTTATTTACAATATTATTTATTTATATTATTTCTATACCGCGCTCTTTAAAATCAGCGTGGTTTACAGGTAACAACAATTTGTACAATGCAGCGGAACATGCAATGCACATTACAGAGAACAGGTATTACAACTTGGGTTTAACAGGGGTAACTATATACAATGGAGCTGTTAGCAGGTATAACAAATGCTACATATTCCAAGAAAGTAGAACAGTATATATCCCCCCCACACAAAAAAAAGAAGAGCACAGTATCAAGAAAACAATACAATTACAATGCCAAATTTAGACATTCTCCAGATATAGCTCCAATGTTTTCCAAATATTTTTCACCTTATCAATGATACAGAAGCCGCACCTTCCCATTTCCTGGTGATACACACTGCATGCCACCAGAAGGTAACTTTTAGTAATGACAGATCCTTCCAATTATGCAATATATGCTGTATAGCTATAGATATCATCATATCCAACAGCCTTCAGTTACTTTTACACAATTTATCTTGTAAACAAAGAGATCTAAATAAGACAATTGATAATTTCAAAGTGGATTCTATCTTGAAAACATCACATATAAATTTCTAAGCCCCATCCCAGAAGGGCCTTACACAGGGCCCAGAAGAGCCTTACAATATATGAATTGGCATGCCAATCATTAAGGAACAATGCCAACACAAGTTAGACCCTCGTAACTTAGCTCTAAACATGCGCCGCAGAGTCCACACTGCTTAGTGTGCTACAAAATACAATGACTGTGCCAGGCTACTAGACATAGTTGGCCTAATGGTTCTGCTCCAGAAGTTGTGCAAGTCAATTTTATCTGGAAGGATACCTACATCATGCTCCCATGACCTCTGAAGGCCAACCAACAACTTCTACCATGATCCTTCATCAGTTTATTTAAAAAAAGGTGACTAACCTCCCATTTGCTTTAGCTTTATGACAAATTTCAAGCAAAGTTGCAATAGGACACATTCCATTACCACATGGGGAAACCTGTGCCAAGCTCCTGGCTTCAGATTTCCTGGTGGGGAAGGTTAGATACTATTAAAATGATGGTGCTCCTGGGAATTGTTTATAAATTAAGTATGATGCCTGGTTTCTGTGACCCAAGTTTTATATTCAATTAGACAAAATTCTTACCTCATTCCTATGGAAAAATAAGCCACCACGCATTGCTTTGTCAACACTGAAATTGCTACGTGATAAGGGGGGAGGGAGGAGTTTGCTTCTCGGATTTTAGGATGTATCGTGCTGCGTCTTTTTTTATGGTATGGAATAGAATGGATACGTAATGATTTCACCTTTCTGTGGATGGAGATGGAGAAGGCAAGGAGAAAACAAACCAAATACACAAATTCAGATTGACATACACCTTCTACCCACCCGACTGGAGCTGGAGAAGGCAATTTGTATTGCCCTTTAAACTGTTCTCCTCACCCACCATGAGTATTCCTGCTGCTAAGTTGGAATCATCTCTGATTCGTAGTACCATGGAGGCAATCAGCATGGTTGACTCTGGTTGTGCATGTCTATAGCTATGTCTTCCATTTGGTACAGTAAGCTAGTCCAGGTCAATGGATGGAAAGTATTTTGGAGGGCATGCGTTGAAAAAGGTATTCTCCATGTGGATCAATTAATGCACATGGAGAATACCCTTTTCAATCCATGACCTCCAAAATACTTTCCGTATATTGGAACTCCCTGAGAGAAGAGGGCTGCATGCCTGACTTTTTCTGTAATTTGAAGTGTGGGGAATGGGGAAGGCAGGAGGGTAAGATTTCCAAGGGTGTGGCAGTTTAGGATCTAAAACAATCTAGCTTATTCTTAAATTGACAATCCTTCCTTTTTATTTGCATCTCTTTTTTCCTGCATCTGCTCCCCGAGTCGGGTGGGTAGGAGGTGTATGTCAATCTGAATTTGGGTATTTGGTTCGTTTTCTCCTTCCTCTCCCTCAATTCCTTCTCATCTTGAGCATTAGTTCACTCTTGGGGCCTAGAAATGTCTGCTTCACTTCCAATGACCAGGGAAACCCTGCCAACACTTGCTGCTGCTGCACGCGATGAGGGAGGGGGGATAATCTTTTGCAGGAGATCTCTGCTCTATAGGAATGTTATAGCTGCTGCTTTCCTAAGCTGCCCAGTTCAGGATGGTCTGTGGATTGAGATGAGGTGAGGGCAAGGCAAAGTCAAGGGTTTTGGGTAATGAGACTGCAAAGGATGGCATTTTTTTTCTACAAGAAGAGACTGAGACAATTGTAAGTTCAAAATTGACAGTGGGAAGGTTAAAGGGCTTTGAGATCATCTCAGGATTCTTTGATGGCTTTATCAATCAAAGACTTGCTTAATTGCTTTCAGTGACCATGTGTTTTGTAGTGGTGGGCCTCGATTATATAATACGTTACCTGAAGAAATTTGGAAAGCACAGACTTACCTGGTCTTTTTCACATGCTGTTAGACTTGGTTCTTTTTTTTCAGCTTTTGAATTAAATCTTTTTTAGGCTCTAAAATGTGGAGTATCGAAGTCTGGGGTAGTTTGGATGGTATGAGAAGAATTATGAGGCTGATATTCAAAAGATTTATGCTCCTAACTTTGAGAGTTGTGCTCTTAAACTGTTTTTTTTTTATTTACTAGAGCAGAATTCCTAAATTTATACTCAAAATTTCACTAAGCTCCTAAATTTAGGAGCATGAAAAGTGGATGGCAACAGGGGAGGCTGCTTTTGGATGCTGATCCCCCACGTAGTCTTCTGCTCAGACATATAATAATATAATATAATAAATATAATATATAAATAAATAAATAAATAAATAAATAAATATCCTTGTCCCCAGCTGCTGTGTTGTCTGTTTTGTCTAGATTGTGAGCTCTGATGAGCAGGGACCATCTTTTACATGTCTCTGTACAGCGTGGCATGCGCCTTGTAGCACTATACAAATGATCTGTAGTGGTAGTAGAGGAGAAGTTAGGAGCTTAGCGCTGGTTTTCAGCACTAGACTCATAAATCTAAATTAATGGCAGGCCTAAGTTTTTAAAAGCATAACTTCAAAGCTCCTAAATTAAGATAAAATTTCAACTGAAAACTTAGGGGCATGTTTATTAAAGAGCCCACCAGCAGTGTACATTTGGGCTGTGATTCTAGCGCAGAGACCCTTGCCAACTTCAGGGGATGTGTGTATCCATTTCCCTCCTGTTAGCACCCTGCAAAGGTGCAGCATTACTAACGGGCGTGTGAGTGCACTTAATGGCACTCATTGAGGCAGCAATCAGTGCACTCGCCCTAACGGCAACATTCACGGCTAGTGCGCGCCCAGAACACTCACACTAACCGTGATGCACTGTCAGCACTCATGTTTTGCCTCTGCTCACCCAGTTAGAGTGGGATTTTTGGCATGGAGCCCCATGCTAACTTTTAATGTGACACGCCAACCACATGCTAAACCCTGCACTTATCCTGCAGTAACAGCACTCTTTAGTAAACAGGCCCCTTAGGCTTCTAAGGTTGGCTGAAAATAAGGCATGAATTTAGGAGCCTAATTTAGAAGTTTAAATTTAGGTGCTCGGCTTTTTTGTCTTTTGTACTGGATACTGTATTTTACTGTATTTTATTTTCATGGGTTTGCTCAATGCATATTTTATTTTCTTGTTGTATTTATTAATTGATTTGTGCTATATTGTATTTGGGTGTACCTTGTTTGTATATTATGACGTATGGATGAGAAATTGTTTGTTTGAATGAATGAAATGAATTTAAGCAGCAAACAGATAGCGGACAGTCAGTAGCAGCAGGTTCAGTGTTTATTACAATATGCCTCGACGTGTTTCGGCTTGTGCCTTCCTCGGGGGATGAAGCCTCATAAAAACAAAATCAACATAAACATAAATAGGCGTTAAAAACAATTTTGTATTTTGGTGTACCTTGTTTGTAATATGACATATGGATGAGAAATAGGTTGAATGAATGAAATGAACTTAAAGACATGATGGAGAGTTTGTTCTCCTGTAGGGGTCAATTCACCAAGGTTCTTCTTGCCCCTTCTGGTAAATGTTGGACCCATCGGCCTGCAAAGTTTGATCCTGTGTTTGGTTTGAGTGTACAAGGAAGTTAGTGACTTGCTCAAAGTATTAGGGTGAGTAGTAAGGTGAGAGTTTGCACTCCTGCATGTTTCTGCTCCACACAGCATACAGAAAGCACCTTGGATCCACAACCCCAGGACCGGCTCAAGGGTTTCTGCTGCCCAGCAAAAGCCTTCACCGTGCCACCCCCCCCTCTGTATGCGCTGAGTCGCACTGCCCTACCCCCCTCGCTGAGCTGTGCCGCTGCTGATTGCAGCGGAGGGGTGGGGAGGTGTGGCAGAGGCAGGCTATGTACTTTGGCACACATGGCCTGCCACTTTTGACCTCCCTCCAACACAACTTCGGGGATCAGAAGCAGCAGGCCATGTGAGCCGAAGCACATAGCCTGCTGCGGGCTGCTGCCTCTGCCTCTGAGCTTAGTCGTCCCTCCCCCACCCTGCTGCTGGATTCAGTGACGAGGTGGGGGGGGAAATGGCAGGCCATGTGTGCTGAAGCATATGGCCTGCCACCCTTAGAGATCTGCTGCCCTAGGCGGCTGCCTAGCCCACCTAGTGGACGCGCCGGTCTTGCATGAACCTACCATTTCAGTAAGTGTGATCTGTTTCCTTGCCTTCGATTGGCAATGCTGTGAATATTTTACAGGAGGGGAAAGAGTAAAGTTCAACACATTAAAGCTTTCTGCAAAACGTTAATGAGAAACTAAAAGCACTCTAAGTTTTAGTTTTCCTATTAGGAGGTAGAATTCTGTGTTGAGCCAGTCATGCTAAGAGGTGTTAGCTGGTCCCATTACACCTTGCAAAAAATCAAACTTACAGGCCGATACAGAGAGACTAGCGCACTCTTTGTGTGTAGATAACACAACATAAAAGCACAAGTACTGCTACGCCAAATGCAGAAAAGAGATTGATGTGCACATAAACAGCAAAAAAAGTCTGCGTACATAGAAACACTTAAGCGTATTTAAATAATGCACAAATGAACTCTGTGTATTAAAATGGAATGCTAATAACATCTGTGCCCATGCAGAGGAACGCGTAGAGGGTTACATAACCAGCAGGAGCGCCATTATCTCGACACTTGGTCTGAGGTGACTTAAACATTTTAAGCACGTAGGGAAAGACTGTTTCAGGGTATGTATCATTGAACAGTTGCCTTCCACGTGAAAATTCTCGTGTATCTTTCAGCATTTCAGCCTTCAAGAAGAAATGTCTTTTGCTTCTTATTCTTGTGTGTTCTTTGGACCCACTTGTATCATTCTCCATTTACTGTATGTCCCTTTTTTGTGATTTCATAAAAGAAATGTTTTTGGGTGAAATAGTGTTGATTATTATGGGGTGAGTGCCAAAAGACATGCACATCCTATGCACATAATGTGTGCGTTTGAGATTTACGTACATGCGCGCATGGCCACTTGTAGCGTGTGTATTGTTTGCACATGCGTTGGCTCCGCTCCTTTCAAATTTATGCCAAAGTTTTGCACACAGCCCATTTGAATACATGCCATTTGCTGCATATTGACGCTGCTGTCTTATCAACGCGCTATGAAATTCATACACAGCTAATAGCACGTGACTTCAGCACCGACTATCTGCATCGGCCGGTTGGTCTGTAAAACATATGTGCTGGTTTCCACATCGTCTGTATTCTTGGATTTAAAATTATAATGTCTGGAAGTCTTTTACAATGTTTTTTTTCCATGTAAACATGCTCTTTCTGCATTGTTTACAGTAGCCTGGAGATGCATCTAATCGTTCTATGCATCCTTCCTGAGAGTTCCTGGTGACTTCCTCCCCCCCCCCCCCCCCCAACTGCACATCCCTCTGGATGGGGTGGAGTGGGAGGTGTGACCTTTCTTTTCCACTATGTGATCCACTTGTACATTTGAAAACTATTATGCAATAATCTTTTTGGAAGCAAAGATAAAGTTGAAGGATAAATGGCAGAGTGGTAGTAAATGGGGTTAGATTAATTTTTAAATTTGTTTCACATCTCTCTATTTATTGTACTAAAACTATGTTATAATACATTTACACATGCTCCAAGCTACATTGGAGGAGGGAGATCCCTTGGAAGGAGGGCATCACCTATGTGGCAGGAAATGATCCTATAGTCAGAACCTGTTCTCCAGGAAGTTGGCATTGGGAGTCGAAGAGGGGCGGAAGCAAACAGCCCCACGATGCCAAAGCTTAAGGTAAGGGCTGGCACTCTAGGCGACCATCTAGTTCACATAATGGGTTGTACCAGCCCTGCTGATATCGGGGTATAAATTCTTTTGCGATAATAGTGTAGATCAAATTGGTGGAGGGGTGGCACTATATGTTAAAGGCATTGAATTGAACAGGATAAAAGCTTTTCAGGAACAAAATGTAGTGTAGAATCTTTATGGGTAGAACTTCCTTGCGAAAAGGGGAAGGAAATTGCAGTGGAGGTATACTACCATCCACTTGACTATAATGAACTGGCAGATGATGACATGCTAACAGAAATTAGGGAAGCTTAGAAAATTGGCAACATAGTAGTAATGGGTGATTCCAGTCACACTGCTTTCGACTGGGTGAATATTACATCAGGACATGCTAAGGAGAGAAAACTTCTAGATTAAATAAAATGATTGCTTCATGGAGCAGCTGGTTCAGGAACTGCTACAAGGGAGAGCTATTCACTACACTAGTCCTTAGTGTAACACAGGATCTGGTGCGAGAGGTGAGGATGTAGGGGTGACTTGGCAATAGTGATCTTGCACTGGCTACAGTTTGAAATGGGATATTGGGCTTGATGGATTTTTGGTCTGACCCAGTATGGCATATCTTATGTTTTGTGTGTGTGCATGTATTTTGTAAAATATTCATGTACATTGCAACTTGCTCCCTCCCATGGAAGCCCCCTACACATAAGAACATAAGATATGCCATACTGGATCAGACTAAGGTCCATCAATTCCAGTATTCTGTTTCCAACAGTGGCCAATCTAGGTCACAAGTACCTAGAGGTTTCTCCAAAAGACACAGGTTCCACAATGTTTGTATTGGGGCAAGCAGTAGATATCCTTGGTCCCCTTTTAATAATGGTTTATGGATCTTTCCTCCAGGAACCTGTCCAAACCTTTTTTAAACACGGCTACACTAACAATTTTTACTACATCCTCTGGTAACGAATTCCAGAGTTTGATTACATGTTGAGTGAAAAAATATTTTCTCTTATTAGTCTTAAATAAGTTGCCCTGTAGCTTCATTGCATGTCCTCTGGTCTTTCTATATTTTGATGGCATAAACAAGCAATCTACATTTGCCTGTTCCACTCCATTCATTAATTTATAGACCTCTATCATATCTCCCCTCAGTCATCTCTTTTCCAGGTTGAAGAGCCCTAACCTTTTTAGCCTCTCTTCATAGGGGTATCCTTCCATCCTCCTTAGCATTTTGGTGGCTCTTCTCTGTACCTTTTCTAATAATGCTATATCCTTTTTAAGATACGGCAACCAGAATTGCACACAATATTCAAGGTGCGGTCACACCATGGAACGATACAGAGGCATTATAATATCCTTTGTTTTATTCTCCATTCCTTTCCTTATGATACCTAGCATTCTATTTGCTCTCTTGGCCACCGCTGCACACTGGGCGAAGGGTTTCAACATGTTATCCACAATGACGCTTAAACCTTTTTCCTAGACGGTGGTTCCTCATGTGGAACCTTGCATTGTGTAACCATAGTTTGGGTTGTTCTTTCCTAGGTGCATAACTTTGCACTTGTCCATATTAAATTTCATCTGCCATTTAGATGCCCAGTCTTCCAATTTATCAAGGTCCTCTTGCAATTTTTCACAATCCTCATGGGTTTTAACAACTTTGAATAATTTTGTGTCATCAGCAAATTTGATTACTTAACTTTTTATTCCCATTTCCAGGGCATTTACGAATACGTTAAAAAGCAGCGGGCCCAGCAAAGATCCCTGGGGTATTCCACTATTCACCTTTCTCCATTGGGAAAATTGCCCATTTAGCCTTATTCTCTACTTTCTATCTTTTAACCAGCTTGTGATTTACAATAGTACACTGCCTCCTATCCCATGACTTTTTAATTTCGCCAAGAGTCTCATGAGGGACCTTGTCAAAGGCTTTCTGAAAATCCAGATACGCTATATCAACCGACTCACCTCTGTCTACCTTTTTATTCACACCTTCCAAAAAACATAACAGATTAGTAAGAAAAGACCTCCCTTGGCTAATGCCATGTTGGCTGTCTCCCATTAAGCCATGACTATCTACATGTTCAGTAATTTTGTTCTTTATAATGGTTTCTATCATTTTTCCCAGTACTGATGTCAGGCTTACTGGTCTGTAGTTTCCCAGATCACCCCTGGAACCCTTTTTAAAAATTGATGTTACATTGGCCATCCTCCAATCTTCAGGTATTGCAGATGATTTTAATGATTAGTTCACAGATTACTACTAGAAGATTTGCAATTTCATTTTTCAGTTCTTTCAACATCCTTGGATGTATACCATCTGGTCCAGGTGATTTGTTGCTCATCAGTTTATCAAATAGTTGTAATATATCTTCCCAGTGTATCGATATTTCTTTAAATTCTTCTGCGGCATCACCTTTAAATACCATATCAGTCATGGGTAACATCCCTACATCTTCCTCAGTAAAAACCAAAGCAAAGAATTCCTTCAGTCTCTCCGCTATGGCCTTGTCCCTTCTTAGTGTCCCTTTTACACCTCTATCATCTGATGTGTAGCTTTAAAGTACACATGCATTTCTCAGCACCTTTATTTGTACACTTTAATTTGCATTATTCTATAATAGTCATTTTCTGCATGTAAAACATGCTTTACTCATGGAAAATGCTTTACAAATTTACCCATATAATGAATTATGCACTGAAGAAAGAAAGGTGGAGTTGAGTGCCTCAGGGATTGATCTGAGGCCAATTCATTTGAGTATCTTTCTCAAATGATATTGTGGAGGGAATTGGAGGAAAAGTTTCTTTATGTGGATGATAAGATCTAACAACAGAAAGGGCATACTTGGAATATACAGAATGAAAAGTGATGTGAGAAAAGCAGAGGGTTGATCGACTACTTGACAACTGAATTTCAATGCTAAAAAAAAGTAGAGTTATACATTTTAGAGTGCAGAAATCCAAAGGAATGGTACATAAGATGGGAGTGTTGATACTAATGCCCACAAAGCAGGAAAGAGACTTTGGGATGGTGATATTTAAGTTATCAATGTCCTTGTTTAATGTACATTACCAAGTTTAAGTTTCAGTGTAAACCGGTTTGATTGAAATGATAAAGTGGTATATAAAACCTGTTAAATATATAAATAAAAATCAGGGTTATGAACTAGTGCTAATGGCCAGAGTGAGAGGGAGATCCATAACCAGCAGAATAAAGGAGATGATATTGTCATTGGTGACGCCTAACCAGACGTATTTATCTTATGCTGGAGGCTGCATCTCCAGGAGAATGTAGACAAAGTGGAGGTTGTCCAGAGAAAGACTACCAAAATAGCATGGAGTCTGTACCAAAAGCCCCATGAGGTGAGTTGAAAGGATCTAAATATGTATATCCAGAAGCAGTGAAACATACTTTTGATTGATTTGTTTGACCACGTCAATCTACAGTCCTGCCCCCAAGCTCTGTAGTTGCTGATGTTGTGTTGGGCAAAATATTGGTCAGGCCATGGCACTAGTGGCCCATCCTATTCCACTGCCTATGTGTATTTCCTAAAGGAAAGATGGGGGGGCTGTGATAGACATACATAAGGGTACTATTAATTTGGAAGAAAACCTTTTATCTTTTGAAATTAAGTTCCAGAACAAGGGATCATGATATGATATGAGGCTTCAAAGGGGTAGACTCAGGAGCTATATCAGGAAATGTCTGTTTGTGGAAAGAATGGTGGACATGCAGAACTCTGTCCTGGAGTGAATGATGAGGGCCAAAATAGCAATGGACTTCAAGAAGATGTAGAAGCCAGGACTTGAGAAAACCTAGGTACAAGGTTGCCATGGCAACTAGGATTTTCCATCAGGTGCCTTGAATTTTTGTGCCTCCTAATTTTTTGTCTTGTTTTTATGTCCACTGCTGAAACCCCCATCGCTGGAGCAATAACTTTCTCCTCCCTGCACCATGCGGCTTTCTTTGAGTTTGAGCTGTACAGTGCAAAAACTCTCACTATGGATTTGAGACCAGCACAATAATCCCTGCACCACATAGCTTAAACTCACATAGAGACACATGGTGCAGGGAGTATCAAGTTCTTTCTGTAACAGCAAAGTGAGGATCAGTGGCTCTGAGGAGACACTAAGTGGGTGGTGAAGGATAGCTGAGAGGGAGGAGGAGGCTGACTAACTTGGGCAGGGGCAGGCTGACTGGCTTGCTGGGATGAGGTGAAGTTGGAGTTGGAGGCGGGGGGGGGCTGACTGGTTTGCTGAGAGGTGAGAGCTAGCTGGAATGGAAGTGGTGGATTGGGGCTAGGGGTGGCAGATTTAAGGGACAAAGGAGATGGTAGAATGGGGGAGGAAGACTGATGGGAAGTAATGGGATAAAAGAGAGAGATTAGATGATGAGAGCAGGGAGAGGAAGAGAACATGATTGGATAGGGAGGGGGGCTGCCAGTCATGTATTTTTGCCAGTGGCCTGAAGGAGTGCATTAAGAGATTAATTTACTAAGCTTTCTTTAACCTTAGACATAGAATGGGAAAGCGGTCTTAGTAAATCCAGAACCTAGAGGAGCTACAGTAGATGTTAGAAATATCTCCCCCCCCCCCCATATCCCAACTCTTGAACTTAAGTAGAGACAATGGAGGGAGAGGGGTGCGCGAAGGTCTTAGCTGCTGGCTCCTGAATCTATTGTCAAGGCAGGGATAAGCTTCGAGGTTCATCCATTGTGAAAAAATGGAGAGAGTGCAGAAACTCAGCCTTGCCACATGTATTTAAAGTGTTGTGTGCGAGCGATTTAGTAACGAGTGTTGGGGCTGCTAGAATGAATGTGGAATATGAGATATTAGAAGCCCTAGAGGAAACTTGGGCTTATCTGGCAGGCTGCATGCTTCTCATGCCAGCTGGGTCGATGGTGGCAAGACAGCTGTCCGGAATGACCTCTGGGACCTTGAAGGCTAGATGTTTTAGTATTGTTGGCTATTTAAGTTTTTACAAAGCTTTGTGCTTAGACTTTAGAAAGTCAGGCTGCTGAGTGTGAGGTAAATATGGAGAGCTTGATATGCTCATTTACCTAAGAGAATGAAATACAAGGGAGAATAAAGGTTAAAATCTGTCCTGAATAAGGAAGGAGATCCTGAAGGCAGCCACTCTTTGCCTGGTGGTTGGATGTATTCTTAGTACCAAAGGCAGAAGTAACGGGATGGACCAGATGATCTGGTTGGTGTGTTCAGTTAGCTACTGTATTATGCGGAGGAGAGTGCTAAAAGCATTTGATTTTATTTATTAAAAATGTATATTTCTATATCATCCTGCTAGACCAATCCAGACAAGTGGGTTGTGTTCCCCTACCAGCAGATTGGTGGAGACAAAGAACCAATGAAAAGCCCAGGTTTCATTGACATCACTCCTATGCCCTTATTCGCCTCAGCCACCAGAGGTCCCTTCAGTAGGTAACATTTGCCCTGTGGCAAACAAGGGGCCTCTTCTCTGGATTCTGGTCTCTGCTCTTCTTGCATGGCAGCTTCTGAGTCGTCCCTGGAGGGACTGCACCCCCCCCCCCTTTCTCAGCTGGGGGATGCACTTAGTCTGGCCTTGCCTGCCTCAGGGCAGGAGGTGACTCATGGCGCTGTGGGTAAGGATATTCAGCTGGCCAGGGGCTCTGGCGACCGGGCTGTGAGCTGCTCCTCATCCTCTAGGGGATCTTTGGCAGCGATGCCCCCTGATGTTGGAGTCTTTTAGGAGATGTGAGCTTCCAGACTTTGTTTTGTCCTTCCTGGAATTCTTTTCCTTTTTACAGCAGGCCTGGTCCTTCTGACATGGAAATTAAGACCCTGTAGCCTCTGGGTGCCCCTGGATGCGGTTTCATAGTGGGCAGGCTGAGAGTAAAAACCCTGTTTGACTGCCTTTGGCTAAGCGTCCCCTGGAGATGGATGTTATCTTGCAGCCTTCCATCCCTTTTACCAACAAAATGGTAAAGGGGATGGAAGGCTACTCCTATGAAGAAAGGCTACAAAGGTTAGGGCTCTTCAACCTGGAAAAGAGACAGCTGAGGGGAGATATGATAGAAGTCTATAAATTAACGAATGGAGTGGAACGGATAAACGTAGATCGATTGTTTATGTTATCAGAATATAGAAAGACTAGGGGACATGCAATGAAGCTACAGGGTAAACCATTTAAGACAAATAAGAGAAAATATTTTTTCACTCAACGTGTAATGAAACTCTGGAATTTGTACCAGAGGATGTAATAAGAGCTGTTAGTGTAGCTGGGTTTAAAAAAGGTTTGGACAAGATCCTGGAGGAAAGGTCCATAAACCATTATTAAAAAGGGACCCAGGATATCAGTGCTTGACCCAATACAAGCATTGTGGAACCTGTCTTTTGGGGATACTGCTAGGTACATATGACCTAGATTGGCCACTGTTGGAAACAGGATACTGGGCTTGTTGGACCTTGGTCTGACCCAGTATGGCATATCTTATGTTCTTACCGGTTTGAGATTTGGACTGTGACTTGGATTCAGATGCCTCTGTGGTGGGCTATCATGTGGATGAAGAAGTGCTCTCACCTTCATAGGACTGTGATGAGGCCCTCACCAAGGGAGGGAGATTCCCAGGGTCCATCCCGAGAGTCTCGGTCAGATATTTCTTCGCCATTTCAATTGGCATTCTAAGTGGACATTTGGGAAAGTTCAGCACGTGTAGATTGCTACGTCTAACTTGGTTTTCAAGGTGCTCTGTACGCCTAAGAGAAATAGTGCTGTCTTTCACCAAAACATCACCTACAGCCTGCACAACATTAATTTTTGACTTAAGAACAGTCATTCTTCCAGCAAAATAATCCAGTGTCTTAGGGTGTTCCACCACATCCTGGGACACAACAGTGAGATCACCCACCAAGTGGCTAGATAACGATTGAAGAGAGGAGTTAAAGCTTTGTATCATACTCCACAGTGGGATACAAGTGACTCCAAAGTCACCGCCTCTAAACGTCACTGCCTCTAAAGTCACTGCCTTTGGCCTCTGCACCTCGCATAACAGTCCACCAGAAGTTGTCTCACCCTTATCCTGTGCAATGTCCTCCACAGTTCTTCGAAGGGCCACCATCACTTCAGCTGTAGCCCCATTCAAAAGGGGAGACAAAGCTGCAACTGGAGCTCCTCCCTACTGAAGCACTACACCACATCAGTCTGCGTAGGCCCCAGGGCAGTGGCAATAGAAGCACTTATGGGGTTAGGAAGCAGCATACGTGCAGTGGGGATGAGCAATGCCCCCTCACTGCTGCCTGGTGTAATCCCCCTGGGCAGACCCAGAGAAGCCTGAGAAAATCGGGGAAATAGAGGCTACACCGAATGCTTCCAGTGTCGTTTGCCGAAGAGAAGCTTAAGCGGAGCTTTCTAGGAGGGTAAGCTTTCCCTTTCCCTTCCCCTTGCCTATAACTAAACACAGAGAGGGTGCCTCCAACTGCGAACAAGAGCAGAGCAAAAACTGGCGTGTCCTCTGACTCACACCCTCACGGCGCCATCTTGGATTCTCTGTGGCCTTCCTTTCTGATGCCATGTATGATCTGGTATGTATGGTGTCCAGGGACAGTGCACTGTCTGCAGTGTCACAGAGGTAGATCTGGTTCCATCACTGGGCAGCGGACTCCTCCTCCAAAGCTCGGCTAGTCCAACTGGCTTTTAAAGGGAAGCTTCTATTTGGAGCCGATTTGAGGGATTTGGTCCCCTCCAGAGGAGGATCCTCCCAGACTGAGCAGTGAAGGCTTGGGGGCCCATACCCTGGTTCCTCCGGTGGGAGGCAGGCTTCGCCTTTTTTTTTTTTTTTTCAGGAATGGGCCTGGATAGCCAAGAATTCAGTTCTGTCCTGGGATGCAAGGAGCTGATTCCGGATGCCTTTGTTGTTTCTCCTTGTGAATCTACAATTAAAAGTGCCGCAGTGCAATTCACCTTATGCAAGTTGCTTCTAAGGGCCATAGTACCCGTTCCCCTGGACGACCGGGGCAAGGGCAGATAGTCCATCTATTTTGTGGTACCAGGAAAGGATGGCTCCTTCCAGCTCATTCTAGACCTCAAGCGTGTCAATGAGCACTTGTGCATCCTGCGCTTCAGGATGGAACCCTTGTGCTCCGTAATTCAAGTGGTATGTTGAGGGGAGTTTGTGGCTTCTCTAGATCTGGCTGAGGCATACTTTCATTTCCCAATTAGGGCAAATCAACAGAAGTATGCGTTTTGTTGTGCTTGGCTTGGCTATCCAACATCCTGAGGGCTTTCTCCTGCGGTGCCAAGGGATCTGTGTCCATCCATATCTGAGTGACTGACTGGCTCATCTGGGCTCATTCCCTTTCAGAAGTGTTTCGAGTGGCGACCTGAGTGGTGTCCTTTTTGGAAAGCCTCAGCTGGGTGATCAAGCGGGGAAAGAGCCAACTGCTGCCCTCCCAGTCCCTGGAGTTTCTGGGAGCATGTTTTGACACTCAAGTGGGCAGAGTTTTCCTGCCAAAGGAGAAAGTCAAAAGACTGTTGGATTGCCTGGTGCAGTTTTGTGCGCAGCAGTTTCCCAGAGTTTGGGATTATCTTCAGCTGCTCGGATTGATGGTGAAGTCATGGAGATGATCCTGTGGGCGCATGCTCACATGCAACCGCTCCAGCAGTCCTTGGTCCACAAGTTCTCAGGAGTTCAAGTGCAGGCGCCCGCTCCCATTGATGGTGAAGTCCAACTTGCAGTGGTGGCTAAGAAAGGGTGTACTGCTGGATGATTTCTCCTGGATCCTCCTGACAACGGATACTAGTCTCTTCGGCTGGGGAGCCCATTGCCAAGACCATACGGCCCAGTGACGTTGGAACTGTAGGGAAGCAGTGTGGTCCATCAACCGTCTTGAGACGAGGGCCATCAGGTTAGCTCTACTGTGTTTCTGGCCCCTGGTTGAGGGTTGGATGGTTCAAATGTTTTTGGACAACACCATGGCAATGGCTTATGCCAATTAGAATGGTGGCATGATAACTGCCAGGGTAGCTTTGGAGATGATTCTCCTATTTGCCTGGGTGGAAAAGAACCTCCCAGCCATGTCAGCTCAGCACTTTGCTGGGGTGGATGATGTGAAAGTGGTCTTGCCACTTTTTCAGTCATCATACGGAGATGGGGTCCAAGGGCATCGACGCCCTGACCCAGCCTTGGCCAAGTCAGCGCCTGCTGTACATGTTTCCTCCGAGGCCATGGTGGGGCATGTGATTTGCAGTAGTACTCTTAGATCTGCTATGATTTTATATTTGTTTCTGCAGGTTCACTTTCTACTGATAGCCTTCTATTTTGGCTTTCCTGTACATGGTTCTGTATTGTTTACTTCTTGTTGCCCATGGTTGAGGTTGTGTGAGGCTTGCCATATTTCTCCCATATGCTTTGGGACGAATACTGAAGGGACCTCTGGTGGCTGAGGCAAATAGAGGCATGGGAGTGATGTTATTGAAACCTGGGCTTTTCCTTGGTTCTTTGTCTCCACCAATCTGCTGGT
Source organism: Ichthyophis bannanicus (assembly GCA_033557465.1). NCBI lineage: Eukaryota > Metazoa > Chordata > Amphibia > Gymnophiona > Ichthyophiidae > Ichthyophis > Ichthyophis bannanicus. Next base: position 828,086,828 of record CM066035.1, read on the forward strand.
AGGGGAAGACAACCCACTTGTCTGGACTGGTTTAGCAGGACTCGAGGAAAGACATTAACTGTTAAGTATAATGTCACCATCGCCATTATGACTGTAAATTACAACAGTATACAGAATTGGAAAACAAAATATATTTACTAACAGTGAAATACCTAACTTTCATAAAATATAAAATAAAATGGAAGAAAGAGGCAGACCTACTACTATTTTTTAGCACTTATATAGCGCCACACATGCAGCGCTGCACAGTTAGCCTACAAGAGGTGGCTAACATACAAGAGATAGTCCCTGCCTGTCACAGTCATGCTCATCGGAGCTTACAATCTAGTTAGAACAGTACAGAGCATTAGTCAGTTCAGCGGAGGATATGGTGTGGTACAGTTAGGTACAGCTTGGTCTATGGTTTGGTCATAAATGTAAATGGGGGTTAGGGTAAGATGAGGATGGAACTCAGGATCTGAATGCAACGGTGAAAAGGTGGGTCTTCAACCTGGATTTGAAGAGGGCCAGGGAGGGCACCTGGCGCACAGACGCAGGAAGGCTATTCCAGGCGTGTGGCACAGCAAGGTGAAAGGAGCGCATGCCAATAAAATGAAAACTGAACTGAAAAAATAGTATTCTCAGACTGATGCCTGCTGCATCTTTAGCCATCTTTAGTGATCTACTAAAGGAATGGAAGAAGCGAGATTTTGTTTTTGCTTTCTAAAGATTAGCATATTTGGGATCTTTTTTAAAATGTATTTACTTACTTTAACCATGTGCACCTCTGTCAGTAGCTCATTCCAAATCCCTGGAGCTTGGACTATGAATGCCCTGCTTCTCCATTTCACCAGCTACATGGATTTACAAGCAGGGACTTTTTTTTTTTATTAAGTTTCAAATTATTACAACCAATAATTATACAAAACAAAAATAAGCGATATGAACCAATTATACAGAAAAAGAAAAAACCACAACGAAAAAAAAAGAAAATTTACAAGTACATATCACCTCTCCACCCACGTCAAGAAGAGAACAGCATAGGGAGATACCGGAGCATTAACTAAAAGGCTACAGCACCCAACCAAACCAGATTTCCATAATACAATCAATCTGCATACAATATCACTCAAACCTGTAATGAAACCAGAAGAGATTCCAACAGTGAAGGGTCAGAATATACATAACTGACCCCCTTGAATAGTCACCAAACATTTACATGGGAACCGCAAGAAGAAGGTACCCCCTCCAGCCAAAACTCAAGGTTTTAATTGCAGGAAGGACCTTCTCCGGTTCTGCGTCTGTCTGGAGACGTCAGGGAAAATGGAAAGCTTTTGGCCATAAAAAAGAAAATCCTTTTTAGAAAAAAAGGCCTTCAAAATAGAAGCCTTATCCAAGAAATTGGCCAAAGCGACCACCAGAGTGGCACGGGTAGAAATAGGGGTCTGAGAATTTTCTAAAAAATCAGTTAAATCAATGGAAATGCCCTCCTCCTGCCGTGCCGTGCTGGATTCCCCAGAAGTCACCGGGACAGACAAATAGAAAGTCCTATCTAACACAACAGTGTTTGCATTGGGAAGCAACAATATTTCCTTACAATATTGTCTAAATAACAGATCAGCTGACAATAGACGGGTTTTAGGGAAATTCAGAATACGCAAATTCTTTGCTCGAGAAGCGTTATCCAAAACTTCAAGCTGCTGATAGAACAATAATGTGTCCTTTAAAGCTGACGTATTCGCTGACTGTAATAAAGCAACCTGCGTATCAAGCTGATCAGCACGCTGAGACAGCTGATTAACAGAAACTTCAACTTTTTGAAATTTGTTAGAAACCTGTTGTGAAAACACAGCCGTTTGATTCATAAATTTTGATAACATTAAATTGGTAGCAGTAACTTGCTTCCAAATGTCTGCAAGAGTAACTGCATCAGGATTTTCAACTTGAGGAAAACTAATAGCCTCAAAGCCGGCAACCGTGGGAATAGGAACTAAGGAAAGTACCTCTTGTGATGAGACAGACAAGGAAACAGGAATCTCATCCTCCTCTGCCGAAGAAGAAGACGCCCCGGTAGAGGACGACGTTTCAACAGACGCTTGAGAAGATCCTGGGTTGGGTGGAGGAGTCCTATCGATGGAACTCAGGGTAATCCCAGATCCAGGCGACGAAGAGCGCTGAACCAAGGAAGCAGACTGGGGTAAGACTACCACATGTTGATCCATAGGCCCAGTAATAGCAGCAGGAGTGGAAGTAACAGTTACAGATTGTTTGACAGGTTGACTCCCCTGGAACTTCTTACTCTTTCTCTTCGCGTGGCCTCGCGGCATACCCACAGCGACAAGGGCTCAAGGCCCCAAATTGGCACCGAAGGGGCACCAAAGGGGCGTTCCCCCTTTGGTCACGCCCCCTTCGGGCACGCGACTGCGGGCCACGACCGCGGCCGCGAAGGCAGCCGATGCTGAAATATGCTGCAGAGAGCAGCCGGGGCAGTTGGGAGTAATCTGCTGCAGCCAATCAGGATGGTAAGCACTGCCACACAGCTCCAGTCTCTATCCCAGCTGACTCTCCAGCAGGGACATTTTAATAAACAATTTTGGGCAGAGTATAGTTGCCTATTAGGCACATAGGACTGCAAACAGCTGACTAATAATTATTGTTGAAAATGTGCAGATTTAAAGGCTGCAAATTTCCATGGTTAAACCATGCAGAATTGCTTATTCTCAATGCAAGGAAAAACACACCTTCTATAGTATGTTTTATTTTTTCTTTCGTTGTATAGAGATTGTTCCTGGGAATGGAGTGAGGACGGGGGTTCGAACAAGATACATAGTCTTGATTATCCAAAACCATATGTGTTTACTGTTTTTCAATCAGAGGCAACTTTGGCTTAAAAAATCCTTCAGTATGAGAACCAGGACTATCCCCGGACAGTGGCCAGCGTTCTATACAACGGAAGATCCCACCTTAACCACACATCCAGACCAGTAGCTCAGGCACACTTAGTAGCAGCTCCTGTAAGTAAAATGTAGCCTGTTCATCCATATTGTGGATTCAGGACTTTTTTTGAGGGGGTATGCGGTGGTATGGAGTACTGGCACCTTTTTTACTGCCTGCTAAAATTGATCCATGGTCCTCATGTATGCATTAATGAAAGTCCTGCATAGGAGTATTGGCACCTCCTTTTTTTTTTTTCCTAGGAAAAATCTACTGCTCAGATATATTCTGACTCTCTGCCCTGCCCTGACTCTGTTTCTTTCCTACACTTTCCCCCAACTCCATCCCGCCAGCGAACTCCTATCTGCTTCTTCCCCCGGTCAGCCTTTATCATCCCAATCCCTTCTAAGTTGCTCTCCCCTAGTTTATTGCGCCTCCCCCTTTGCTTGAGGTTTGCCGCTAACACCATCTCTGGAACAGATGTTCTGTTTTATTTCTATCATCGCACAGCTTTTGATAAGTTTGTGCCAAATGGTACCCAAATTTCCATGTTTTTCCCATCATCTTGCCGAAACTGCATTGGAATTTGGGAACCTCATAGCTCAAACTCACTTGAGCTTTGCATTACCAGAAGGAACTGTAGCTATTGCAGAGGTCAGCACTGGTTGCAAGTTTCTGGAGAATATGAGGGAAGATCCAAACAGTCACACATTTAGGACCAGATGTAATAAGTTGTGCAATTCGTAAGTGCAACTGTTTATTTTTGATTTCTTGCGCTGTCCTTATTCCTGATGCAGTAAGGGTTTTAGAAAAATCAAAAGTTAAAGCATTGCACTAAAAGAGCAGTGGGTATGCACAAGAAACGCAAATCAGGAGGGCGCGTAGATTTTCCCCCAGCTCCAAAGTCAATACTTTGTAGAGCCACCTTTTGCTGCAATTACAGCTGCAAGTCTCTTGGGCTATGCCTCTATTAGCTTAGCACATGTAGCCACTGGGATTTTCATCCATTCCTCAAGGCAAAACTGCTCCAGCTCCAAGTTAGATGGGTTGCGTTGTGTACAGCAATCTTCAAGTCATGCCACAGATTCTCAATTGGATTGAGGTCTGGCTTTGACTAGGCCTTCCAAGACATTTAAATGTTTCCCTCTAAACCACTCCATTGTAGCTTTAGCAGTATGTTTAGGGTCATTGTCCTGCTGGAAGGTGAACCTTCGTCCCAGTCTCAAATCTCTAGCAGACTGAAACAGGTTTTCCTCAAGAATTGCCCTGTATTTAGTGCTATCCATCATTCCTTCAATCTGGACCAGTTTTCCTGTCCCTGCTAATAAAAAAAAAACATCCCACAGCATGATGCTGCCTTCACCATGTTTCACTGTGGGAATGGTGTTCTTGGGGTGATGAGAAGTGTTGGGTTTCCCATGATGGCCAAAAAGTTCAGTTTTCGTCTCATCTGACCAGAGAACCTTCTTCCATGTGTTTGGGGGGGGGGGGGGTCCTCCACATGCTGTTGTGCAAACTCCAAATATGTGTTCTTATTTCTTTCTTTAAGCAATGGCTTTTTTCTGGACACTCTTCCATAAAGCCCTGCTATGGACAGATCGTATGGACAGATACTCCCATCTCCGCTGTGGATCTTTGCAGCGACTTCAGTGTTATCCTTGGTGTCTTTGTGACATCTCTGATTAATTCCCTCCTTGCCCGTTCTGTGAGTTTTGATGGGTGGCCTTCTCTTGTCAGGTGTGTAGTGGTGCCATATTCTTTCCATTTGTTATAATGGATTTAATGGTGCTCCGTGGGATATTCAGAATTTGGGATATTTTTTTTATAACCCAACCCTGATCTATACTCCACAAATTTGTCTCTGACCTGTTTGGAGTGCTCCATGATCTTCATGTTGCTTGCTTAATGGTGGTGCAGAGTCAGGGGTCTTTCAGAACAGGTATATTTATACAGACCGCCCAGATCTTATTTAGGATTTTCATAGCAAAAGGGATGAATACATATGCACTCACAACGTTTTAGTTTTTACTTTTTTTAAATATATATACAAGGTATTTTATTGTCATTCCACTTCACCAATTTGGACTATATTGTTAGGTCCATTACCTGACATCTAAATGAACCTCCATTTTCATTCCAGGTGTACTGTAATGTGACAAAAAAGGAGGGGATGAATACTTTCACACGGCAATGTAAACCAACTCCAACACCACCACACACTCCATCTACAACTGCCCCCGAAACTCCAATAGAGGCAGTAGAATATGCATACTAACAAACAAGAACCTTAACTTTAAGACCATAAACATAGTCTCAACTCCCAGTATTGACATCCTCACAATTACAAACTAACACGCCACCATCTGTCTGACTTATAGAACCCCTCACAGTAAAGCCTACGAACTAGCCATCTGCTCCCATCATCCACACAACAGGACTTTATCCTCCTTGGAGACCTGAATCTTCCATCTGCCTCCAACAACCATACGTCTGCCTTTCTGGAAGCAATGAATGATCTCAACTACACTCAACTTCTATCTTCTCCAAAGGTAGCATCCTCAACCTGAATTTCTTCCCTGACAGTCTTCTTAATATTGCAGGACATACTCCACCCACTATAATACCAGTCCCCTGGTCTGACCATAACCTCATATCCTTCACTATACCCCACTCTCACACAAGCAACCCGCCACAGAACCTTACCCCCTCTAATCGGAGGTTCCTCACATTCGATGAACAAACCCTACCAGCCCTGACAAACATACCAGCACAGACTGACCTGGAAACACTTAACACATGGAACTCCACCATCTCTGCTGTTGCTCTTGGACCACCAAGAGCTCCCTCCAAGAAGCAACTACCATCTGTACCTTGGATCCCCGCAACACCAAGAACACAAAAATGTGACCTACGACATTTTGAACGCCAATGGAGAAAGTCAAAGAACCACCAACTCCAAACCCTTTACCTGGACTACTTGAGAACATACTGCAACTCCACCATCAAAACCAAACGAGAATACTATAACAACCTCCTGTTACATGCTGTCAATAAAGCCAGGGAACTCTTTGAACTCGTCAAATCACTAATTAAAGATTCCACACATCCTTGCCAAGATAGCACACTACATCCACAAGACATGGACTCCTACCTACAAGCCAAGCACAGTTCAAGTTACACCGATGACTACACCTTGCCCACTATAAATGAGGACACCACTTCAGAACACTCCTGGACTTCCTTCAGAGCTGTATTCCTTAAAGAACTTGATGTAATAATCACCAACATCAACATAACCACCTCCTCACTCGATCCCTGCCCAGTATCCTGGATAAAAGCCACAAGAGCACAATTCCTATCAATCCTATCAGACATACTACAGACATCCCTCTCACAAGGCTTCATCCCACCCTCACTTACACAAGCCTCTATCAGACCCCTCCTAAAAAAAACCAAACCTTGACGCCAGCTCACCAGCATCATACAGACCCATAGCCAGCATTCCTCTCTTAACAGATATCATAGAAAAGGCCATTCAAACCCAACTCCAGGATCACATAGACCGCCATGCTCCACTAGATCAACATCAACATGGTTTCTGCCTGTATCACAGTGCAGAAACCTTACTTACTTCCCTGCTAAACACATCTCTGGTACAGAAGTTCTCACCCATGGCTTCATTTTACTCTTCCTGGACATTTCCGCCACTTTTGACACCATGTCTCAACATATCCTTCTCAACCAACTTCATCACATCGGAGTACAAGGCAATCCCCTCAAATGGATCCATTCCTACCTATACAACCACAGCCAACAGATAAAAATTGGAACTCATACTCTTACAGCCTAACTCAATGAGTACCTCAAGGCTCATCTCTCTCCTCTCTACTATTTAATATATACATTCAACCCCTGTGCATAGTCATCCAAAACTTTGATATTAACTACCTAATTTACCCTAATAATATGATTTACACACCCTTTTTTACAAGTCTGCTCCTGAATACTCAAAAATCACAGACTGCTTCACCGAAATAGTCAAGTGGCTCCACCTTCACAATTTATCATTCAACGTCAATAAAACAGAAATCCTTCATATCACAAAAGACCCTAATTTCACCCCCTTCATCTATCAAGATTGGCAACATTGATCTCCAAGTCAAAAGAGAAATCAGATACCTAGGCATCATACTTGATCAACAACTCAACTTCCATGCACAAATTCAGAACACTACCAGGTCTGTCTACTACAAAATCAGAATTCTGCGAAAGCTGCATCTCCTCCTTACCACAGAAACATTCTGCTCAGTCTGCCAAGCTACCATCACTCCTCTATTTGATTACTGTAACTCAGTATCCAAGGCTTATCCAAGCACGCTCTTTCTCCACTACAGCTCTCCTAGAACATTACAGCATGCACCATCTGCCGATTATCCAAACAGACTCACATCACACCAATCCTCAAACTCCTCCACTGGCTACCTATCACCTGAAGAATCAAATACAAGGTCCTCACCATCATCCACAAGGCACTAAACAACCACTCCTCCAAGGACCTTCAAACACTAATCAACACTCCCAAGACCATCAGACCAGAAAGGAACATCGCACAAAACCTCCTCAGCCTTTCATCCCAGATTTGCAAGAGCAACCAAAACACACGCCTCAGAGCATTCGCACTCTGCGCCCCCACTCTCTAGAACAGCGATGGCGAACCTATGGCACGCGTGCCAGCTGTGGCACGCGAAGGCCTTGCAGCTGGCACGCGGGAAGGTCCGCAATTGAAAAAAAAAAAACCCTGTCTGCTGCCGCTGTCGGGGCCTCCGCGGCAGAATCGAGCGTGCCGCGGGGACCCCTGTACCCGGCAGATCCTGCCCTCCCCGTAGCAGCTCTCTCTTAGGAGCTACAGTCAGACGCGCCGGCTTGCAGAGCGCGAAGGGAAGAGTTTCCCTTTCGCGACTCCGTTAAGCCCGCGGGGGCTGATGGGAACATCAGCCCCCGCGGGCTTAACAGAGCAGCGAGGGAACTCTTCCCTCGCGCTCTGCAAGCCGGCGCGTCTGACTGCAGCTCCAAAGAGAGAGCTGCTACGGGGAGGGCAGGATCTGCCGGGTACAGGGGGGCCCCGCGGCACGCTCGATTCTGCCGCGGCGGCCCCGACAGCGGCAGCAGACAGTTTTTCTTTTTTTTTTTTAATTTTCCCAGGGCTGGCCTGGGCTGGTGGGGGTGGGGGTTAGGAGTGGTGATGTGCAGGGCTGGGCTGGGGGGGGGTTAGTAGTGGTGATGGGCTGGAGGGGGGGTTAGGAGTGGTGATGGGCTGGGCTGGGGGGGTTAGGAGTGGTGATGGGCTGGGCTGGGCTGGGGGGGTTAGGAGTGGTGATGGGCTGGGCTGGGCTGGGCTGGGGGTTAGGATTGGTGATGGGCTGGGCTGGGATGGGCTGTGTGTGTGTTAGGAGTAGTGATTGGCTGGGGTGGGGGGGTTTAGGAGTGGTGATGGGCACTGGGCTGGGGGGGTTAGGAGTGGTGATGGGCACTGGGCTGGGGGGGTTAGGAGTGGTGATGGACACTGGGCTGGCTGGGGGGGGGGTTAGGAGTGGTGATGGGCACTGGGCTGGCTGGGGGGGTTAGGAGTGGTGATGGGCGCTGGGCTGGGGGGGTTAGGAGTGGTGATAGGCGCTGGGGGGGCTTAAACTAAAAATTGAGTGATGGGGGATTAGGACTGGGAGTGGGCTGATGGGGAGGTTAGGACTGGAAATGGGCTGGTGGGATTAGGACTGGGAGTGGGCTATGGGGGGCTAGGACTGGTAATGGGTTGGGGGGGTTGCTAGGACTGGAAATGGGCTGAGTGGAAGGGGGTTGAACTGCAAATAGCTGTTGGGGATGGGGCTTGGAATGGAAATGGGCTGAGGGGAAGTGGGGGGCTTGAACTGCAAATAGCTGATGGGGACGGGGCTTGGAATGGAAATGGGCTGAGGGGAAGTGGGGGGCTTGAAGAAGGGAATGGATGCTGGGTGAGACTGGAACTAGAAGGGAGCTGATGTTGGGGGAGGATTAGAATGGGATGGGGCTGGGAGAGTAAAATGGAGAGGGGAAAAATATTTTGTGTAGGAGGGATGAAAAATCTACAATTGGCCAGGTATTGGGAGAGTAATTGGGGATTGAGGATGGAGGGGTAAAATTTGTGTGGATGAAATAGGAATGAGGAAAGAGCAAAAGGAGAAAGATTAGTATGTTAAAGCAGATGTAGAGAGAGAGAGAATGGAAAAAAAAACTAGAAGAGAGAAGAAAGGACAAATGGACAGCAGACGATGGAGAGTTAGCAGAAAACATGAAGAAACCAGAAGAAAATGGCTGGACCAATTGCAACTGAAAAAAAATGCACAAAAGGTAGAAAGATATCTCTTTATTTTGAATTTATTAACTGGAATATGTCAGCTCTGGGAAATGTGCATCATTAACATCTGCGCTTTGTTTGGTACAAGAGGAAATTCCTATTTGACGTTGCCACTTGTTCTCTTTCCCCAGTATTCACTGAAATGTATTGGTTTAATATTTGCAGTGTTGCCTTTTGATAGGTAGGGTATGGTGCTTTGTGAGTCCTGGTAATGCTGTCAGGATACGGCGGGTTTGCTATGGGTTCTAAATGGGCAGCGTTTGTAGTAGTTCCTAATGTGCCTGGCGGTTGGCACTGGATTATAGTAATGTAGAAATCTTTTAGTCTTTCTTTATCCATACACTCATTAAGAGACATGTTTACTAAAAGTTAGTGTATGGTAACATTATGCAAATATTTATGCAAATAAGACCACTTATGCAAATGACGTGCTGGCACTTTGAGGAAATTCTTTGGTTTTGTGCGGCAGTTTGGGCACTCGGGCTCAAAAAGGTTAGCCATCACTGCTCTAGAACTTACTGCCACCCACACTAAGAAACATCAATTCAATTGGAGGCTTCTGAAATAGATTAAAAACCCACCTCTTTCGGGAACACTTTGGCGCTGACTCTGAGCAGAGCAGAATGCAATGCAACATGGACTTTCGCAAACAACAGAATCTCTTCCACCCTGCTTCCCTGAATTTCCCACCCAAAGACCTCAACTACCCCCACATGCCTATATTAACTGTGTTGATGGCTTATTTTAGACCTCTTGTAATCTCCTGTAATTCACATGTTAATGTCACCCAGTTGCATGCATAAGTTTCTTGTATTTTCTCAGTTCCCTGTAAACCATTTTGATTGGTAGAAAAATGATATAGCAAAACCTATTAAATAAATAAATGTGGATGTGGTGCCAAAAAATGTGGAGATTGCATCCACATTTAAAAATATGATTTTAGGCCACGAGATGAATTTGTTCACGCCAGGCATGTCTATCTTTGCATGTCACCACAGGAGGGGCGTTTTTGGGAGTGACCTGGGCATGGTTGACACCTGCATGTTTATGATGTACTTCACACAGGCCGACGGCATGCAGGTTTTATTATTTAAATGTGACAATTTACACCTCTTATAAATAACAAATAAGGATGGGTCTTTGTTGTCTGTTGAGACTGCTTATGGCATAGGTGACCGCAAGGCCAACGCAAAGGCATTGGCAACTCTAGGCAACCTTCATTTTCTTGCCCCCAACCTCACCCTTACCCTTACACTGCTTTTGCTGCTATGCCTTATCTCCCAGATCTAGCAGCAGGTCCCGCCCCCTCTGATGCAAATTTCCTGTGTGCAATGGGGCAAACTGGCTGAACTTTCAGAGTGCAGCATGCAGGGGTTTAGAGGCTTCACTCCTAAATATGCTTCCGCTTCCTTACTGTTTTGCTCCTGCTGCTGGACCTGAGAGATATGGCAATGGCAGCAGCACTAAGGGTGAGGGTGGGGGCAGAAGACTGGAAGTTGGAACTCTGCTATGGTGCTGCCCTCCAAAGCCTGGCACACTAGGCGTCTGCCTAGTTCATCTAATGGTAGTGCTAGCTTGACCTGCAAGTTTTTGGTGTGACTGTGTCTTTTAAGCTTCTGTTTGCTTCCCTACAGTCTTTCCTGTGTCTTCCTCAAACATATCCTCCTCCCCCTTTCCAAGCTCCTCATAGATTGCCACTCCCTGGCCCTAAGTGTGGCAGTCGTCCTGTCTCCCAGTTGCTTGGTGCCTACTGTCCGTGTGTACCTCTGTGTTCCCTGCAGCCTCTGTGTCTGTGTGGTTCCCTGCTGCTTGTGTGTGTGGGTGTGGAGCTGAATGTGCAGCTGTGTGTGGGGGTGTATTTTATTTATTTAACTGTGCTTATATACCGCTTTTCACCGGGTCAAAGCGGTTTACATTGAACAAAACATTTTTTGCATGGAACAGATACTTAGGTACATATTGTAGAACAGGATAACATTGTAGTGAACAATCAAAATAGATTTACATATATGTTAACCAACTATTTTCAACTATTGAACTATCTACAATTGCAATAGTTATACCTAATGCTGTGGAGATGTCTAAGAATATCATTAGGTATGTTTTTGAGCGGTCTTATATTCCTTGGATTAGAGTGTTGATAAGCTATGTCATTAGAGTTTCAACTTCATGCAGTGGGCGGAAGCCATGTTGTTGTGGGTCAAGTTCTCATTGATTGTTGTTTTGAAGCTGGAGTTGTACGATTTTCTTGATTTATTTCCCTAATTTTTATTTGTATTGAAGCCAGCAAGCATCATTTCCTTGTTACACACCTTTGTTCAATAGATATGTTTTTGTCCAAAAATTCCCATCCCTTTCCCCACCCCCCTACACTCCTGCATTTAAGTCTGTAAAAAGTTCAACAGTGGTCGCCTTCGGCTATAGAACTGCTCTGTACTCTGACGTCGGGCCGCAGTAAACTATTCCATCAATACTATGTGACGTAAGCGCGTCTTCCAAGCTTCAATTGCGGGATGGTTGACTTCTTCCAATTCCATGCAGTTTCACCTCGGGTCACCTGAATACATGCTGGATGTGGTGAGCCCGTCGTAGTCATTGTTCCCTAGACCATCTGCCCAACAAATAAAAGCCCGGGTCCAATGCCACCTCTATGTCAAAAACTTTTTCAATAATCTCCCAGATGGTATCCCAATAAGTGGACACCCCCGGACACTCCCACCAAATATGGTAGAAGGACCCTTTAGCCCCACAGTTGCGCCAACACCGGTCAGATGTCTGAGGAAACATTGCATGCAGTCGATCCGGGATGCAATACCACCGCATCAACAATTTATAAGAAGTTTCCTTGATTGACACCGATATGGTCTGGGGACCCATTCCCATGCACACACTCTCCCATTCTTTCTCTGTCCATCGCATCCCATATCCTGCTCTCATGCCACCATATAATAAAGCCTTGAAGAGCATTTTTCTTGTAAGGTTTGGTATAGCCTTTGTATCAGACCCCTCCATTTAAAATAGCCCACCCACAGGTTCTCCAAATCATTAAGCCTCTCCTCATGAGTCCCTTTGTACGCTCTCTGGCGTAGAAAGTAGAGCACCTGCATGTGTGCAAAAAAATCTTGTGAGGGTAGTTGGTACTTTTCTTTTAGTGCAGCGAATGTCATGGGTTCATCCTGGTCAAATAGTTTCACAAATGTATCGAGGCCCTGTCTCGCCCATCACTGAAATACCTCTTCCCTGCCCGGAGCAAAGGCTGGGACCCTGCTTATGAGTGCTAGAACTGCAAATTCTACCATGGGAGCCACCCTTCTCCAACCATTGGCTCCAAAGATGTCTAGAAAGGTGTTCTCCCTTCATCTCCCTTCAGGAAGCCCCCTTAGCAGCCAGAGGAGATGGGCTAACTTTACTCCCTCAGTCCAGGATTGTTCTGTCACCCGGAACCGCTTGTATCCTCCCTCTCTCCAGTCCATAACCTGTCTCATTTGAGAAGCCAGATAATACCGGTTGAAATTCAGAACCCTCAACGCCCCCCTGCAACGTGTTCAATATAGTATCTGCCGCGACACTCTCAGGGGATGGCGCTGCCAAATGAAGTCAGACATTCGTTTCTGGAGCTTGTCTAATTCACGTGGGGGGACCGCCACTGGGAGCACCTGAAAGAGATACATGAGCTGTGGGAGCACATTCATTTTTATAGTTGCTACCCTGCCAAGCCAGGAGAACTCCCCCAGCTGTCATTTGGCCAAATTTTTATCTCCTGCAACAAAGCCGGTCCCTCTAGTGTATATGTAATATGCACCCTGAGGTACAACAGCGAGTCTCTGGTCCATTGGAAAGGATACGCTTGTCGGAGCTGGAGTTCCTCAGGCCCCCCCCAAAGAGACATTAAATGCTTCTGTTTTATCCCAATTAATCCGAAATCCTGATAATACTCCAAAGCGTTGCAGTTCATGCTTAAGCACTGGCAGCGAGAGCATCGGACGGTTCAGCACAAAGAGAAGATCGTCCACAAAGAGTGCAATCTTATGTTGATCGCTCTCTATCGGCAGCCCCACTATGTCTCTATTCTCTCAAATAATACACGCTAATGGTTCCATAACAAGCGCAAATATAAGGGAGACAGGGGGCAGCCCTGCCTGGTGCCCCTCTGAAGGTCAAAAAAGGCTGAGTATCCCCCATTAACCCACACCAGTGCACATGGTTTTCTTGATGAATTTTGCTAGGAATAGAGACTAGCGATGGGTCTGTAGGCTGTGGGGTCTGACGGGTCACGGTTTTTTTTTTTAAAGTAGGGCAAATGGAGGAGAGCTTTAAACAGTTTGGTATTATGCCTTGTTATAGAGCTGCATTGGTTAGTTTGGTGAGGAATGGGCTAAGTTTGTTCTTTGAAGCTTTTATCCAGTTTTCTGGGCATGGGTCCAGTGATGAAGTAGAGGTATTAATCATTGATAGAATGTTGTTAGTGATGTTTCGAAAGATTGACCAGTGGTTCGTATCGGATGGAAAAGATGTAGGCACGGAGGCGGCAGGGTCTTCTTGAGGCTGTAGCTGTTTGTAGTGGGCATCTAGTTGTTGTTGGTTGATAGTGGATGATTGGTCAAGGTTGGTGGGTGGTTGAGTGAGGCATTTGACTATATCATATAATTCACATGCGCGATTGATAGAGGTGCTGATGATCTTGGTGTGGTATTCCTTCTTAGCCTTATCTGTGGCCATATGGTAGGTTTGGAGTAGTGTTAGGTATTTGTTCTGGTCTTTGATCTGTGTAGTTGTCATTCTAGTTGTCTTAGTTTGGTTTTTATTTATCGCAAGGTTCGGGTGTACCAGGGTGTTTTGGGGGTATGGTGTTTTCTGCTGAGGTTGTATTGATTGTGTGGTATTTTCGCTGCTTCTCCATGTGCAGTGCTGTGGGTACTGGTGGTGGGTTTCACTGTTGTTGGTAGAGGGAGGCAGGAGCCATGGATGCTGAGATGCTGTCAGCATATGGTTTGCTGTGGCCGTGCTGCATGAGGCCCACAGGGAGCACAGGAGAGGCACCCATAATCAGAGAGTCTATAAGTCAAAGACCCAATTTGGGATCTTATGGATGAACAGTGCCTCACCAGGTTCTGCTTTGAGAAGACAGCCACTCACCATCTCTGCTGGGAGCTAGAGCTTCTTCTCTTGTCCACCACACAGAGGAACCATCCCCACTTCAAGGTCACTATGTCTCTCGCCTTCCTAGCCACTGGCAGTTTCCAGTCTCTGGTGGCTGCCATTGCGGATCTCAGCTAGTCAGCTGTATCACAGTGTATCTCTGTTCCTGAAGGCTTTTCTGACCTGCATTACAGAATATGTAGCCTTCCTGAAGACCATGCAGCAGAGGCAGCAAGCCATGATCCATTTTTGTGAGGTGGCCAGATTTCCATCGGTACTGGAGGTCATCGATTGCACACATGGTCATCAGGCTCCCAGGAGGGAGGGACGCCACTTATTGCTACAGGAAGGTGTTCTGCTCACTCAACATGCAGGTGGTCTGCAACACACAGGGGAGATAACTTATATCTTTCCAAGGTTTCCAGGTTCCTTCCATGATTCATACATCCTGGCCCACTCTGACATCTATGAGACGTTTGAGAGTGGACAAATTATCAGCCTACTCCATTGTCCTGACATGCTCCTGCTAGAAGATCACAGTGATCCAAGGTAGCAGAACCTTGTGGCCTTGGGCAAGTCACTTAACTCTCCATTGCCTTAGAAAAATCCATGTTATCAATGTCCCTGTTTAATGTACATTACCAAGTTTAAGTTACAATGTAAACCACTTTGAATGAAATGATAAAGTGGTATAAAAAAACCTGTTAAATAAAATAAATAAACCCATGGTTGCAGTGCCCATCCAGCACATAAAACACCCTGATGTAATACCCTAACATGTCTACTCAACCCCCATCAGCTGAGGGGATGGAGGGAATTTTCTAAGGAGGTGGCTCCTGACCCCAGTCATGGCACCACACATAGAGGCAGAGGAGTAGTATAAAGGGCCCACAGACATCTTTGCCATCATCACAAGGACATTTGGGCAGCTCAAAAGCCACTTCCATTGCCTAGAGAGATCTGGGGGAGAGATCCTCTATAGCTCAACTAGGTATATCAAATATTCATGACCTGCTGCATGCTCCACAGTTTGGCTGAAAGGTGGTGACAACCCCTCACTGAAGAACCGGAAGCAAGTTACCAAGACATAGAGGAAGAGGCAGAAGGACCAAGGCAGGAGAATACTGAACAACTATACCAACTGAGTGTGGGGCAACCTCATATACAGGGACTTCATGTAAAGATGGGTCATTTTATTGGCACAAATGTAAAGTATGTGCCCTATCCATCGCCATTTCCCCTTCTACCTCCATGCAGCATTTTATTTATTTTTTTATTTATTTACATTCTCTTATATACCGCGCTATTCTGCATCAGTGCGGTTTACATTGAACAAACTGAAATTACATTGAACAGGGCGTTATAACTTGGAGATAACTATTGTACAGGGAACATGGGCTATGGAGGGTTAAGTGGCTTGCCCAAGACCACAAGGAGCACCTGTGGGACTAGAAACCCCAGTCCTTCCGGCCCAAGGTTGCTGTCCTCTAGTGGGATTTGAACCCTCGACCTTCCGGCCTGAAGTATCTTGCCCCAACCACTAGGCCACTCCTCCACTCCACTCCCCCACTATTCCCATCACAGCCCATTTGCACTCCCACTAAACTCTTTCCCCCCAGCGCCTCTCATCCTACCCCTCCCAAACACCTCCCAAGGCACCAGCCCTCTTCCCTATCCAATCCTCTCACAGCACCAGCCACTTTCTAAATATTAATAAAAACCAGGAAATGAGTGCCTTGGGCGATGGAGGGTATAGAAAATTTGATCACTGGCTCAATGTTTCCGAGTCAGGTAGCTATTGTGGGGGAATGTACACTTTGTAGTGGACATGTGCTAAGCTTTGTATCCCCGGGATGCCCTGTGATGGATAGTGACCCTGTCACTGGCTGGGCACATGATACATGGTAGACACATAGGTAGACAGGTGTTCCCATGTCACAGGGCAGGTTACATTCAGAATCTGAAGCTTATTCCTCAAGACTGCAGGAATATGTTCTGCTGCTTACTGCTTGTTTCACTTTCTATTCTCCTTGTCCCTTGCATTAATACCCAATTCTTCCATTTTTGAAAGGAATTTGGATTTAGCTTGCATCTTTTTCAGTAGTAGCTCAAGACAAGCTACATTCAGGTTCAATAGATATTTTCCTGTCCCCAGAGGGCTTACAATCTAAGCTGTATCTGAGACAATGAAGGGTTAAGTGACTTTCCCAAAATCACAAAGAGCGGCAGTGGGATTTGAACCCTGGCTTCCTTGGTTCTCTGTGGACAAGCAGGAAGTAAGTCCTCACATATGGGTGACGTCTCCCACGGAGCTCTGTGCGGGAACACTTCCCAGCTTCCATTGGAAGCTTTTAGGAGGCTCCACCATGCATGTGTGCCTAGCTCTCTGCCTGCTGCAGTGCCATCTTTCCAGTTTTCTTTTTCTGCAGAGCCCCTAGGACATGTTCAGCTATCATTGGAAAATAATTGATTTTTTTTCTGACTCCATCGTGGTGGTTGTTCAACTTTTCGCTAGTTATTGTATGCCGTCGGTTCCATTGGCTCCTGAGCTGACATATCTTTTTTCAGTCCTTTTCTTTCTTGGTTTTTCTCTTTGCGTTTTTTTTCTCATGGATGGCGAAAGAGAGCCTTTTGACCTTGCCACTGCCATGTTTCCCAGCATGTCCAGGTCAGCCAGTGGCTTTAAAAGGTGCAATAAGTGTGCACACACCATTTTAATTAGCAACAGGCACAACTGGTGCCTGCAGTGTTCTGGACCTGACCATCAGCCTGTCTTGTGCAATCTGTGCCTACAGATGATGAGGAAGGGCCTCGAGCACCGGGAGAAACAGAGGGAGTCCCTTTTCTGTCCCTCGGATTCAACATCCTCTGCCTCATCATCGATGGCCCAGTGGGGCTCCACTGAGGCATCATTGTCATGTAATGCCTGAGCACACTTGAGGCTGTGGTGCAACCGAGTGGAAACTCTCTCCATTGACCTGTGGTCGGAGTCCAGGAAGGATCTGTCATCGACCCCTCAGCTCCCAAGGAGGCAGTTGCTGGGCCAAGAGCCATGTGCATCGTCACTTGAGCTCCTCTTGGTGTGATGTCAAGAGTGATGGCCAGGAGCAGTCTGCTAAGCTGCCCCGGTGGGAGGAGTCAACCCCCAGAGCCCTGGAGGGCCGTTGTCTGCCTCCAGATGAGCACACCATTATGGAGATCCCTTCACGGGTGCTGGGATTGGCGGCTGAGGTTGTTATCCCAACCCCGATGCCTTCAGGGACAGGGGCGCTGGAGGAATGCCTTAGAGGCCCACATGGCAGCAGTGATGGCCATGTTGCAAGTTGGCCCCTCGATGCCAGAGGCATTGTCACCACACTCCATCCAGCCTATCCTAGAGACCCATGCTCTCCATGCTGAGGCAGGTGCATCGGGTAAGCAGTCTGAATCAACACTGTTTCTGATGGCCATTTCTTTTTTTTTCTTTTTTTTTTTTTTTTATTGAGATTTTTCAGTCATATACAATAACCAAATTAAATACAAGATATCTTACTAAATATAAAGTTACAAGAAATATCAATCCACATACATTAAACAGTAGTTTCAGCCCACATCAAGGGAGCCAATTACAACTATTTAAACAAAGAAATATCGTATAACAAGAAAACAAGCCATAAGGCCACATATCAGGAGGAACCTACATCAATGCTATCTAACCCTGCTGAGCCCTGACGATCAATCAAAAATTTTTCCAGATGTGTTGCATCCTGAAAAACAAAAGATGTACCCTCATAACTAATGAGGCACTTACAAGGAAAACGAAGGAAAAACGTTGCACCCAGTGCTAAAACCTGAGGCTTTAAAGTTAGAAATTGCCTCCGTCGCATCTGGGTGCTGCGGGACACATCTGGGAAAATGTTGACTTTTTGCCCACAAAATAAGGTGGACTTTACTTTGAAAAAGGCCTTCAAAATTTGTTGTTTAACTACAATAGAGAATAAAGTAACCACCAAAGTGGACCGCACAGGAATATTATCAGAAGAGTCTTCCAGAAAAGCAGTAAGATTAGCTACACTAGGAACTATCTCATCAACTTCTACATCAACAATAGATGGCTTTTTAGTGCCAGAAGGTATATAATATATCTGTTTAACATCAATAATGTCTGACAGGGCAAGAACCTCTTTCACATATTTATCAAACAAAATTTTTGGTGAGAGCAAAGATGTATAAGGAAAATTCAAAATTCTCAAATTACAAGCACGCATGGAATTCTCTAGGGCCTCCAACTTAGAATGTAAAATCATAGAATCTTTAATACCCATCACATTAATAGACTGTAGTGGAAGGACCTGGGATTCCAGTTTATCAACTGCCTTATCAAGAAAAGATACCTTCTTATCAAGTTGCTGCATAGCAGCTACAGCATCTTGTGAGAAGGACGCTAAGGAACTAAAAGTTGAAGACACTTTAGCATCTATGCACCGCAAAGCCCCCCATAAATCCTTTAATGTAACCTCAGTTTCAGATGACAGGACTGGTAGTTCCATAGAGCTCTCCAGTGCTGACAACTGAACAGGAGAAGGCAATTTAATAGCAGCCATATCCCTGCTGAACTGTGATAAGACCCCAGAGTTAGCATCACCAGGGCAGGGGGGAGGGGACCTCCCTCCCGGGCTCAAGGACACCCCTTCCGGCGAGGACTGTGCCAGAGGAACTGGAGCAAAGTGTTTGTCCAGTGGGCCGACTGGTTTTCCCCCACCAACATCGGCCGCCTGGACCTTCCCTTGTGACTTTCCCTTCCTCTTCCCCATAATATCAAACGCTACTGAAAAAAAGAAAAAAGAATACACGAAAGAGAACTCACAATATACAGCAGGAAATACAAGTCCTCTGACATTCCAGCGTCGCTGCGGCGTCGAAGGGGCGTCTAAGGGGCAGAACCTGCCCCCTTAGACACGCCCCTTAAAACACGCACCACGGCCGCGCTCCACGGTCGCGGAGAAAAGGGGTGTTCACTTTATATAGCAAAAGGACCCCTCGAGTAGCAGGCTGACCGAGGAGTGCCTGCAGTGGACCGGCAGCAGCAGCAAGGAAGTCCCCGCACTCCAGCAGACCTCAGCAGGGCACGCACACTCCTCCCTCACTCTCCGGTAACAGCTCCAACTCCCAGATGGCAGCAAGGAGGATTTTAAAGGCTCCGGAGGACCCTCGAGTAGCAGGCTGACCGAGGAGTGCCTGCAGTGGACCGGCAGCAGCAGCAAGGAAGTCCCCGCACTCCAGCAGACCTCAGCAGGGCACGCACACTCCTCCCTCACTCTCCGGTAACAGCTCCAACTCCCAGATGGCAGCAAGGAGGATTTTAAAGGCTCCGGAGGACCCTCGAGTAGCAGGCTGACCGAGGAGTGCCTGCAGTGGACCGGCAGCAGCAGCAAGGAAGTCCCCGCACTCCAGCAGACCTCAGCAGGGCACGCACACTCCTCCCTCACTCTCCGGTAACAGCTCCAACTCCCAGATGGCAGCAAGGAGGATTTTAAAGGCTCCGGAGGACCCTCGAGTAGCAGGCTGACTGAGGAGTGCCTGCAGTGGACCGGCAGCAGCAGCAAGGAAGTCCCCGCACTCCAGCAGACCTCAGCAGGGCACGCACACTCCTCCCTCACTCTCCGGTAACAGCTCCCTCTGATGGCCATTTCAATCTCCAGCGTCTCTGGCTCCAATGCCCTGGTGCACCAGTGCCCCTGTTTGGTGCACCATTGGTCCCATCAATGCCCAGCTTCCCTGCCTGATTGGAGGCGGTGTCGAGAGGAAGCCTGGCACTATTTTGATTTCCTCTCTGAGTCAGACCCTGATGGATGGGAGACCGAGGAGGAATCGGTGGTGTCCGAGCCTGGGTCTCCGGGCCTGCTATTGGACTCCTCCACTCTGTATGAGCATCAGAAGTCAGCGGAGGACATATTCTTCCAAGATTTTATTAGGGATATTGCCAGGGCCATATCCTTCTCCCTCGAGTCCGAAGATGAGCCGAGGGCAGAGGAATTGGAGAATGTCCAGTACCCCTCAGCTCTCCCAAGGAGGCAGTTACGCTGCATGTGCATCACATTCTACAGAGGCTGCTGCTGCTGCGGATGTTGGAGTCTCCTCTTATTTGCGCCAGCCATAAACTGTCACCTGGACTCTAGGTACTGGGTCCAGAAGGCCCCTGGCTTTGAGAAACCGCAGCTGCCCCATAACTCCATTGTTGAATCGGCCATGAAATGGATTAAGAGCACCAAGACCCATTCTTTGGTGCCCCCAGGCAGGGGAGCTATGACCCTTGATTCCTTTGGTAGGAGATGTTTCCAGGGCTCCATGCTGGTAGCTCAGATCTTCTCCTACCAGCTTTACTTGAGCATGTTCCTTAAGGACATTAAGATGCACCTGGTCAAGTTTGGCTCCCTCATTCCCTCAGAGCACCTCGATTCCTTCTGTGCCCTGGTGGGCCATGGTAAGGACTACACAAAATACATGGTCCGAGACACCTAAGACGCCTTTGAGTCCACTGACTCTCGTGGCTGTGGGCAAAGGAGGAGAATAGCATTTCGCTTGACTCCAGTCATCGAACCTGGAACAGTGGGTCCAGGACAAGCTGGAGGAAGTACCTTGATGGATGGAGAACCTTTTTGGGAAACTCGTAGAGGAAAGAGCAGGCGAGATCAAGAAAGAGAGCATGTGACGCTTTCCAGGCTCTCACGGAAGACCGCTGTCCGCTTACGCAAAAAGTACCAGGGCAAGAAGCCCTTTTACCAGCACAAGTGCTGGTACAACCAGAGTCCTCAGAGTACATAGCCTAAGGTGCAGGCCCCTCACCAGCAACGACTGGAGAAGGCCCAGGCAGCCCCTCATCTGAAGCTGGGGGTGGGGGGTAGGGTTTGACAGGTTCCTCAGGAGCATAACCAATTTACTGGTGCCCAAGGGTTACCTCCTCAAGTTGGGGGTGTGTCTCTATATGAGACAACCTCAGTGGATGTTGAGCACGCAGTGGAAACAGGCCACCGGCTGTCTCCAGGACGAGGTGGCAGTCACCGTGCCTCTAGTGCAGTCCCTTCATTGGTGACTAGAGTTGCAGAACTTGCTCAAGGGCCTTCCTTTTTAGGTGTAGATACCCCAGAGGATGCTACCACGGATGCATCCAAGCTGGGCTGGGGGGCTCATCTGGATGGCCTGTGCATGCAGGACCTGTGGTCTGAGCAAAAGAGTCTCCATTAAATTAACTTCCTTGAAATTCGTGCCATTGTTCATGCCCTACGGACCTTCCAGACATATCTGACAAGCCAAGTTGTCCTAATTCAGACAGACAATTGTGTTGATGTTCTACATCAACAAGCGGGAGGGGGGGGGGGAGCATAGGATTGTACCTCCTATGCTGGGAAGTGATTCACTTGTGGAAGTTCGCTGCTGCCGACAGGATGGAGCTGCGGTGACTTATCTGCCTGTGGAACTCAGTGTGCTGGTAGATCATCTGAGCCAGGTCCTCCAACCACATGAGTGGATCCTCAACAGGGAAATAGTAGAGGGGATCTTCTGGAAGTGGGGTACTCCTGCGGTAGATCTTTGCCTCGCCGCACAACGCCCAGGTGGGGTAGCTCTGCACCAAGAGGCTGCCAGTAGTTGGTTAGCTTTGAATGCCTTCCTTCTTCACTGGGGGGGTGGGTCTGCTTTATGCATACTCTCCGATTCCACTCATGTCGAAGATCTTGCTGAAACTTCAGGCCAACAAGGGTACCATGATTCTCATCACCCCGTATTGGCCCAGGCAGCCATGGTTTCCCATGCTTCAACTCTCGGCAGGAGCTTTTCCATCTGGATTCCGCCCCAGACCTCATCTTTCAGGAAGATGGTACTCTGCTGTATGCCAACGTCCAGTCCCTGGCCCTCACGGCCTGGATGTTGAGTGGGTAGTTCTCTCGGAACTTAAATCTACCCGGGGATGTAACGGACGTCCTCCTGGCCTCCTGCAGGGACTCTACACACACATCTTATGTATTTAAGTGGCAGAGGTTCTCTGCTTGGTGCTCTGACAGGGCTCTGGATCCCTTCTCCTGCCCTGTGGACAGCTTGCTGGAGTACCTCCTATACCTCTTGAACTCCGGTCTTAAGTCTAATTCGGTCAGAGTCCTTCTGAGCACGACTGGGGCCTACCATCACGACTCAAAGGGAAGCCCATCTCAGCTCAGCCCCTGGAGGCTCGCTTCATGTGGGGCCTATTGCTCTCTAAGCCTCTGATCAAGTCCTCGCCGGTGGCTTGGGACATTAATGTGGTTTTGGCACAGCTCTTGTCTGCTCTCTTTTGAGCCGCTCGCTTCCTGCTCTTTGAAGTTATTGTTCCTGGTGGTAGTCACTTTGGCTCACTGTGTCAGTGAGCTCCAGGCCTTGGTGGATCACCTGCTGTATACCAGGTTTCAACATAATAGGGTGGTTTTGCGAACACATCCACGTTTTCTGCCTAAGGTGGTCTCCGATTTCCACCTCAACCAATCGGTTGTTTTGTCCACTTTCTTTCCCAGGCCTCATGCCAATCAAGAGGAGGCTGCGCTGCACATGCTAGACTGTAAACACACCTTAGCCTTCTACCTTGAGTGAACGGAAGCCCACCAGCATTCCACCCAACTATTCGTCTCTTATGACCTCAGTAAGCTAGATGCTGCAATCTCCAAACACACGGTGTCCATTTGGCTGGCAGACAGCATCTCTTTTGCTTATGCCCAGGCAGTCTTGATGGTCATTTCATGGCACACAATGTCTGAACCGTGGATGTTTCAGTGGCCAACTTGCACTAAGTTTCCATGGAGATCTGCAGGACTGCAACATGGTCTTTGGTCCACACGTTCACAGCTCATTACTGTCTGGATGGGGATTCCTGATGTGACAGCAACTTCGGCCAAGCTGTCTTTCTGCATCTCTTTGGGACAGGTTCAACTCCTTCCCACCGGCCCTCTGTCCATCCAGGCTACCAAAAAGAATCCTCTGTGTCTGTGTGCTATGGATGCTGAACCACTCAAGTCCCCTGGGGAGACTAGCCTCACAGTTTTTTCTGGTTCTCCAGTTTTGTTGCACCTGTTGGATTTTTGCCTCCTCTGTTTTTGGTAGCCTGTAACTTGGGAGTCCCATATGTGAGGACTTCTTGCTTGTCCAGAGAAAGTGTAGTTACTCACCTGTAGTGGGTGTTCTCCGTGGACAGCAGGGATAAGTCCTCACAACCCTCCCATCTCCCCGAGGAGTTGCTTTTTTTACCATTACTCTTATTGTACTGGAAAGAAGATGGTGCCGCGACAGGCGGGGAAGCAGGCGCACATGCACGGTGGAGCCTCCCAAAAGCTTTCAATAGAAGCTGGGAAGCGTTCTTGCATGGGGCTACATCGGGGACATCACCCATACTTGAGGACTTATTCCTGCTATCCATGGAGAACACCTGCTACAGGTGAGTAACTATGCTTTATCAGCCTGCTGTTCTAACCATTAGGTTACTCCTCCATTCCTTGCTCACATCTACTCCATCCCCCAAAATACTTTATTTTCTTTGTGCTTTTATGCAGAGTTAAGGGCTTAATTGTGTGTGCACATACCTTCACGAGCTGTTCAGATCAGTTCTTTCATCTCTGTATACCGCTGTTAACAAGCCTGTTCTATATGCTAGGCTAATATTGTTTATTAAATGTTTTGAAATCTGATTTTAAGATTTGTTTAATTTAGAAACATCTGTTGGTGTGGGGTTTTTTAAACCATCAATTTTTATCCACCCTGATTTGTATTATTGCACTAAGAAAGAAACTGAGCAAGCTGGATGAGCCTTGAGGTCATTATCTGCCATCAGATTGTAGTTTCTCTGTCAGTTGCTTTTGGGTGAAAAGAGATTGCCTTTATTTTTGTCTGGAAAACCTGTTTAAATTTACAGTATAGAAAGCCAGTCACCTTATCGGAAATACCCGAAGGTATGTCATCCTTATATTGTGAATACAGAAGGCAATGGAAGTTTCCTTTTGCCTTGCAGGATGGAGGCCAGATCCTCCACAGACCGGCTCGAACCTGTACCTCTGATGATATTATTACCTGATTCCATTTTTGTTATGCTCTGCTTTGCCAAAGCCACTTTCTCTGCCTTTTTTTTCTCTGCTATTTGGCCTTTTCACTTTTGGTGTAACCTGTGTCTGGAAAATCCCTGCAGTGTATCTCCCTTTTCCCTCGTTAGACCTCCCTCCTCATGCTTAGACTGGATACGGAAGGGTATTGCTGTCTGGTGATTGCCACCAAAGCTGGAAGCCGCTGAGGCTAACCATGCAGCAGCGATATTGGATGCTGCCCGGTTAGCTTCTGCACCTTAAAGATAGGCGAGGGTTTTCCTTGCCTATCTTTAAGGTGTCAGTTGCTAACCGGGCAGCATCTAATATTGCTACTGCATGGTTAGCGTCATTCTCTGCTTCCGCTCTGCCCCGGAATGTCCCCAACATGCCCGATGCTAACCAAATAGCATCGGGCATTTAGGGGACTTAGATGGGGATATTCAATGGCACTAACTGTGTATGTGCCGTTGAATATCCCCATCTAGGGCATTTACACGGTTTACTGGGGCTGTAAACCGTGTAAATGACTTTCAAATATCGGGCCCTATATGAATAGAAAGCCAATAGAAACATGTTCAGTGTCTTGGGGCATCTCTAATCCCTGTTTTTGTTGTGCAGGTGCCTTTTTTACCTATTGTCCATGTTTCAGCATGTTTAATCTTTCTCCAGAAACAAGCAGGAAGTCAGTCCTCGCATATGAGTGACGTCAGCGCTGACGGAGCCCTCGTGGAAGTATCCTCCCAGCTTTCAAAGAAAGTCTTTGCGAGATGCCACCACACACACGTGGTGCCCTTCCCACCCAAGGGTGCCATCATGCTCAATCTCCTTTTTTTCGCAGAGCCCTTCAGACATCTGTCTGTTTTCTCCCAGAAAAAGTTGATTATCTTGTACCTTGTGCCAAAAAGAGCAGGGGGCCTAAGCCCCATCCTCGACCTGCGCCACCTAGTGAGGGGGAAGTTCAAGATGCACCCCCTTGGAACATTGCTGCCCTACCTCCAGCAGAGATTGGCTATGCTCCTTGGATCTGAAGGATGCTTATACTTACATCCTCATTCGCCCCAGTATCTTCGCTTCATGGTGGAGGGAGGCCACTACCAGTTCAGGGTACTACTCACCGGCCTGGCGTCCGCCCCCAGGGTCTTCACCAAATGCCTGGCAGTAGTGGCCACCTACCTGCTTCTCCAAGGGGGTTTTGTCTTCCCCTGTCTGGACGACTGGCTTATAAAAGGAGGCACGGCTGCCGAGGTGCAGCAAGCTATAGCATGCACCATCCATGTCCTACAACATCTGGGGTTCATGATGAACTACCACAAGTCTCACCTCCTCCCGACACAATGTCTGGAGTTCATAGGAGCAAAGTTGAATACCGTTCAGGCAAGGGCCATCCTCCCCCTGGATTGGGCCGACTGTCTCAGGCATTTGGCCACAGATGGCTTCTATTGTGCCTACTCGGCCATATAGAAACATAGAAATATGACGACAGAAAAAGACCACATGGCCTATCTAGTCTGTCCTTCCATAACAACTACAACAGTCCCCTTTTTAACTTTAGAGATCCTCTGTGTTTGTCCCATGCTTTTTTGAATTCAGTTACTGTCCTCATCTCTACTATTCCACAGATCCACTACTCTTTCCGTAAAGAAATATTTCCGCATATCACTCCTGAATCTATCTCCCTTCACCCTCATCCCATGTCCTCTCGTAGCAGAACTTACTTTCAATTGAAAGAGGCTCTCTCCCTGAACATTTATGCCACGGAGGTATTTAAACTTTGTCAGACGGCTGCCTGGGTGAGAATCTTCACAGTCTTGGCAAGTGCATATATCTATATGATTTGCAAGGGATTGTGGACAATGCAGTTCATTCACACCAGACACAGCTGCTCACAATAATTAGTTGTGCTTTAGGGTAAAGCCAATAAGATATTTATTTATGGGGTTATTTCTCCCAACACAGATATGCTTGGTAGCACATAAATCAGGTTACTTGCTTTCAGTGTTAAACTTGGAAAAACAAAATAAGAAAACAACATTTGAACTTGTCAGGCAATCAAAGCAAAAGAAATAAGACCTGGTTGGCAACAAACTGGTCTTTTCTGTAGGCATTAGCTAATGTTTTCTTAGCATATATCAAACAACAAACCAAAAGCCACAAAGAAAGAAAAAAACTGTTCTTTTCAGGTAAACTTCTTATATCTTCCCACATAGATTCAGAAGTGATTCTCTCCTAGCTCACAAGCAATTAGGTAAGGCTCAATTGCTAGCAGTTATCCAGCTGAAACCCCTTAGCTGGCTTGCTTTCTACTGCGTGGCTAAAAATCCTACCCAGGAGCTTTTCTGAGTAGATTAAAGAACAAGTTTGTATTTCTTTGTGATGGTTGCTGTACTTTATAACAGAAAATCACCAAAGGAGTTTAGACAGAGAGCAGTCCATGTAAACAGATTCTTCATCTGCTATCACCCCCTCTTCTTCAACAAGCATGGGTTCAATATCATGGATTGGCACAGATGAATCTCCCAATGGAGCACTTTCAGGAGAATACTTGTTTCCCTGCTGTCTTTCAAGGTTATAGCTAGGGCATAGATCAGTGTTCATACCTGAGCTTCCATTGCTGTTAGAGTTCCTCTCTATATAGCCTGGCCAGTATGTAGTCCAGTTCTTATATCCAGCCTTCCAATCCAGATCCCTGGACACTGGATCTCTCTTCACATACCTTCTGGCACGGGTCTTAGGGTCCCTTCCACGTGCAGCCGTCTCCCTCACAGGTACCGTCTGGAGATTCCTAGCTCTGCAGCACCATTCCTCTGGCTTTCCCCAGTCCAATGGTGTATGCTGGCCCTTGGAATGCCTCCCAATATACGTACTGCTCTGGACTCTTCTAGACCTCTCAAAGGCTTTTCTCCTCTTTCTTCCAAAGGATTTCTTTCCCTCTCTGTCCGTCCGGTTTGGCTTCTGCTTCTGATGATGATCCTCAGGATAATTCTCTGTAGAATAAACTCTACCTTTATTCTGCCTAGATGAGTGCTCCCCCCTAATACAGCGCAGCTGTGCTGAATCAGGCCCTGCCCTTTGAGATGAGTGCTTAGGGATTACCTCATAGCCCTCCTGATTGAACACACGTTTCCCCACTTCAGCTCCTCTAATGGCTGTTGGAAACCTGGTGCATTCTGGGACTGGTAGTCTTTTATGGGAAAATTCTGTTTTCTTATTTCTACCAGAACTGACAGGTTGCTTGTTCAGAGTCACTTCACCTTTTCTATAGCTCCTTCCTGAGCTATGATAAGCTTCCTTATCACAACGTCTCAATCATATCACCTCTATCCCGCCTTTCCTCTAAGGTGTACATATTAAGATCCTTCAGTCTGTCCTCATATGCTTTATAATGAAGACCACTAATCATTTTAGTAGCCACCCTTTGCACCGACTCCATCCTGTTCACATCCTTTTGAAGGTGCGGTCTCCAGAATTGCACACTATACTCCAAATGAGGTCGCACCAAAGACTTATACAGAGGCATTATCACCTCCTTTTTTCTGCTAGCCATTCCTCTCCGTATGCACTCAAGCATCCTTCTAGCTTTTCTACCTGTTTAGCTACTTTAAGATCATCAGACACAACCACGCCTAGGTCCTGCTCTTCTTTAGTGGACAAAAGTACTTCGCCCCCTATACTATATTGCTCCCTTGGATTGCTGCAGCCCAAATGCATGACCTTACATTTTTTAACATTAAATCCCAGCTGCCAAATTCTAGACCATTCTTCAAGCTTAGCTAGATCCCTCCTCATGTTATCTACCCCTTCCTGGGTGTCTACTCTATTGCAGATTTTGGTATCATCCGCAAAGAGGCAAACCTTACCTGAAAGCCCTTCCGCTATATCACTAACAAAGATGGTAAAAAGAATCGGACCAAGGACAGATCCCTGGGGCACACCACTGATAACATCCTTCTCCTCAGAGTGAGCTCCATTTACTTGTACTCTTTGTCGCCTCCCACCCAACCAATTTCTAACCCAAGCATTAACTTTAGGGTCCATCCCTAGGGTGCTCAGTTTGTTTATAAGTCGCCTGTGAGGAACAGTGTCAAAGGCTTTACTGAAATCTAAATACACCACATCTAGGGCTCTCCCTCGGTCCAACTCCCTGGTCACCCAGTCAAAGAAATCAATCAGATTTGTCTGACAATATGGCTTCCATGGTCCAAGTCATCCCAAATGCCCATCTGCACAAGGGTTGCCCAGTGGTGCCTTCAAGACTAGTGGATACAAACCACCAGCTGCCTCCAGGACAGAGTCTCGGTGACCTACCAGTTGGTCCGAATCTCTGACTTGGTGACAAAACCCGCAACACTTCCAAGCAGAGATGCCTTTCCAAACTCAAAAGTCCCCAAAGGGTCCTCACTATGGATGCCTCCCTGCTGGGATGGGGAGCCCACTACGAGGAACTTCGCACCTAGGGCAGCCACAAGCCAAGGGCAACCAGCAGATCAACCTCTTAGAGCTTCGGGCAATATATCTAGCCCTCTGAGCTTTTTGCCACCGCCTGAGGCACCAGGTGGTGCTGATCCAAATGAACAATCAAGTGGCAGTGTTCCACATGAACAAGCATGGGGGCATGGGGGTCTCACACCCTCTGCCGCAAAGTGATGACACTGCTCCTACGCAATTCGTCAGGGAATACTCCTATAGACTGTATACCTACCAGGCCAGGACAACAACCTGGTGGACACACTGAACAGGGTCCTCCAACCACACAAGTGGCAGCTTGACCCCAGAGTAGCCACCCGACTCTTCTGACTGGGGCATCCCATGGGTGGACCTTTTCGTCAGCCTGGACAACTATCAGTTTCCCCGCTTCTGCTCCCACCAGCCCCACCTGTCCCAGGTAGCGGCAGATGCACTTCTCATTCCATGGTCAGAAGGCCTCATGTACATCTTCTCATCCACGCTTTTGATTGCCAAGACCCTTTACAAGGTTTTTCGTGACAAAGCATTGCTGATCCTGGTGGCTCCACAATGGCCCAGCCTGCAATGGTTCCTGCTGCTCCTCTAATTGTCAGAGGAGGCTTCGATCCCCCCTGGGGAGTTCCCGAGGCTCTTGTCTCAGGAGGGCGGCTCTCTCCTGCACCCCAACCTGGGGTCCCTATCACTGACAGCATGGCTGCTGAAAGGGTAACCTTAGCCCCTTTCCACCTCTTGGGAGAAGTGGAAGAGACCTCCAACAAGAGAGCTTATGCCTTCAAATGGTGCAGATTCTTGGTGTGGTACTCAGAACAGCCACTGAACCTGTTCTCCTGCCCGGTGCAGATGGTACTGCAGTACCACCTTCATCTCTCACAATCCAGGCTCAAGGCAAATTCCATCAGGGTACAACTCAGTGCCCTAATGGCGCACCACCGCCCTATCAAGGGAAGCCCCTCTCTGTCCAGCCTGTGGTGATCCGCTTCCTAAAGGGACTCCTACTGTCCAAATCCTCCTTCCACCCTCTTGAACCTCAACATAGTGTTGGCACAGCTCACCTGCCCGCCATTTGAGCCCCTGGCTACCTGCCACCTGAGATACCTCTCGTGGAAGATCATGTTCCTGGTGGCACTCATCTCTGCTTGCAGGGTCAGCGAGCTCCAACTCCTAGTAGCAGAGGCGCCATATACCAGAGTCTACAAGAACAGGGTCATGCTACGCATGCACCCTAAATTCCTTCCAAAAGTGGTATCTTCCTTTCACCTCAACCAGGAAGTGGTGCTACCCACCTTCTTCCCAAGGCCTCATTCCAGCAGGATGGAGACCACCCTTCACACCTTGGATTGTAAGAGGGCCCTGTCCTTCCACATTCAACATACACAGGGCCACCATAAAGCTGCTCAGCTTTTTGTTTTCTATGACCCCAGTCGGCTGGGGGAAGCGGTGACTAAGCGAACACTGTCCACCTAGGTGGCGGACTGCATCACTCTCGCCTATGAGCGGGCTGAGCTCATGCTGGCTGGTCATGTTGTGGCACATAGTGTCGGGGCCATGGTAGCCTCTGGGGCAAACCTGTGCTCCGTCCCGATGCTGGACATCTGCCGGGCCACCACCTGGTCTTCAGTCCATAGCATCACAACTCATTACTGCCTGGAGTGGGAGTCCAAACGGGACAGAGCCTTCGGCCAGGCTGTGCTCTGTAATCTTTTCGGGGTCTAGGCCCTTCTGTGTTCAGGCTACCGGAGCTTTGGTTCCCATTGGACACACGGGTCCTACTGTAGTCTGTATCTGCAGACTCAATTGCTGCTGCTCACAGCTCCCCTGGAGGGCAACCATGTTTTTTCCTTATGGGCTATAGGTAGCCTGTAACCAGGTATTCCCATATGTGAGGACTGACTTCCTGATTGTTCCTGGAGAAAGTGTAGTTACTCACCTGTAACAGGTGTTCTCCGGGGACAGCAGGGATCAGTCCTCACAACCCTCCCTCCTCTCCTTGGAGTTGCTTCTTTACCATCTTTTCTTTTTGCCGTCTTTTAGCTATGTCATCTGACTGAGCAAGATGGCACCCTTGGGCAGGAAGGGCACTACGCATGTGTAGTGGCATCTCCCATAAATGAGGACTGATTCCTACTGTCCCTGGAGAACACATGTTACAGGTGAGTAACTATGCTTTCTGTAAGGAAGGTAAATCTTTCTCAATCTGCCTATCAAATTAGTGGTGCAGTAATGTTAGTCAGAGCCCCTCTTCTGATGAATGCATGGCGTGTCTCGGAGCAGTTTCTCCAAATGGGTTAGTTTTTCGCATGATTTAACAAAAAACACTGCTCCAAGGGCTACACTAATGCAAAGAAAACAAAAACGCAATTTAGATACTGCTCTGTTTGCAACCACCTCCTATAATGATCATTATCTGTTCATAAACAGCCAAACATATCCTCCTTCCATATAACCTTAAATCAGGAGAAAAAGACCTCAGGATGGCTCAAATCCCACCATGAGGCAATACAGAATTACCATGGGGAAAGCGAGATACTCACATCACTAGTCTTAAACTCCCATTTAAATAATCATTTAATAATATAATCCAAATAATTAAAAATGTTTTAATTAATTTTCTAACAATTATTAAAGCAAAGAATGAAATTTCATTCATGCTTTATCAACTTAAATTTTTTTTTAAAGATCACAAATTATCTCCAAAGTCACGAGTATCTAAAAACAATAGAACATGCCTCCGCTCTTTTCTCTCTTCTTTTTTCTTCTCCTTGGATACAGCGACTAGCAATCACTAATGCATAGACTTTCCATCTCCAACTGAGCACTATAGCAAAAGCAAAGGCTCAATAGCAACTCATATGCAGTACGAACTTACAAACATATGCTGTACGTATCTTAATTCTCCTCACACTCCAAACGTCATCGAAATAAAGCCCAACAAAGATCTTTGTTTCTCCTTGAAAAAGGCTTTGTCAGGGACTCGCAGTTCTTCTCACAGATAACGCTTTGAGGATAGATTATGAATAGATAATGATCATTATAGGAGGTGGTTGCAAACAGAGGAGTATCTAAGGTGCATTTTCGTTTTCCTTGCATTAGTTTTTCTCATACCATGACAGTTGTGAACCTCACTTCTAAGCCAGGGCATGTGGTGTATGATCTCAGTCTCTCAAATTTACTGCTAATGCTTGGTGTAGAATTTGCATTGTGCCAAAGAGAGCCTCTTGCTGGAGTGTGTAAGATGTAACATGTATGGGTAGTTTGTCAAGATGGGCTTGGAAATTCTTCTTTATCAAGCCTGTGACACCTAATATGATGGGAAATATTTCTGTATCTTTCTGCCACATTTTCTTGGTCTCTGACTGCATTTCTGATATTTTAGGATCTTCTGCCTCTCCATGCAATTCACAGAGTAGTCGCTTGGAACTAACACCTCTATTATCAATACTATTCTGGTGTTTTTCTCCTTAACCACTATACCCAACTTCCTCGATCATCTGGATTACTCCCATTCCTCCAGCTTTTTATCAGTCGGAATGGGAGTAATCCAGATGATCATAACCTCCTCATTCTCTTAGGGTCATGATCCCAGTGCTTTTCAGGCACAGTGGTGTTGTTGTGGTGCTTAGAAAGTTTCCAGTGGATGAGACGTGCTACTTTTTTATGTCTTTCTGTATAGAAATTTTTTGCCATCAGAACTTCACAGCGAGCTATTAGATGAGTCACCATATCCAGGTCTTTCTTACGGAATCAACATGTGTCTGTGTTGCTAGTTTTTTCAGTGCTTGCTGTAAACCATTTATTTATTTTATTTAGCTGCATTTATATACTGCTTTTCACCGGGTCAAACCATCTCATCTGTAATCTGCTGTCCTGGGCTGCAACTATCAATCTCTCATCCTTCGGTTTCAGTTCATCTCTCCTTAACCATTCCAGTGTGATGGCTCTCATGTCCCACTCACATCTGCTGGTTAGATTTCATACCCAGCAGAGAGCTTGTAGTTTATTTATTTTATTTATTTAACGATATTTCTATACCGCCTTTTCATACAATCAAAGCGGTGTCACAGCAATACAATCATTAGTGGGGAAGGGTAGTTCATGCAGTGAGAAAATGTTATGCATTGCGTGTTTAAGGGCAGCTTAACAGATTAGGTTGAACTAGGTACAATGTGAGCTATATTACAGCATGAGCTATGATACATTGTTCTGTACTATGTACATTGTGATCTATAATACAGTGTTCTATGTAATTAGGGGTTAAGATATATCATGTGCCTGTGAATATTTTCTTATCACGGAAGGGGGGAGAGAAAGGATCTCCTGTTGGATTATGTAACATGTCCGTAGTGTTCTATGAACAGCGTTGTCTTCAGCTGCTTGCGAAAGTCTTTGAGGTCATCTGTCGATCTCAGTTCGTCTGGGAGGGAGTTCCATAGTGTCGAGGCAGCCCCATAGTGTCGAGGCAGCCAGAGAGAGAGCCCTCTCCGTGGTGTCCTTGCGGGTTTTTCTGAAGTCGTTCGGTGTGTTTACTCTGTTGGCAGTTCCTTTTCTTCTTGGGCGCGTGCTGGTGCCTGGTTGTATGAGGGTGTGCAGGCTGTTTGCTGAAGTGCGGTGTTTGATTTTGAATATGTTTATGATTGTTTTGTATTTGATGCGAGAGCTGATTGGTAGCCAGTGTAGGTCTTTCAGACCTAAATTTAATACTCACTCAGGAAGAGAGCTTTCTGGTTAAATTTAGAACCCAGCAGAGAGCTTGTAGTTTAAATTTCATAATAAGTCAGAACCTAGCAGCAGCAAAGAGCCTGTAATTTAAATCAGATCAGAATATAACTTAGCATAAAAGGTAAAACAAGGTCAGTACTCTTTGAGCAACAAATAAAATCTTTTAGAGACCTTTACAAAGAGGCCTTCTACCTAGGGAGCAAGAGACCTGTAAACCTTTTTCAATAGGTGTTAACGCCAGGTGGCAGGTCAAAAGGCCATTTTGAAAGAAACCTTCTATCCAAGCAAGGACTGTTAATCACCCAGGAAGTTGGTCACAGCTTACCTCAGCAGCACAGGACAGGGTACTGTGTAGCAGCCCTCTTTTAATAAGTGTTATTTTCCTCCCTCCCTCCCCAACACCCACCCACCCCTGGGATAATCGTAGCTTTATAGTTACTTACACATTTTAAAGGAAAGGAGGTGCTCTCAGGTGAAGCTCGCTATCCAAATCAGTCATACACAAAGGACCTGAGAATTAAGCTTCAGGTGAACAAGTTATATTAAGCATATTAGGTACAGTTTTATTGGTATAAATATCCATAGCAACCCTTAGTAAGTAAAGAACTTAAAGATCTAAATACAAAGATGCAGACAGCAGTCCAGCAGCAAGATGGGGGCTTTCCAGTCTATTGCATTGAGTGTCACATGTATGATTTTCTCCTAGTTGGTGAGAGGTCTTACGTGTGCACTAGGTGCAAGGTGCTCTTTGCTCTCAGGGAACAAGTCCATTCTCTAGAGGCTAGAGTAGCAGACTTGGAAGACATAAGAAAGACAGAGAGGTACATAGACGAGACCTACAGGGATATAGTCCTGAAGTCCCACCTTCAGTCTGGCAGCATCCCTGTTGCCATGGAGGAGAGAGGTCATGTGACAGGAGAGCATCACCCTGGTGTGGCAGGAAGTGATCCTATAACTAGGACCTGTCCTCCAGGTGATGTAAAACCCTCTCGCACCGAGGAAGTTTCTCCAGGGCCTTGTGCCCATGAGGGAAGGGTTAGGACAGCCGTTATAGTTGGTGATTCAATCATTAGGCATGTAGATAGCTGGGTGGCTGGTGGATGTGAGGATCACCTGGTAACATGCTTGCCTGGTGCGAAGGTAGCGGACCTCATGCGCCACCTAGATAAGGTCTTAGATAGTGCTGGGGAGGAGTCTGCTGTATTGGTACCTGTCGGTACCAATGACATAGGAAAATGTGGTAGGGAGGTTCTAGAGGCTAAATTTAGGCTTTTAGGTAGGAAGTTGAAATCCAGAACTTCCAGGGTAGCTTTCTCCGAAATGCTTCCCATTCCACGCACAGGACCCAAAAGGCAGGCAGAGCTCTGGAGTCTTAATGCATGGATGAGACAGTGGTGCAAGGATGAGGGTTTTGGATTTGTTAGGAACTGGGGAACATTCTGGGGAAAGGAGGGGCTCTTCCAAAGGGATGGGCTCCACCTTAACCGGATGGAACCAGGCTGCTGGTATTACCCTTTAAAAAGGAGATAGAGCAGCTTTTAAACTAGATAATAGGGGAAAGCCGACAGTCGTACAAGAGCGCATGGTTCAGAAGAATGTATCCTTGTAGGATACTACCAAAAGCAGAGAGGTTCCAAAAAAGAGTAAAGTAGCCCAAATGCCCTCGAGTATGGAGCAGACAGAGCTTAAAGATCCCAAATTAACCATGCCTACCAATAGCCAAATTAATATGAATAAAATACAGTCTCTAAAATGCTTGTATGCAAATGCTTGAAGACAAAAAAATAAGATGGGAGAGTTAGAATATATATCACTAAATGAGAGGTTAGATATGATTGGAATCTCAGAGATATGGTGGAAGGAGGACAACCAGTGGGACGCTGTGATACCTGGGTACAAACTATATTGTAATGATAGAACTGATAAAATTGGTGGAGAAGTTGCACTCTGTGTTAGAGAGGGCATTGAGTCATAAAGGATTAAAGTTTTGCAGGAAACAAAATTTGCTGTAGAATCTCTATGGATTGAAATTCCATGTAAAAAGGGGAAGGCGATGGCAGTGGGGGTGTACTATCGACTGCCTGGCCAGAATGAACAAATGGATGATGAAATGCTCAAAGAAATCAAGGAAGCTAAGAAAAGTTACAGCACAGTAATAATAATGGGTGATTTCAATTACCCCGGTATCGACTGGGTCAGTGTCACAGCAGGACACGCTAGGGAGATAAAGTTCCTAGATGAAATAAATGACTGCTTCTTGGAGCAGCTGGTTCATGAACCGACCAGAGGGGAAAGCCATATTGGACCTAGTCCTTACTGGAACACCAGATCTGGTGCAAGAGATAAGGCTGTTGGGGTCACTTGGCAATAGTGATCATAGCATGATGACGTTTGATTTAATTAGTGGAGGAGGGATAGTAAGGAAATCCACAGTACTACCTTTTAACTTTCGAAAGGGAGACTATGATAAAATGAGGAAAATAGTTAAGAAAAAAACCTAAAAGGAGCAGTTGCAAAGGTTAAAGACTTACATCAAGCTTGGGTGTTGTTGAAAAATACTATCTTGGAAGCCCAGACCAGCTGTATTCCACACTTTACGAAGTGTGGAAGGAAGTCCAAAAAACTGCCAGCATGGTTTAAAGGTGAGGTCAGAGAGGCTGTTGCCAAAAAAGCATCTTTCAGGAAATGGAAAAAAGAGCCAAATGACGAAACCTGGAAACAGCACAAGCAGTGGCAAATCAAATGCAAGGCATTGATAAGACAGGCAAAGGGAGAATTTGAGAAGAAGCTTGCTGCGGAAGCAAAAACGTGAAATATAGACTTTTTCAAGTACATTCGTAGCAAAAAAACTGTGAGAGAGTCTGTTGGCCCATTTGATGATAGAGAGGTTAAAGGGGCACTAAGAGGCAACAAGGCGATAGCGGAGAGACTGAATGAATTCTTTGCTTCGTTCTTTACTGAGGAAGATGTAGGGATGTTACCCATGACTGAAGTGGTATTTAAAGGTGCAGAAGAATTGAGGGAAATATCGATACATCGGGAAGATGTATTACAACTATTACATAAACTGAAGAGTAGCAAATCACCTGGGCTGGAAGATATACATCCAAGGGTGTTGAAAGAACTGAAATGTGAGATTGCAGACCTGCTATTAGTAATCTGTGAACTATCATTAAAATCACCTGTAATACCTGAAGATTGGAAGATGGCGAACGTAATACCAATTTTTAAAAAGGGTTCCAGGGGTGATCCGGGAAACTACAGACCGGTGAGCCTGATGCCAGTACCGGGAAAAATGGTAGAAACCATCATAAAGAACAAAATTGCTGAACATGTAGATAGTCATGGCTTAATGGGAGACAGCCAACATGACTTTAGACAAGGAAAATCTTGTCTTACTAATCTGTTTTCTTGAAGGTGTGAATATATAGGTAGACAAAGGTGAGTCGGTTGATATAGTGTATTTGGACTCTCAGAAAGACTTTGACAAGGTCCCTCATCAGAGACTTTTGGCAAAACTAAAGAGTCATGGGATAGGAGGCAGTGTACTATTGTGGATCAGGAACTGGTTAAAAGAGAGAAAGCAGATGGTAGGGCTAAATGGCCAATTTTCCCAATTGAGAAAGGTAAATAGTGGTGTACCCCAGGGATCTGTGCTGGGTCTGCTGCTTTTTGACATATTCATAAATGACCTGGAAAAGGGAATAACGAGTGAGGTTATCAAATTTGCAGATGACACAAAACTATTTAAAGTTGTTAAAACCCAAGAGGATTGTGTGAAATTGCAAGAGGATCTTGTTAAATTGGAAGACTGGGCATCAAAATGGCAGATGAAATTTAATGTGGACAAGTGCAAAGTTATGCACCTAGGGAAGAGCAACCCAAACTATGGTTACACGATGCAAGGTTCCACATTAGGAACCACCACGGAAGAAAAAGATTTAGGCGTCATTGTGGATAACACGTTAAAACCCTCGGCCCAGTGTGCAGCGGCGGCCAAGAGAGCAAATAGAATGCTAGGTATGATAAGGAAAGGAATGGGAAATAAAACAAAAGATATTATAATGCCTCTATATCGTTCCATGGTGAGACCGCACCTTGAATATTGTGTGCAATTCTGGTCGCTGTATCTTAAAAAGGATATAGCGTTATTAGAAAAGGTTCAGAGAAGAGCCACCAAAATGATAAAGGGGATGGAAGGATACCCGTATGAAGAAAGGCTAAAAAGGTTAAGGCTCTTTAACCTGGAAAAGAGATGGCTGAGGGGAGATATGATAGAAGTCTATAAATTAATGAATGGAGTGGAACGAGTAAACGTAGATGGATTGTTTGTGTTATCAGAATATAGAAAGACTAGGGGACATGCAATGAAGCTACAGGGTAAGAGTAGTTACTCACCTGTAACAGGTGTTCTCCAGGAGCAGCAGGAATCAGTCCTCACATATGGGTGACGTCGGCGCCGACGGAGCCCTCGCGGAGCAATTTCCCCAGCTTTCAAAGAAAGCCTTTGGGAATTGCAGCTCGCATGCGCGGTCCCCTTCCCGCCCAAGGGTGCCATCTTGCTCAGTCTGATGACATAGCTAAAAGACAGCAAAACAATTAGCAAAAACGAAATGATAGGACTGCAACTCCAAGGGGAGGAGGGAGGGTTGTGAGGACTGATTCCTGCTGCTCCTGGAGAACACCTGTTACAGGTGAGTAACTACTCTTTCTCCAGGACCAAGCAGGAAGTCAGTCCTCACATATGGGACTCCCAAGCTTAAGGCTACCGGAGACCTTAAGCACAAAAATGAGCTCCCTCTAGCTCAGCAGAATAGAAGGAAGAAATCTTCTCTGAAAACGCCCCCGACCGGTAGCCCAACACCAGGACCGGAGGGTAGGAGTTGCCTAAACCTCAAAGAGATTATGGAGGACTGCCTGACCGAAAGCACTGTCCCTGCGGGATTCCCTCTCCAGGCAGTAATGTGCCGCAAACGTCTGGCTTGAAGACCAAGTAGCGGCCCGGTAGATGTCTGCCAACGGAACAGAGCGAAGGTGTGCCACTGACGCAGCCTTTGCCCTAACACGATGAGCCGTGACTCGACCATCCAATGAGAGGCCGGCTGCCCCATAAGCCCAGGCGATACAGTCAGCTACCCATATGGACAAGGTATGCTTGGAGACAGGGAGCCCCAAGTTATTGGGGTCAAAAGAAACGAAGAGCTGAACAGCCCTCCTATGTTCCCGCGTACAGTCAAGGTAGAAGGACAAGGCCCTTCTACAGTCCAGGGTATGCAGGACCATTTCAGCCCGGCTGGAGTGCGGCCTGGGAAAGAAGGTCGGAAGAACCACCTCCTGGTTGAGATGAAAAGGAGAAACCACTTTTGGAAGAAACTTAGGGTGAGTCCGTAAGACCACCCTATTGCTGTAGAACCTAGTGTAAGGAGGATCAGACACTAGGGCCTGCAGTTCACTAACACGCCTAGCAGAGGTAAGGGCTACCAAGAACAAG
This sequence comes from Ichthyophis bannanicus, assembly GCA_033557465.1. Classification (NCBI taxonomy): domain Eukaryota; kingdom Metazoa; phylum Chordata; class Amphibia; order Gymnophiona; family Ichthyophiidae; genus Ichthyophis; species Ichthyophis bannanicus. The sequence continues at coordinate 828,126,018 of CM066035.1, forward strand.
GTTTTCCAAGAAAGAAAACGAAGAGGGCAGGTAGCCATAGGTTCAAAGGGCGGACAGGTAATCCGCTGCAAGAACACATTCAGATCCCATTCAGGGGCTGGTGGACGCAAAGGAGGCTTAAGCAGAAGGAGGCCTCGGAGAAAACGAGCCACCAAAGGGTGGTTGGACAGAGGCCTGCCATCTATCGGTGCGTGATGTGCAGAGAGAGCACTGAGGTGGACTCTGACAGAGTTGGACTTAAGGCCCAGATTGGAGAGGTAAAGCAAATATTGCAAGACCACCGCCACCAAGCAGGAGAAGGGATTCTCAGACTGCTGAGCACACCACACGGAGAAGCGACGCCACTTAAGAGCGTAGGACTTCCGTGTGGAGGGCCGCCTGGAGGCCAAGACGACCTCTTCCACCTCCCGAGGAAGTAGGAGGGGAGCAAGGACTACCCTTTCAGCAGCCAGGCCATCAAATGAAGGGACCGGAGGTTGTGGTGTAGGAGAGAGCCGTGGTCTTGTGTCAGAAGATCGGGTTGAAACCCCAGAGGAAGAGGAGTGTCCACCGCCAGCTGCATTAGAAGCGGGAACCAAGGTTGCCTCGGCCACCGGGGAGCCACTAGGATCATCGAGGCTTTGTCTCTGAGAACCTTGAAGAGCGTTCGAGACACCAGCGGCATGGGAGGAAAGGCATACAAGAGGCCTGTGGACCATGGAATCAGAAAAGCATCCGGCGCTACTCTGAGAGGATGCGGTTGTCGAGAGCAGAATCTGGGTAGTTGCCAGTTCAGAGGACTGGCAAACAGATCCAAGGTGGGGAGTCCCCACTTGAGAAAGATCTGCTGAACCACTAATGGATCCAATCTCCACTCGTGTGGTTGGAGGATCCTGCTTAGTTTGTCCGCCAGGTAATTTTCTTGACCTGGGAGATAGACCGCTTTGAGGAGTATGCCGTGGCCGACTGCCCAAGAGCACAGCCGGCGTGCCTCCTGACAGAGAAGGAAGGAGCCTGTGCCTCCCTGTTTGTTCACGTAGAACATTGCTACTTGATTGTCCGTCTGGACCAGTACAGACTGGTGAGAAGTGAGGTGGGAGAAGGCTGTCAGAGCTAGGCGGATGGCTCTGAGCTCCAGGAAGTTTATCTGCTGCGCAGACTCCCATGGAGTCCAGAGGCCTTGAGTACATGTCCCTTGGCAATGTGCTCCCCATCCCAGGAGAGAAGCATCGGTTGTTAGTACCTGAGAAGGAGGAGGAGATTGAAAATCCACTCCCAGTACTAGGTTTGGCAGATGAAGCCACCACCGCAGAGAAGAGACCAGCAGGTCCGAGACTTGCACTGAGTCCGTCAGGCTCCCCGTGGCCTGATGCCATTGAGTGCGAAGGCACCACTGGGCAGGTCGCATGTTCAGGCGGGCATTGGGGGTCACATGGACCGTGGAAGCCATATGGCCGATCAGTCTCAGAAATTGCCTGGCAGAGACCAGGGAATTGCTGCGAAAGTGGCTGGCGAGATTCATGAGCTTGTGGGCCCTGTCCAGAGGCAGGTAGGCCCGTGCCTGAAGTGTGCTTAACCTTGCGCCGATGAATTTGAGATCTTGAGAGGGGAGCAAAGTGGACTTTGCGAAGTTTATGACAAAGCCCAAGTGCTGGAGCAGAGACACAGTGCGATGAGTGGTTTGAGTGGCCTCTTGGGAAGACTGGGCCCGGATGAGCCAGTCGTCCAGGTATGGAAACACAAAAAGGCCTTGAAGTCTGAGATAGGCCGCCACCACTGCCAGGCATTTGGTGAAAACCCATGGGGCGGATGATAGGCCAAAGGGCAGGACCCTGTACTGGTAATGATTTCCTCCCACAACAAATCTGAGATATTGTCTGTGGTCTGGATGAATAAGGATGTGAGTATAGGCATCCTTTAGATCTAAGGAGCATAGCCAGTCTCCCCGCTGGAGGTAGGGCAGCAGGATTCCAAGAGAAAGCATCTTGAACTTTTCCCTTGTCAGGAACTTGTTGAGGTTTCGCAAGTCCAGGATGGGTCTGAGGCCTCCTATTCTTTTTGGTATCAGAAAGTACCTGGAATAAAAGCCGTGACCTCTCAGGTGGTGGGGCACCGGTTCCACAGCCTGTTCCTGAAGAAGACTTAAGAGAATTTCAAAAAGAACCTTCGTCCTGAGTTTAAATAAATAGCCAAATACCAGTACTCAGTGAAACAAACAAACCAATTATATACTTAATTTTTTTGTCGGAGTAGCCATCACAGTAGAAAGGGTAAACACCGTCTACCACTGTGGCCCATCCTTTTTAATCATTTAAGAAAAATAGTATTTTTTTAAAAAAATATATGGAAGCAGCATTCATCCAAAGTTGGCTAATACTTAGCTTTATGTAGAAAAACAGGCTTTTAAGACGCTGTAGTCAGCAGTAGGTCAAAACACGACGTGTCACGTTTCGGGGGTATAATCTGAAACCCCCTGCTTCAGGTCAGACCTCTAATGCTCATTATACAGAGGTCTGACCTGAAGCAGGGGGTTTCAGATTATACCCCCGAAACGTGACACGTCGTGTTTTGACCTACTGCTGACTACAGCGTCTTAAAAGCCTGTTTTTCTACATAAAGCTAAGTATTAGCCAACTTTGGATGAATGCTGCTTCCATATATTTTTTTAAAAAAATACTATTTTTCTTAAATGATTAAAAAGGATGGGCCACAGTGGTAGACGGTGTTTACCCTGAAGAAGACTTGCCAACTCCTGAAGGAGTAAGTCCCTGTGCAGAGGGAGTCTTGGAGGCTCCCCTGGAAAGTAGGAGGGAGGTACCTGGTGAAAGTGTAGAAGATAGCCCTTCTGAACTATATGAAGTACCCAGGTATCTGATGTGATGGCTGACCACCTGTGGGCAAAGTGGACCAGCCGGCCTCCTGTGCTTAGGGAAACCAGCTGAGGGGAAGAGGCTATGCTGATGGAGTCAAAAACCTCCCCCCTGCTGAGCAGGGGCCGGTGTAGTGGGCTTGGGGGCCTGCTGCCTACGGGACCCATTACCCTGTCCCCTGGCCTGCTGACCCTTTTGGGGAGCTGCTGAGGCCTGATACTGAGGGTAGTATTTATAGGCAGCCGCCTTCCTCGGGTAAAAGGGCTTTTTCTCCGAGCCCTTCTTCTTCTGAGAAGGGGCAGAGGTTTTTCTGGACAGCCTAGTTCTGGTCAGAGTCTCTGTCTCGATTTGTGCAGCCTTTTCAGCCATGGGTTTGCCAAAGAGGTTTTCACCTCTGCAGGGGACATCGACCAACTTGTCCTGTACCCAGGGCTCGAGGTCGGATGACTGAAGCCAAGCCTGTCGGCGGGCACCGATGCCGGCTCCGGCTACTCGAGCCGATGCTTCAAAGCCATCGTAGGCTGCCCGAGAGATAAACTTCGAGCACTCTCAAATCCCAGTGGACAAGGCTTGGAACCTCTGCAAAGGTTCCTCGGAGAGACCAGCCGAGAACCCGGCAATTTCCTTTGCCAGATCTCGGAGATACATGCCCATATAGAGCTGGTAGGTCTGGACTCGACAAGCAAGCATAGAGCCCTGGAAACACTTTCTACCGAGGGCATCCAGGCTCCGGGCCTCCCTGCCGGGAGGTACCAAGGAGTGCATTTTTTGACTCTTGAGTCTATGCATGGCCGATTCCACCACCATGGAATGGTGCGGTAGTTGTGCCTTTTGGAAGCCGGGGCTCTTGCGGACTCGATAAATGGAATCGACCCGCTTGCTTAACACCGGCGCCGACGCCAGGTTCTCCCACATGCGGAAGAGAAGTCGTTCCAGCATCGGAGGAACCGGTACAGTAAAGGCCTCCTTCGGGGGAGAATCATACTGGAGGGCATCGAGCTCCTCGGCTCGAGGCTCCTCCTCGGGATCCGCGGGGAATGCCAAGGCCTTGGCCATATCCCGCACGAAATCCGAGAACCGGGTGTCCTCCGGGGGGGGACCGTCTCCGAGGTTCGAACTCGGGCGAGTCCGAGGGGACACACCGAGTCCGAAAACTACCAGGGGACTCTTCGTCCTCCGATTCCCAGTCGGACTCCACGGAGGAGGATTCGAGTGGCTCCGGTCGGGCGGGCACCGATGCCCTCTGCTCCGACGCCGAAGGAGTCGGCGTCGACGACCTCGGTCCCGAACGGGAGGCCGAGGGAGACCGCGACCGAGGATCGACTCGAGCTCGCATGGACTCGAGGATCGGCTCGGTCTCCGGGGTCGACTTGGACGTTGACGTCCCGGTGGCCGGGGCAGACGCATTGGCAAGGCCAGCGATCAATGCCCGCTGCTGGTCCATGAAGGCAGCTAAACTGCTCTCCAAGGCCGTCAACCTGAGTCCAAGCTCCGGAGACCCAGCAGCCCCTGACTCGGGCCCCGATGGCGTCGGGCCCGACGTCAGCTCCTTCGGAGGCGAGTCCACGAGGACCACAGTACTCATGTGTCCAGGCGACTCCATCTCGAGACGAGGCTGTTTCAAAGGCCTCTCCGACTCCGAGGACCCGGGACGGCTGTCAGGGCTATGCGACCTGGCCCTCGACGAACCAGGAGCGTCCGCCGACGCCGCCCTCGCAGGTTTTTTCTTCCTATGATGTTCCCGGGTAGGAGACCCCCGCCCAGACGAACTCCGACGATGCTCAGGACTGGAGTCCCGGGACGTCGAAGCCTCTGACGAGGTCCGGGGCCGGCCGGACGCGGAGTCAGAGAAGATTCGTTCTCGCTGATGCTGCCGACTCCTCAATGCTTTTGAGGACATTTTGCCACACGGACCACAGATCATCGGGTCATGATCGGGTCCAAGGCAGCGGAGGCAGCAGTCGTGTGTGTCGGTAAGAGACATGAGTTTCTTACAGCGATCACACTTCTTAAACCCGCTGGCAGCCATCGAGGGGAAAAAGGGCCCCTGTGAGGTCAAAAGACAGGGCTGCCAGTGAAAAGGAAAAAAATGGCGCGAATGCTTGTCACGAAGGACAAAAAACCGAAAAATAAAGAAACGGACCCGATACCGGTGTAGCGGGTCCGGGCGGGAAAAAGAATCCGGCGTCGAACCGAAAAAGAATAAAGAATAAGAGAGAAAATCAACTTTTCCAGCGGTGAAGACAAACAGCGTCTGTAGAGCTCTGCGGAAAAAAGAAGACTGAGCAAGATGGCACCCTTGGGCGGGAAGGGGACCGCGCATGCGCGCTGCAATTCCCAAAGGCTTTCTTTGAAAGCTGGGGAAATTGCTCCGCGAGGGCTCTGTCGGCGCTGACGTCACCCATATGTGAGGACTGACTTCCTGCTTGGTCCTGGAGAAAACTATTTAAGACTAATAAAAGAAAATATTTTTTCACTCAGTGTGTAATCGAACTCTGGAATTTGTTACCGGAGGATGTACTAAAGGCTGTTAGTTTAGCTGGGTTTAAAAAGGTTTGGACAAGTTCCTGGAGGAAAGGTCCATAAATCATTATTAAGAAGGGACCCAGGATATCAGTGCTTGACCCAATATAAGCATTGTGGAACCTGTGTCTTTTGGGGAAACTGCTAGGTACGTATGACCTAGATTGGCCACTGTTGGAAACAGGATACTGGGCTTGATGGACCTTGGTCTGACCCAGTATGGCATATCTTATGTTCTTAAGTTGAAACCTCAAGTGCATTTATTTGTGCATATGCTGACATCAGACACATTGACATGACATCATTAAATACTTCTACATTTTATAATACCATTTTTTTTTCACCCTGGCAATTTCCTCTCGCTCCTTTGTACTTCCAACTGAATTAGAACCAGGGCTGGGATTGGGAGCTTTGAGCCTTTATTCACTGCCTTGGTATTTTACCTCTGTTTCATATCTTACCTGTCACTCTCTTAAGCACTGACCATGATTCCCTCCCACCCAAGGGCTGTGAGCTCAACCTCTGCTCCATTCCCCAGTCTTAGCTGACTCATGGGCTGATGCAGCAAGCTGCATTACTCCTTAATATAGTAGTTTGTGCTTGATTTTCCCACGATAATCCTAGGAAAAAAGATTTGCATGGGACAATCAGCATAAAACCACAGAGCTAAAGGGCAGCATAGTGAGCATGTAAAATGCGTGTATAACTGCTGAATATGAAATTGCTTGCAATGTAAAAATACTTCACTGAAACGTATTGCGTTTTTTTTTTACTCATCCCTCAACGCTGAATCTTTGTCAACTCAGTGCTGGCATAAAGATGCAGCTATGGACAAAAGGATCATCTGAGATGAAGTGTCACATTTCATCTCAGATGACCAAAAATCCCAGGCTGCCCAAGTGGGCCCTGGAGAACCCAATTCCTTCCCATTGCACTATCACAGGTCCCCGATCTCTCATCCCCAAAGCTTCCAATCCCACCAATAGTCCTAGTGGCTCTAGTGGGCCCCTAAAAGCCCCCTAAAAGCTCTCCAAAGAATGGCTTGGTGGCTTGTGGACCTCCTCATGCTACATATCCTCTCAACCCACCTTATGCATTTTCAATGATGGCAGGCAGGAGCAATGCCAACTCATTCTCATTTCCATACTACCATTTTGGAAAATGGTGGTGCTAGAACCCACACAGTGCATCCCAGGATGCACCACACAGAGTCAGTCTGCCTTATTCGGCAGTGTGATCCCATACAGTGCATCCTAGGATGCACCATATGGAGCCAAGCACCACTATTTTCCAAGATGGAGTTAGGATAGGGTGGGAATCATTGAAGATGCACAAGGTGGGTTGCAGGGTACAGGAAGTGCATGGGAAGAAGGCACGAGCCACCAATCCATTTTTTGGGGGGTTTGGAGGCCCACTAGGGCCACCAGGAATATATTTGGGATGGGGTAAGGGTTGGGGATAAGGCCACCATGGATATTTTTGGGATCATGGGGTGTTGGGAGCTTTGGGGAGGGGAAATTGGGAGTTATGATATTGTAGTGGGGAATGACAGGTTGCAAGGCTCACTAGGACCACCAGGGCATTCTTTTGGGGTGGTGCTAGGGATGGAAATTGGGATGTTCAGCATTGTGGGTTGTCTCCATTTCTGTCAATGCATGAGCCAGTCCCTGCTCATGCACTGACAGGAAGGGAAATATTTACTCACAATGTAGCAAATGACTGTATCTTACCATTACGGTGTGCACCTTTTTTTTGACAGCACACATTTTTTAACGCAGTGTTAATTTGTAGGCCATTAGTTTACTGTGTTGGGAGTAAAAGTATTTTTTAGCATGTGCATTAGTGCTGTGCGCTCTAACTTAGCATAACATTCTAACATACTACTTTCTGCATCGGCTTGTCAGATGAAACCAGGGACTGTCCACAGGGCAGTATACAGCATTTGCCACCTGAGTCACTGGGCTAGTCCATTATGTAAGCTTTTTTGTGGTGTCCTCAGCATAATTGGTGCAGTGTGCATTCTTCCTGTAAATTGATGCTTTGTCAGCATTAATACGATACATGTTCCTTTGATCACCCCCTAGAGATAGGATCTTTTGTGACTAGCTGCTGACTTTAATTCTTGATATAACATTCCTCCATAGAACTTCAGACTGGCCTCAACTCCCTGTTTTCATGGCTTAAAACACACATTGTCTGTTCATTACAGAATTCCTGACTTCATGACTTCAGTGGGTTGCGTTCTTCCACTCTAGGTTATTTTTTTTTTAAGTAAATCAACATTCTTTGGCTATGAGATAATCCCTGGGGACCTCTTACATCAATATCCAGGACTGGTTCTCAGCCAGTAACAATTTCTAATTCTGTCCCGCTGCCATCAGGGGTCCAGTTGCTACGTCAAGGTAGACAGAGGAGGGGGGTGTATGAGGATGTTGTCTAATGATTTCCTTATGGCCCTGCTGATCAGCAGTTTCACAGTTGAGATCTGACAGTGGAAAGTAGTGGAGAGCGAGACGGGGCTGGGTCACCTTTTCTCTACATAATAGCTGGAGCTTTACATTTCTGGCATCCCTGTGCTCTTCTTTCTTGCCTCCAGCTATCTGAAAGGCCTTAAGTGCACAGATCAGCAGAAGCAGGGCTCTTCCTCCAGCAAGCTCAGTGTCATGAGAGACCAGCAGTCCTGATTTTGCCCTATCTACATGCTATCAATGCCGTTCATGTGGTAAAATTAGAACTCACTTAGCCCTTCTGATATAGAGCTTGTGGCTAACCTCATGCTCCATGTGATTCATGATGGTAGACAGGGAGAAAGGCCCTTACTCTTCATAGAGCCGTCAGGAAAGGCGATGAGACCTTGGATCCTTGTTGTCCATCTCTTGGGGTAACCTACATTACTACTATTCAGCACTTATAAAGTGCCACGCATGCAGCGCTGCACAGCTAACCTACAAGAGGTAGCCAACATAAAAGAGACAGTCCCTGCCTGTCAGTCATGCTCGTCGGAGCTAACAATCTAGTTAAGAGAAAACAGTAGCTTACAATCTAGTTAAGAGAAAAAAAAAGTACAGAGCATTAGTCAGTTCTGCGCAAGGTACAGTGAGGTACAGTTTGGTCTATAGTTTGGTCATAGACGTTAACAGGGTTTAGGGTAAGATGAGGAAGGAGTCAAGATCTAAATGCAACGGTGAAGAGGTGGGTCTTCAACCTGGATCTGAAGAGGGCCAGGGAGGATGTCTGGCGCACAGATTCAGGTAGCCTGTTCCAGGCATATGGTGCCGCAAGGTGAAAGCGCAGTCGGGAGTTCGCGGTGCCAGTGAAGGGCGTTGATAGAAGTAATTTGTTAGCAGAGCGCAAAATACGAGAGGGTACGTAGGGGGAGATACGAGATAAGAGGTATTGAGGGGCCATAGAGTGAATGCATTTATAGGTCAGTAGGAGAAGCTTGAATTGGATGCGGAATTCGACAGGGAGCCAGTGAAGCGAGAAGAGGAGTAGTGTGGGCATGGCGAGGCTGGCAGAAGATTAGTTGAGCAGCATGATTTTGTATGGATTGAAGAGGGAGGAGGTGGCTCATGGGGACACCGGCGAGGAGTAGGTTGCAGTAATCAAGGCAAGAGGATATCAAGGAGTGGATGAGCATTTTGGTAGTGTGTTCAGAGAGGAAGGGGTGGATTTTGCTGATGCTGTAGAGAAAGAAACGGCAGGTCTTAGCTACAAGCTGGATATGAGCGGAGAAGGAGAGAGAGGTGTCGAAGATAACCCCTAGATTGCGGGCCGAGGGAACAGGAAGGATAGTAGATCCATCCACATGGACTGAGAGAGGGAGAAGTGGGGAGGAGGAGTTGGGTGGAAAGACAAGGAGTTCAGTCTTGGCCATGTTCAGTTTCAATCGGCGATGAGACATCCAGGCAGCGATGTCCGAGAGACGGGCAGAGATCTTGGACTGGGTTGCCGGAGAAATATCAGGTGTAGAGAGGTAGATCTGGGAGTCATCGGCATAGAGATGGTACTGAAAGCCATGGGAGGAGATAAGCGCGCCAAGGCCTTGTGTATAGAGAGAGAAGAGGAGGGGGGCCCAAGACATATCCCTGGGGTACACCTACATGTAGCGGGATAGGGGAGGAGGAGCCACCAGAGCATACACTGAATGAGCGATAGGAGAGGTGGGAGGAGAACCAGGATAGTACGGAGTCCTTGAAGCCAAGCGAGGAGAGGGTGGTGAGGAGAAGGTTGTGGTCAGCGGTATCAAAAGCAGCAGAGAGGTCAAGAAGGATGAGGATGGAATAGAGGCCCTTAGATTTAGCCAAGAACAGGTCATTGGTGACTTTTGTGAGTGCTGTTTCAGTGGAGTGTAGGGGAAGGAAGCCGGATTGTAGTGGGTCCAGGAGGGCCTGGGGGGTGAGGAAGTTGAGGCAGCGATGGTGGACTGCTCGTTCTAATAGTTTGGATATGAAGGGAAGGAGGGAGATGGGTCGATAGTTAGAAGGGCATGTGGGATCAAGTGAGGGTTTCTTGAGGAGGGGTGTGACAACAGCATGTTTGAAATCGATGGGAACAGTTGCTGTGGAGAGTGAAAGTTTGAGGATATGAGTGATGGAGGGGACAATGCTGAGGGAGATGGAACATAGGAGACGGGTAGGGATAGGGTCTGATGAACAGGTGGTGGGTTTGGAGGAGGAAAAGAGGAATGTGGTTTCTTCTTCAGAGATCGGGGGGACAAAGGAGAGGGTGGCAGGGGAAGTATGGATGGGGGGAGGAGAATTTGGGAGGAGGGGAGGTAGATGAGGGGGTAGGGAATTGGAGGGTAATCTTGTGGATTTTGTCGTGGAAGTAGTCGGCTAGGGTTTGGGCAGAAAGGGAAGGCGGGATCGGGGGCGGGGGGACCTTGAGGAGAGAATTGAGGGTATTAAAGAGATGGCAAGGATCAGAGGCAAGGGAGTTGGTCAGATGGATGTAGTAATCTTGTTTGGCAAGTGCTAAGGCTGACTAGAAGGAGCCAAGCATGAATTTGAAGTGTAGGAGGTCTTCCGGGGAGCAGGATTTGGACCAAGCTCGTTCGGCAGAATGGGTGCAGATGCGTATGTAACGGATTACATGGAACAGCAGTTCTAACCCAGAATAGCAATGGCATTATTCTGTTAACACTATGTATGAGAAAACATTGGGGCGACCTGCATGAAGTGGTGGTTTTGGTAACAACCCTAAAAAGCAATGGTATAACTTTGTGAGATTGGGTGACAGATGTGGGGGTTGGAGGGGGGAGAATAGATTGGGTTCTATATGGGATTTTTTTATGCAGTTCCACCCAGTGTGGACAAAACACTGCTAGTCAGACTGGATGTACTGTTTTAGTGGCTGCTGAAGGGTCTAGAGCTGAGCAAAGGAGATAGTGCACACAAACTGTAAGAGGAAATTTCCCCCCACCTCCCCTTCCCCCCAGTCTCCTTCCTGCCAGCATGAAGCAAATGCTCAAAATAGCCTGTGGCTTCCCCTGCTTTGCCATTGCTGCTTCTGACTTGTGAGGGATGCCACTACTGCTTCCATCTTCCTGTTAGATCAGTCCAGACAAGTGGGCTGTGTTCCCCTACCAGCAGATTGGTAGAGACAAAGAATAAATGAAAAGCCCAGGTTTCAATGACATCACTCCCATGCTTCTATTAGCCTCAGCCACCAGAGGTCCCTTCAGTATTTCTTTCTCTCCAGCAGATGGTGAATGGACTTTCTTCTCTCTGAAGAAAATCTGAGGATTGAGAGGAAAAGATTGATTAAAGGAATGTGAATGACCACCTTTAGAAACAAAAGTGACTCTCTCACTTGAGCACATCATGAGAGACTCCACTAAACCGCGGTCTTGTTGGTAACCATAGGAGGAAGCAAATTGGCTCAGCTCCATGCTCTTACTCTGGATAAGAGCTTGTTGAGCAGCCAGAAAATTGGAAGGGTCTGGAAGGATGGAAGAATTCAGCAGCCTCACGCAATCTCAAAGCCCCCTCCCTCGTCCTCTGTTCTCCCTGCCCTCTCCCAAAGATTGCAGAAGGTTCTCAGAGGAATCTGCCTACCAGTCACTGTAAACGCAGTGCTGCAAAGCCAATAAAATAGTTTCAGGGGAGTAGAGCTGAGCCTGGCACGGATCCTCAAGGGGTGAGTACCAAGGCTTGACCTTGTCATTGTCCTTGTTGGGGGCTCTCGATTCAGTCTTTCTGGGACACTATGCGGGGTGGGCTGCTGGTGACCGTTGGCATGGTGTGGGGCTTCCCGCCATCTTCTGCACATGCTAATAGCATTTTTACCTATTGTGCGCTTAGTGGTTGCACAGTCCTAATGTGCGTTCCACCCAAGCGGCTCCAATGCACTCTCCTTCCCTTGAGCCTGTAATTTGCATTGCATAAAAGCACAGTTAATGCGTGCCTCTCTATTTTCTTTCAGGAAACGTTTGACCTGTGGCAAGCGAGGTGCCTCATCCTTGGATTCTGGACTCTGCTCTTCTGGCATGATAGCTTCTGAGTCATCCTTGGAGGGCCTGCTTTCCCCCTCCCAGCCACAGGATACGGTTAATCAGACCTTGCCTGCCTCAGGGCAGGAGGTGACAAATAGCGCTATGGGTAAAGATATTTAGCTGGCCGGAGGATCCGGCAACTGAGCTATGAGCCACTCATCCTCTAGGGGGGTCCGTGGCGACTGTGCTCCCTGTTGCTGGGGAGTCATATCCAAGAGGAGAGCTTCTGGACTCCAGATTGACCTCCTTGGAATTCTTTCACTTTTGCAGCAAGCCTGGTTCTTCTGGCATGGAAATTCAGACCCTGCAGCCTCTGGGTGCTCCTGGGCACAGTCTCATGCAGGGCATGCTGAGAGTGGAAACCCTGTTCGATCATCTTTGGATAAGCATCCCCGGCGAGGGGCAAACCCGTGAAGATGGGAAAAAGCTGGGTGCTGTCCAAGATTTTGACTATGACGCGGATTCAGATGGCTCAGTATTGGACTCTGATGTGGATGAAGATGTATTCTCCCCTTCAGAAGTTTGTGCAGAGGCTGGAGTGATCTGCCTATCCCAGAAGGAGGAGAAGATAAGAGCCAAGCACATAAAGTCTTTATGTACGTCTTATCACCCCCCCCCCCCCCTCCTGTTCAATGTAGACCCAAATTGTGATGTCAACCACTTTGATTGAAGGAAAAAGTGGTATACAAAACTGGTTAAATAAATAAATAAATAAAATTGATTGCCAGGGTCTCATCTGCCTTAAACTTGACAGATGCTTCTGGCATAGAGCAGGAGCAGAAGGTACATCTGCTCCTTCAAGTGGTGCGGAATTCCACTACTGTCTCCCCGTTCCCAGATGTGATCAAGGATTTGATCCGGTCAGAGTGGGATTCTCCCGATGCCCAGACTAAAGGGCTAAGAGCATGTAAAAAGATCTACGCCCTGCAGGAGGAGGAGTGCACAGAGTGGTTTGGCATTCCCAAGGTGGATGCGCAGGTCATGGAAGTTACCATTCCTGTGGAAGGCGGATCAGCCTTAAAGTATTTTTTGGACTGCAAGGTGGATTCATTGTTGTGGAGCCAGTTCACCGTGGCGACTACTAGCCTGTAGCTGGCAATATGTACCAGCCTGACGTCTCAAGCCCTGCTCCAGTGGATTCAGTCTCTTCTGCCGGATGATACTACCCCTATTTTGGAGTCTGCTATGGCCTTCCTTTCTGATGCCATGTATGACCTGGTATGTTTGGCAGCCAAGGATGGTGCCCTGATGATGATGTCATGGTGATGGATTTGGCTCAGGCACTGGGCAGTGGACACACTTTCTAAAGCTTGGTTGACCCAACTGGCTTTTAAAGGGAAGCTTCAGTTTGGAGCCAATTTGGAGAAGCTGATAAAGGAGCTGGGTGAGAGAAAATCTTACTGCCTTCCAAGGGACAGGTCCAAGGGACTTGTGAAGCAGGCTGGTACCCCTTTCTTGTCAGGCTCTGCCATTCATCAAGGGCATGCTGGCCGGATTCCCAGGAGCTTCTGGACTCTGAGCATTACCAACCTGGAAAACCTTTCTTCTGAGATTCAAGCTCATTTGTTCTCAGTCCTTTCATGGAGAATGTGAGCCCAGGGACACTACCCCTTCCAGAGGAGGATCCTCTCAGGCTGCACAATGAAAGTTTTGGGGCCCATTCCCAGGTTCCTCCAGTTGGAGGCTGGCTTCGTTGGGTGCTAGACACTATTCAATTTGGCTATGTCTTGGAGTACAGAGACAATTCAGGATGCCTTCATCATCTCCCCGTGTGGGTCTGCGAGCAAAAGTGCTGCTGTGTGGGCCACCTTGGACAAGTTGCTGTGCCTAAAGGCAGTGGTGCCCATTCCACTGGACGAGCAGGGCAAGGGTAGATAATCCATCTATTTCATGGTGCCCAAAAAGGACGGTTCCTTCCGGCCCATTCTGGTCCTCAGTGGGGTCAATGAGCTCTTGCATATTCTGCGTTCTGGATGGAAACATTGTGCTCTGTGATTCAAGAAGTTCATTGAGGGGAATTCTTGGTTCTCTGGATCTGGTTGAGGTGTGTTTTCATATCCCAATCTGGGTGGATCAGCAGACCTATCTGCAATTTGCCATGCTTGGCTCTCACTTTAAGTTCAAACCCCCCCCCCCCCCCCATTTTCGGGCCATCCACTGCTCCGCGGATGTTCTCCAAAGTGATGGTGGTAGCAGCCACGCTGCTGCGGCACCAAGGGATCTGTGTCCATCAATATCTGGCATCCAGGTCCATTCCTTTTCAGAAGCATCTCAAGTGGTGTCCCGAGTGGTGTCCTTTTTGGAAAGCCTTGGCTGGGTGATCAATCAGGGAAAGAGCCAGCTGTTGCCTTCCCAGTCCCTGGAGTTTCTGGGAGCATGTTTTGACACTCCAGTGGGTAGAGTCTTCCTGCCAGAAGAGAAAGTCAAAAGACTGTTGGATTGCCTGGAGTTGTTTTGTGCACAGCAAGCTCCCAGAGTCTGCAGTTATCTTCAGATGCTCAAACTGATGGCAGCTACCATAGAGATGGTGTCGTGGGTGCGTGCTCACATATGACTGCTCCAGCAGTCCTTGCTGGCTTGGTGATCGCTGAGTTCTCAGGAGTTCAAGTGCAGGCTCCCTCTTCCGTTGATGGTGAGGTCCAGCCTGAGGTGGTAGCAGTGTTCCTGTCCTCTAAGGAGGGGTGTGCTGCTGGATGATTTCTCCTGGATCCTCCTGACAATGGATGCCATTCTCTCGGGCTGGGAGGCCCATTGCCAAGACCATATGACCCAGGGCTATTGGAACTGCAGGGAAGTGGTGTGGTCCATCAACTATCTTGAGTCGAGGGCCACCTGGTTGGCTCTTCTGCATTTCCAGCCCCTGGTCATGGGTTGGATGGTTTGAGTGCTTTCAGACAATGCCACGACAGTGGTTTATGTCAATCTGCAAGGCAGCACATGGAGTGTGGAGTAGCTCTGGAGATGGCTCTCCTGTTTGCCTGGGTGGAGAATTATCTCCTAGCTCTGTCGGCTCAGCACTTGGCTGGGGTGGACAGTGTGGAAACAGACTTCCTCAGCCAGCATTCTCTGGATCCTGGAAAGTGGGAGTTGAATCAGGAACTCTTTCAGTTGATTCTGCACCATTGGGGTCACCTCAAAATGGATCTGATGGTGACCTGCGTCAATACCAAAGTTTGTCGCTTTTTCAGTTGCCACATGGAGACCGTGTCTGATGGCATCAACATTCTAACCCAGCCTTGGCCAAGTTAGCACCTGCTGTATGTGTTTCCTCTGTGGCTCCTGGTGGTTGTGTACTTCGGCATATAGAACACAACCTGGGCAGGATTGTTCTGGAGGTGATGGATTGGCTGAGGAAAGCATGATTTGGAGACCTGATGTAGCTCTTGCAGGCATCTCCTCTTTGGTTGCCTCTGTCTCTGGGTTATTACAGCAGGGACCAAATGTCCTGGAGGATCACGTTCCTTTTTCACTTTTGGCTTGGCTCTTGAAAGGAGATAGTTAGCGCGTAAGGGCTACTCTCCTGTGGTGTTATCTTCTCTGCTCAGAGCCCAGAGGAAGTTTACCATGCTGACAAATGGGCAGATCTATTGCCTCTGAGCAATGATGAGGCACTCGGCAGTCAGCCCCTGAGGTGGCTAAGGTGCCATCTCTGTTGGCCTTTCTACAGGATGGCCTGGAGAAGGGCCTTTCCCTCAACTCCCTGAAAGTTATGGTGGCAGCTTTATGCTGTTTCCGAGGTCCGGTGGCTGGTAAGTCTCTAGCTTTGCACCCAGACATCTCGTGCTTTCTCCAGGAGGTTTGGTGTCTGCATCCTCCCCTTTGATCTGTGATCCCTTTCTGGGATCTGGTCTGGTGCTCAGGGTTCTGATGGCAGCACTCTTTGAGCTTTTGAAGCACGCTACCTTAAAGGATTTGACGCTCAAGATGGTCTTCTTGGTCACGATTTGTTCCGCAAGGTGAATTTCTGAGCTGCAGTCTGTCTTGTCGAGATCCTTATCTGTCTTTTTCAAAGGCCATTTCCATTCAACCTGTGCCTTCCTTCTTGCCTAAGTTGATTTCTCCCTTTCATGTGAACCAGTTGGTTTGCCTGCCCTCTTTCTGTAAGGAGCAGTGTTGGGAGAAGGATAAGGATCTTCGCCTTATGGATGTCCAGAGGGTGCTTCTCCGGTACTTGGAGGTTACGAATTCCTTTTGTACATAAATCCGACCATCTTTTTGTGCTCTTTGCTGGCCTGCGCAAGGGTGATGCAGTAGCCAAGTTGACATTGGGGTACTTGGATTAAGGAGGCCATTGCTTTGTCGTCCGGTTCCGGAGGGTTTTCATGCTCATTCTACCTGAGCACAAGCATCCTCGTTTGCGGAGCAGATATTTGTTGAGCAGCGATGTGGGCATCACTTTCCACTTTTGTCAAGCATAATTGCGGGTGGACACAGCCTTTGGCTCAAGGATTTTGAGAGCTGCTATGTGTCCTTCCTACTCAGTTGAGTTGTAACTTTGGTAGATCCCACTTGTCTGGACTGGTCTAGCAGGATGATATGGAAGGTAACATTTTACTTACCAGTTAATGTCCTTTCCTTGAGTTCTGATAGACCAGTCCAAGGCCTGCCCCTGAGACTGTATTTGCTCTGTTCTTCTGCTGCAGTATCCTTGGGTCCATTATGATTTTTATACTTGGCTCTGCAAGTTCATCGTCTACTGACAGCCTTATTGTTTATGCATTCCTGTACATAGTTCTATACTGTTGATCATTCATTGTTGCCCACGGTTGAGGTTGTGTGAGGCTCTCCATGTTTCTGCCCTATGCTTTGGGACGACTACTGTAGGGACCTCTGATGGCTGAGGCAAATAAAGGCACGGGAGTGATGTCATTGAAACGTGGGCTTTTCATTGATTCTTTGTCTCCACCAATCTGCTGGTAGGGGAATACAACCCACTTGTCTGGACTTAGTCTAGCAGGACTCAAGAAAGGACATTAATTGGTAAGTAAATTGTGACCTTTTATTATTTAACAAAAAAATTGTTGCTGATAAGGTTGTAAGAAGGCCCCCTTACCCCTGGGAACATGGACTACTAGCAGACCAGGGGGAAGGATTGCTATTCTTAAGAGGAATATGGTGGGAGAGGGAAATGGGCTCACGATAAACATTTCCTACTCAGGGCACCACCTATACCAGAGTCTGCCCTCTCTGGGGATAAAACAATCCTGAAAATCATTGTGCATGAAAAAATTGCACAAAAAGTCTATGTAAATTCCATTAGTTGCGAAGGGCTGGAATGGCTCAAGATGTGCTGAAGATAGAGATTTTGCACAAGGTAAGAACCTGCACTCACTAAAAGATTTGTGGAAGAACAGCTAGACTTTGTCCCATCCTCTGTCTGGCCCCTAAGATATTCCCAATTGTAAAAGATCTAAAGCGTCAGTCCATATGTACCGTGACCTTCTACTATACTATGTCATACGATATCTCACGGAGGATACTATCAATACCCACACAAAACCTCAGCACAACATTAATTCTAACACAAATAACAGAAGATTAGTTGAATTGAAAAGGTCTCCAGAGAAAACTACAAAATTCCTCACAATTCACCAAGTGGATGAGAAAATATCTTGGTAGAAACTACTGTTTCTCTATATGGCAGTTATTCACTGCCTGAAGGCGAGCTGCTTTATACCACCATCACAGGTCTAAAAGACTCTTCCCATCTACCACACAATGACATTTATCTAATATTGCACCCTTCAACAACTATTTCTTACTTTTTTAATATAAATTTGTTTTATGTATATAGACATTCAATCTCTAACTACTAAAATAGCAGCAAAGAACCAATGTCACAATGCTTCCACAACTCTAGCTGCTGACTATAATGTCAGCCTTGCTCTGGTATACCTATAATTGAATGGAAAATGAGAAAGTCAGAAGCAGTTTCCAATTAATGCAATACTGCCATCATCAATTACTTAACTTTAAGGCGTTCTCTAGAGATTTTCATTCTTTGTATGCCCTATGAAGACCTTTGTTTTGCGAATTCTCGCTTCATTGGGGGCTACTTCAACCATGTGATCAGGAGAACTGTCTAGACCCTGGCTGTGGCGTCTGATGTCACTATCACATTTAAATACTTTCAAGAACCAATCTGAACCAAATGGGAGAGGCTTATTTCGAATTCCTTACACAGATGGAAAAACTTAAAGAAACTATCCCCATTCAATAGAGCTGTTAAGCCCCATAGGCTCCAAGCTGTTTAACTCAAAAATCAATCTTTGTTTGTGTTGTATAAGAATAGTACCCTGATCGCCACCATGATATTGGGAGGCATATGGTCAATTACTATGCGTTGAAAATACAAAAAATTATGTTGATATTCTTGACAATGGTTGACCATCGGGGCATTTTGTTTGCTTTTTATTAGGCAATATTTATGTTCAGACAATCGCACCTTCAACTAGCGCGCTGTCTTCCCAATGTAGTACTTTTCACATAGGCATTTCAAAGCATAAATCACATGACTAGAGGAGCAGGAAGTAGCTGAAGTCAAAACAATTTTGCGGGTCCCTATTACCATACTAGCTCCCTCTTCCATGATCTGGCAACATTGACAGTGTCCACACTGAAGGTGCCCGGGATTCAAAATTGTACTGGTCTGCTGAACCGCAGGCCATAGGTGGTCTTTTAAATTTCTTCCACATCGGTATGCTATCGTCACTCTACTATCACCAAAACACAAATGAGCCTGAAGTATAGACCATCTCTTCTCCACTGCTGCTGCAATCTTGGAGGATTGAAAGGAGTGATACAATTTTCAGTGTCCGATCTCATTAAATGTGACTTATTAATTTCTGAATCTAGTAATCATTCATGAGGATTGCATGGATAAACTGCATAGATAACATCCACAGGATACCCTCTGGCCTCAAACTTATCTTTCAAAAACCTGGCTTGCAAATGGTAATCTGTAATAGAGGAGCATATTCTCCTGTCCGCAAGGCTTCACACTGAGGAACTGATGTGTATAAAGCACAGACGTACAATGTAACCAACCTAGGGTTACCAACTTTTTCACCGAGAAAAACCCGACACCTGTGGCTCGCCAACTCCACCCATTCTCCGCCCCTAGTCCCACCCCTGCCCCGCCCCCAGCCCCACCCACAAAAATTACCGAGGATACGTGTAGGCTAACTTCCTTGGTCAGATAATAATTAAACTGGGAACCCCAAAATCCAAACATGAAATGTACAACACTGGAGAAATAAAACTATAAAGTAATTTCCTCTTGCACTAAACAAAAACGCAAAGATGTTATCAATACACACTTCCCAGACCAGACATATTCCAGCTAATAAATTAAAAATAAAAAGTATTTTTCTACCTTCTGTTTGGGCATTTTATTTTTCAGTTGCAATTGCTCCAGTCACTTTCTTCTGGTTTCTTCGTGTCTTCTGCGAGCTATCCATTTGTCCTTTCTTCTCTTTTAGATGTTTTCCATTCTCTCTCTATTTCTGCTTTAACATACTGATTGTTTCCCTTTTGCTCTTTCCCCCAATTCTTTCCTTATTCCTTTATCATCCATTTAAATTTCACCCTTCCATTCTCAAGCCCCTCTTACTCTCCCATTACCCAGCCCATCATAGACTTTTCTTCCACACAAAATATTTTTTCCCCTCTCCATTCTCATTCCCCATCTATTCTAGTCCTCCCCCAAAATCAGTTCCCTTATAGTTCTAGACCCACCCAGCATCCACTCCCTTCTAGTCCCATTCTCCCATGCCCCACATCAGCCCATTTCCAGTCCTATTCCAGCTCTTCATCAGCCCATTTCCAGTGCTAGCCCTCACATCACAGACTATTTCCAGTCCTAGCCCCCCCCCCAATCACAGCCCATTTCCAGTCCAAGTCCCCCATCACAGCCTATTTGCAGTCCTAGGCCCCCCCACCATCACATCCCATTTGCAGTCCTACCCCCCCCCCCTCCCACCATCACAGTCCATTTGCAGTCCTAGCCCCCCTAATCACAGCCTATTTCCAGTCCAAGTTCCCCCTCCCTCCACCATAGCCCATTTCCAGTCCAAGTTCCCCCCCCCCATAGCCCTTTTCCAGTCCAGGTCCCCCTCCCCATCACAACCCATTTCCAGTCCATGTCCCCCCCCCCCCATAGCCCTTTTCCAGTCCAGGTCCCCCTCCCCATCAAAACCCATTTCAAGTCCATGTCCCCCCCCCCAGCCCTTTTCCAGTCCAGGTCCCCCTCCCCATCACAGCCCATTTCTTTCCAGTACAATGCCCCCCCATAGCCCTTTTCCAGTCCAGGTCCCCCCCCTTCACAACCCATTTCCAGTCCAAGTCCCCCTAATCACAGCCTATTTCCAGTCCAAGTTCCCCCTCCCTCCACCATAGCCCATTTCCAGTCCAAGTTCCCCCCCCCCCCATAGTGCTGGTTCACTTCACTCACCCTGACCCCCCCCCTCCTCCTGCTCCTCTCAGTCAGTGCTGGTTCACTCTCCCCCTGCTGAAGCCGCTGCTTCTGCTTTTTACAAAGCAGGGGCTGTAATAAACTTACTTTGCAAATTAAAGACAAGAGACAACCTGCGAGGAGCCCTCTGGATGTCCTACAGTGCAACGCACGAGGATTGGAAGGACTCAAGTCTGGACGTCCTTCTACAGCGCAGAGCTGCCAGAGCACGAGGAAGGAAGTGATGTCATAGGGGGTGGGCTCCTCGCAGGTTGTCTTCCTTCAAATTAACTTTATTGCAGCCGCTGCTCTGTGAAAAGCAGAAGCAGCGGCTGCACTGTGCCACGGGGGATCCATCGGATCGGCGTCGCGATCGCATTCATGCTGGCGGTGCCGGTGCCGGTGCCGCTGCTGCAAAGACATCTGGACTTCTGGAGTCGGGAGAAAAAAGCAGGTTTTTTGTTCTGGCTGCTCCCGATCTTGCAGCCAGAGCAAAAAACCGGCTTTTGAAAGGCCGGTTTTACACCTGTGCCGGCAGCCGGCCTGGCCATGGAAAAACCAGCCAGGCCGGCTGAAAACCGGCCGGTTGGCAACCCTAAACCAACCATTCTCCTCTACTTGGTGAATTGTTAGGAATTTTGTATTTTCTTCTGGAGACCTTTTCAGTTCAACTAATCTTGTGTTATTTGTGTTAGAATTAGTGTTGTGCTGAGGTTTTCCATGTCCACCTACTGCCATTATGTTCCCATAGGGAAATTTGGAACATTGTATGCTGTCAGCGCAGGCAGATCAGCATCTGTGAGCCCTACTGCAGGCCCTGGTGGAGAGGTCATGCTGGAGGGGCAGTGCCAGTGTTTTGCTCACCTATCACACTGAGATCCTTTGAAACAAAAAAAAGGAACTTCTGGCCAGAACTTTGCCGAAGGGCTCAGCTTCAAGTAATGCTGGCTCAGTGGCCCTTCTCAGCAGGGCCAGCCCCAGAGTTGGTTCAAGATGTTGACACCCTAGGCAGACCTTAAGCCTTATGCCACCCTGGCTGTCAGAATCTGTTGTTTAGTTTAGAATACCCTACTCTTTGCTGCCTCCCAGAAGGTATTGCCCTAGGCAACTGCCGAGGACACCTGATGGTTGGGTAGGCCCTGTTTCTCAGAATTATAGGATTCTGCCCCCTGGGCTCATGGAGGGGGTCCTCCAGCTTCTAGCATGTCACCAGCAAAGTGCACAGTTCCTGTCAGAGTCTGTGGTTTGCTAGAAATGCATATGCTGATAGGAACTGAGCCTATTGGCCCTAGCAGCTGGTATTCACATACGCCTGAAAGTGATACAAGGAAACTTTGTAAGTGTCGCTGAACCAGTCTGGCATGGCAGACTTTGCTTTCCTGCCTTTGTTTCTGGCAGTGAAGCAGACAGGCGGGTTCCACCCAGAAATTAAGCCTGTTTTCATGGCCTGGTTACAGGAAGGCATGGATTACACTGAGGAGCAGTGATATCACCTGACCCAGGTCAGGCTTAAAGGAGCTATGAGAGTTACCTGGTTGCTCCATGCCAGTAGGGAGAGGCTAAGCCAGTTCTGGTTTTCTGCTTGTTGTCTATTTCTTAACTACAAGTCCATGCATGCAGGGATGGCAAACCCGGAACGGCTCGGTCCCTCCCTGCACACTTGAACTTTACAAGGTAACATTATTGGTCACGAGGGAAGCAAAACATTATTCTAGAAATGCACATTTCTGACACTGCACACAGGTCTGGTTAGCCAATTTAAAAAGAGACAGAAAAGGACAGCAAAGATGGTCAGGGTGATGCACAATTTCTGTATGAGGAGAGACTCGGAAAACTAGGACTCAAAAAAGACTCCTGAAGGGGAGATCAGAGGCAAATTGTGAAAGGTGTGGCCAAAGTTAATAGGGAACGATTATTCACTCTTTTCTCACAGTACAAAAAATAGGAGGGAGCCAAAGAAATTAGATTAATGGACAGGTGTGATCCCAGCTAAAAGGAAGAAGTGCTTCTGACACAGGGAACCACTGATAGTTTGATGCAGAAAAATGTGCTGTCATTAGCGCAGGCAGTTGCGCAGTGTTTACAGAGAATTTTCTGCGCTCGTGTCAGTGCAGAATGCAGGAAGGAATCCAAGACTAGCATAAACAATTTGCAGATACCTGAGCTAATGGCAGAGCACCACACATTTAAACGGATTATTCTCCAGGAAAACGCAGGAAGTCAGTCCTCACATATGGGTGACATCGGCACCGACGGAGCCCCCGCAGAAGCATCTCCTCAGCTTTCATAGAAAACCTTTGGGAGATGCCACCACACATGCGTGGTCCCCTTCCTGCCCAAGGGTGCCATTTTACTCAGTCTCCCTTTTTCCACGGAGCCCAACAGACGTCAATCTTCTTTTCCCGGAAAAAGTAGATTGTTGTTTTTTTTGTGTGCATTAAAGTGCCTTTCTTTCTCCAGTTAGTGCCTTTCCTGCCTCCGAGCCCCATTGCCTCAGCTTCACGTCTCGGAACAGTTTTTAATTTTTTCTTCCAGCATGGTTTCGCTCCTTTTTTTCCAACTTCTGGCCGTGTCAAGGGTCTTCAACCTCACAGGGGTCCTTTTTGCCCCAGTGAGTTCAAAAAGTGTCATCGGTGCGCAAAGAACATGTCCCTAACTGATACACATGACTGCTGCCTCCAGTGTCTAGGTGCTAACTACGAGCCAGAGGTTTGCGCCCTGTGCGAAAAAAGATGTCCGCTAAGGCCATCCAAAGTCCTCGGCAGAAGCAAGATGACATCTTACACAGGTCAGATTCTACCTCGGTGTCTCCGGTAACCTCGTGCTGTAAGGCCCCGCACGAATCCTTGGAGTTATGTAAAGTCCCTGTGGTGCCCAATCGGGTCAACAAGGGTTCTCCGGAGTGTGAGCGCAAGAAGAAAAAATCCTTGAGGACCTCATCCTGGGAATCGGGCATACATGGCAAATCCCGTGCCAGGTCCCACAGTCCCCAGAGGGTATCGGAGGAGTTGGAGCAGAAGCGGCTGGCGAAGGTGCCCAGAACAGATACAAAGGCCTCCAGTGACGGATCACGGACCCCTGAGGCCTGTCCTCTCGAAGACGCCTTCTCCTCACCAACACCGGACCCAGTCATCACGGTGTCTGCATCGAAGGCTGCAACTCCTTAGTGGGAAGCCAGGATGATGGCACTGGAGCGCAGTGTCACTGCTTTCCTTGCCTTACGGCAAGCACCGATGCCTGGCCCCACCGGTGCTCACACAGAGACTGCAGGGACCTTGATATCAAGGGCTCCCTGGGCCACTGAGATGATGATGATGATCAAGAGCCCCGAGCCTTGAGCCTCAAGCCGATCCATGGCGAGGGTCTCGATTCCGCTCCCATTCCTCGGGAGTGATATTCTCCCTGGCAAGCACCGTGAGTCACCGAAAACCCAACCCGAGTCCGACGCCTCAGCCATCAGGCCTCAAGTCCTCGACCAACTACTCGGATTGGGAGTCCTTGGACGAGCCTTCCCTGGAGATGCATAAGCACCACAATCTCCCCTCGGACCCGTCTCCCACAGTGTCGTGACACTGGTCCCCACCCGAGGACACATCATTCCTTGAGTTTGTCCGGGACATGGCGAAAGTCTTGTCTCTTACTACAGAGTCGAAGGAGGACCCTTGCATGGAGGAGCTGGAAATCCTCCAGTATGAGGCTCCACCTAAGGAGGCTCTTACAGTCCCCATCCCTGCCATCCTCAGGCGACTCCTCCTTCGGATGTGGGAGACACTGGCACTTTTGGAAGGCGCAACTCCCTCACTCCTCTATGGTGGTAGAATTGACCATACACCAGCAGAAAAGCTCAAAGACTCACTCCTTCGTGTGCCCCCAGGTAGGGAGTCCCGCACCCTAGACACCCTTGGACGCAAAAGCTACCAAGGCTCAATCTGGGTTGCCAAATCCAAGCCTACCAGCTGTATATCGGCATTTATCTCTGAGTCCTAGCAAAAGGACTCGCAGGTTTCTCAGGGTATCTCAGCGGAGATCACTCCCAGCAATTCCAAACCCTCACGAAGTGCATCGGGGAGTGCTTGAAGTACATGTCTCAAGCCGCCTACGATGGCCTCGAGTCTAATGTGAGGGTGGCTGCTGCAGGCATTGGTGCCCGATACCAGGCTGGCTGCGGGCATCGGTCCTCAAGCAGTGGGTCCAGGAGAAACTCCTCGACGTCCCCTGCCTCGGTGAAAACTTCTTCGGCAAACCGATGGAGGATAAGGCGGCAGAGATGGAGACTGAGTTCATCATGAGGACTCTGCTCTCCAGGAAGACCTCCAGCCTTCCCAGGAGAAACCGTTGGAGAACAGGAAAGGCTGTCCCCAATATCAGGCCCCCCAGACCACGCAGCAGGGTCACCAGGGCAAAGGAGTGGGCCAAGGCCAATGCAAGCGTAAGGGCTCTAAGCTGCAAACACTGGCTCCTGCCCAGGCTGGGTCAGGGTTTTGACTCCCTGAGCATAGTCTCTTCTCCTGGGGGGGGGGGGGAGCAGCTGCCAACAGGGGTGTGTCTGATCTACTTTGCCCATTGGTGGATGGTCATAACCACCAACATTTGGGCAGGTGGTCAGAAAAGGGCTACCTCCTTCACTTGGACCAGACGCCTCCCCCTTTCTTTCCTGGAGAGCCCCCTCAGACTCTCTTGCAGTAGGCTCTGCTACTGCAGGAACTCGCAGGCCTCAGCAGAGACCCCTCCACCTCAGGGGCAAGGGGTTCTACTGTTACTTTCTGTTCCCAAAAATAACAGGGGGCCTAAGGCCCATTTTGGACTTGTGAAACCTGAACAAGTTCCTGGTGCGGGAGAGGTTCAAGATGCTCTCCCCTGGAACATTGCTGCCCTACCTCCATCAGGGAGATTGGTTGTGCTCCTTGGACCTAAAGGATGCTTACACCCACATCCTTATTCATCCCAATCGCAGGCAGTACTTAAGGTTCATGGTCGGGGACGACCACTACCAGTACTGGGTACTACCCTTCGGCCTGGCCTCCGCACCAAGAGTCTTCACCAAATGTCTGACAGTGGTGGCCACCTACCTCCATCTCCAAGGGGATAGGTGGCCACCACTTACCCTGCCTGCCTGCCTGCTCCAGTGATATCAGTTTTATGGCCAGGATGGCCAACAGGGCAGTGACCTGTTGTAGGAGAAGACCCCGGTGGTGCAAGTCGAGAGGGTACTATCTAGGAAACAATGGAGGAGATGGGTGTAATGCAACAGGTACCCAGCTTGGACAATCTGTAAAGCCCTGGTATCTGTGGTCATAGGGGCCACCTGTGCGCAAAATGGACCAGCCAACCTCCCACCCGAGAGGGCACCTCGCTGGATAAGGGGAGATTGGCCATGCTCTTCAGGAACAAGTCAAAACCCTGCCCCAGCTGCAGCTGTGGGGCAGGCTGGGCCTTTTGAGGCTTTGGGCGATGTGACTGGCACGGGCCTTGTGCCTTCTGCTGGGCAGGCTGAGAGCTCTGATAGCCTTGGTAGCTCTGGTAACCTGAGTAGTACCTGCACTTGCGCAGGTAGAAGGCTTTTTGCCCACAGACTTCTTTTTGGAGGGATTCGTGGTCTTTCGGGAGAGTCTGTTCATGGTGAGCTGCTCTTTTTCTATCTCACAGGCCTTCTTCTCCATTGGTTTACCAGAGTTTTTCACCCCAGCAGGCCACATCAGCCAATTTGTCCTGGACCCACTGCTCCAGGTACGAAGACTGGAGCTAAGTTAGGCAGTGGGCCCCGATGCCCACTGCTGCCACCCAACTGGCCAATGCAAAGGCATCATATGCTGCCCCTCTCATGTATTTGCAGCAGTCCTTGCCATGCCCCATCAGGGTCCGAAAGGCCTCAGAGCATTCCAGGGATATTAAAGCAGAGAACTCATTAATGTCCGCCATGATGTCTTTGTGGAACATGGCCATGTACAGCTGGTAGCATAGTATATGAGCCACCAGCATGTGAATCTCCCTACCTGGTGGAACTGAGGCGTGAGTCTTGGAGCTCTTCATCTGATGCATGGAAGATTCCACCATGCATCAACCATGGAGTTGTGGGGCAACTGAGGCTTCTCAAAGCAAGGGCTCTGCTACACCCTGTACATGGAGTTTAGTCTCCTGCTGATGGCAGGCAACATCAAGGGGTTTTCTCAGATATGGAACAGGAGACTGCAGGATGCGATGCACCAGCACCGTGACCACCTCTTTGTGTGGCGAGGGGAACTGCATATCTTAAGCTCCTTGGCTCTCAGTTCCTACTCAGCCTCCAGAGGGAATAGAAGGGCCTTAGCCATGTTGTGGACAACTCATGAAAGGAGATGACCTCTGGTGGAGACTTGCACATCTTGTAGAGAGGGGACAGGTCCAATGCAATATCGTGGTGCATGTCCGAGGTTGGCAACTCCTCTGTTTCTCAGCCATCGAAGTCGAACTCAGATAAGAAATCAAAATAGTGGCTGGTCTCCTCCCGGCACCTCTGCTGCTTAGGCAGGGACAGTCGGGTTCAAGGTGCTTGATGCCAGTGAGTCACAGCATTGGAGTGGACATGCTGGAGGGAGAAATGGTGATCAGAACTGACATGGCATCCGATCTCTGACCTGACGGCCCTCTGAGACTGGGTAGGGCATGGGTCTCCAGGAATGGCTGGACCTTGGGCAGCAGTGCCATCTTGAGCAGTGGGCTTACTTCTGGCCTCAGGACACCCAGGGGCATTGGGGTCACCATGGTCTGGGCTGCCAAGAACGGTGCCATGCTCCTCTTGAGGAGCAACATCATCTCTGAACTCACCGGGGCTGGGTCAACAGCTTTAGCCACCGACTCCGGCACCAATGTCGGGGATTCCTTGATGGTCAAGGCATCGGAAGATTGCTGGAGGCCTTCCGGGGCTTTAGGAGTTGACTCCTCCTGCCAGGGTAGTTTAGCCAGCCGCTACCGGCCATCACCCTCGGAGTCGTGTCGAGAGAGAGACTCCGATGCCAGGGCCCCTGGGGTTTCCCCTGGCCCTCTGCATTGGCCCTGGATGGGGCGGAAGATTGGTCCTTCTGGGGCTCTGACCCGAGGTCAAAGGACAACCTCCAGTCCATGGCACCACAGCCCCTTGGCTCCGAGTGAGCACAGGCACCACATGATGCTGAAGCTGCAGCAGAGTCCCTTAAGGGCGTCGACACCAATATCTATGCCGGCGCCAAAGACACAGAGTCCAATGACCCGAAGAGAGACTCACACTGTTTCTCACGGTTCTTCAAGCCCTTCCTCATCATCTGTAGGCACAGATTATAAGTATAAGGCTCACGGTCGTGCCTGAGGCACTGGATGCACCAATTATGGCTGTCAGTCACCAAAATAGTGTGAGCAAACCTGGTGCATTTTTTAAACCCAATGGCCAGATTGCACATGTCCGGAAAGACAGCCGCCACTAAATCAAATGTCTCAAAGTCTCAGCCAGCCAGGGAAATGCACGGGAAGAAAACCCAGCATGGAAAAAAAGAAAAGAAAAGAAAAAAAGAATCAGCATCGATTGGATTGATTCCCCCAACAGGCGAGAAGGCAAAAGAACTACTGAAAACAAATGAAAAAATTCACAGTGGAGCACAATGTAGCAGGCCTTTTCTGACAGCAAGAGGACACATGTCCAACGGGCTCCATGGAAAAGAAAATAGACTGAGGGAAAGATGATTCCGGCGGGTGGGAAGGCAGGCGCACATGCATGATTGAGCTCCCAAAAGCTTCCTATGGAAGTTGGGGAGCATTCCCATGTGGGCTCCAGCAGGGATGTCACATGTGAATTTCTGCTTGTTCACGGAGAACCCAAGTTTAGATGTTTGACTGTTGTGATTGATCTGGACCCACTTATACCATTTGTCTCATGACACTCACTGCTCGATGCAGAAACCCTGCACTAGAGTCCAGCGCTAAAATTCTAGTGCAGGGTTTCTTAAGCAAGATTAGCACAGACATTTTGCTGAACAGTGCTGTAAGCAAATAGCATGCAAATGAACTGTGGATGAAAAAACTGTGCTAAACAAGAAGAGCAAGCCAGGCACATGCACATAGAGGTCTGCGTTAGCAACACCTACATCCCGCGCACAAAAATAAACAAACAGTTTGACACTTGTGCTGGATTGCTATCCGGCACATAAACAGAACATAAGAACATAAGATGCCATACTGAGTCAGACCAAGGTTCATCAAGCCCAGTAGCCTGTTTCCAACAGTGGCCAATCTAGGTCATGCATACCTAGCAGTTACCCCAAAAGACACAGGTTCCACAATGCTTGTATTGGGACAAGCAGTGGATATTCTGGGTCCAGGAACTTGTCCAAATCTTTTTTTAAACCCGGCTACACTAACAGCTTTTACTACATCCTCCGATAGCATTTTAGAGGCTGTATTTTATTCATATTAATCTGGCTGTCGGTAGGCAGGAGTAATTTGGAATCTTTAAGCTCTGTCTGCTCTGTACTCAAGGGCATTTGGGCCACTTTTATTTTTATTGGAACCTCTCTACTGATATGCCCTAACGTCAATCTTTTGCTAGTATCCGTCAAGGATACATTGTTCCAAACCATGCGCTCTTGGGTGACTGTCGACTTTCCCCTTTTATCTAGTTTAAAAGCTGCTCTATCTCCTTTTAAAGGTTAATGCCAGCAGCCTGGTTCCGTTCTGGTTAAGGTGGAGCCCATCCCTTCGGAAGAGCCCCTCCTTTCCCCAGAATGTTCCCCAGTTCCTAACAAATCCAAAACCCTCATCCTTGCACCATTGTCTCATCCATGCATTGAGACTCCGGAGCTCTGCCTGCCTTTTGGGTCCTGCCCATGGAACGGGAAGCATTTTGGAGAATCCTACCCTGGAAGTTCTGGATTTCAACTTCCTATCTAAAAGTCTAAATTTAGCCTCCAGAGCCTCCCTACCACACTCTCCTATGTCATTGGTACCGACATGTATCAAGACAGCAGACTTCTCCCCATTACTATCTAAGACCTTGTCTTGGTGGTGCGTGAGGTCCACTACCTTCGCACCAGGCAGGCATGTTACCAGGCGATCTTCACTTCCACCAGCCATCCAGCTATCTACATGCCTAATGATCGAATCACCAACTATAACGGCTGTCCTAACCCTTCTCTCATGGACGCTTGGCCCTGGAGAAACCTCCTCGGTGCGAGAGGGTTTTACATCACCTAGAGGACAGGTCCTAGCTACAGGATCACTTCCTGCTGCACCAGGGTGATATTCTCCTGTCACATGACCTCTCTGCTCCATGACAACAGGGATGATGCCAGACTGGAGGTGGGACTTCAGTACTATATCCTTGTAGGTCTCGTCTGTGTACCTCTCTGTCTTCCTTATGTCCTCCAATTCTGCTACTCTAGCCTCCAGAGATCAGACGCATTCCCTGAGAGCAAAGAGCTCCTTGCACCTAGTGCACACGTAAGACCCCTCACCAACTGGGAGAAAATCATACATATGACACTTGATGCAAAAGACTTGAAAACCCCCATCTCGTTGCTGGACTGCTGTCTGCATATTAATTTTAAGGTTGTGTTTAGGTATTTAAGTTCTTTAACTAAAAGGTATTTGCTGATACTAGGCCCTGCCTGATTTAACAAATACACTGGATTCACAGATTAATCAGCTTTAATCTAAAGAATTCCCTTTTCACCAAGATTTAGAAAAAATCCCAGAAGTAAATACTTACAATTGCAGATCTCTCTGCAGAAGTAGCAGTCCCTTTTTGTAGGCATAGATATTCTAAGCAGATCTTCTTCTCAGATTAATAGTGCTGTTTATGTGCCATATAGCATTCTGGAACATGAGCATAACATTGTTCTAGCACTTTCCTTGCCGGTTTTTTTCAGCACTCTTTCAGCAAAGCCAGAAAAAAGTGGCAGGTGCTGTATGCTAAAGAAACAGGCAGAAATTCCTCACCAGCACAGACCTGTGAGCTAACCCTTAATGCTTCCTCAGACCTTGCGTTAAATCTCGCATTGAGCTTAGCTTTCTGGTGTTCTGTGTATGTCTCTGCATCTGCGCTGCATAGCTAATTGCTTCATTACCATCCATTTAGTGTAGTTAACCACCTGTAAAAGGTGTTCTCCAGGGATAGCAGGAATCAGTGGAAGCATCTCCCCAGCTTTCAAAGAAAACCTTTGGGAGATGCCACCACACATGAGTGTTCCCCTTTCCTCCCAAGGGTGCCATCTTACTCAGTCAGATGATGTAGCTAGAGCCAACAAAAGAAGATGGCAAAAATTGTACAGCAATTCCAAGGGGAGGAGGGAGGGTTGTGAGAACTGATCTTTATCTTTATCTTTATTCATTGCTTGATATACCGCCCAAGTGTATGCGTCAGGGCGGTGTACAATCAAATCAAATCAATTAGAAAGTAGAAAAAGAAAGGAACCCCATTGTTTAAATAGAAAAGAGAAGAGAGGGACAGGGAGAGACAGAAAATGATAGCTAGACAAGGTGGTACAGGGGGGAGAAAAGGCCTGATGAGGGAACTGGTGGGGCAAGGTAACTTTAGGGATTGGGGAGGTCGAATGCCTGCTGAAAAAGGTGAGTTTTGAGTGAGCTCTTGAAGCACTGAAAAGATAATTCGGTACAAAGGGCAAGGATGAGGGAGTTCCAGAGTGCAGGGGCCAAGAAGAAGAAAGCGGAACGACGTGTAGATTCTAGGTGAACTGAGGAGGTGGAGGGAAGGAAGAGGCGATTACCGTGTGCTGGGTGGAGGAGATGGGAAGAAGGCTGCAGGCGGATGGAGTAAGCTAGATATTGGGGAGAGCCAGTGTGTAGTGCTTTATGGGTGAGAATGAGAATTTTATAGAGAATTTTATATAGTTGATTCCTGCTGTCTCTGGAGAACACCTGTTGCAGGTGAGTAACTGCACTTTCTTCAGGAACAAGCAGGAAGTCAGTCCTCACATATGGGACTCCCTAGCTACAGGCTACCAAGAACCCAGCCTTCTGCTGCTGCAAGCGAGTCAGAGGAAAGACTCCCAGTGTCCAGAGAGAAATATCGTACCGTTAGCCTGAACAAGAAGAGTCGGAGGGAAGGAGTTTCCTAAACCCCAAACAGATTACGGAGTACAGCCTGGCAAAAGGTGCTGTCCCATCAGGACTCCCTCTCCAGGCAGTAGTGAGCTGCAAAGGTGTGAACTTTATCTTTATCTTTATCTTTATCTTTATTTACAAGATTTGATTAACCGCCCAGGCCGGAGCATTAGGGCGGTGTACAATACAAAAAAAATAAGGCTGCAAGAAACAAAAAGTCAGAAAGGGAACGCCAACAATTGATAGGACAGGAGGGACAGATTAAGGCAGAAGGAGGAAAGGCCCAGAAGGGCAGGAGGACAAGAGGGAGGGGGGAAAAGAAGGTAAAAGGGATGGGATCAGTGTGGGGGGGAATCATGGAGAGTGGGGGGCGAGGTTCTGTGACGGGGCACCGTCGGCGGGGGGGGGGGGGAAGATCGAAAGCTTGGCAGAAAAGGTGAGTCTTGAGCAGAGTCTTAAAGCGGGGATAAGAGGGTTCTAGACGAAGGGACCGAGGGAGTGAGTTCCAGAGGGCGGGACCCAAAAAGAAAAAAGCGGAATGACGTGTCAGTTCGAGGCGGGCCTGGGCAGGGGGAGGGAGAAAAAGGCGGTTACCGTGGGCTGAGCGGAGGAGGCGTGGGGAAGGCTGAAGGTGGATAATGTCCGAAAGGTATTGAGGGGTGCCGGAGTGAAGAGCTTTATGAGTGAGAATAAGCACTTTGAAAACATAACGGAACTTCACCAGAAGCCAGTGTAAGGTGAGAAGGCAGGGGGAGACATGGGAGTGAGCTGAGGAACCAGTGACAAGACGGGCGGCGGTATTTTGTACTAGTTGGAGGCGGCGGAGCTGAATAGAGGGGAGGCCTGCATAAATGGCATTGCAATAATCTAGTCTGGTTATTACCAAGGACAGAACGAGGGTAACAACGGAGGAAGGAGGGAGAGAGGATTTGACGGCCCGGATCCGACGCAGGTGGAAAAAAGATGAGCGAATAACGGAGGAGATGTGTTGGTGGAATGAAAGGGCGGAGTCCAGAGTGACACCTAAGTAGCGGAGAGTTGGAACGAGGGGAATGGGGCGGGAGGACATGACAGGCGATAAGCTAGGGGAGGGGAGCCCAAAGGAAAACCAGATCGCGGAGGATTTGGCGGGGTTAACGTGCATGAAATTAGAGTCGAACCATGATGCAACAGAGGAAAGACAATGGTTGAGTGGAGTGAGGTCGGGGGCAGAAGAGGAGGTGTGATGGACCAACAGGATGTCGTCGGCGTAGATGTATGATGAGATGCCGGACTGTTGGATGAGCAGGGCCAGGGGCGCGAGGAAAGCGTTGAAGAGTAGAGGGGCGAGAATAGACCCCTGAGGAACACCACATGGTGAAGGGGAGGGGGTGGAGGAAGAACGGCCAACGTGGACTGAGAAGGTGCGTGTAACCAAGAATGAACGAAACCACTGCAAGACAATTCCACGAACCTCCGAAGTCAAATAGACGAGACAGGAGGGTGCGGTGATCGACAACATCGAAAGCAAAAGAAAGATCCAGGGACACCATGAGAGAGAAATCACCATGGTCATGAGCACGGTGGAGCTCAGAAAGTAGGGCTGTGAGGATAGTTTCAGTGCTATGGCCTACGCGGAATCCAGATTGGCGAGGGTGAAGGGCAAAGGTGGAATTGAGGAACCAGGTGACAGCCCAGCAGATGTCTGTCATAGGGACAAAGCATTGGCTTGCAATCAAGGTCTCCATAGCGCTGACGTAGCCTCCCCCTGTTGACTGGGGTCGTAGGAAATGGAAAGCTGCGAGGCTTTGTGGTTGCTCTGAGTATGTTGCAAGTATGTTGGGGACAGTAGAAGTGGAGCAGCTGAGCATTGGTCGGGCTGGCGAAGAGGTCGAGACTTGGGGTTCCCCAGAGTTAGAATAACTGCTGTGCCACCCTGGGATCTAATTTCCATTCATGCGGCTGGAGGACCCTGCTCAGCCTGTCCGCTAGGGCATTGTCTTGGCCTGGAAGGTATACCACCCTGAGGAGCATTCCCTGACCGATTGTGTATGAGCAGAGAGCTACTGCTTCCTGTCAGAGGCACTGAGACCCTGTGCTCCCCTGCTTGTTCAGGTTCTTCAGGTAGAACATCACGACTTGGTTGTTCGTTTGGACTAGCACTGACTGGTTCTGCAGGCAGTAGTGGAAGGCCTTGATCACCATAAAACTGGCCTTGAGCTCCAGCAGATTGATTTGTTGCTGGCTCTCCGCTAGGGACCAGTTGCTCTGCATGCACAGTTCCCCACCATGGGCACCCCAGCCCAGTAGGGATGTGTCCATGGTGAGGATCCTCTGGGGGTTGGGGGCTGAAAGGGCATGCCCTTCTGCAGGTGCTGTGTGCCCTGCCACCAGTCTAGCGATTCTGATAGTTGACGGGACACTGAGACCCTGTCCTGGAGCCTGCCCGTGGCTTGTATCCACTGCGAGGAGAAACACCATTGAGCTGCCCACATGTGTAGGTGGACATTGGGAACCACATGGACTGGATGTCATGTAGCCTAGTAGACGGGGCATGGACTGCGCCGATACTGTGTGGTGGTAGTGTACCTCGGTGGCCAGGGCCCTGAGGCAATCGGCCCTGTCTAGAGGAAGGAAGGCCCTGGCCTGGAGAATGTCCAGATGAGCTGCTATGAACTCCAGATCCTGCGTTGGAGTGAGGTGAGATTTGGGGTGGTTTATCACAAACCCTAAATGCTGCAGGATCTTGATAGTGTGGGCTGTGGCCTGTTGTACCTCGGAGGCCGTGTCCCCTTTCACGAGCCAGTCATCCAGGTATGGGTAGGTCCTCCCAATCAGATGATAGCTGTTTTTTAATTGGTAGATCTACCGGTTAAATGCCGATTGTCATCAGATGCTTTCCTCGCATGGAATGTTTATCTGGCTGTCTGGTTTGCCCCTGAAGAAGCCATTAGGCGAAGCAGAGATCTTTGTTGGGCAAGGGCAATTTTTTTGACCAGCTAATGGGCTGCAAACCTTTGGCAAGTGAGCTTGAGCTAGCTACTGCAGAGATTTCAGCTTGCAGTCTGGTGTTCCTGGAGTCTTACTGTAGCCTGCAATTTGCCATTTTCAGATAAGTTAATGGTTGGACTATGTTTCTATGCTGATTATTTGTATCTTATTTGCAGGTATTTGTGCTGCTGAATTTGTGCTTTGAGCTTCTAAATAATTATAGGAAAATAATTGTAGAATAGTAAATTTTGAGAGAGGGTATTGTTTAAGCGCTTTGACAATGGCCCTCAGTTTTAGTATTAAAGAACAGAGGGAGTTTTTTAAGCCTGTGATGTGAAGCTCTTTGGTTCCCCTGGGGCCTTTATGTTGCCGCATAGAAGGACAAGTCATTTCCCTGAGGCTTTTTATCCCCCTAATTAAATTATAAAAATTACTATAATGAAAATATAAAATTACTGACACAATTGATCAATTGTCTATCTATATTAGTTGTATGTTTTGCTGTTCTTCGTTACTCTGAGGGCTTTAAATTTAAGCAGGCTTTGGAAGATGTAAGGTGAAAACCCTTTGGGAAATTGTTCATAGAACTGTTATTTATCTAATTAGTTGGTGTTCTGGGAATGTGTTTTGGTGTTAGTGTATTACTCTGTGTTGTATTTTGTGTAGTAATAAATATTCATGAGATATATTTGCATCCGCTGCCTCCAGGACTGGAGGTCTCCCTCCTTGTTCTATATCAACAATTAGGGGGGCATGGGGTCGTGCCTCCTGTGCTGGAAGGTGGTGCGTCTGTAGAGGTTCGTCGTCACCAATGGCATGGACGTCAGGGTGGCATACCTTCCAGGGGAGCTCAATGCTCTGGCAGACCATCTCAGCAGAGTCCTTCAGCCACGTGAATGGGCCCTAAACAGGATGGTGGTGAACCCCATCTTCCAGATGTGAGGCAGTCCAGAGATCGACCAGTTTGCCACTCTGCACTCTGCACAATGCTCAGGTGCCTTGCTTCTGCTCCAGGGTGGCGTCCAGTGACCGGCCGGTCTCCGATGCCTTCCTTCTGGAATGGGAGGTGGGGTTACTATATACATATCCCCCAATTCTTCTATTAGCAAAGACGTTCAAATTCCAGGCTGACAGGGACACCGTGATACTCTTTGCCCTGTATTGGCCCAGGTAACCGTGGTTTCCTCTGCTGCTTCAGCTCTCTCAGTGGGAGCCTCTCCACTTGGGCTGCACCCCGGATATCATTTCTCAGGACAGCAGGATCCTGCTTTCTCCCAATGTACCGTCCCTGGCCCTCACAGCATGGATGCTAGGTGGGTAGTCCTCTCAGAGCTCCATCTGCCTATGGAGATGGAGGATGTCCTCCTAGCATCTCACAAGGAATCCATACACCATTCCTTCGCCTTTAAGTGGTGCAGGTTTCTCTCTGGTGTGATGACAGGGCTCTAGACCCCTTCTCTTGCGCAGTGGAGATACTTCTGGCATATCTCCTACACCTTAGAAACATAGAAATATGATGACAGAAAAAGACCACATGGCCTATCTAGTCTGTCCTTCCATGTCAACAACTACAACTACAACTTTCTGATTTGGGAAGTCCAATTCCATCTGCATGCACTTAAGCACGATGGGGGCGTGCCATTGTGGGTTGGATGGCAAGCCCATCTTTGCACACCCACTGGTAGCCCACTTCATGCAAGGTCTACTCCTTTCTAAACCTCTGGTTAGGTCCTCGCCTGTGGCGTGGGACCTCAGTGTGGTGCTGGGGCAACTCCTCTTAGCCCCCTTCTATCCTCTGGCCTTTTGCCCATTGAAATTCATGACCTGAAAGACCATGTTCTAGTGATGGTCACCTCAGTTTGCTTGGTTGGTGAACTGCAAGCCCTGGTGGTGCATGCACCCTACACCTGACTTTATTAGAACAGGGTGGCTTTGTGGACGCATCCACACTTCCTGCCCAAGGTAGTCTCTTCTTTCCACCTCAACCAGTCGGTGGTCTTGCCCATTTACTTTCTCAAACCTCACGCCAACAGGGTGGAGGCCACACTGCACACGTTGGACTATAAATATGCTTTGATTTTCTACCTGGAGAGGACAAAAGCCCATCGGCATTCTACCCAGATTTTCATTTCCTTTGACCCTAACAGGCTGGGCATGGCCATCTCCAAATGCACACTGTCCATTTGGGTCACAGATTGAAATTCCTTCGCCTGTGCTCAGGTAGATCTGAGCCTTGAGGGTC
Source organism: Ichthyophis bannanicus (assembly GCA_033557465.1). Taxonomy (NCBI): domain Eukaryota; kingdom Metazoa; phylum Chordata; class Amphibia; order Gymnophiona; family Ichthyophiidae; genus Ichthyophis; species Ichthyophis bannanicus. The sequence goes on from CM066035.1 coordinate 828,162,617, forward strand.
ATGTCACAACTTACAATGTCTGAGCCATGACTTTTTCCATGGCCAACTTGCACTCAACCTCCATAGAGGAGATTTGCAGGGCTGCCTGTGGTCCTCTGTCCATACCTTCACAGCCCATTACTGTTTGGATGGGGATTCCTGGCATGACAGTAACTTCAGCCAAGCCGTATTCCAGCATGCTTGGGTCTTAGGTTCAACGCCTTCCCACTGGCCCCTGTCCATCCCAGCTAACGTAAAGAGTCTTTCTGATATTGATGTCCACTAGAGATGTTGAATCGGATGAGTCCCTGAGAGGGACTACTCATGCTGTTTTTTCCCGTTCTCCTGTTTGGTTGTTCCGTTGGACTTGTTTTACCATTTTTTGGTAACCTGTTGCTGGGGAGTTCCATATGTGAGGACTTACTTCCTGCTTGTTCACTGAGAAAGTGTAGTTATTTACCTGTAGCAGAGTTTCTCTGTGAACAGCAGGAATAAGTCCTCACAACCCTCGCACCTCCCTGTGGAGTTGTTGCTTTTAAGCTTTGTCATACTGAGGCTCTGTTGGGTGGGAAGGCACATATGCGATGGAACTCCCAAAAGCGTCCTATGGAAGCTGGGGAGTGTTCCCACGTGGGCTCCGTCAGGGACGTCACCATATGTGAGGTCTTATTCCTGCTGTTCACAGGGAACACCTGCCAAGGATGAGTAACTATACTTTCAGGCAAGCCTGGATTTAGGAAGACCTAGGCAACTTCCTAGGGCACCAGATTTTGAAGGCAGCAAATACCAAGGACAGGGATTTCCCTTTTTGGTCATGTGGACTCTTTATTAACCTCCAAAAAGTTCAGGAATGCCCCAGCACTCTTCCTGGGATCTCTTCCCTTGGCACCAAACCTGATCCTATTAGCTTTTCCTCCAGTCTCTTTCCCACAGCCACTCCCCACTGGCCTCTTTCTCTTCCGTGTCCTATGAATCGCCAGGGATCTGCAGATTTCAATTTGGGAATCACTTACCTAGGCTAAATGGAAGAAGGGAAGGGAAGAATTGAATTTATCTCACACCTTAGACGTTCTAGGCAAAGTTGCATTCAGGTCCCCAGAGGGCTTACAATCTAAGTTTGTTCCCGAGGCATTGGAGGGCTAAGTGACTTGCTTATTAAGATCACAAGGAGCAGCAATGGGATTCAAACCTGGCTTACCCTCATTGTCAGCCCACTGTTTTGACCATTAGGCTACTCCGAATCTGTTTGCTTTAGGACCATGCTCTGTGATCTCTGGAGGAGAAACCTCCCCTCCTCACTGCTCTCTGGTCCTGTCCCTGATGTCAGCATCTTAAATCTGGCCCTGGGTTTGCTGCCTCCCTCTCTCTTCCATTCTCAGGGCATGAGCCAGTACAGATACACACATGTATCTGTACTGGCTTTGTTCATAATACACTGCTTTATGGTAAATAGATTGGCCCCTTCTGGATTGTAAAGGTGGCAAAATCTTGGCTCCATGTCAGCTGCACAGACTGAGATAGGTCTAGTTTGACTCTGTTCTCTCTCTGGGCTTAAATGTCTGCAGGCACATCTTAGAAAGGCTGTTTAGGTGCATCCATGTCACAATGTCTAAAAGTCTGTGGGAGGGGCAGCAATGAAGGTAGACCCATAGGAATGCTGTCTAAAATCACATTAACTCTGCCACAAAAGAGAAATGTCTCTGCTGCCATATGGAGCAAAATGAAGTCGTGCAGGATAAGGGATCAGACACATGCAGAAAACCATCCGATTTTAGAAATGTGCACATGTGAGAGAGAGACGTTTGTGGCATCGGCCACGTAGACATGTCAGGACAGTTATTTCGTGATGCACACATATATATGTTACCATTAATATGTCCTGGCCTGCCATTTTAGAAACAGACATATAGTGGTGCAGCAGCAGTGGACAATAAAGCTTCTAGGTTTTGAGTTGGCGAGACATATTGAGGGAGTGAGGGGATATTTTCTTCTTCATTGTACTGTTGATAGCTTGCAGAAATTAGCACTTTTCAAATATCTATTCATGCCCAAGGACAGTTAGACACATGGACATGTGTGTCACTGGTTGTAAACTTGTGGCCCCATTCTGAAATAAGGCACACATGTATTTCTTTGCTGGAATGCCCTGGACACGTCTCCGCCATTCCCCTGTGCAATATGGATATGGTCACGCTGGACACGTGTAAGCTCAGGGCATTCTAAAATGGCTCTTGGGAGATAGGTGTGATTGGGATATCTAGTCATTTTCAGACAGCCAAATCACAAAAAGGGCTTCTAAAATGACCCCCCTCCCCCCATTATGTGCGTGCACGTGTGTGTCGGGGGGAGGGGGAGTTTTTATCAGGCATAACTATCTGAAGATTTTTCCTGTATTTTATGCTCCCTCCCAGCTGGTGCTCCTTGTAGAGTCGTGAAATCACAGATCCTAAATCTGACCACTGAGTCTTTGTCTATTTATGCGATGATAGACTCTCACTTCAGAAGCTGTGAACACTGCTTCCTTAGCATTTCCAGCCCTGGCCGACCTGAGTCGGAAATCCAACTCAGGTGCCGCCATATGGCACTGGATAGCACTAACACTGAGACCAACTCTCATCTAGTGTCTTTTTCAGATGCAAGATGTGGGGACCCACAGAAAAGTCGGATCTGCTGTTAGTTTTGTGGGGGTATCTTGGTGACATGGATCCTGCTGATAAACTGAACAGATACAAAACTGGAAAACTTGGAGGTTTGTGTGTTTATAACGCTATGCTGTAAAGAGAGCCAAGGATGCCAGGAGTGGCTTGGGAGTACAGGAAGGGAGGGTGTGGAGGGGCTAGGAAACCCTTTCTGTCTGCAGTGAATGGTTACAGGTAGCAAGCAGAGTTTCTTGGCATGGTCGTTTTACCTTGAAACTGCAGTGGTTTACTTCATGCATTTTTCTTTCCTCAGGTTTTTTATTTTTATTTGTTTCCCTTCTTGCACTGTAAAGAACTTCCTACAGATTGGTTTGGTCTATTTTGATTCTAAAATCTGCCCTCCAGCCTCCCCCCTCCCATAGGTTCTTACCTAAATAAATATCAATAAAATACTCCAGAAAATGGTGGGCAGAATGACCTCCATCAGGTTTGTTCTGGGAGCTTGAGCCTGGGCCTATTGCAGGGACTTTGTGCCAGGACAAAGTGTTCTTGGAACACATTCTGCCGTGGACACCGCAGAGACTTGGTAGGGTGACTGAGTTCTTTTAAATCATACACTGGATGCTCTGGGGGTCACAGTGAGTTTGTAGATGGGCTGACTCATGAAATAACTGCAGCATTCTGGATAATTTTTTAAAATTTTATTTTAGATGAAATTATTTAGGTAACGTTTGCCTTGAGCTATACGACTTTGTAGAGAGATTGAGTGTTACTATAACCGATACTCTTCTAAACTTTCTTTGCTGTAAAACACCTGCATTCACTGCCTTCTGCAAGAATGTTTCTAATATAAAAAGATAGTGTGCGTGTCGGCTCTATAATAGAAACATAGATCTCTTCTGCTGATGCAATATTATCACTATTACAAAGAAAAGGGAGAAATAAATGATCTAATATAAAAATGTTGCTCCTTTAAGATATCGTACAAGGAAAGTCAGGTGTTTCTTCTCACACAGACCTGCTGTTCACTTTACTGTACATTTGATCAGAGGCAGAAACGTGAAAGGGAACGCCTAGAAAATGTTAGTGTGCACCAATATTTAGTAAACGTGGGCCTCTGTGCACAATCTGTAGCAGATAGCATGCACTAACATTTAATAAACATGACCCAGAGTGTTGAATGAATTCAATGGCCCTTTTGGCTTTCACATTCTCCTCCTTCCTGGTGCTGCTGGTGGAATTGGTACCCCATGGTGCCCAGGTTCATGATCTGCGACCATTCCTGAGGCTTAGCTCTGGCCTCTCCGATTGCTGTGTGATAGGGCCACTTTATGACATCCTATATTGTACTGCAGTAATTGGTGCTTAATTGTACTATCTTGTATGTAGTACGGGTGACCTTATGGCTTCAAGTAAGCATTTTTAGCTCTTGAGAATACATCCAATGTACAGAAACACCAATAGAACACATGTCCAGCATCTAAAATATGTCCGCTCTGGTACTGAAAGTCCATAGAGACTATTGGATCTGCATGTAGTTTCTTCACTCCTGTGGTAGTGGTAGTGGCAAGAGTAGGGGTTGGGCACTTATTGGCATTGATGCATGTGTTATGATTAGCCTACATAGGGGGACACCCTAGAAGGAGAGCACATTCATGGAGCAAGTCTCCCTTTTTGGTTAGACCAGCAGGGAGATGTGGGAAGACGGCGAATAGATCTTGATTGCTTGACACAAAAAAACCCAAATAAATGTAAGACACCAGGGTGGGTTGAAGATGATACTGAAGGTGGTGTGTTCTATTCTTTGGAATGTCCTAATCCGCGAGTGTCTCTAGACTTGTACTGGAGGTCTGTGCTCCTTGGAAAGCTGGTGGCTATGCCATTTTACAGTGTTTACATCCAGGAGTTTGCTTGTGTCAGCTCAGCTTTTCATAGTTTTACATACTGGGCGAGAAGGCAGTGAAATATTTATTTGCATTTCTTGTAGATTGACGAGCATAGTAGTTATTAGGGATGGCAGACTGGATAGGCTGTATGGTCTTCATTTGCCATCACATTTCAGTGCTTCTATGTTTAATCATATAGCCATAAAAGAGGTAATTATATGAAGTCATTCCCATAAGTGCCTAACTGACGTCTTATAAAATACTAACTGTGTAGAAGTATGTGCTTTAGCATGAAGGCGTGCACTTCGCTGGTAGATGTAGCTGAAGCATGGTCTGGGCATAGTGCAGGTGGAATTTGCATATATGCTCCTAGATTATAAAATACATTTAATCTATGTGCGCATGTGTTTAAGGTGCACGTGAACATTTATGCCTACATTCAGTGACACATACGGTAGTATTTTGTAAGGACAAGTAGGCGTTTACGTCTCTACAAAACAGCACCTCAGAGACACAATAGGTATATGCCCTAGTATAAAATTGCCCTCAAAATGTTCATTGCATTTACAAAAAACATTTTACCATAGTATGAAGAATTCAGACATGTACACAAGACACAAAGCACTATGGAGCCTGTCTATTAAGCCACGGTAGGCTTTTGCTGCTAACACGGCGCATTAGTGCAAATAGCACCATGTTAGCTGCAAAAGCCACACAGTATTTGTTGGGGACATGCACAGATAATGCTGCAAAAAATGAGGCAGCACAGTGGATACAGCTAACGGTATCCATCAAGGTGGCATTAGTTTCACCCGCAATGTGCGCAAAACCAGCGGTTACTGTGCACTGTGGATGTTTGTGATAACCACTGGTTGCAGACTCACCCACTCTCCACTCACACCCTGCTTAAGCAACTCACGTGCAGTCTGCGGATAGTGCCGGAAATTGCTAAGCTATCTGCACTTGCCCCATGCTAGCTGTTAATGCGGCATGCTTCTCCTGTGCTGTAGGCACATTAACAGCTAATGCGCCTTAGTAGACGGACCCGTAATTATAATAAAAATAATAAAATAGAAAAATGAAAAAAAGTACCCCAGACTGAAAGCAAATTGCAGCACAGGTTTCTAAACGACAGATGTCCTCATTAAGAGTGCATCATACCAGCACAAATAGAAATGATTTAAACTGCTATCAAAACTACCAGTAGTCCTCCATCAATCTTAAAATGTTGGAAAGTTCATCTCATCAAGTAGGGACCATAAGAGAAAAAGCCCTCTCTATAACATGAAGTGAGGAAACATGAAGAAACTCTTCCCCTTGTGATCGCAAATTACAGCCAGGAATATAAAATACAGATTTGCCAAGTTATCCAATTCCATGAGTGAGATTTTAAGCCACTCCTGAATTTCTGACAGTCTCATCCTGATGCATTATAGGGCCTGCAGCCTGATTTAAATGGGTAAAATCTGAGACTACAAATATCATACTGCATTGAAATGCAAATATAAAACCAGAACTAGCAAAATATTTCATTCCTTGACATCGGAGTCATTTGCTTTTTTACTTTAGGGGGGGGGGAGGGGCAAAGGATAAGGACATTATATTGGCAGTGGGGACAGGGGGCCCAGTTCACCATTAGTGCATGCAACATTTGGGGGGCACCCCCCTAAACTACACTTATGTTCCTGGAACTGGGTAGCTTGGCAACTCTGAAAATGACAGTGCATAGGACCATCACCTATCTAGAAGCTTGGAGGCACCTCAAGACTAAAACCTGTATATGAACAGAGAACATGGGGCCTGCTATAGGAGACTGAAGACTGTATCAGTCATTGTATTAATATATATTTTGTTCTTGTGCTTTGCCACGAGTGCTAGATTATTTGGCCAGTAACAAATGGAAACGAAAAACATGGAATGAAATTCTAACACAGCACTGACAGCTGCTCTTCTGTATGAGGTAGATGAGTAGATCCATTCTCCACTCGCCATAAATACATTTGGTCTTCCTGAATGTTGACATATTTAATTTATGAACGTTGTGTATGAAAGGTGCCATATAAAAATAGAATTGTATAATGAAACCATATACAAAGAGAGCATACAGGATCTCCATAGCAGTGTCTTAGGATCGACCCTAGAGCAGTGGAAGTAATTTGTATCGATCATAATTTTGATTTTAGCACCATGTGTTTGAACAAGTCCCAGTAGGACTGCAAATGCCACTTCAAAGACTTGGAGGCAATGAAGGACTATTCTTCAGGCTGTGCTATGCCAAAATGTGTTCTAGAGAAATAGAAGTAGTTGCTGTTGGTAAAGGTAGAGAAAGGGTTAAAATATCTTGAGGTTCATGGCTATCCAGGTTAGGCATGCATGGGTCTTCTCTTCCTGTTCCACCCTTGTTAAGACGCTTGTTTGCTGGGCTAAACCTAGCACAAGTCAAACAGGGAAACCACAGAAACAAGGCAAACTGGTGGGAAGACTAATTTTACTTACACAAATGAGCAGGTGGCAGAAGCCATCCTTGAAAGCAAACAGGTGCTACAGAGAGCACAGAATGAGAGAGAGAAAGAGACCAGGTCTAAGCTATGTGCTGAATCCTGTCCTCTGGCCTGGCCCTCTGATGAAGGTAAAGTGGAGCCATGGCAAGAGCCACAATTTACCATCATCTGAAAACTTTTGTTAGGGTAATATTTTATGATGTCCCATACTAGGAAGCAATAGGGTCTGGTCTGGGTGAGCTACAGGCCCACTTCAGGTCCTTGTTTGCTTACGTCTGACATGAACTCAAGTTGAGTAAGAATGTACTTAATAAACAGCATACAAGGTCTCTGTATAGCAAGAGGATTGAATCAAAGCAATCTTAAATAACTTGTTGTTGTTAAGTGCCGCCGAGTCGGAGTCTACTCATGGCGACCCTCTGGATAGCTATCCTAAATTATGTTCGGTCTTCATTCAGGCGGCTCATTGTTGACAGACTGGTACCTGTAGCTGCTGTTATTGTATCGATCCATCTCATTGCTGGCCTTCCTCTTTTGCGTTGACCTTTTATCTTGCCAAGCATGATGTCTTTTTCTAATGATCTCTCTCTTCGCATGTTGTGTCCAAATTATGAAAGTCAAAGTCTTGTCATCTGAGCTTCTAAAGAAAGCTTAGGTTTGATCTCCTCTAGTACCGACTGGTCTGTTCTTCGGGCAGTCCATGGTATACACAGTATTCGCCGCCAGCACCATAATTCAAAGGCATCAATTTTCTTCCTGTCTATCTTTTTCACTGTCCAGCTTTCACATCCTTATAATGTTATTGAAAATACCATGGCTTGAACAAGTCGAATTAAATAACTTATGCTTCAAAAAAATAAAGGGGGTAACATTTATGGAGTGGTAGATACAACCCTAAACAAACTCACAGAGGGTGTAGCATGGAATGTGTATACCCTTTGGGAACCAAACAGGTACTCGAGACCTGGAATGATCACTGTTGGAAACAGGATACTGGGCTTGATGGACCCTTGGTCTCACCCAGTATGGCATACCTTATGTTCTAACCTGCACAGACATGCAGGTACAACTCTAGCCATCTTACTGGACAGACTGATGAAAGATAAAAAGCATGCTGGTTTTAATCTTTCACAGTTCAAATGTAAATAGTTTCCGCAGTTCATATCCATGTTACGTTCCCTGTTATCTGTAAACTTAGGTCAGGTCTTAACTGTCTGAGTAACATTTTGTTGAATGTAAACCGCACTGATAACAAATAGCGCGGTATATAAGAGCTGTTAAATAAAATACATAAATTAAATAAATAAATTTACTATGTTTTCTATATAACATTAATTTTTTTTATTTACTTATCTCTAGTCCTCTGTAGGTTATAAGTACACATAACAAGCTTAAAAATGAATATAGCTTTATGTTTTATGTTGTATGTTTTATTTCTAATAGCCCCAACAATACAACTCAATCAATTTATTTTGCATTCACTGCCGAAACTCTCACAAAGCACATCATGGAAAAGACATGCATTCAAACATGTCCTGAAATGCAGCATGTCAAGCAGTGACCAAAGTACCATTAGTAAAGAATTCCATAAGTTCAGTCCATCACAGGACAAAGAGAAAATATTTACCATCGGCAGTGCTGTCAGAACTTAGAACATTAGCCTATTTTCAGCATATATGCCATGCTAACGCCACAGTGCAGTAGTGACGCAACTTCTCTGACCTGCTTACTAATGCACTTTCTTTTGACCAATCGGAGTCTTTTCTGCATTTTTAGTACCACATGTGTAACTAAGACCATTCTTCTCATGCTTTTGATGCGTTTGATTTGTGTCCTGTTGCCTTTTCTATACTGTGCAGTGTGAGCCTATTGCCCAAAATGCTTATGAGCTGACCTGTTTGGGGAGGGTTGTGCTGTATTGATATGTGCATGTGTAATATTTATTTATTTATTTGATGAATTTGTATCCCACTTAATCACAGGTCAAAGCGAATAACAGTGAAGATATATCATATCATGTAAAAAAAAGCATAATACAATATATACTACAAAAGAAAGAAGATGAACATTTTTTTAGTCAAATGTAGATCCATGAATACACATCTTGATCAATTTATTTGTAATGCATATATTATCTATCTATCTATATCTAAGTCATGATGATATCAAAAAGACTGAATCTATGGGGTATGTTTACTTAAGAGCAGTAAGGGAGCACCGGATTACGAGTGTAAACAGCAGCATTAAGGGTATTTGCATGTGATAAAGGACGGGGTGGGGAGTAGGCATTCTGGTGGTAAGGGCGCCTGGTTCCACTTAACAGGCGCTAACAGGACACCGGGCGGTAAGGTAAGAACATAAGAACATAAGATATGCCATACTGGGTCAGACCAAGGTCCATCAAGCCCAGTATTCTGTTTCCAACAGTGGCCAATCTAGGTCATATGTACCTAGCAGTTTCCCCAAGAGACACAAGTTCCACAATGCTTGTACTGGGTCAAGCATTGATATCTTCGGTCACTTCTTAATAATGGTTTATGGACCTTTCCTCCAGGAACTTGTCCAAACCTTTTTTAAACCCAGCTACACTAACAGCCTTTACTACATCCTCCGGTAACAAATTCCAGAGTTTGCACCTTAATGCAGGATAAGAGAGACCTTGTGAAAGTCACATTTTAGGTAATGGAAGGAAGGAAAGGTAAGAGTTGATGTACATGTCAGATCCATATGTATCCTGCATGTTATTCAGTAAGTGGGATGATAATGTGGGAGGCAGTTGTACTGTCTCAGTGAGGGTTGCTTATGTAATCTGCTGCAATGTCAGTGAGGTATGTTTACTAAAGAGTATTAAGGGTGCACTGGTTAGCAAGCATTAATGGCAGCGGTAAGGGTGTTATCATGCAGTAAAGACTGGAGTGGGACATAGGTGTACCGACAGTAAGGGCCCTTGGCTCCACTTATTGGGCGCTAACAGGACACCAGGCGCTAATATGCCAAGCGTGCACCTTAATGTCTGAAAATGGCAGTCACCTTATCACAGGATAAGGGAGCCCTTGTGAAAGTCACATTTCAGGTGATGGATGGACAGAAGTGTAAGAGCTGATGGACATTTCTTATCCATATGTATCCTACATATTAGTAAGTGGGATGATAATGTGGGAGGCATTTCTACTATAACAGGGAGGGATGCTCACTTAATTTGGTGTAATGTCATTGTGTGGCAGAGGTTTGGGAAGAAGGGTACCCTGAAGGAGCCAGCATGGCCATGATGTGACCATCAAAAGGATGACTGGGCAGGAGTGGTGCGAATGATAAGTCTGAACAATCAAAAGGAGCAATATCATACCAACCTCATCTTAAAAGCTAGCAACAAGCCTAGAGAGCTCTTTGAGATAGCTCCTTTGTAAGGGACCGGACTATCACAAAAGGATGATGACAAGATTCACCCACAAACATTTGCAGATTTTCCCCTTGCCAAGAACAACCCCCCCCCCCCCTTGAGAACCCAAAACACCACCAATATCTCCTCTTCTGTGCAAAACACAGGTACTACCTTACCAAACAAATGGAGTGAATTCCACATCCTCACAATTGAGCAAGTTACTTGCACAGTCACTGAGCTAAACTCCAGCACAGCTCCATCAGATCCCTGCCCAGTGGCATGGATAAAATCAACAAAAGAAGAGCTGGTCAAATTCATCCAAGGATTAATAGCTGCCTCCCTAACCCAAGGCTACATGCCCACTGAACTCAAAGAAGCCACAATATGGCCAATCCCGAAGACAACTTCACCGGACCCCACAGATCCAGCTACATACAGACCTATATCCAGCTTCCCGTTTCTGACCAAACTTATTGAGAAGACAGTACAGAGACAGCTCCAAGATCACCTGGACACACATGCTCCACTAGACCTGCACCAACATGGATTTCGCCCTAACCACAGTGTGGAGATTCTACTCATCTACCTACTTGACACCCTACTCAAAGGAATCGACAATATCAAAACTGGTTTCCTGCTAGTATTCATCGACATTTCCTCTGCTTTTGACACAGTATCCCACAATATCCTCTTAAGCAGACTAACAGACATCGGCCTACGCAACACCAGCCACAAATGATTCCAATCATACCTCAGTGCCAGATAATAGAAGGTCAAAGTAGGATCACACACCTCTGCTCCATTTCACACAACACAGGGAGTCCCACAAGGATCTTTCCTCTCTGCCTTTCTTTTTAATATTTACATAAGGCCAGTCTGCAATATCTTCAAAAAGCACAAGTTACAATACGCTATCTATGCTGACGACATCATGGAATACACCCCTATCAGCCTAGACTCTCCAGACTACTCCTCCATGACAAATTGTCTACAAGAGCTATCCATCTGGCTTTCCAACAATAACCTAAATATAAATATGAAAAAGACTGAGGCACTAATCATCACACGGAATACCGCATCCATCCTCCCTGCTTCAATAACTGTGGCAGACTCTATCATCCCAATTAAGGTCGAAGTTCGATAACTTGGAGTAACTCTTGACTGCCATCTAAGCCTACAACCTCACATCAATAGAATCACTAAGAATGCATTATACAAGCTTGTCACCATACGAAGACTCAAGCCCCTTCTCAACAAGGAACACTTCCGATCAGTTTGTCAAGCAATTATAACCCCTATTCTGGACTATTGCAACCCCATTTATCAAGGTCTACCTAAGCAAGCTACAAGATCTTTACAACTGGTCCAAAATACTGCCCCCAGAATCATCACTGATTCAAATAAGCAAGATCACATAACACCCCTCTTACACCAACTCCATTGACTTCCAATTACCGCACGTGCTAGATACAAATCTGCCCTGATTGTGTTCAAAATAAGAAACAATATGTCAGAGGGAGTCCTAGAGGAGATGTTTTGCACCAGTCACAACAGGCCTAAGAGACAGAGCACAATAGACACCATTCCTATACCCTGTGCATACAAAGGAGCAAGAGAATCAACCACAAGGAGAGCATTCTCGATGGCTACACTTGCTATCTGGAACACTCTCCCTGGAAAATTGAGGTCCACCATTGACATGAAGGACTTCAGAAAGCAACTAAGACCTTCCTTTTTGCTGACCAATTCAATGAACCCATCTACCTCTTGAACAGTTGAACTTCCACCAAATACTTTATGTATATATGTTCTCTGTAAATAAGATATGCCTCAGTGCATCTCTCGCATGTCACCCTCCCCACTGAGCCTCATAATAAGTTATTTGTAACTGTGAGTTTCATAATAAGTTCCATGTAAATGTGTGAGTTATAATGTAAACCACTTTGATTTAATGAGAAGGTGGTATATAAAAACTGTTAAATAAATAAATGATTAAAATGTTCCTGTGTGGGCCATGATGTAGCAACTGTCAGGAGAATACATGACTGTACATGATGGACATATACTGATGGATGGGCTGTAGAATAGATGGCAGTAAATGAGTGTGGTATGGCCTTGCTGCCTCGATGTACCTGATGTAATGCACCAATGCAATTGATGTGTGTTTGAAAAAATAGAAGCTGTGCCAAGAGGAAGTTCCAATAACAGCTATTTGGCTGTGGCAGCTGTCTCAGCTTTTCTAAACACCATACGATCTTCCTGACATATGTGCATATAACAACTGGACAAGTGTCTCTCATGACCATATGGACCAAGTAAGGACATGTGATGATCTCTACTGGTGGCCATGCCAGGAGTGGGATGTGCCTGCATGTACTGCAGACATGTGATGGAGCCATAGATGTTCAGTCACAGTTATGACGAAATAGTCCAATTATGTACAGTCACGTGTCAGACATCTGTAGGGTGAACATATCCAACCCATTGCAGTGTGCCACAGCAGAGCCAATAGTCATGCTGCCAGATGGGCATGATTGCATTGTGCAAGCTTGCAGACCCAATGTGCTATTGTAACACACAAAAAGGAATAATGATGTGTGTCTTCCAGTCAATACAGACTCCAGTATATATTGTAACAGTATATTGAAGTGAGTCTCCCACAGCTACAAAGAGAACAAGTGGGATTCAAACCCTGGTCTGTTACTTACTGAGCCAGTGTTCTAAGTATTAGGCTACACCTCCACATTCTTCTCCATAGCACTGTCTAGAATTGAAGAGACTGCAGGTCCCTGACTGCAATGGCCTAAACCCAGGACATGAAAACATGGCTGGCACATTCTGAGACAGTGGTAAACCACACCTTGGGCCTGCCTGCAGTGACACACATGCAGTACAGACTGCACTGGACACTCAGTAGTGCATCTGTATGACAGTAACACAGCTGCAGAATAAATCTCTTGTCCAAAGGCCAAGCCACATGTGAGGGCAAGATGCCCATCCCTCCACTATACCTCCAACGCCAAACAGTTGCACACAGAGGTCCGCTGGGCTGCAGTGCGGCACTAACCCCTGAGGCAGCATGTACAGTGCGTGCATTCCCTCATGAGCTGCTGTACACTGCAAGATAGGTGTATGTGCAATTGTACTTAACTCAGACCTCATTCATGACTCATGAAATCCATGGCAGACCATCCTGCCCTCTTTAGGGGGCCATACACATTTGTTCCAACATCATAGAAGATATGTAGGCACTGGGTAATGCTCCAGTGATTACATTCACCACTATGGCTGCAATTGGAGCTCTGTGTGGCAGTATTAGTTAGCCCCTCTATTAACCATGATGCACGACACAGTCTGAGCAGCTATATGCAACTTTTGCCCATATAGAGAATGCTGCGATACATCACAACAGCTCTGCAATAGGCAGGGACACTGTGTGCTTCCTTCACATAACAGCCACCACATGTGCAAATAACCTTTTTCACCAGTCATCCTAAATGTGAGGAAGGGCACACATCACCTGGCCCCCAGAGCAAGCACTGCAATAAATGGATGCTCCAGGTCCTGGTGCAGATTTGTTGCACTGCTAGCATGCTGTAGGTATTGCCTACAGTATGTGATAGTAGTTATTTGGTGTTCTGTGCAATTGTAGCATGTACTAGGAGCATGCTTATCTGGCTCTTGTGTCCTGCACCTGTTGACCAGGGGCTCTCCTATAACATCTCCTGTCATTTGCTAAGGTTGTGACAGTTGTTTCCAAGGAACCTTCATGGAGTGAATGTTGTCTAGGCAGGAAGGGGGGAGGGGGTGCTGACACCAACCAGCAGGGTCTGCCAAGACCAGAATTATCAGCGGGTTATGAACAGTCCAAGAAGAGCTGCTAGCCTATCTTTCTGAGAATTCTATTCATCTAGATCAATCACAGGCAGCTTGCATATGTTGGGCAACACTGGTCTGTGTCAGCCACTCACAAACCATCTGTGTCCAGTCTGCTAGTCCTCTCCCACTGCATGTACACATAGCCACCATAAAGACATGGGCTTTGTACAAACAGTATGAACATCCAGCAGCCTGGCTAATGACTGGACTGTAATAAAGAGACAGCACCCATATTATTACACCTCAACCCTATATAGCACTATGTGGATACTTAGCCATGACATGGTCACAACTTGGTTAGAGTGAGAGTGGCCTCAGCATAAACTGATGTGTGCACCTAGCCATGCTCGTGGCAAACCCATGTTAGGAGGGCTCAGCAGTTTACCTAACCTCCAACTCATATACATCCTGTGCAAACTGTGGTAGACAATACCCAGAATCCTCTGCTTTTCATTTGTGTACCTTTTTATGTTGAAAGTAGGGACAGCTTCTGAAATGCAGGGTGCACTGGTAAGTGCCCCGGAGACAGACTGCGAGTGCATGTGGGCCCATAGCGGCTTACATCTGTCACATTCCCGAAAACTGTTTCCCCCTACACAGCTTTGCACATTGAACAATGAACATAGTGCCATGCTTAGACTTCAATATGATGTCATGTCCTTAGCCATGGACACTGCAAAAATGGCCAGTGCAGCATAGGCACTCTTCCATGCTTCAGATCCAGTTGGGTCCCCCCCCCCCCCCCCCCACCAGGAACGCGTGGAAGCATGGCAGGTTGGACATGGGGTTAGATGTTGGTATAGTTGCTGGATACACATACGCCACCATTCTGTGCCTCTTTGTACTTTACCAACATCCTTGTGACTGTCACACTCTGAGCCCATAGGGAACAGGTGAGGCTATCATGCAGGCCCTCTGATGTAACACATGCAGACACTGAGTAGGCCCGCATAGCTTCTGGGAATATGAACATAGGCTTTGTCCAGCAATGGGACCTATGAAGGACACATTCTAAACATGTATGATACTGTTCCCCCGACCCCTACCCCCACCTCAAAATTCACCTCCAGACACTGCCTTCCTATATGGTAGCACAAAAAGTAAATGTTACTCCAGAGGAAACAAAGTATTTAACACAAAGGAGGGAAATGAGGGTAATGTAATGAGAACTATGGAATGGCCTCAGACCAGTGGGTTACTTCAAGACAGACACCTATAAACATAGTGTCTATCAGTACCCTTTAGCATCAATGGCCATATGTCCACGTTTTTGTTAATGATTATTAAGCACACCTTTCTCCCTTAACAATGTCTCGTGTATACTTGACTTTTATAGATCTCTTTAATCAACTTTTCATAATCAAATCTTGCACTTAGCTTTCTGTAATGCCGTAATGCTGAAGATATCTCCAAAAACTGTGTATTTTTCTCTCTTTCTTTCTGGATATCTCAGCTGTCCCAACGCCTCACAAACAACGTTGACACGCGTTTCTCTCAGTGGCTTGAGGTTCTTCAGGGGACTAATTGCATAACAGCCAAATGTTTAACTGAAAAAAAGATCATAAAAACTAGCATAAATTCAATATAACCACCATGTGCTGTGATAAATACCAAAATATAAAACTTATTCATCCCTTTAGAATATCATAATTGAGCTAAAATTACAATTAAAATCCTACCCAGAAATTTGGCTGTAGTTGATGCACAGTTTACGTTGAAAACATGTTACTTCCGATCGCTCTAGTTGAATCTGGCGACCACTTGAAAAAACGCCGCGCATGGGCACACATGTAGGACCTCCCCTTCTTATAGTCACTCATACTCTCAGAGCACTGAATCTACGTCAGATCAGTAACCCAAATCTACGTCAGAGCAGTAACCTAATAGCCTTTAGCAGACTCCCCATTCTATCTCGGCGTTCAATCCTGCTGGCTGTAAAGTATGTAGCAAAAAAATCCACCTTTGTTCGTGAAACAGCAGTGTTTGATTTAGGGATTTGCCAAACATAGAATAGTCTTCCTATATGGTGGCAGGCGATACAGAGATCAACATGACATCCTGTGGCACATTTCAGCAGCAGGAATTGTTCATGCACCAGAGAGGTCAGTGTCCCACAGTCACATTCAGGCAAAGAAATGCATTTTGACTCTCTTTTGGAGTAATAGGTAATGCACTGATGAATTCTTTGGTCAGTAATCAGGAGACAGGTGTATATTGAATGCAAAGTGGCATGATATAGCATACTGCGCATGGAGCAAAGAATCCCCCAGATTGCACTCTGTGAGTGCAGCATAGGACAAGAGCAACGTGTATGCAGGTAAATCACAGAATCTTTCTAGGGTCACCAACTAAGTGGCTGAAATGGACATTCACAGAAGCCAGCCCTCCACTTGAGCCTAGTTCCCTATAGTCCTCAGCTACACCAGGTGGGATGACAGTGTTGCCAAGGATACAGCTGTTATGGCAGTTGGCATTAATCAGGCCTCTTACCTGTGCAAATTGTTGTGTCCTGAGGTCTGGAGGCTCAGTCAGAGGTGAGGGGTACAACACACACACACACACACACATGTGACCCCCCCTGCTCACTCCAGTCAAACCAACAGGCAATATGGGAGCTGCGCAGCAATGTCATGTTGGGAGGTAAGTGTAGGGGAATGCTGCAGGGATGTCCCTTGACGATGGTGTAACTGGGAATGCATTACAGCATCATAGCCACAGGTTGCAACTACTTAACTGAAAACTAACCTTCTGCTTGTAAATGGGGTCTCACACAGTATGTAGAGTTGCTGAATAGCTGACTTGCAGCATGTTGTATGCACAGACATAAAGCCTGAGCATCATATGCATGCATAATGCATTGCTGCGATTCACACTCCTCTGGAGACACACACACACACACACACACACACACCTGCTGTCCAAAAGTGGTGCACGTTGGCATTCTTACCTGCCCCTTAGGCCTCCTTTAATGCTCCACCATTGCCAATGCCTGCTCAGTGTGCAGGCACTATTACCCCACTCTGCAAAGCTCAGGCGCTGTCAGCACCCACTCAGTGGGCTGGTGCTGTTGGCATGCTCTGCCATCCAGCTGTTGGTAGTACAGTTACTCAGTGTGACAGCTGAGTGAGAGGACTCATGCTGGACAAAATCTTGATGGTTTCACATGATGATACTGTTCTGGAAAGGTAGAATAAAGTTAACACACGTGGACATACCATTCCTGATCCACAGGCTGGTCTCAAACCCATCACCCTTCTCTCATACACACACTGGCCATGTGTTTGCAGCCACAGAGCAGCCATGTGGGTTTATCAATCCATGGGTATATATGTGGTCATTGTCAGGATGCATGAGGGCATGAGTTGGGGTATGCCTATGTCTGCTTAGATCTCTGCAGGCTCTGTGCCATTCAAATCTGTCTAGGTAGGTTAGACAGGTGTGGGAGAGGGACAATTTGTTAAGTCTCTATGTTGCACAGCATTAATATGCTGCTGGTTCAACTGACATTCATGTTTTACATATGGGATCTGTCCAGCCAAAGGGGCAGGCCATGGTACATGAACACACACAAATTCCAGACCACGGGTGACCTAGCAGAAAAGCAATGTACCCAGTTCCTGGTGCGTGCTTGTGGGCCAATCATGAAATAATCTCATATTTTGCAGACCATAATATGTACTTTAGATTCATATGTGGCTTCAATGGTTGTAACTGGCTGTGTAATTACTTATGGAGGGGTCACCAGTTCATGCAAAGATTATGGTCATCATTTGGTAGGTGAACGAGCAGGGTGGTCATTTTTCCTCTGACATGGGCTGTAATCATATTACATAGTATTCCTACTTCAGTGGCATATTTTTCACCCCACATGCACATATCCACTCAATATATGCAAGTGGTGGGCATCCTGGTCCTAGGACCAACCCATCCACTAGGCAAACTAGCCAGGTGCCAGGGTCCACCGATCATAGTAGTCAGCATGCCAGCCAATCCCTCCCTCTCTGCATGCAAGACATAGCCGCCGTTTCAGTACTGCAGATGACCTTATTGAAGTTGCAACCATGCAGCTAGTCGCAGCATGCCGCTTCTACACCCCTCCAGCCACTGTTCCCTCTAAGCTGTGCGCGTGTGCGCGTGCACACACCTTGCCAAGCGAGCGCACATACTTTACAACAGAGCGCACAAAAATTACGGTTCTGATTCTGATAGAAAACAACACAGATGTCTTAAAATTTAAAAGTAGTTGTGTATTTATGGTTTTCACAAGTTCTACAATATTTTCTAGTGCAATCAATGTGGTGTATATACTGTATTCTGACGTGTAGTCAAATTTTAAAGTATATAACTCCAAGTGTCGTTATGTGGTGCACAAAAATTTAACCTTCCTTCAAAAGCTGCACAGCTGATATTTTATGCGCACACAGCCTAAAGAAAATTAGAGGGAACATTGCCTCCAGCGGGGTATGGGCACGCATGCTGTTGCCTTAGACCTCGGTAGGGAGGGATCATTATGTGCTCTGCTGTACCTGCTGATGACATGCTTGGCATGCCACTGACAGTGGCAACTGCAGCGCTGCACCTGACATGCAAGGCTGGGACACAGACTTCTTATGCACCAGGCTGCAGCCACTGCGACCTCTATCCCCACCTTCACAAAATGCTGACATGGCAGCATGGTGGCAGCGGGGGAGGCGCTACTCCTTTTTGAGTGCGGTAGCATGTATGTGTGCTGCCACTGTCACAGGAGAGTCATACCAGACATTGCAGATGTACATCCTAGGCAGCCACCTTGTCAGCCTAGTGAACCAGCTAGCCCCACTGCATCACTCACATGACCACCTTTGCCAATTTGGCACAAACAACATAGTGCCCTTTGTTAATAGGGCACCAAGCTGTTACTGCCAATGGAGCACTACTATCACTAATTTGTGAACTACAGTGGATGGAGCAGATTGCATACATTAAAATAGTCTCTCTCTCCTCAGAAATAGCTCTTACTGTGAGCTTTCAGATGGCATTAGGGTTCCCAGCAGTGGGACCTCTAACACATGGTAATACAAACTGGCGTTAAAGGGGCACATGCTATCCCCACTCAGTCTCCGCCCCATTAACACCCACTCTCCACCTCTTTTTACTGTAAAGCTGTGGGACCAGCTTCTGCACATTAATCCAGCACTATCGACACTTTCTGCGGTGTTAACACCTGTTAATGGCACCTTTGCTCCCTTAGCACTCTTTAGTAACATACCCCTATATGGGTGACAGTTGCTTTATAAACTCAGGCTGTTGTTAGATTTGCCTAGTAAGCCTGGGTGTACAAGTCCACTGGATGTTTTAAGGGAATACTCCAAAATACTAGGATCCATTCTGGTCCTAGAGAAGTCTTTGTAGGCAGTAGTATCTTTTATGGGATCAATCTGCAAATTTTTCACATATTGGGAACCACATGGGGTCCTCTTTCAGGTGCTGAAGCATGGCCTCAAAAGCTCTTTTTTTGGGGCAATTTTAAATTGGTCTGAAATTTGTTTCTGGAGGATGTAGTAAAAGCTGTTAGTGTAGCTGGGTTTAAGAGCAGTTTGGGCAAATTCCTGGAGGAAAAGTCCAGAAACCATTATTAAAATGGACTGGGGAAATCCACTGCCTACTCCTGGGATAAGCAATATGGAATTTGTCTACCTTTTGGTAACCTAACAGGTACTTGAGACCTGGATTGGTCATTGTTGGAAAAGAATACTGGGCTGGATGGTCCAACCCAGTATCTAAGGTTCTTAAAAGGTGTCAGCCCATAAAGAATATGCATAATTTCCACAGAAACAGACTACTAATCTGTGTATTAATATTACCATGTAGATTAAGTACCTGTTAAGAACTGAAAGGTGAAGTGGCCTGATTGGCAAAACTTGTTATCTCCAGGAACAAGCAGGAATGAGTCTTCACATATGGGTACGTCGGTACCGACGGAGCCTGCGCGGGAACGCTCCCCAGCGTCCAATCAGAAAGCTTTTGGGAGCATCCCTCAGCGCCTGCGTGCTGCCTTCCCGCCTTTCCAACTGTCTCTCCTCAGTTTTCGTTTTTCCGCGGAGCCGGCAGGACGCCCTCCTGTCACCGCAGAAACTTTTTTCTTTAATTCTTTTCAGTTCTTGTTTTCTTGTGGTCGTGGCTGTTTTCCCACCGCCACCGGTACTGCCGATGGGGTTTTTTCTTTTATTTTTCTCAAACTGAGGGAGAGTTTCCCTCAGTTTTTATCTTAAAATTTTTTGGGCCTATAAGGCCTCTCCATCATGGAGCCTTCTTCTCCTAAGAAGTGCCTTCACTGTGGAAATACAGTTTTCTTTTTAGACTCCAATAATTGGTGTCTAACCTGTTTGGGCCCTGACCCCTTTTCCCCTGAACCGTCAGGCTTCAATGCTGCGAGAAGAGATTCTCTATTTCGAGTTTCCCTCGATACCGTTTTCCCTCCCTGTGTCAGGGCACCGGCCATTTCTTCTCTACAGGATCAGGTAACCCACAAACAGTCTGTTAAGACTAGCCAATCCTTGAGTGGTAAGTCTCATGCTAAGCATGCTGATGGCCCTGGCCTTGCCCTCAAGACCCCATTGGCATCAAAACCCCGGCGGGAGTCTTCGGGCTCCAAAGCATTTCAGGGGTTTCAGGTTGTTCCTGGGGCTCACCCCTCACAGAACATACCTGAGCCATGCTCGGGGGTGGCATCCGCTTTGAGCGGTACCGATAACCCGGCATCGGCACCGGTGTTGAGTGCTGCACTCTTCATCAGAGATCGTCATCTGGCGTCCTCGGTACCTTCGGGACCGATCGATACGCTCCAGTTTGACTTTCCAGTATCTAAGCAATGCACGTGGTGGCATCCGCTTCGAGCGGTACCGATAACCCGGCATCGGCACTGGTGTTGAGCGATTCACTCATCACCAGGGATCGTCATCTGGTGTACTCGGTGCCTTCGGGACCGATCGATACCCAGATTGACTTTCCAGTATCGGCACCGTCGATACGACCCCTGACGCCGGTACCATCTAGACATGCATCGATAGATTTGCTTCCTTCGATGCCAAGTCTAGAATCGATATCTAGTCTGGAAGACTGGGTACCGACGCGTCTCGGAACCAACACGCACCGATTCCTGATGCGCGGTACCGAGGATATCCACCGAGACTTTTGAGTTTCCTCAGTACCGTTTGAGCAGCCTCCGCTGACTGCTTCGGCGATTCCGGCACAGCTACCGGTATCGGTATCAATGTCGGTACCGGCAGTATCATCGGGACCAGCTCCTTCTATGCTTTGTTTGCCTGGGTCGCTCCTTTCTATACCTAGTTTGGAGTCGATACCTGGCATGGATGATGCACTACTGACTGTCTCAACTCATAATTGCCAGTTCCAGTATCCATCCATTACAAATCCTGTTCTGCACCGGACAGGTACATCCTCCGGTGCCCAGGCTTCCTTTTCAGGTTTAACCTGTCCAGGGATGGTTCCCATCGGAGATCCTTCTTTTCAGAAATTTCTCCTTGACATGGCAACCTTCCTTAATATTCCTATCCCTGGCTATGAGTCTTCTCAGGATTTTTCTGCAGAAAAGGAAAACATAATGCTTCCTTTACATCACTCTTTGCAGAATCTTCTTCTGAGGGTATGGGAAAAACCTTTAAGGGTTTCTTCACCTTCTACAGCAACTAATCTTCTGTATCAGGTACCCCCCTCTCCAGGATTTCAAAAGCCTCAACTTCCCCATCATTCCATTGTAGTGGAATCAGCAATGAGGAAGGTAAAAAGCAAGAAAAAACATTCTTCTTTCCCGCCAGGGCGTGCATCTAGAACACGCCTTCCAAACATCTATGCTGGCAACAAGGATTCTCTCATATATTTTTTATATGAGTCTATCCCTTCAGGAGATCACAAAGAAATTATCTCTTTTGTCTCCTTTTCTATCAGAACCCAAGGCTGCAGACTATTCCTTACTTCTTAGTCATAGCCAAAATATCTCTTGGTTTCTTTTTCGTGCTTCCCTAGACTCTTTTGAGTCTGTTAGCAGAACTTCTGCTATAGCCATAGGAGCACGTCGTAAAGCCTGGCTCCAAGCATCAGACTTGAGTAGATGGGCACACCAAAGACTGAGTAATACTCCTTGTACTGGAGAAAATCTCTTCAATAAGGAGTCCTTACGTCAGGTTGCTCATTGCTCCACTGACTTTCCTGTTTCTGAGGGCCATCCTAAGCCCTCTCCTTCCTCAGCAGGTAGGAAATGCCCTACCAAACCTTCTTTCCCTAAAAGAAAGAGGTTTTCCTCTTCTCCTGCCCATCATTCGGTTGTTCCCAAGCAGGGGAAGTCTCACCCTGGTCTGAAGAATCCAAACTCTAGCCAGGCTGAATAAACACAGTAACATAGGTTTCTGATTAATCTTTTTATAACTACTCTTACTTCCTTTTCAGCAGAAGGTTTTCACTGTTTTTCCATTCAAAACTCTGCTCAGGGATTCCTATTCTCAGGAAATCCATTACTCTTCACTATGCTGAACTGTCAGGCTATTCATGTCTAAGTTACAGAGTTTTCCACCTCTTCCTGACTAGAAGAGAGGTTTAGCAACTATCACCTGATAGTTTCTCTGTACCAGCATGAATTTTTTTCCTTCCAGGGACTTACCATGTGGTAAGTCCTTCTTCAGCTTCTATCTCTACCCTCTTCGCCAGGGTTTCCCCTGTAAGAGTGGTACCATACCATTGAAAGACTTTTCTTGTCTTTCTTTTCACTGTAGAGTTTCTTCTCCTGAGTAATCTCCTTTCTTTATCTAGGCAGCTCTGCAGACAGAGACAGCTTGCTCTCTTTGTTCAGTCTGTTCTCTCTGTTTGACACAGACCGACTCTCCCTGTTGTCCTATTCAGTAGCTGCCCCTGCAGGAGTCCAGTGCTTGACTACTGGTACTTTTCCACAAGTCCCAGTCTTGTCTTTCACCACTCCTGTCTAGCCTTAGTAGTGATTCCAAGAAAGTTTCTACATCTTTCTTGGATAATCTTCACTACAGGCTTCTTACACTATCTTCTACCCTTGCCTGGATTTGGTAACGTAGTAGACGTGGCTGTCAGTTTACTCCATCAGCCAGTTCTACATCCCAGTTCTCCTGCATAATGCTCTCTGCAATCCTACTGAGAAGCTTTCCACTATGGGCCCTTGCTAGAGAGCTTAGAGTTTTATCTAATGGCTATCCATCATGGTTGAGAAATGCTTCCTCAATCATCCCCTATGACTGTGAGGGTTCTTCATACCCTGCTATCTTCTTTTAAAAAAAAAAAAAAAAAAGGAGGAAAAAGGACATAAGCCTTCTCCACGTGAAAGTCTAAGAGTTATCCCCTTCCTTAGGGAATATACTCTTTTTTTCTTGCAGCTTGTCCTCATGGTATCCTAACACTTCAAGGACAGCACATATTAATCTGGAAAACGCCTGATACCTCCTTTGTCCCTCACGTAGGTCAACCTGGTATCTCATCCTATGCGTTTCTGTCCTTTTACCATGCTGGAGTTCCACAGGACTCCGGACTTGCTGTTTACAGACTGATATTATCCTCTGTTTCTTCACGTAACCATCCTGGTAATTCACTGGATAGCATTCCTTTACCATCATCTCTGGGGGAATAGATTCTCTATATATCTCTCAAGTAGGTTTCACCTCCTTGTTCTTAGAGGAATCTTTTCCCTTCACATCTCCATGTGACTGTCCAGATATGCATAGCTCTGTCTGCTTACTGCAGGCATCTATCTTTAGACCTATATATTAAGGTATATATATCTATATCTATATATATATATATATATACCTACTTACATCTCTGTAGATGTATTTGTCTGTCAGCTAAGTGTACATATGCTATGCCCTTTAGATCTTATTATAGATATATCTATATCTATATATATATATACACATATCTCTACATATATGTGTGTATCTGTCCGGATACTTATTATAGATAGATATGTATTTCCATACTTATCTCCTGACTGTCTATGCTCATAAAGGCTTTTACCTTCCTGTATGTTTCTGACAGTGGGCTTGCACAGCTTCATACTGTTCCACAGTATGTTTCGGATATTATGCACACAACCACTGCTGTGGAACTGACAGCCCTACCGTATCCTGGTTTACGTATCCCTGAAGCTCCATGCCCCAATGTCTTCCTACCTCTCACCAGTTAGGAAAGACATGGTGGATCTTCAGTGGATTTCAGATTCAATTCTTCAAACATCTGTCCTTTCTTGGGAGTATGGGGTTCTTCTCATACCCTTTCCTCCCTCAAGGACTAGGTCTGTTTGTCCAGATCGGTCAGTCTTCCTCTTTTGCTCCTACCTCTGAATACTTCTGTAGCCAAAAGAGTTTTCAGTTTTCAAATGAAGCTTCCCACTGAAGACCTGCCGTGTTTGTGTTACCCTAATTGAATCCTGGGGTCACCTCTCACTTCCAGATGTTGACCTCCACCTTCACTCCAGTGAGGTCACCTTGAACATTATTCTACTGGATCCCCAGTAGACTCCATCAGCCTCTCTACTTCCTGCAATCCAGTAGGTGAGCGTCATATGGTGATTGTTCATTTCAATATTATGGTGCTTGTTCATTTCAATATGTCTTTTGATAATGATCATACATACATGGACTCCTTGAGGGTAGTCCTTTCTTAGGTTAGCTGGTTTTTCTGCAGCTCCTCTCTATGCAACTCCTACCCTCCATCCTCAGGATGCCTGGCCATATGAGGTATAGCATGTTTTCAATCATCAACATGTTAGGGCTCCAGGCATCTTAGCTTGGGAGTCCCCATATGTGAAGACTCATTCCTGCTTGTTCCTGGAGATAGCACAGTTACTTACCTGTAACAGGTGATCTCTGGGAACAGCAGGAATAAGTCTTCACAACCCGCCCACCTCCCCTAGGAGTTGTATTTTTATATCTATCTTTCCTTTCCTCTTTCTCTCTCTTTGTCTCAGCTATGAAACTCAACTGAGGAGAGACAGTTGGAAAGGCGGGAAGGCAGCACGCAGGCGCTGAGGGATACTCCCTAAAGCTTTCTGATTGGACGCTGGGGAGCGTTCCCGCGCAGGCTCCGTCGGTACTGACGTATCCATATGTGAAGACTTATTCCTGCTGTTCCCAGAGATCACCTATTACAGGTAAGTAACTGTGCTTTCTTGGCTGGGCATGATTTCAGTCTATAATGCAACAGTGTATGACTGTGGAACCATTACACCAGTGGTTCCCAAGCTATGGGTTGGGACCCCAAATGGGGTCACAGAAACAGGACTGCTCTCTCATTGTCTGGACCTCCTGCTGTACCCTGTAGCCCTGTAGTGACAATCAGCATGGAGCCTGTGAGTAAGTGAATGTTCTCAGGCCCCATGGACTTCCTGTTAGACTAGGAAAGCGTGCAAAGTGCTGGGGTCTGTGAGCACACACTAGCGCGCATGGTCTTGTGCTGATGACTGCTGCTGCATTGGCTACTACTGCTACTGCTGTTTTCATGTGTGGATAAATGGGGGGAGGAGGGGGGAGGTTTGCTATTTTATTTTTCTCGTTATATGGGGTCACATGAACTTTTAAGTGATAAGATGGGGTCATATAGAATAAATGTTTGGAAAGTGCTGCATTGTGCCCTCCCTTCCACCTTTTTAGTTTTGCAGAAATGGCTACCTCTGTTCATGTTTTTCTCTCTCTCCGTTGCTGTTACAGGTGGTGGAGGGAAACGAAAAGGGAGGAGTAAAAAGTGGAAGGAAATCCTCAAATTCCCTCACATCAGCCAGTGTGAGGAGCTACGAAAGAGCTTGGGTAAGTGGGGAGGAGCATGTTTTTTTAATACTGTGACTTGGGACAGGCTGCTGAGAACTGTGAAATACCCATGCCAGTACTACTGTCAATTTTCTTTTGGGGGGGGGGGAAGAGGTGTGGGGGGGGGGAGATTTTGACCTAGCATTTTCCTCCACTTCAGCCAGGACCAAGTCTGGGACCGGGCACACTGAGCCTTCATTCACCACTACCTGGGCATTTATCATCTTTTTTTTTTACTATCCATCTCACACTTCCTCACACCAACATGCACCAGTCACTGCAGTGCTGGTGCTGAGCCAGGGACATATACCAGGTCCCCTTCCAGAACCCTGCAATTGTGGGCCACTAGGTGTCACCCTTTAAGCATTGACCACAGCTTTCCCCCTCCTTCCAAAGTGCTGTGAACACTGTCTCCACCGCATTCCCTCCCTAGCCAAACCAGAGAACAGAAGGCTCAATATGGGGAGTGAACCAGGGACCTTACACATAGCAGTGCTCAGCTCATGCCGGACAGGCAGCCTAGGTCTCCTTGTCATAGGAATATCTTAACCTTAGCAATCTGGGTTCCACAGTATCTTGACGTTTACAGCAAGTAAGCAGGAGGGCCTCTCCAATTCTAGAAAAGAGTCAATATTAAGGACTCAGGGAAAGGCTGAACAGGATAAAATAAAGGATAAACAGGATAAAATTCCCACTGCGGAGGGGAAAAAATCTAGGAGTCCTGTAGCTCTTGCAAGCTACATATTGGCTGCTTGAAAAATTGCATAATAAAATTAAAACCCACATCCCATGAACAGTTTTTATTTTATTTTAGAAGGGCTTTTTCTAACTTGAAGAGGATGTAACCCAGAGTCCAACTAGTTTACCTTTCACTGTAATGGTTCTGGGGCCAAAGTTCAAACAGTCCACCCTGGGGCAAAGACTATGGTTATTTCTTACCATTTTGAAACAGAGAGCATATGCATGCTTTTGTTTGGAAACTTGTGACAGATACAAAGGACTTGTGGCCATTTGCACATGGTTTTCTATAGAGAAGAATGCCCATAAATCTGAAACCGTTATCTACCTGTGTTGTTTTTCTGTCCGGTCCAAAAAGACTTCCTCTAGAAAGCTTACATTTAATGTAGAACAGTGCGTGAGCCTAGTTTCCTTGGTTCTCAGTCCACTGCTGTAACCACTAAGCTATTCCTCTGATCCACTTTAGATTTACTTTATTTATGGCTTTCAATTACAATAACTGGCAGTGATGTAAATTAGGAGGTCTGATGAACAGCTATATCCTGTTGGAAGTTTTTGTGAAGGACTTAAAAAAATTGAATTTCGTTACTACTTTTTCATTTCCTGATGGTTTGGAAAATAGAGTTTTGCCTTTCTGTATTAAGGTTAATATACTTTGATCCAAAGCAGTGATCATTTCCCACCATATAAGGGCCGTCTGATAAGTGCAATTCAGTCATCTTCCACTTTATTACTTGTAGATGTCAGAGAGCAAAAATAGGGGGACACAGATAACAAGAAGAAAGGGAGATGCCAAGACCTATCCATCCTTCCTGTATTACCAAAATGATTAAATAAGTCTTTGTTTAGACGCCTATTCTCCACTTCCCCAGGGCGTTTCAACTAAGAGTGACCTTTTTAAAGACAACAGAAATGAAAAATGAAACCCCAAAGAGCTTAGAGGGGTCAACATTCCATTGTGGACTTTGCAAACTTTAAAATCCTGCCAGCAAGAGATTTTTGTAAGTGTTGGCAGCAGGATCCGGATCTCCTAGCCTCTTCAGTTGTGATAAGAATAGACATCTGCACATCATAAGCCTTGAGTGTGGAACCCCTATCGATGCCCATCCAAGCACATGGGAAGTTTTGTATGGCCGAGAAATGGATATGGGATCCTCTGTGCGATTTCGATAGAGACTTTCCTCCATGCATTGTAAAAGATGATGGATGAATTAACCCTTGCTAGTATTAGCACAGGTAATAGAATCTGGATGTTTTCTTTAGCATGTCATCCAAATGGGCTCTTTCAAGCTTTTGAAACCCAAGCCTTTAACAGCTATATCAGAGGTGAAGCATTTGGCCGAGTTTCAGTCCCTACCTGAGTTTCCAAAAAAAAGAAACCATGATAATTTCAATTATTTTCTTTTAGGGGGCTAAGGTGTGCTAATGTTAACCCGCGTTCCCTATCCTGCTGGATCAGTCCAGGTGAGTGGGTTATGTTCCTCTGCCAGCAGGTGGACACAAACTTGAGCAACTTTCAGTGATGTCATCACTTAGTCTATCTACTGATGTATCTCTGAGAGAAGCCAGTTTATGACTGCCTCCAGCAGGTGAAAAGGTGTTTGAACTAGTGCAGTAGTGCAGATAGGCTTGACTCTCCTGCAGTGGTCATTGTGCTGGAGTCTGTTAAGGCCCAGCATTGCTCGGAGTGCAGGTATGCCTATGTCATTTGCGCAGACAGTCGCCCTGTGTCCAAAGCTGTTTCCCATGGATTACTAGCACTTGGTGGGCCTGAAGATGAGCAGGAAGACCCTATGGGGCTCCTGAGGAGGGGAGGGGGGAAGGGGGTTGGTAAGTTGGGCCCAAGCGCTTCTTCCCTCTTGCTGTCATTGCTTGCATGCTCTGTAGTTTTCAAATTTTCTACATTTTTTAATCTGATTTCTTTTTTTTTCCCCCATTGGTCTCAATGGGCAATATTGGTTCTCTTCTACTTTCAATAAATCAGCTCCAAATTAAATAAAAAAAAACCAAAGTCTTTGTTTGGCAGCTAGGCCGCCCAGGCCTGCATGGATGTCTGGGGCATCCCTACTTGGATTTCCTGATCAGATCAACAGGTGCTGAGATTCCCTTTTTGCTGTGGCCCTGCTTTTTTTTGGCATGTTTTTTTCAGTCTTTTCTTTTTAAACTTTGCTGTTGCAGTGTTCAGCCATCTGGCCTGATACAGCCTGCGACCCCCAACGTTTTTTTCCACAGCTGATTATTTTTGCCCCCATTATGGCTGCAAAGGCTGGGATACTCTCTTTTGGTATTTTCTGACCCTCCCACTGGGGCCCAGGGCCTGATGCCATCTCTGTGGCTCTTCCACTCCTTTCTGTTTTTCTGCACCGGTGGGCACTGCAGCCATTTCAGATGGCAGTTTAAGCCAGGTGAAGGTAGAACTTGGTGAGGTGGCCTTAGCTGCAAGCCCGTTGGCCTCTGGGGTCCAGAGGTTCACTTTTTCAACCAGCTTACACTGCAGCTCCTGAAAAGAAAAGCTCAGACTGTTTTCAGTCTTGGCTAAGTGCTTGGCAGCCCCCTTTGTCGGGGCCCAAGGCCTCGGTTTTCCCTTTGGGGACTCTAGGCCCATGAGCATGTCTGTCAGCGGCAATTAAAGGAGTTACAGTCCAGCTTCACCCTTGTGTTCCTTCATTCCTCGAGGAGTCCAATCTTATCCCCTACGGGGGTTGCTTGAAGGACTCAAATTAAATTCCTGTTGCCAGAAGGTAAATCTATGAAGGACAGGGTGGTGGTTCCCACTAGGGGAAGGCTAGCTCTATGATCTGCTTTTTCATGGACGGGCCCTGTTTATACCCTTTCAGGATGCTATGGCAGCTCTGCATGTTGCAGAGCCTGCTTTCAGGCGAGGATAGCAGGTGGCTTCCCTTTATACCCCGTGGGGTTCTGCTGCATTCATACCTCCCTGACCCTGTGCAGCTATGTGTAAGGTTTTATTGAGAAAACTCTCAAACTGCGCCCTTGGGGTACTAAGTAGGGTTGCCAACCGGCCGGTATTCAGCTGGCCTGGCCGGTTTTTCCATGGCCAGGCCGGCTGCTGGCAGAGATGTAAAACCGGCCATTGAAAAGCCAGTTTTTTGCTCTGGCCGCAAGATCGGGAGCGGCCAGAGCAAAAAACCGGCTTTTCTCCCAAAGTCTGCGGGGGAGGGAGCCAGGGAAGCCCGTGCGAGGCCCCGGCTCCCTCTGTACAACCGCCAGCGTGAAGATCTTTTTCCTTCACGCTGGCGGCTGTTTATGTGAAGCCGCGATTGCTGGGAAAGGTTAAAGGCAATGCTGGGGCCTTGCGCAGGCTTCCCTGGTTCCCTCTGAAGCACCTCAGACAGCGGTGGGGCTGGTCGGGGGGGGGGGGGGGAGGCTAGGACTACAAATGGGGTTTGGTGGGGGGGGGGGGAGGCCAAGGGCGGGGTGGGGGGTGATGGGTTGTACCTGGACTGGAAATGGACTATGGGGGGAGGGGGAACCTGGACTGGAAATAGGCTATTGGGGGGGGGGACTGGACTGGACTTGGACTATGGGGGGGTGTACCGGGGCTGGAAATGGGCTAGAGGGGGGGAACCTAGACTGGAATTGGGCTATGGGGGGGGAACCTGGACTGGAAATGGACTATGAGGGGACCTGGACTGGAATTGGGCTATGGGAGGGGACCTGGACTGGAAATGGGCTATGGGGGGGGGGGGCTGAAATGGAATTGGGCTATGGGGGGGACTGGACTGGAATTGGACTATGGGGGGGTGTACCTGGACTGGAAATGGGCTATAGGGGGGAACCTAGACTGGAATTGGGCTATGGGGGGGGGGTGGAACCTGGACTGGAAATAGGCTATGGGGGGACCTGGACTGGAATTGGACTATGGGGGGGGGGGGGGTACCTGGACTGGAAATGGGCTATGGGGGAGATCTGGACTGGAAATAGGCTATGGGGGGGGGGGACCTGGACTGGAATTGGGCTATGGGAGGGGACCTGGACTGGAAATGGGCTTGGGGGGGGCTGCAATGGAATTGGGCTATGGGGGGACCTGGACTGGAATTGGGCTATGGTGGGGGGAGAGGGAACTTGGACTGGAAATAGGCTGTGATTAGGGGGGCTAGGACTGCAAATGGGCTGTTATGGTTGGGGGGGACTTGGACTGGAAATGGGCTGTGATGGTGGGGGGACTAGGACTGGAAAGAGGCTGTGATGGGGGGGCTAGGACTGGAAATGGCCTGTGATGGGAGGGCTAGCACTGGAAATGGGCTGATGAAGAGCTGAAATAGGACTGGAAATGGGCTGATGGGAGCTGGAATAGGACTGGAAGTGGGCTGACGAGGGGGCTAGGATTGGAAATTGGCTGATGGGGGAGCTTGGAGTGGAAATTGGCTGATGGGGGGCTGGAATGGGACTGGAAAAGAGCATATGTGGGGCTAGGACTGGAAATGGGCTGATGAGGAGCTGGAATAGGACTAGAAATGGGCTGATGGGGGGAGCTTAGACTGCAAATGGGTGATGGGCTAGAATAGGAATGGAAATGGGCTGATGTGGCGGCATGGGACAATGGGACTAGAAGGGAGTAGATGCTGGGTGGGTCTAGAACAATGTTCCCTCTAATTTTCTGTAGGCTGTGTGCGCATAAAATATCAGCTGTGTGCAGCTTTTGAAGGAAGGTTAAATTTTTGTGCGCCACATAACGACACTCGGAGTTATATGCTTTAAAATTTGACTACATGTCAGAATACAGTATGTATACCACATTGATTTTAATCAAATTAAATGAAAATAGACGATTACTAAATGAAGCGGGAAATTTCTAGTAATTACAATCATGACTTTTAAATTTTAAGACGTCTGTGTTGTTTTCTATCAGAATGAGAGCCGTAATTTTTGTGCGCTCTGTTGTAAAGTATGTGCGCGCGCACACGCGCACAGCTTAGAGGGAACAGTGGTCTAGAACTATAAGGGAGCTGATTTGGGGGGAGGACTAGAAGGGGATGGGGATGGGGAATGAGAATGGAGAGGGGAAAAGATATTTTCTCCAGGACCAAGCAGGAAGTCAGTCCTCACTTATGGGTGACGTCGGCGCCGACGGAGCCCTCGCGGAGCAATTTTCCCCAGCTTTCAAAGAAAGCCTTTGGGAATTGCAGCGCGCATGCGCGGTCGTCTTCCCGCCCGAAGGTGCCATCTTAGCCAGTCTTCTTTTTTTCCGCGGAGCCCTACAGACGTCCCCGTCTTGTCCCCGCGAAAAAGTTGATTTTCTTCTTTATTTTATCCTTTTTTCTTTCGGTTCGACGCCGATCGTTTTCCCGCCCGGACTCGCGACGCCGGTCTCGAGTCCTCTTACTTTTTTCGGTTTTTCTGACTTAGTCAGCTTTCGTTTTCGTTTTCCCTGGCAGCCCGGTCCTTTGACCTCGCAGGGGCCCTTTTTCCCCCGATGGCTGCCAGTGGGTTTAAGCGGTGTGGTCGGTGTGACCGAAATATGTCACTAACCGACACACACGACTTTTGCCTCCGCTGCCTGGGCCCGGATCATGAGGAACTGATCTGTGGGCCCTGCAGCAAACTGTCCTCAAAGGCGTTGAGAAGTCGGCGGCATCAGCGTGAGAGGATCTTCGCTGACCCCAGCCGTACCCGGACCTCGTCGGAGGCCTCCGTGTCGAAAGGCTCCAGCTCGGACCGTCGCCGGAGCTCCTCCGACAGGGGTTCTCCCTCCGGGGACCATCGTCGGAAGGAAAAACCCGCGAGGGCGGCGTCGGTGGACGCTCCTGGCTCCGCGAGGGCCAGGTCGCATAGCCCCGACAGCCGCCCCGGGTCCTTGGAGAAGGAACACATCCCGAAGCGACCTCGCCTGGAGTCGGAGATGCCTGCCCGGGTAAGTCCTGTGGTCCTTCTGGACTCGCCTCCGCGACAGCCGACGTCGGGCCCGACGCCGTCGGGGCCCGAGTCGGGGGCTGCTGGGTCACCTGAGCTCGGACTCAGGTTGACGGCCTTGGAGAGCAGACTGTCTGCCTTCATGGACCAGCAGAGGGCACTGCTCGCTGGCTTCGCTGGCGTCGCTGCCCCGACCGCCGGGACGTCGACGTCCAAGTCGACCCCGGAGACCGAGCCGATCCTCGAGTCGATGAGAACTCGAGTCGATCCTCGGTCGAGGTCACCCTCGGCCTCCCGTTCGGGACCGAGGTCGCCGACGCCGACTCCCTCGGCGTCGGGGCGGCTGGCGCCGCACCCTGCCCGGGCCGACCCCACCGAGTCCTCGTCGGAGTCAGTCTGGGAGTCTGAGGAGGAAGAGTCACCTGATTCTTTCCGGACTCGGTGTGTCCCATCGGACTCACCGGAGTCCGAGCCTCGGAAGCAGTCCCCCCCGGAGGATGCCCGGTTCTCGGACTTCGTTAGGGATATGGCCAAGGCTTTGGCCTTCCCTGCGGATCCCGAGGAGGAGCCTCGAGCCGAAGAGCTCGACGCCCTCCAGTATGACTCTCCCGCGAGGGAACACTTTACTGTGCCGGTTCCTCCTATGCTGGAACGACTACTCTTCCGCATGTGGGAGAGTCCGGCCTCCTCGCCGGTCCTGAGCAAGCGGGTTGATTCTATCTATCGGGTCCGCAAGAGCCCTGGCTTTCAAAAGGCACAGCTGCCACACCATTCCATGGTAGTGGAATCGGCCATGCATCGTCTTAAGAGCCAGAAGATGCACTCCTCGGTGCCTCCTGGAAGGGAGGCCCGTAACCTGGATGGCCTTGGCAAGAAGTGCTTCCAGGGCTCTATGCTCGCATGTCATGTCCAGACTTACCAGCTATACATGGGCATGTATCTCCGGGATCTGGCTAAAGAGCTAGCCGGATTCTCCGCTGGTCTCTCCGAGGAGCCCTTGCGGAGGTTCCTAGCCTTGTCCACGGGCATTCGGGAATGCTGAAAGTTCATGTCCCGAGCAGCCTATGATGGCTTTGAAGCCTCGGCTCGAGTAGCTGCAGCCGGCATCGGTGCCCGCCGACAGGCTTGGCTTCAGTCGTCCGACCTTGAGCCCTGGGTACAGGACAAGTTGGTCGATGTCCCCTGCCGAGGCGAAAACCTCTTTGGCAAGCCCATGGCGGAAAAGGCTGCACAAATTGAGACTGAGACTCTCACCAGGACCAGGCTTTCTAGGAAGACCTCCGCCCCTTCCCAGAAAAAGAAGGGCTCGGGGAAAAAGTCCTTTTACCCGAGGAAGGCGGCTGCCTACAAACAATACCCCCATTATCAGGCCCCTGCAGCTCCCCAACAGGGCCAGCAGGCCAAGGGACGGGGTAACGGGTCCCGTAGGCAGCAAGCCCCCAAGCCTGCACCACCAGCCCCTGCTCAGCAGGGTGGGGGCTTTTGACTCGCTCAGCATAGCCTCTCCCCCCCCGCTGGTTCCCCCCAGCACCGGAGGCCGGCTGGTTCACTTCGCCCACAGGTGGTCCAGCATCACCGCAGATGCCTGGGTGCTTCAGGTCGTGCGAGAAGGCTACCTTCTCCACTTCCATCAGGTCCCTCCCTCCTATTTTCCGGGAGAGCCTCCGCGCCCCCCTCTGCACAGGGAGTTGCTCCTTCAGGAGTTAGCAGGTCTTCTGCAGGAACGGGCGGTGGAACCTGTGCCACACCACCTGAGAGGTCAAGGCTTCTATTCAAGGTATTTTCTGATACCAAAGAGAACAGGGGGCCTCAGACCCATCCTGGACTTGCGCAACCTCAACAAGTTCCTTGTGCGGGAGAAGTTCAAAATGCTTACCCTTGGAATCCTTCTGCCCTACCTCCAGCAGGGAGATTGGCTATGCTCCTTGGATCTAAAGGATGCCTACACGCACATCCTCATCCACCCAAGCCACCGCCAATACCTAAGGTTTGTGGTGGCAGGAAATCATTACCAGTACAGAGTACTGCCCTTTGGCCTGTCCTCCGCACCGCGAGTCTTCACAAAATGTCTCGCGGTCGTGGCGGCCCATCTCCGGCTTCACGGCCTCTATGTCTTTCCGTACCTCGACGACTGGCTCATCAGAGCAGCGTCCGCTCAGGAGGTCACCAACGCCACGTGCCGCACGGTGACTCTGCTGCAGCACTTGGGCTTTGTCATAAACTTCGCAAAGTCCACTTTGCTCCCCTCACAGGATCTCGAGTTCATCGGCGCAAGGCTGCACACTCCTCAGGCGCGAGCGTACCTACCGCTCGACAGGGCTCAGCGGCTCATGGACCTAGCCGACCGCTTTCGCAGCCAGCCCCTGGTCTCCGCCAGGCGCTTCCTGAGACTGCTCGGCCATATGGCTTCCACCGTCCATGTGACCCCCAATGCCCGCCTGAACATGCGGTCTGCTCAATGGTGTCTCCGCCGGCAGTGGCGACAAGCCACGGGCGGCCTCGCAGACCTAGTGCGCGTTTCCGAGCCGCTGCTCTCGTCTCTCCGGTGGTGGCTCCGGCAGCCGAACCTGATATTCGGTATGCCTTTCCAGTCACCTCAGCCGACCCGGGTGCTGACCACCGATGCATCCCTCCTGGGCTGGGGAGCGCATTGCCAAGAGGCGCGTACTCAGGGCCTCTGGACCACGTGGGAGTCTGCTCAGCAGATCAACTTCCTGGAGCTCCGGGCGATCCGCCTAGCTCTCAAGGCCTTCTCCCACCTGACTTCCCAACAGTCCGTCCTTGTCCAGACGGACAATCAAGTTGCCATGTTCTACGTGAACAAACAGGGGGGCACGGGCTCCTTTCTCCTCTGCCGGGAGGCTCAGAAGCTCTGCTCTTGGGCCGTCAGTCACGGCATTCTCCTCAAGGCAGTTTATCTCCCGGGCCAAGACAATTGCCTTGCGGACAAACTCAGCAGGGTCCTCCAGCCGCACGAGTGGCGTCTGGATCCCTTGGTAGTTCAGAAGCTCTTCCTCAAGTGGGGCCTCCCCACGATGGATCTCTTTGCCAGTCCTCACAACCGGCAGCTTCCTCGCTTCTGCTCTCGTCAGCCACACCCCCTTCGGGTTGCGGCGGACGCTTTTCTGATCTCATGGTCGGGGAGCCTTCTGTACGCTTTCCCTCCCATCCCGCTGGTCTCTCGGACTCTTTTCAAGGTTCTCCGAGACAAAGCCTTTATGATCCTGGTGGCCCCTCGCTGGCCCAGACAGCCGTGGTTTCCGCTCCTGCTGCAACTGGCGGTGGAGGGTCCGATCCCTCTGGGGGTACAACCGGATCTCCTCACTCAGGATCAGGGGTCCCTACTGCACCCCAACCTCAGGTCTCTCAACCTCATGGCCTGGCTGCTGAGAGGGTAGTCCTTGCTCCCCTTCTCCTGCCGGCGGAGGTGGAGGAGGTCGTCCTGGCTTCGCGACGCCCTTCTACCCGCAAATGCTACGCCCTTAAATGGCGTCGCTTTGCAGTCTGGTGTACCCAACAGTCGCAGGATCCCTTCTCCTGCCCGGTGTCGGTGATCTTGCAGTACTTGCTACACCTCTCTAATCTGGGACTTAAGTCCAACTCCGTCAAAGTTCACCTCAGTGCTCTTTCGGCACATCATGTGCCGGTGGACGGTAGACCTCTCTCCAGCGACCCTCTCGTAGCGAGGTTTCTCCGAGGTCTCCTTCTACTTAAACCACCTCTGCGCCCGCCAGCGCCGGACTGGGACCTGAATGTGGTTTTGCAGCGGATCACCTGTCCGCCTTTTGAACCTATGGCTACATGTTCTCTCCGTTTTCTGTCTTGGAAAACACTGTTCTTGATAGCCCTCACTTCCGCTAGGCGCGTAAGTGAATTGCAGGCCCTCGTGTCTGATCCCCCCTACACTCGGTTCTACAAGAATAGGGTAGTCCTACGGACGCACCCAAAGTTTCTGCCTAAAGTGGTCTCCCCTTTTCACATCAATCAGGAGGTGGTACTTCCAACCTTCTTTCCCAGGCCACACTCCAGCCGAGCTGAGACGGTCCTCCATACCCTGGACTGTAGAAGGGCTTTGAACTTCTACCTTGACCGTACGCGGGAGCACCGTAATGCTGCTCAGCTTTTTGTGTCTTTTGACCCCAATAAATTGGGACTCCCGGTCTCCAAGCGTACTCTGTCCATCTGGGTTGCGGACTGTATCTCTTGGGCTTATGGGGCAGCCGGACTCGCCTTAGAAAGTCGAGTCACGGCTCATTGCGTTCGGGCAAAGGCCACGTCAGTGGCTTACCTCCGCTCTGTTCCGCTGGCAGACATCTGCCGGGCCGCTACTTGGTCTTCGAGCCAGACTTTTGCGGTCCATTACTGTCTCGAGAGGGAGTCCCGTAGGGACAGTGCTTTCGGACAGGCAGTCCTCCGTAATCTCTTTGAGGTCTGAGCAACTCCTACCCTCCATCCCGGATGTGGGCTACCGGTGGGTGATAATTCAGCGAAGATTCTATCCTTCTGTGCTGCTGAGCTAGAGGGAGCTCATTTTTGTGCTTAGGGTCTCCGGTAGCCTTGAGCTTGGGAGTCCCATAAGTGAGGACTGACTTCCTGCTTGGTCCTGGAGAAAGCGTAGTTACTCACCTGTAACTGGTGTTCTCCAGGAGCAGCAGGAATCAGTCCTCACTACCCTCCCTCCTCCCCTTGGAGTTGCAATCGTCTGCTTATGTTCTTTTTGCAAATTTTTATGCTGTCTTTTTGGCTATGTCATCTGACTGGCTAAGTTGGCACCTTCGGGCGGGTTGTCTACCGCGAATGAGCGCTGAAATTCCCAAAGGCTTTCTTTGAAAGCTGGGGAAAATTGCTCCGCGAGGGCTCCGTCGGCGCCGACGTCACCCATAAGTGAGGACTGATTCCTGCTGCTCCTGGAGAACACCTGTTAC
Source organism: Ichthyophis bannanicus (assembly GCA_033557465.1). NCBI lineage: Eukaryota > Metazoa > Chordata > Amphibia > Gymnophiona > Ichthyophiidae > Ichthyophis > Ichthyophis bannanicus. Next base: position 828,200,239 of record CM066035.1, read on the forward strand.
AGGTGAGTAACTACGCTTTATGTGGAAGAAAAGTCTATGATGGGCCAGGTATTGGGAGAGTAAGAGGGGATTGAGAATGGAAGGGTGAAATTTGAGTGGATGATAAAGGAATAAGGAAAGAAATGGGGGAAAGAGCAAAAGGGAAACGATCAGTATGTTATAGCAGATAAAGAGAGAGAATGGAAACATCTAAAAGAGAAGAAAGGAGAAATGGATAGCTCGCAGAAGACACGAAGAAACCAGAAGAAAGTGACTGGAGCAATTGCAACTGAAAAATAAAATTCCTAATCAGAAGGTAGAACAATACTTTTTATTTTGAATTTATTAACTGGAATATGTTTGGTCTGGGAAGTGTGTATTGCTAACATCTTTGCGTTTTTGTTTAGTGCAAGAGGAAATTACTTTATAGTTTTATTTCTCCAGTGTTGTACATTTCATGTTTGGCTTTTGGGGTTCCCAGTTTAATTATTATCTGACCAAGGGAGTTAGCCTACATTTATCCTCGGTAATTTTTGTGGGTGGGGCTGGGGTGCAGCATGGGTGGGACTGGGGGCGGGGCAGGGGTGGGGCTAGGGCGGAGAATGGGTGGGGCATGGCGAGCTACAGGTGTCGGGTTTTTCTCGGTGAAAAAGTTGGCAACCCTAGTACTAAGGTCTTGTCTCAGCTGTTCCCTTGGCCTCAATTTTGCAGGCTCCCTGGGGTGGGAGTTCTGTTCATGGCTGTGACTAATCCCAGAGGTGCTGCACATGAGGAGTCTGTTTTGAAGGGTCAAGGTCCTTCTTAAGAAGGCCTTTGCCTCAGTTTATTAGAATGCATCCAATGAGGTGCCACAGTTTGTTAGAATGGGTTGTATCGCTGTCTGACTTGTACTACTGCTGACATGGAAAAGGATTCAACCTCTCATTGTAGAGGACATGCTGGCTAAACTTACATATATCTTCTGACAGACTCACTTCATTAAAGCACAAAAGAATAAATAATTTTGTGAAGGTCTGGAACTCTAATACCCTTTGGCAAGAGAATGTGTAAAACGTGAAAAAATATGTTTGTACTACTGTTATGTAATTTATGTAAGACTTATTGCTATGACTGTATATTGCAGATTATCTCTGTCTCATTAGGGGAAAGGGATTCAGAAAAGCAGATTATTACTAATGGTACTTGGAATATATGCGTGGGAATGTGATGTGTACATCAAAGTGTACTGTTGAGTTCTTGATAGGTTTTTGTAATAATTTGGAAATTTTATAAAAATCATAATGGGGAGGTGGGTGGAAGAAGGCCTTTGTAGTCACCACCTTAGGCTCTCTGGTGTGCTGTGTGCAGTCTTGGAGACTAGCTCTTTGATGGTAGATCCATGCTCTGCCAGAAGCCTCTATGGCTCCAGCCATTTGGCTATGGCCTCTGGTTCCCAAAGTTGTAGATTTGATCCCTGGTACATCTCACATTACCATGTTGGATTAGGCCAAATGATCATCACGCTGTCTCTTTTCTAAAAACTGGGAGGTTTGCAGTGAACCCTCTAGGTGGTGCTGGCTGTTAATACTGATTCAGAGTCTCTTCCAAGTCTCAGGTGGTGGTGGTGGTATCTGCTAATTGAGACTGGTACTACATTTAGTCGACAGATGCTGGCTCCAAATTTCAGCTGAGCAGATTTCCTTATAGTCGGCCTGCTCTTCAGGAGGGGAAGCTTGCATAAACAGGATGTCTGCATCAGAGGGGGGTGGAAGCGGCAGATCATACAAGCCAAGAACTGTGATGCAGTGCCGGCAAAGTTAGGTAAGCGCTGCATCGTGGTTTTAAAACCATTGCCGCCACTGCAAGCCATGGAGAGGGGTGGCAGAGGCAAAGGAGGGGGTAGAAGGATGGCAGGCTCGCTTTGACACCTCTCGTCCTTGCACCACCCCAGGTGGGCATCTATATTCTTAGTTTGTCAGAACCGTTTTGGCAGTCTGACCTGGACCAGGGCTTGGTCCTGGACTCTCAAGATAATGGCGGCAGTCCTGTTGTTCTATAGGAATCATATTCAAAGGATTTCAGTGGCAGTGCACTTTGATGTTGTCTGATGTGCCAGGAGTAAAGCATTTCTGTCTGTCTGCGTGCCCTGTTGTGCCTTAGTGAGTATCTCTGAGGTTGAAAGCAACTCTTTTTTGAGCCCATGGGTAAGGTCTCCCTTGTGGGTTGATCCCTTGTGATGACTTCCTAGGAGGTCTAGCATCCGACAAGTTGGTGTTCACGCTGCAGGCCTTGTCTTGCAGGGAACCTTTCTTGGTCTTCTCAATGGCTTCTGTTGCCTTGCAGTGTGTAAAACAGAACACACAAACTATCTTGCAGGAAACAAGCAGTACACAGAGGCGAGAAAGTAAAATTCTGGTCCTTTTATTAGCAAAACCCCAACACTGCTGCTTTTCGGTGGAGCCTTCATCAGGGGGATACCTCAAAGACACAATAAATAATAAACAATAGATAATAAACAGTAAAAACACTTAAAACAGAAAATAAAAAAAATAATGAATAAAATCTATAATCACATACGATATATAAAAGTAAAAATTACTATCATAATTTAAAAGTAGAGCCATATATCGATGGAAGGGGTGGTATATAAGAAATGTTCAAATAAATAAACAAAATATATGTATGAGCCAATCAACAAATGATAAGTACCGGTAATAAAAAATAATAAAACAAATTCAATCAAATAATATATATCTAAACAATGTTTTCAATAAAAATCAGTGTTGCATAAAAATAAGTAAATATTGGCAACGAGGTAAAATTGTGAATAGAAATATGTAAACCATTGGGTAAAATCAGATAGTATAATGCCAACGCATAATAAGAAGACAAATATGCATTATCCATTATGTGCATTTCAAAGGAGATACCATGAAGATATCCACAAAACAAGAGAGGGGAAGGTGAAAAAATAACCACAGGGAACTTACTTTGAAATGAAGGACTCTAAGGGTGTTATTCTGTGCTCTGGTTGTGCGGGGAAGTTAGATGGGGGCGGGGAAGGGGCGGCTCGGGAGTGGAGTCTGGGCTGGCGATGGGCGGTTGCCGGCCCTGGACGTACAGGGCCGATTCTAATGTCGGCCCTGTTCGTCCAGGGCCGGCGACTTGTGCGGAGAAGTTATTCCACCTCTGAGGTGGAATAACTTCCCTGGACATTTTATTTTTTTGTGCCCGGGGCGTGGATGGGGCAGGGGGGGGGGCAGAGGACATTCCCCACAGCCCGACTCTGGCCTTAGGAGGCCATATCAGGGGTCGGGCTGCGGGAAATACGCTGTCTTTTCCGGCGGCTGGCATCCTGGCTTTTAAATGGAGCCGCGGTGCCATGGCAACCGGAGCCATGGCACTGCGGCTCCACTTAAAAGCCCTGACTGAGTTAGTTGGGCTTGTCCTGTATGTGCAGGCTGGGCTAAATTGCAGTCCCGGCCTGCATGTACATGACTGATCGCGATTCTGATCCCACAGGGCTAGATGTGCCCCGCGGGATGAGAATCACGACCCCCCCTCTGTATGTCAGTCAAACCGGACGTACAGAGGGGGTGTACATCCTAGATGGAATGAGCCTATAAGAGCGTAAAACAACTCTATTTTGGCAAGTGTAGAAAGCACTGCCCGCTGTAATATAATGGGGAGAGGAATAAAACATATAAGATTAATCAAACTGTTTAAAATACAATTGAAAACATATTTTATTTATTAATTTAACAAGTATTCTATACCGCCTTATCTTCTATTCAAAGCGGTTTACAGTGAAAAAATAAAAACTTTACATAGAACAGGGGAGTTAAACTGGGATATTAACAGGGTCAACAAACAATATTATTTGATTTACATGGTAAATCTACATCAAAACTCTGAATACTATATTATCATAGTATATTTGGGGAGAGGAGCATGCGAAATAGGAGTATGTGTGTATGTGTATGCAGAAGGGGGGAGTATGTGTGTATGTGTATGCAGAAGGGGGGAGTATGTGTGTATGTTTATCTCCAGGAACAAGCAGGAATGTAGTCTTCACATAGAGGAGCATGCAATAGGAAAACTTTTGGGAGCATCCCACTGCGCCTGCATTGCTGCCTTCCCACCTTCCCAACTCTCCCTCCTCAGTTCTATGTTTCCTGCAGAGCCAGCAGGAAGCAAATCCTGTCACCGTAGAAAATTTGTTAAATTTTTTTTTTTTTTTTTGTGGTTCGTGACTGCCTTCCTGTCGATGCCAGAACCGACTTCCATCGTTTTTTTCCTTTCTTTCTATTTCTTTCCAGTAAAAAAAAAAAAAAAGTAGAACTTTTCTTTGGGCACATCGACGCCATTTTAGGCCTTAAGTCTACCATTTTGTCTACCGACACTATGGAGAAACCAGTTAGTGGTTTTAAGAAATGTTCTGTGTGGTGCTACTATTTTGGCAACTGATACCCACGACTGGTATCTCAAATGCCTTAGTCCCGACCACCAGCTTTCAGAGTGTCCTCTGTAAAAGAAATGACAAAGAGAGGCCTTCAGAATCGAGCTGCTAAATTAGGCACACTCTTTGCTTCAAACGCGGTTTCCTTAGCATTGACATCGAGGGCATCGTCTTCTCATGGAACTCAGGTATTGAAACATAAGTCGTCTTCTTAAGAAAAGCTGTTCCCCCAAAGGTAGATCTTTCTATACATAGAGATGCCTTGAGCATTGCCCTGGAGGTGGATCAGCCAGCCAAACAACCCCAGTGGGAGGACCTTTCCTCCAAAGCCATCGAGGGGTTCCAGGATGCTCCAGAGGTCTCCACCTCTGGAGAGCTCCTGGTGCCATGCTCTGGGATGGTAGCCTGCATCTCCGGTACTGATATCCAAGCATCGGTGGGCTCTATGGATCAGCGTATCCTGGCCATAGAGCAGAGCTTAACAGCTCTACTGGCGGCTTCAGTTCCAATCAAATCTTTACTGGTGGTATCGCCAACACCAGCACAGTCTACGGTACCGATGCAAACCACGTAGAGTTATATGCTGTTCGATGCGCTACCGCCCATGCCTGCGTTCGAATCCATCCCCAGTACCGGGGGTTCATCCAGGCAACTCCCTCTCTCCGATGCCAACTTCAATCGCTATGGAGCCTTAACGGAGCAGGGACATCTTGCGTGTCGATACTTCGATTCTTCCGATTCCGATTCTTTCAGAGTATACCAGAAGATCCTTCTTCTTCTCCGGAATGGCACATGTCCCCTTCTGAGGATGTGTCTTTTCAAGAATTTATTTGAGACTTAGCAAGGGGCCTTTCCATAACAGTGGCATCTGAGAGAACCTAGAGCAGAGGAATTGGAGATTCTCCAATACTCTACAGCGCTTAAGGAGACAGCCACACTTCCAGTTCACTGCATTCTCCATGATCTCATGCTCCGGATGTGGGAAATGCCCCTTACTATTTCTCCACATTCTCAATGACTCAATGCCATGTTTCGAGTACCGGAGTGTCCCGGCTTCCAAAAGTTGCCGCACCACTCAATGGTAGTGGAATCTGCAATGTGTCATAAGAACATAAGATATGCCATACTGGGTCAGACCAAGGTCCATCAAGCCCAGTATCCTGTTTCCAACAGTGGCCAATCTAGGTCACAAGTACCTAGCAGTTTCCCCAAAAGACACAGGTTCCACAATGCTTGTACTGGGTCAAGCATTGATATCCTGGGTCCCTTCTTAATAATGGTTTATGGACCTTTCCTCCAGGAACTTGTCCAAACCTTTTTTAAACCCAGCTACACTAACAGCCTTTACTACATCCTCCGGTAACAAATTCCAGAGTTTGATTACACGTTGAGTGAAAAAATATTTTCTTTTATTAGTCTTAAATAGTTTACCCTGTAGCTTCATTGCATGTCCCCTAGTCTTTCTATATTCTGATGAGGTAAACAATCGATCTACGTTTATCCGTTCCACTCCGTTCATTAATTTATAGACTTCTATCATATCTCCCCTCAGCCGTCTCTTTTCCAGGTTAAAGAGCCCTAATCTTTTTAGCCTTTCTTCATAGGAGTATCCTTCCATCCCCTTTACCATTTTGGTGGCTCTTCTCTGAACCTTTTCTAAAATCGCTATATCCTTTTTAAGATACGGCGACCAGAATTGCACACAATATTCAAGGTGCGGTCTTACCATGGAACGATATAGAGGCATTATAATATCTTTTGTTTTATTTTCCATTCCTTTCCTTATCATACCTAGCATTCTATTTGCTCTCTTGGCCGCCGCTGCACACTGGGCCGAGAGTTTTAACATGGTATCCACAATGACGCCTAAATCTTTTTCCTGGGTGGTGGTTCCTAATGTGGAACCTTGCATCGTGTAACCATAGTTTGGGTTTTTCTTCCCTAGGTGCATAACCTTGCACTTGTCCACATTAAATTTCATCTGCCATTTTGATGCCCAGTCTTCTAATTTATCAAGATCCTCTTGCAATTTTCCACAATCCTCTTGGGTTTTAACAACTTTAAATAGTTTTGTGTCATCTGCAAATTTGATAACCTCACTCGTTATTCCACTTTCCAGGTCATTTATGAATATGTCAAAAAGCAGCGGACCCAGCACAGATCCCTGGGGTACACCACTATTCACCTTTCTCCATTGGGAAAATTGGCCATTTAGCCCTACCCTCTGCTTTCTATCTTTTAACCAGTTCCTGATCCACAATAGTACACTGCCTCCTATCCCATGACTCTTTAGTTTTGCCAAAAGTCTCTGATGAGGGACCTTGTGAAAGGCTTTCTGAAAGTCCAGATACACAATATCAACCGACTCACCTTTGTCCACCTGTTTATTCACTCCTTCAAAAAAACATAACAGATTAGTAAGACAAGATCTTCCTTGTCTAAAGCCATGTTGGCTGTCTCCCATTAGGTCATGACTGTCTACATGCTGAATAATTTTATTCTTTATGATGGTTTCTACCATTTTTCCCGGTACTGATGTCAGGCTCACCGGTCTATAATTTCCCAGATCACCCCTGGAACCCTTTTTAAAAATTGGTGTTACATTGGCGATCCTCCAATCTTCAGGTATTAGAGATGATTTTAATGATAGTTCACAGATTACTAATAGCAGGTCTGCAATCTCATATTTCAGTTCTTTCACACCCTTAGATGTATGCCATCCGGCCCAGGTGATTTGCTACTTTTCAGTTTATCTAATATTTGTAATACATCTTCCCGATGTATCAATATTTCCTTCAATTCTTCCGCACCTTTGAATACCACTTCAGTCATGGGTAACATCCCTACATCTTCCTCAGTAAAGACCGAAGCAAAGAATTCATTCTGTTTCTCCGCTATCGCCTTGTCGCCTCTCAGTGCTCCTTTAACCCCTTTATCATCTAATGGACCAACTGACTCTCTCACAGGTTTTTTGCTATGAATGTACTTGAAAAGGTCTTTATTTCGTGTTTTTGCTTCCGCAGCAAGCTTCCTCTCAAATTCTCCCTTTGCCTGCCTTATCAATGCCTTGCATTTGACTTGCCAGTGCTTGTGCTGTTTCCAGGTTTCGTCGTTTGGCTCTTTTTTCCATTTCCTGAAAGATGCTTTTTTGGCAACAACAGCCTCTCTGACCTCACCTTTAAACCATGCTGGCAGTTTTTTGGACTTTCTTCCACTTTTCTTAAAGCATGGAATACAGCTGGTCTGGGCTTCCAAGATTTTTATTTATTTTATTTATTTAATCTTTCTTATATACCGCGCTATTACAATATCAGTGCGGTTTACAGTAAAACAACATATTACTATGTGGTCGTGCCACATAGAATATACATTGAACAAGGGTTAGAAACTTGGATTCAACAGGGAATAAACATATCTACAATGTTATTTACAGCAATATATACAGTATTTTTCAACAACACCCAACAGATAGTATTTTTCAACAACACCCAAGCTTGATGTCTTTAACCTTTGCAACTGCTCCTTTTAGTTTTTCTTAACTATTTTCCTCATTTTATCATAGTCTCCCTTTCGAAAGTTAAAAGGTAGTACTGTGGATTTCCTTACTATCCCTCCTCCACTAATTAAATGAAACGCGATCATGCTATGATCACTATTGCCAAGTGGCCCCAACACCCTTATCTCTTGCACTAGATCTGGTGTTCCACTAAGGACTAGGTCTAATATGGCTTCTCCTCTGGTCGGTTCATGAACCAGCTGCTCCAAGAAGCAGTCATTTATTTCATCTAGGAACTTTATCTCCCTGCTGTGACACTGACCCAGTTGATACCGGGGTAATTGAAATAACTGCGCTGTAACTTTTGTTAGCTTCCTTGATTTCTTTGAGCATTTCATCATCATTTGTTCATTCTGGCCAGGCGGTCGATAGAATACCCCCACTGCCATCGCCTTCCCCTTTTTACATAGAATTTCAATCCATAGAGATTCTACAGCAAATTTTTTTTCCTGCAAAACTAATCCTTTCTGACTCATTGCCCTCTCTAACATAGAGCGCAACCCCTCCACCAATTTGATCAGCTCTATCATTAAGATATAGTTTGTACCCAGGTATCACAGTGTCCCACTGGTTGTCCTCCTTCCACCAAGTCTCTGATATTTCAATCATATTTAACCTCTCATTTAGTGCTATATATTCTAACTCTCCCATCTTATTTTTTAGACTAATAGCATTTGCATTCAAGCATTTTAGAGACTGTATTTTATTCATATTAATCTGGCTACTGGTAGGCATGGGTAATTTGGGATCTTTAAGCTCTATCTGCTCCATACTCGAGGGCATTTGGGCTACTATACTCTTTTTTTGGAACCTCTCTGCTTTTGGTAGTATCCTTCAAGGATACATTCTTCCGAACCATGCGCTCTTGGGCGACTGTCGGCTTTCCCCTATTATCTAGTTTAAAAGCTGCTCTATCTCCTTTTTAAAGGTTAATGCCAGCAGCCTGGTTCCACCCCGGTTAAGGTGAAGCCCATCCCTTCGGAAGAGCCCCTCCTTTCCCCATAATGTTCCCCAGTTCCTAACAAATCCAAAACCCTCATCTCTGCACCATTGTCTCATCCACGCATTGAGACTCCGGAGCTCTGCCTGCCTTTTGGGTCCTGCGCGTGGAATGGGAAGCATTTCGGAGAACGCTACCCTGGAAGTTTGGGATTTCAGCTTCTTACCTAAAAGCCTAAATTTAGCCTCCAGAACCTCCCTACCACATTTTCCTATGTCATTGGTACCGACATGTACCAAGACAGCAGACTCCTCCCCAGCACTATCTAAGACCTTACCTAGGTGGCATGTGAGGTCCGCTACCTTCGCACCAGGCAGGCATGTTACCAGGCGAGCCTCACGTCCACCAGCCACCCAGCTATATACATGCCTAATGATCGAATCACCAACTATAACGGCTATCATAACCCATCCCTCATGGGCACATGGCCCTGGAGAAACTTCCTCTGTGTGAGAAGGTTTTACATCATCCTAGTTACAGGATCACTTCCTGCCACACCAGGGTGATGTTCTCCTGTCACATGACCTCTCTCCTCCATGCAACAGGGATGCTGCCAGACTGAAGGTGGGACTTCAGGACTATATCCCTGTAGGTCTCGTCTATGTACCTTTCTGTCTTTCTTATGTCTTCCAAGTCTGCTACTCCAGCCTCTAGAGAATGGACTCGTTCCCTGAGAGCAAAGAGCTCCTTGCACCTAGTGCACACATAAGACCTCTCACCAACTGGGAGAAAATCATACATGTGACACTCAATGCAAAAAACTGGAAAGCCCCCATCTTGCTGCAGGACTGCTGTCTGCATCTTAGTTTTAAGCTTGTGTTTAGATCTTTAAATTCTTTACTTACTAAGGGTTGCTATGGATATTTATACCAATAAAACTGTACCTAATACGCTTAATATAACTTGTTCACCTGAAGCTTAATTAATCTCAGGTCCTTTGTGTATGACTGATTTGGATAGCGAGCTTCACCTGAGAGCACCTCCTTTCCTTTAAGATGTGTAACTATAAAGCTACGATTATCCCAGGGGTGGGTGGGTGTTGGGGAGGGAGGGAGGAAAATAACACTTATTAAAAGAGGGCTGCTACACAGTACCCTGTCCTGTGCTGCTGAGGTAAGCTGTGACCAACTTCCTGGGTGATTAACAGTCCTTGCTTGGATAGAAGGATTCTTTCAAAATGGCCTTTTGACCTGCCACCTGGTGTTAACACCTATTGAAAAAGGTTTACAGGTCTCTTGCTCCCTAGGTAGAAGGCCTCTTTGTAAAGGTCTCTAAAAGATTTTATTTGTTGCTCAAAGAGTACTGACCCTGTTTTGCCTTTTATGCTAAGTTATATTTATTTATTTATTTGTATTTCTTCTATACCGCACTCTTTTTCATCAGCGCGGTTTACATTAAACAGGAATACTCATTTCAATCAACAGACTGTGGTGAGCTTACATATAACAGGAAATATACAACTGGGATTATAACTTAGGGAAACTATGTACATATTTGTAGCATGTATAGGACCTATATACACGGGATAGAGTTTCTTTTCATCATCTTAAATAGGGCGGTTACACTTTATCTGAAAGTGTTAGAGGGTTGATGATGTGCTTTGGAAATGTAGAATGAAGAGGTGATGCTTTATGGCTTTTCTAAATTGTTTGAGGTCAGTAATAGCTCTAATGTTGGGAGGTAGGTTGTTCCAACATCTGGGTGCGTAGTACGCGAAAGCCCTGTCTGTTGTTGATCGTTTGTATTTTGTGGCCTCATGTGGTGTAGTTAGGGTATTTGCCGCTGCTGACCTCCTAGATCTGGTGTTGGGAGTGTGATGGAGGAGTTTCGAAATTGATGATGGAGCTATAGAATTTATTGCTTTAAAGGTCAAGATAAGGGCTTTATATGTTATTCTGCAGTATATAGGGAGCCAGTGGAGCTCCATTAGGATGGGTGTTATGTGATCGCTCTTTGAAGCACCGTATAATACCCGGGCTGCGGCATTCATGGCTAGTTGTAATGTATTTAGTGAGTTCTTTGGGAGACCATGGAGTATTATATTCGCATAGTCGAAGTGGGGTGTGACTATGGCTTGGAATATAGTTCTGAAGCTGTCTGGGTCAAGCATATTTTTTAGATGGCGTAGGGTCTTTATCTTGAAATAAATGGTTTTCACGGTGCGGTTGATATGTTCTTTAAAATCTAGGCGATAGTCCAGTATCACTCCAAGGTATCTTATGGAGGGCTTGATTGGGAGGTGTGCATCTCGTACTCTTAGGGTCTCCGGGGGTGCGAATTCTCTGTTTTTCGTGACAATCAGTACTTCGGTTTTTTTGTAGTTTATTCGCATATTCTGCGTGAGTAACCAGTCTGCTATTGCATTAAAGCAATCTACTAAAGATGTGTAATCTGGGAGCTTGACATTGAATGGAGTGAATAGTAGAACATCATCTGCGTAGATCAGTGAGGAAATGCCAAAGGATCGAGTGATATCGCACAGGGGCTGCATGTAAATGTTAAATAGGAGTGCCGATAGGGATGATCTGATTTAAATTACAGGCTCTTTGCTGCTGCTAGGCTCTGACTTATTATGAAATTTAAACTACAAGCTCTCTGCTGGGTTCTAAATTTAACCAGAAAGCTCTCTTCTGTGTTTTAAATTTAAACTAAAAGTACTTTGCTGATACTAGGCTCTGAGTGACTATTAAGTTTAAACTACAAGCTCTCTGCTGGGTATGAAATGTAACCAGAAAGTTCTCTTCTGTGTTTTAAATTTAAACTTAAACTGCTGCTACTAGGCCCTGACTGTACTTTTGGTTTTACCAAAGGACAGTCTTGCCAAACAAATCTGATTGAGTTCTTTGATTGGGTGACCAAAGAACTAGATCAAGGGCATGCAATGGATGTGATCTACTTAGATTTCAGCAAAGCCTTTGACAGTGCCATCTCCTCTTTCCAACACAATCCAGAGCGCATGTTTTTTTCCCCATGTCCCCTGCATTTCAGCTGCTTTAATATTACTTTTGACGTACAGTGCTACACATCCTCCTTTTCTACCCTCTCTATCTTTTCTAAATAGATTATAGCCAGCTATGGCTATATCCTATTCATGTGACTAGTTAAACCATGTTTCTGTAATGGCCACGGTATCCAAGTCCATTTCTACCATTAGGGCTTCCAGATCAGGCACTTTGTTGGCTAGGCTTCGAGCATTTGTACTCATTGCTTTCCAGCATTTCCAATGTTTTGCTTTTGCTGGGAGTGACTTACTGAACTTGTCCTTCTCCATCCGTCACCCACTTTTCCTAATTTAAATGCCTACTTAGCATAGTGAAACTCTCATTCACACAAGGCTTTATCCCACCCATTCTCAAGCAAGCTATAGTAAACTCAACAGCTTGGGGATGGGTCCCAAGATGGTGAACTGGATCAGAAATTGGTTGACTGACATACGACAGAAGGTGATGGTAAACGGAACTCACTCGGATGAAAGGAAGGTGATTAGCAGTGTGCCCTGGGGTTCAGTCCTGGGACCAGCACTGTTCAATATATTTGTGAGTGATATTGCTGAAGGGCTGAATGGAAAAGTCTGTCTTTTTGCAGATGACACCAAAATTTGCAAGAGTGGGGAATGTGAGGAAAGAGCTACAAAAGCTGGAAGAATGGTCTAATGCTTGGCAGTTAAGATTTAATGTGAAGAAGTGCAGTGTCATGCACTTGGGAATCAGAAATCCAAGGGAACTGTATGTGATAGGAAGCGAGAGATTGGTGTGCACGGACCAGGAGAAGGACTTCGGAGTGATTGTTTCTGATGATCTCAAGGTGGCGAAAAAATTTGACAGGGTGGCGGCAAAAGCCAAGAGGATGCTGGGTTGCATACAGAGAGGAATTACCAGCAGAAAGAAAGAGGTACTAATGCCACTGTACAAGTTGCTGGTGAGGCTTCACTTGGAATATTGTGTTCAGTTTTGGAGATCGTATCTCGCAAAGGATATAAAAAGGCTGGAAGCAATTCAGAGGAAGGCGACCAAAATGATTTGGAGCCTGTGTCATAAGACATATGAAAAGAGACTTGAAGACCTAAATATGTACACTCTGGAGGAAAGGAGGGACAGAGGAGATATGATTCAGACCTTTAAATACTTAGAGTATTAATGGACAAGCAAACCTCTTCCAAAGATGGGGAAGATGTAAAACTAGAGGGCATAAGATGAAGCTGCAAGGGGGTAAACTAAAAGGCAATGTCAGGAAATACTTTTTTACTGAAAGGGTGGTGGATGCTTGGAATGCCCTCCCAATGGAAGTGGTGGGGGCAAAGACAGTGACAGAATTCCAAATGGCATGGGACAGACACAGTGGATCCCTTTATAGCAACAGGATAAAATCAAAATAAGCATAGCTATCTCTTATATCTGAACAAATAGGGGTAACCTACACAGAGCAGTGGGTACACCTCTAAACAAAGGCATGGGGAGGGGTGACCTGCACAGAGTGGCAAGTGAGCCTACTCTTGCCGCCTTGCTGGGCTGACTAAATGGACCATACTGGTCTTTATTTGCTGTCATATACTATGTTACTATGTAAAGTAGAGTAGGGGCCAATTGTTCTATTGTCATCTTAATCCAGGATACTGGGCATGGATCAAATGTGGAGTTTGTAGTATTGAGATTGATTATTATGTTTTTAAACACTTTTATGGATGGGATGTGAAAGGTTCTCCACTGGTGGGTATGTTTGTGTAGAACATGCTTCTAGTATCGGTGGTTGTTTTTGGTTGAGGTTGGATTTAAATTTTAATTCCAAGAAGTCTGCCAAGTTGGGGTTCGATTAGGTGAGTGCTGTGTTCTTCTGGTTTTTCTTTTGTTAAGGTTCGTACTATGCTGAACAATTCTCGTGGTTTATTCAGGGAACCCATGATTAGGTTCATATGGTATTCCTTTTTGCAAGTGTTTATTCAGATCCGATATTCTTGCATCTTTGATGTGTAGTTGTTTCGATCTTCCGAGTCTTTTGTTCTTCTCCATCTTCGTTCTATTTTCCTTAGAGCTCTTTTCAATTTGTTGATCTCGTTAGAATACCATGGAGCAATATTCTTTCTGTTGTTGTGCAGTTCCTTGTGTGGTGCAATGGCTGCCTTGTGCATTGTGGTGTTCCATTTGTTTGTTTTCTCTTCTGTTATGTTTCTGTCAATCTGTGGTATGACTTGTATGAATGCCTCATTGTTAAACTGAAATATATAAAAGAACCAATTAAAATGAACACAGAACACATTATACATGGAGACCACCATTGATGCAATAAATAAGGGAACAAACAGGATAATATATAAAACATCTAAGATGTGAGAACAAAAACAGGGGGAGAGAAATATGCAAACCTTAAATGTACCTTAGACTTCCCATCTACTATCAATATAAGTTAACTGTACCCAATTTGCAATTTCAATCAAAAATGTATCAATCTTTGTATTCATATAAAAGAACAAGATCATTGAGGATGACATGTCCTGTGGGAAACAGAGATGTGTCCCGCATTATGTGATGGAGAAGGTCCCTCTGACCCCTTAGAGAGAGATAGAACACAGGATCCAGCTTCAGGCTGGGAAAGAAAACAAATGCACATGGCTCCTGTTTTCCCAGGCAACCATAAACAGAGCAGGTCAGAAGAAGGGAAAACACGCCCCTGCTGTAGTTCAGTGCAGCAGTCACGAGTTAAGCCAGAACACCTGTTGGTGGGAGGAGCCAGGGTAAACCCAGGAAACCAGAGATTTAAGGGAAGCTCATTAGGAGGAGAGAGAAGGCAGCTGGAAAGGACGCAGCTGGGAAGGACACAGCTGGGAGGAGCACAGCCGGGAGGAGCACAGTCGGTAGCTCAGAGGAGAGCTCAGCCAAGAGCATGGCTGAAGACACAGCTCTTAGAACCTTCACGAGAAACAGAGGATTGCCTTAGGAATGAAGACTCAGAGGAATCTATGGTAATTGAGGATTCTCTGACCTTTGACTCAGAAGAGGAATTCGGCAGAGGAAACAAGCAGGGAGTTGGTACCAAGGAGCCAGGTACAAGTAACCCGGGTTTGGTGCTGGGAGTAAAAGGCAACCAAAAGGGAAACGTACTGGGGAGGCAGACTTGTATGCACAGAGAAACTCCAAGGCTCACGTTTGCAGCTGATCCTAGAGGACAAAAGGAAACTCTTATAAGGAAGCCAAGAGGTAGGATAAGTGACCGATATAAACAGAAAGCTGTCTTTAAGTGCTCTGATATTAACCCAGAAGGGTGGGGCTCCACATGCTGGGAATACTGTAGCAATTCACAACCGTGTATATCAAAAGGCTGTGAGGAAAAGTGCAATGCTGAAAAGATAGATGTGTGTTTGGAAACACCCTGTAGCAACTTGCAAACATTTCTAGCTGGGGTTCAGGTTGAACCAATGGACACTGAACCACCTTTAGAATGTCAGCCTAGTGAACCAATGGATTGTACGATATCTGTATCTGAGAAGATAAGTCCTGTGAAATAGAATTAAGCTGTGCCGAGAAAGAGAGAGTGCTGCAGATAGCAGCTGATCAGAAAAAGCACAAAAGGGTGTTGAAATAGAAAAGTGTTTTCATTTGGAATTACAGTGATGCTGAGATAAGAAGCTTGAATTTCTTTCTTATATAATTTAGTGCCAGAAGTGTATGGCCAATGTTCCTTTTGTTCTACATGTGAAACCACTTGGGAAGGGGAATTAAAAATCCTGTTTTGCCTGAAACACTCGAGTCCACAACTCTCTTTATTTGGGATAGTGAAAACTTCAACTCCCAGAAGGCAGTGCTTTCCCCAAGCACCAGTAACTTCCTGAATAGAGAATCAGGCCGTCCATCTCCACAAGCTCAGGCTGTGGAGGTAACAGCGACATCACAATTATTAATACTATATAATATCATCCTTGGCAAGTTAAGCCAAATACTGCTTGCATTTAAAATGTAAAGAAGAGCGAGTGAGAAGGTAAGGAGATCCGATATGTTATAGTGGATAAACCAATAAAAAGCCACACTAAAAATGCAGTGTTTCAAAGGCACAATATAAAAAAGTATCAGGCAAGTATAGTCATTAGTGCACCCTTCTATAAAAACGGTGTACTGTAAGTCAAAGGGAATATGTAAAGGTATGTATGACATAATATGCAGGGTGTGCCCTCACAACAGAACCAAATGTTCTTCAATCATGCATGGTTTTACAAGCAATGACAAATTACAGATTACATATTGCGTTTAGTTTTGTTTTGTGTCCGTTCATAATAAGATACCTGCTGCTTTTGTTGTTGTTAAGTGCCGTCAAGTCGGTGTTGACTCATGGCGACGTTCTGGATAGTTGTCCTAAATTGTGTTCGGTCTTTAGTCAGGTGGCTCATTGTTGACAGACTGGTACCCGTAGCTGCTGTTATTGTATCGAATCATCTCATTGCTGGCCTTCCTCTTTTGCATTGGCCTTCTATCTTGCCAAGCATGATGTCTTTCTCTAATGATCTCTCTCTTCGCATGGTGTATCCAAAGTATGAAAGTCTAAGTTTTTTATCATCTGAGCTTCTAAAGAAAGCTTAGGTTTGATCTCCTCTAGTACTATGTCTTCTAGTCATCCAATTTGTTTTTTTACAACACTCTATATTGCAGGATTTTATATGTCTTTTAGTCATAACACATTTAATTGCATAATTATATTTCCTGATTGTCTGGTCATTCTTTAGAACCTTATAGTTATGAATCCATTTTTTTATATATAATATTTTTGAGGCAATATCTACATTCTCCTTTTTCATGACCTCTGCACATGATCAATAATACAAGGAGTAACGAGTTGTTAAGGGTATTATATGTGAATAGACAATTTTCTGTTTTTAATCTTTTTCCAGGTTGCCCCATGGATTCCTTTTTGAGTTCCATAAATATACCATGGCGTTTGGTTCCATTGTGAGGGCACACCCTGCATATTATGTCATACGAGGTGTGACAAAAAACAAAATCTACAGAGAAATTACTCATTGTCCCCCTTCAAAGTAATCTCCCCCAGAGTTAATGCACTTCTGCATTCGCTTCTGCCTCATACGGAAGCACTCGGTAAAGTCCTCCTCCTTGAGGTCCCTCAGCAACCTCGTCACAGTGGCCTTGATCTCTTCTACAGAGGTGAAATGAGTTTCTTTCAGCACAGTATTCAGCCTGGGGAAGAGCCAGAAGTCGCACGTGCGAGATCTGGGAAATAAGGAGGGTGGTCGAGAGTTGTGATCTGTTTGTTGGCCAAGAACTGCATCACACTGAGTGCGGTGTGTGCGGGCGCATTGTCGTGGTGGAGCAGCCACGACTTATCTCTCCACAGAGCCCACCTGCTGCGCTGAACCCGGTCATGGAGGCAATTGAGGACCTGCTGGTAGAAATGTTGGTTGACTGTCTGACTCTCGGGTACAAACTCATGATGGACCACTCCCTTCTGGTTGAAGAGTGCGAACAGCATGACCTTGATCATTGATTTGGACATGCGTGCCTTCTTGGGTTTGGGTGACAGTCGAGTCTTCCACTGCAGGCTCTGTCTCTTGCTTTCAGGGTCGTACTGGAAGACCCAAGTCTTGTCTCCTGTGATGACTTGGCCAACAAACTTTGGATCTTCTTCGATCTTCTCTAGCAAGTCTCGACAAACATTGACCTGGTGTTCCTTCTGGTCGTCCGATAAAAGCCTGGGCACCATCGTGGCACACACCTTCCGCATTCCCAGCTCCTGCACCAAGATGGTCTACACTGACTCCCTGTTCAGGCTGAGCTCCTCAGCTATCATCCGCACTATCAATCTGCGATAACTCTGCACCAACGGGTTCACTCTGTCAATGTTCTCAGCCGTCTTTGTCGTGGAAGGCCATCCTGACTTGGGGTCTTCACCTCCTCATGGCCAATCTTGAAGCGTTTGTGCCACTCGAAGACTCGCGGCCTTGATATTGCATCTTCTCCATAAGTCTTTTGGAGAAATTGGAGACACTCAGTTGGGCCCTTCTCCAACTTAACCAGAAATTTCAAGTTGATTCTTTGCTCCATATTTCTGCCACCTCCAGTTGCGTGACAAAGCAATGGAGCAGTGTGCTACAAAAAAACCTGAAAAAGAAAAACAGAGTGAGAGAGATGAAAAATCCTATAGTAGAATAGTGGCGAGATGTTGCACAACACAATGACATAAGCGGTTAGCCAACTGGCATTGAGTCATGGGCGTGGCTGCCACAGTCTCGTTTCTTTTTTGTTACACCTTGTACATACCCTTACATATTCCTTTTGATTTACAGCAAACATCGTTTTTATAGCAGGGTGCATTAATTACTAGGTGCTACATTTAGTCAACTTCACTATACAAGATACTCACTGCCTGATTCTTTTTTATATTGTGCCTTTGAAAGGCTGCATTTTTAGCATGGCTTTTTATTGGTTTATCCACTATAACTATATATATTAACACAACCACTTCTAGTCTTGATCCCTGCCCAGTTAGCTGGATCAAAAATACTAAACCACTCCTAGCGCCCTACATTCTAAATATAGCAAATTTTTCTCTCACCCATGGTACTATGCCAACCATCCTAAAGAGAGCCTCGTTTAGACCTATTCTGAAAAACAAAAAACTAGACAATCTTGATCCCTCTTCATATAGACCTATCTCTAGCCTTCCATTTATGGCAAAGATTATAGAAAAAATAGTATATAATCAACTTCAGGATCACATTGAACTTCATGCCCCCTTAGATTCACACCAATATGGCTTTAGACCATACCATAGTGTAGAAACACTTCTTGCAGTTATCTTTGATGATATTCTAAAATACATTGACAAATCAAAACAAGCAGTATTACTTATATTTTTGGATATATCGGCTGCCTTTGATTCAATTAACCATCGTATCCTTTTTGAAAGACTCAAACAGATTGGTATACATGGTATTATTCTTGCATGGTTCCAATCATATCTAACTGATCGATCGCAACAGGTAAAAATAGGAAACCATACATCTAAAACCTATATGCAAAAACAAGGAATCCCACAAGGTTCTGCATTGTCAGCTCTACTCTTTAACATATATTTACAACCTATATGCCACATCATTCAACAGTGCAAATTAAAATATGCAATTTATGCTGATGATGTTATGATTTATCTCCCTATGGACATAGACTCCCTGGACCTCTCCAATATCAAATCATGCTTCACTAAAATGACGCAATGGCTAAATGAACACAATCTACACATTAACTTCAAGAAAACAGAAGCATTATTTGTTTCTAGAAATCAAAAATTTACCCCCCAACAGAAATAAAAATTGAAAACATAAGCATCCCCATAAAAGATGAAATAAGATACCTTGGCGTTATAGACAGAACGTGAAGTCTAACAACACACATCAGGAATACAACAAACACAATATATAATAAATTAAGATATCTTAAAAATCTAAAACCATTATTATCAAATCTGGACTTCAGATCAGTCCTTCAAGCCCTGATCCTGCCTCACTTAGATTTTAGTAACATAATTCTTCAAGGTATTCCAAAACATGCTTTACACCAACTAAAAGTAGCACAACATGTTGCTGCAAGAATACTTATAAATGCAGGTCCAACTGAACACATAACCCCTATACTGTACAAACTTCACTGGTTACCTATACAAAGTAGGATAAAATATAAAGTTATCATAACAACGTTCAAACTGATAAGAGATATAGCCCCATCATATCTAACTGATCTACTGACAATTCATTCAAGGACCAGAACAGTGAGACAAAGGAACCTGAACACACTACTTGTACCAAACAACTTTTCAAAACTCAATAAAACTACAACAAATAGGGCATTCAGCGTCAATGTTCCTTTAATATGGAACGCTCTGCCAGATAAACTCAGAGATATCACAGATCTTTCAGCATTTCGAAAAGATCTTAAAACTCACCTATTTATAGTGTGCTTTGGAGACTCATTCCCAATAGATGAAATATTTCCCACTTAAACTCATGTATACTCATATTCATTAATTCACAACTTACTTTTTCCTTTTTCTTACTCTATCTTACAATACCCAATTCTCCACATTATCACATTTACTCTTTACACTAATAATTCTAGTGAACTACAATACATTTTTCCTTGCTCAGATAACATTTTTGAAATTTGTAAATATTTAAATCTGTATATATGTTTAAACTATCTATATGCCTAATCAGCATTTACTCAGCATTGTAACCCTCAAATTACCATTTTTATTATATACAATTTAATGTTCACTGTAATTTCAATTGTTTGAATAAGTTTCAATGTAATGTTCAAGTTTTGTTCTATGTAAACCGCTTTGATTTTTCTGCAAGGCGGTATATAAAACCGTTCAATAAATAATAAATAAATAAATAAAATAAATAACATATTGGATCATTCACTATAACATATTGGATCTCCTTACCTTTTCACCCGCTCCCCTTTTCATGCTTTTTAAATGTGAGCAATATTTTGCTTAACTTGCCAAGGATGATACTACATAGTATTAATAATTCGAGACACATCCCTATGTCCCACAGGACATATCATCCTCAATGAATGAAACACATCTTGTTCATTTATACAAATACAAAGATTGATACATCTTTGATTGAAATTGCAAATTTGGTACAGTTGACTTATATTGGTAGTAGATGGAAAGTCCAAGGTACATTTAAGGTTTGCATATTTCTCTCCCCTTGTTTTTGTTCTCACATCTTAGATGTTTTATATATATGTATATTATATATATATGTATATTCCTTTCACAATTCCCAACATACCGCTTCAACTCCTATCGGACTGCTATAATGAAATCACAACTTGGCTAAAAGCACAAAACCTCCACATCAATCACACTAAAACTGAAGTTCTAATCGTGACCAAGAACAGATCCTATATCCCTCCATCACACATAAGACTCCAAAACCAAGAAATCGAAATAAAAAAGGAAATAAGATATCTAGGTGTTATACTAGATACACACCTTACGATGGAAACACATATCAACAATACCATAAAGAAAATCTATTTCAAACTTAAAACCCTCAAACAACTTCGTCCACTAGTTTTTACACAAGACTTTATCAATATAATCCAAGCCACCATAACCCCACATTTTGACTTTGCCAACCTAATACTAATAGGCATAGCAAAACAAAGCATTAAACGACTACAATTAGCACAAAATGCAGCAGCCAGAATCACATTGAAAATTAACTCCCTCCAACACATATCACCAATACTAGCCTCCCTTCATTGGCTACCAATTCAAAGTAGAATAATCTACAAAACAATAATAACATCATTCAAGGCCTTATATGACCTGGCACCATCCACGATATGTAACCTAATACACAAAGAACCATCTAAGTCTACACACAGAAAAGGACAATCAAACAAATTAAAAATCCCGAAAGATTTTACAAAAGCCCATAAATCAACAAACAACAGAGCCTTTTCTCATATAGCCCCCACAATCTGGAACTCCCTCCCAGAGGAGCTACGAAAACTAACAGAGATCATGGAACTCCGCAAGAAATTGAAAACCTATCTGTTTACCAAACATTACAATGTAGATAATTCATTATCTACATTAGACAAAGGTTAAAGAGATAATCGGATTCCTCCATGCAAAAGCCCTCTAACCCACACAAATAGCACTCACCCATTATGATCTTTTTGACCTATGTCCCCTCCCTTCCATGTATTCCATGTATATATATTCATATATAAATTTGTACATAGTTATTGCACTGTTTGGTATTTTATCACATTGTTTATTCTACATTATATGATGTTCCTTGTAAACACGTTCTGTTACATTTTGAAGTTCCATGTAAAACAAACTTGCTTTGTTAATTGTTAACTGTAAACCGCATCTGAACTTTGGAAGATGCGGTATATAAATGCGAATAAAATAAATAAAAATAAATATTATACTTTTTGATCCCTTATTTATTGCATCAGTGGTGGTCTCCATGTATAGTGAGTTCTGTGTTCATTTTAATTGGTTCTTATATATGTTTTCAACTGTATTTTAACCAGTTTGATTACTTTTTAATTTTTTATTCCTTTCCCCATTATATTACAGTGGGCAGTGCTTTATACATTTGCCAAAATAGAGTGGTTTTATGCTCTTAGGGGTATGTTTACTAAACTGTCTTAATGTTACCGGCGCTAGTTGCAGCGTTAATGTGAAGAATGCCATATAAGGTAGTGGGCATTCCGGAGGGAAGGTAGCAAAAAATCGGTATCGCGCGATAGTGGGCGCCATGGCACGTTAACGCACGTTAACCCTAAGTTCATGCCAGCACTGTGTTAGAAGCTATAAAGATGTAGCTCACTGGTTACTGCAGTGACTGTGGAGGCAAAGGTCATGGGCTCGATCCTGCAGTGGTGTTATTTAAGAAGGCTATCTGAGGAATTTCCTTTTAATTTAAATCTGTGCTGCCATCAAAAACATCCTCACAGTGCCGTAACCTAAGGTGCCTCATAAGGCGCCCTATAAGGCGCTCCATAGGGCACATTATAAAGTGCCCTGTCTGCCAAGGCACCTTATAATGTGCCCTATAGGGCGCATAATAGGGCGCCTTATGAGGCACCTTAGGTTACGGCACTGTGAGGGTGGTCTTGCTGGGAGCACAGATGTAAATTAAAAGGAAAACCTCAGAAAGCCTTATTAAAAAACACCACTGCAGGATTGAACCCACAACCTCTGCCTCTACAGTCATTGTAGTAACCAGTGGGCTACATCTCTATAGCTTCTAGCACAGTGCTGGCTGGCTACAGAAAGACTGCAGGTCACCGCACATACTGTCTGCTGTGGTTACCAGGATAGGGTAAATCCACCCATACCCATGATGCACTGCACATGCAGATCAGCAGTCAGGATGGGGTATGTGCCTCTACAGCACCTCGGCATGGTAGGGGGAACTGACCGTGTGTGTTACTGGCACAGAGTAGCTACAGACCGTGACATTGTGCGGTTCCTGTGCTCACCCTGAGGGTGAAGTGGGGCGCCCAGCACCAGGTCCACAGCACCTGGCTTGGCTGGGATAGGCTGTGCTGTAGATCCCCGGCACAATATTCGTTTTATGTAAACCGCGCTGATTTTTAAGAGTGCGGTATATAAGAACGATTAAATAAATAAATAAATAAATCAGTGCCAGTGTGTGACAGGTAGTCCCTATAGACACACCTAGGATGCACCTGTGTTCATCTGTATTTCCCAGTCACATCTAGCCTTTGTGAACTATGATGCACCCAGAATAGTGCATATCCTGTGTGGTTGCCATGGTCACTTGTTATAGGAGAAGAGTGATGTGTGGACCCAAAAGCGGATTATGTAGCACCACCCAACCAGCCCTCACTGGGTCAGCGTGGGGGACAGGATTCCCCACCAACAGATCCACACGCTACATCGGAGGCAGTAGAGAGGACCACCACCCCAGTCCTGCTGGGGAATAGGCACCCTCCAGGGCAGTCAATGCAGATCTGTATGTATCACATAGGGCACTGGCAGTAGGCCTGGAATAGGTCAGCTGCCCCCCCCCCCAAACAATCTGGCATTTGCCAGCAGAGGGCACATTCAGTCTTCACCCACTGCATCCTGCAAGGTGTTCTAGCCATACACATGCTAACTGCAGACAGTCTGCTAGCTAGTACATGTTCCTGGAGGAACTGTGTGCACCCAAAAGTGGGATGTAAGTACACACACACACCAAGCAAGTATGTCAGTTATTGGGCCCCAGAAAAAGAAACCCATAGATATCACTTGAGAAAAACACTATATAGCACTATTGGGGAACCTAGACATGCCATGGTCACTGCTCAGTCAGGGTGAGACTGACCTCCCAGCATGACATGCTGTGGCCACCCTGTCTGTGCAGGTGGTGGTCGGGCACTACAATATCCCAGCCATTGCCCTATGCCCTGTGCAGATGCATCCTGCCCAGACCGCCCTGTCTGGGCCATTCCCACAATACCTTGCTCCTCATTATGCACATTGGCAGGCCAATGCTGGAAACAGTGTAAGGATTGTGGGCTCAGTAAGGTGTAGGCAGCCACAAAACACTGGATAGACATACACACACTTCTTCACCTATTTCAGCATTGTGCAAAGATAGAGATGGTTGGCAGCCCTGGCACCAGTCCTGGGTACAGTGCAGGCATTGCTAAGGTACTCAGTACTGTTATGGTCACTCCCCGGGGTGGTAAACACTGTCAGAAAACAAACAGAAAGGAAACACACTCCACATATATCAGAAAAGTTGCTATGATGAATCTCTGTTAACTATTTGTGTTTAATGTAGGATCTGTTATCTGACATTCATCATAGCAACCTTTTGATATATATGGAGCGTGTTTCCATGTTTATGACGGCATTGCTGAGGTATGCAGATGGTAGTAGTGGTGGCTGCTGCTCTGCGCAGGGCCCAAACGCCTGACTCTCCATGAGGATATGGATAGTGAGGCCTGTGGGTGTGGGTGTTTCTGCCCCTGTTGGCCGATGCTCTAGGATGTGCACATGTTTATGGTGTAGGTGTTCTGTAGGGTAGGGTAAAATATAGGGACAAGGTCTGCAGAAGCCACAGCTGGGACTTGAACCTGTGACCTTCTGCCCCTGAATACACTGGCTGTGTGTACTGCACCAAACTGTTGCCAAAGAGGCAGGTCATTTCCTGGGGATACCATGACTGTTCTTCAGACAGACCTTGTCTGTTGCACTGCATGCCACCCACCTGAACAGGGCTTGGCCTTGGTCTGCTGTGGGCAGATGCCACTGCCCCCTCCACCACCAGCACCCCTCCACCGCCATGCTAACATGCCCTTATGCCGGTGGTGCTGATGGTGCGCAGTCCCAGGCCATCCAGTGTGCAGGTAGGCAGCCGCCTGTGGTGTGGGATCTGGGGTAGGGGTGCCTACATAGACATCCGCGCTTCCCCCCGGCACCGCCTGTCAATGTTGTGTGCCCTTTGGGGTACCTGCCGGGTACTGTCCCCTGGGACACTGTGGGACACACACTCGTGGGCATGTTTGACTTTGGTCAGTTGCTGGCTTGCTGATTTGCAGTTTCTGTGTTCCTATGTGCCACCTAGGCATCTGCCTAGTCCACCCTGTGCCCCAGCTGCCCCACTGCATGTCCCGCCTTCAGTCCCTTGTACCCCATTTGCAGCCTCATGGTAGTGCCCTTTCATACTTGGGCACTATGCTGTTGCTGCACATATATCACTACTATCACCTTTCTTGGTTTCCCTGCCTTTGCTGTACATTGCTGACTGAACTGGTTTCTCACTCCTGAAAATGTGCCTCTAACGCAAGGTTTTCACTGGCGTTAATTTTCAGACCTTCATTTCACAGCGTTAGTGTGCCTGGAGCCTCTCCCCGCCCACTCTCACCCACTGACCCCCTTTTCTCCGCCCTCTGAGGAGCCGTATTCCACCCTCTGTGTGCCTTAACGCCGCCTGAGACGTTATCGCGCGAAATCTCAAGCTATTGCACGATAATGTTACTTTAGCATGCGATAATGTTACGTATTGTGCGCCACTGCGACGTTATCGCTGTTTAGTAAACATACCCCTTAGGTGTGTTTACTAAACCGTCTTAATGTGCGCCCGGCGATAGTGTGCAGGCTGCCATAAAAGGAGTGGGCGTATCGGTCTTAAAGTAGCAAAACGGGATTATCGTGTGATAACTTGCGCTGCGCACATTATCGGGCGAGATGCCGCTAAGCACGTTAACGCGCGGTAATCTTAAGTAGGCACGCAGACATGCACACACAGAAACAGAGGTGTAGCACAACGGTTAATACACTGACTGCTGATACAGGGGTCATGAGTTTGATCCCCCAGTGTGCCTAATCCATAAGGCTGGCTGAGGCATTAGCTTTTACGTGTAAGTATTGATTTTTGAGGCAGTTTATTTGTACTTTAATTAGTGCTGCCAGCAAACACACCCTCACGTGCCGTAACCTAAGGTGCCGCATAAGGCACCCTATAAGGCACTCCATAGGGCACATTATAAAGTGCACTGTCCGCCAAGGCACCCTATAATGTCCCCTATAGGGTACCCTATAAGGCCCTTTAGAGGACACCTGATAAGGCATCTTATAAGGTGCTTTATAGGGCGCCCTATAAGGCGCTTTATGGGGCGCCTTATGGTTACAGTACACTGAGGGTGTTTTTGCTAGCAGCACTAATCTACATTAAAAATAGACAATGCCTTGGACAGCCTTATCAAATAACCCCACCATGAACCCATGACCTCTGGCCCCACAGGCAGTGAAGTAACCAGTGGGCTACAGCTCTATAGCTGGTAACAAACCCCTGCCTGGCTGCAGAAGGACTGCACGTCACCACACAAACTGTCTGCTGTGGTTACCAGGATAGGGTTAACACACCCGTACCCATGATGCACTTCACATGCAAATTAGCAGTCTACAGATGGGCACAAGATGGGGTATGCACCCCCACAGCACCTCGGCCTAGTAGGGGGAACTGACCGTGTGTGGTACTGGCACAGAGTAGCTACAGACCGTCACATTGTGCGGGTACTGTGCTCACCCTGAGGGTGAGGTGGGGCACCCAGCACCAGATCCACAGCACCTTTCATGGCTGAAATATGCCATGCTGCAGGTCCCCATCAGTGCTACTGTGTGTGATAGGTAGTTTCTGCAGACACACCTAGGATACATCTGTATCCTTCTGTATTTCTCAGTTATGTCTAGCCCTTATGGGCTATGATGCACCCAGAATAGTGCATATTCTGTGTTGGTGCCATGGTTATATGATGTAGGTGAAGGGGGGGTGTTTGGACCCATAGGCAGATTATGTACCACCACACAACCCACCCTCTGGGGCTAAGGGTGGGAAACAGGATCGCCCACCAACAGATCCACATTCTATCTCCTTGCAATGGTGGCAGTAGAGGGGACCATCAGTCCCAGTCCTGCTGGGGAACAGACACCCTACAGGGCAGGCAATGCAGAGCTGTGCACATCCATAAAGCAATAGCAGACAGACAGTAGGCCTGGAAATGCACAGCTGCCCCCCACCACTATCTGACATTCTCCAGCAGCAAGCCTCCAGCAACTGCACCCTGCAAGGTGTTCCAGCAAGACACATACTAGCTGCAGACAGTCTGCTAGCTAGTCCATAGTGCATGTTCCTGGAGGAGATGCATGTACCCAGAACTGGGATGTCAGCATACACACCAAGCAGATAAGTCAGTGATTGGGCCCCAAAAGAGAACCCATAAATATCACATGAGAGAAATACTATATAGTACTATGGGGGAACCTAGCCATGCCGTGGTCACTGCTCAGTCAGGGTGAGAGTGACCTCCCAGCAGGGCATGCTGTGGCCACCATGTCCGTGCAGGTGGTGGCCGGCCACTACAATGTCCGAGCCATTGCCCTATGCTATGTACAGATGAATCCAGGCCAGGCCACCCTATCCTGGCTATTCCCACGGTACCTTGCTCCTCATTATGCACATTGGCAGGCCAATACTGGCAACGGTGCTAGCAGTGTGGGCTGTGGAGGGTGTTTGCAGCCACCACACACTGAATAGACAGACACACACTTCCCACACCTATGCCAGCATTGTGCAACTATAGAGGTGTTTGGCATCCCTGGCCACCGCACCAGTCCTGGGCACAGTGCAGGCATGGCTATGGTACGCAATACTGTTGGGGTCACCCCCAGGGTGGTAAACACTGTCAGACACAAGACCTGTAGCACACTCCACAGACATCAGAAAGGTTGCTATGATGCAGCTCACTCAGAAAATTGTACTTAACTTCGGAATTGCTATCTGCTGGTAATCATAGCAACCTTTTGATAGCTGTATACCGTATTCCCAGGTTTAGGGTGGCATTGCTAAGGTATGCAAGTGCTAGTACTGGGAGATGCACGCAGGGCCCAACATCCTGCCTCTCCAGGAGGCATTGGATAATGGAGCCCGTTGGTGCGGATGTGTCTGCCACTGTTGGCCGTTGCTTTAGGGCAGAGGTTCCCGACTCCAGTCCTGGTGGGCCAGACACTGTTCGGGTTTTCATGCTGTCCCTCATGCATATGCATGAGATGCATCTGCATACCATGGGGGCGACGCATAGAAATGCAGCACAGGCATCTTTATTAGAGACAGCATGGAACCTGAATGGTGTTTGGCCCTCCAGGACTGCATTTGGGAGACTCTGCTCTAGGTAATGCGCATGTTTATGGTGTCTGTGCTCTGTAGGGTAAAATGTAGGTATTTTGGGCATGTTTACGTCATCTGCAATAAAGGTTCTGTCTGTATTAGCATGTTTTAGTAGTGGGTAAAATATGGGGACTGGGTTGGCAGGAACCACAGCTGGGACTTGAACCTGTGACCTTCTGCTTCTGAACACACTGGCTGTGTACACTGCACCACTGTGTTGCCACAGAGACAGTGCATTCCCTGGTGATGCCATGACTGTTCGTCAGACAGGGCCTGTCTGTTGCAGTGCATGGCACCCACCTACACAGGGCTAGGCCACGGTCTGCTCTGGGCAGCTGCCACTGCCCCCTCCACCACCAGTATCCCTCTGCCACCATGCTGACATGCCCTTGTGCTGGTGGAGCGCAGTCTCAGGCCATCCAGTGAGCGGGTAGGCGGCTGCCTATGGTGCGGGTTCTGGGGTAGGGTGCCTGCATAGCTGTCCATGCTTCCCCCCAGCACCGCATGCCAATGTTCCGTGCCCTTCGGGGTACCTGCTGGGTACTATCCCTTGTCACACTGTGGGGAGCACACTCGTGCCCATGTTGGGCCCTCAGCAGTTGCTGTTTGGCTGCTCTACTGTTTCAGCATTTCTATGGGCCAACTAGGCATCACCCTAGTTCGCACTGTGGCCCAGCTGCACCACAGCATGTGCCGCCTGCAGCCCTCTGTGTCCCCTTTTCCAGCATCTGTCCAGTTGCCCGTTCCGACATGCCCGCCGTGCTGTTGTGGAACATGTGCACGCCATAAGAAACCTGGCCAATGGAGTCGGAAACCCTGCTCAGCGCAATTGGGCTCATTCACCTTGTATGGGGACGGAGCATAGACCCTTCCAAAATTCATATTTTTTTTTGGAGCTTTCTTGGGAGTGTTTTTTGATGTTTCCCAGTGATATCACTATTGCCCAGCTTGGTTATGTTTTTACATTTTCTTCTGTTCATTTTCACTGTTTATTTGCCCTTTTGTTCCGTGCACATGTATCACACTTATCACTTTTTGTAGTTTTCCCTAGTTTTGCTGTACATTGCTGACGGAAATGGTTTCTTTTCCCTTTAAATCGGCTCTAACGCCAGGGTTTCACTGGCGTTAGTTTTGAGCCTCGGATTTCACAGCGTTAGTTTGCGGGGAGCCTCTCCCCTCCCACTCTCCGCCCATTGACCCTCTCTCTCCGCTCCTGGAGAGCCTTCCTCTGCCCTGCGGGAGCCTTTCCCCGCCTTCAGCGCCCGTTTGTGCCGCTGCGTGCGTTATCGCGCGCTACGGTACCTGTGCGCCTGATAAAGCACCATTATTGCACGATAAGATACCTTATCGCGCAATAGCGTCACAGAGCGCACATTAAGATGGTTTAGTAAACATACCCCTTAGTGTCCTTCATTTAAAAGTAAGTTCCCTGTGGTTCTTCTTTCACCCTCCCCTCTCTTGTTTTGCGGATATCTTCATGGTATTATCTCCTTTGAAATGCACATAATGGATAATGTGTATTTGTCTTCTTATTTTGAGTTGGCATTATACCTGTCTGATTTTACCGAATGGTTTACATATTTCTGTCACAATTTTTCCTCATTGCTAATATTTATTAATTTTTATGTGACATTGATTTATATTGAATATATTGTTTAGATATACATTATTTGATTACGTTTGTTTTTATTATTTTTATTACTTATCATTTCCATCCATATATGGCTCTACCTTTTTTTAGATATTGTACATGATTATAGATTTTATTCATTATTGTTTTTATTTTCTGTTTTAAATGTTTTTACTGTTATCTATTATTTATTAGTTAATATCTCTCTTTGAGGTATCCCTCTGACTAAGGCTCTGCCGAAACGTGGCCATGTTCGAGTTTTGCTAATAAAAAGACCAGAATTTTACTTTCTCGCCTCTGTGTACTGCCTTGCAATGTGTGCCATCCTTTTCTTAAGAGTGCTAGTCCTCTCCCCTCCCTTTCATCTGGATCAAATTGTTGTTCTGCCTTCCACTTTTAGAGAAGGATCTTCAGAAGGACTTCTTGCTGCATCCGTGGGACTTATGGAGGATATTGCTCAGATGCATGGCAATCGCTAGGTTCTTTTAATGGTCGCATCTTCTTCTGCCCTCCTCAATTGTCCATGAAATGAACTGGCAGAGATCAAATCCTCTATTGTCCACTGACTAAGGAAGGCCATTGGTCAGTGTAAATTCTGGCTGGTAAGCATGTGCCACAGTGGGTCAGAGCTTACTCCGCTGGGTGGCTTCCTGGTCCTGGTTGAATGCCTTTGTGAAACCTACAGTTTGCTTGTGGAGGTTGGTAGAGATGGCACTTTTGGCAGGTTAGTCTGTCCTGACCATCTTCCTCCCATCCTGGGTCCTGACAGCTTGGCTACGTCCTACTTGTCTGGACTGGTCTAGCAGGATATTAAGGATAAATTTTATATCCCTGATAATTTACTTTCCTTGAACCCTGCTAGACCAGGACCCACCCTGGAAGACTCTTCTGCATATTTGAGAGTCTAGCTGCTGTTAAGGCCTAGTCTGTGGTCTGACACAAATTTCATTGTGGTAAGTGAGCCAAATACTTGCTCACGCTATTTGTGGAAATGTTGTTTGTGTTTAATAACATTATTTAGTCTGGGAAGTTTCATACTGGCTTCTCTCAGTGCTGCACCAGAGGATATTTCATACTGGCTTCTCTCAGTGCTGCACCAGAGGATATTTCATATTGGCTGAACAGGAAGTCCCTGGAATTGGCCAAATGGAGTGTCTAATGGAAATAGACAACAGGGCCTTCTCCACTTACACACCGGACCTATGGAATGAACTCTTCAGGGAAACACATGAACTAGCAAAATTCCGCTAAAATTTCAAAACATTGCTGTTCAAAGAACACTTCAATATCTAAATGATGTGCCCCCATACAACAGCAAAATGTTTGGACACATATACTAAAAATTTCCGCCCTCCTTCACTCTTCCTCCCACCTCCTCTACGATTAAACGTATATAAATATGTTACAAACTATAGACTATAGTTACCATTTGTAATCATACTGTTCAATGCTGTTAAGGATTTGAAAGTTCTATGTAAATCTGTTAAGTTCTCGTTCCTGTAAACCGCCTTGATTCTCAGATAAGGCGGTATAAAAAAAGACAGACAAATAAATAAATAAATAACTATCAAATGGAACAATGGGATAGCCTGGATGGCGGCCTTTCCTATGGTGCCTGATAGATAAAGGCTCTGAACTGGTTGGAGAAGCGAACCAGAGCAGTAACTTGAAATTCAGGCTTCATTATCATCCTGCCAGACCAGTCCAGATATGTGGGTTGTGCTCCTCAGCTAGCAGGGGAGAAGCAGACTTAAATCTCCTTTGTTGATGTTGTCACTTGACATATTTGCTGGTGCAGTATTGAGAGAAGTCAGTATTTGTCTCCAACAGGTGTCAAGGTCTTTGGAATGATGCAGCAGAGCAGATGAGTCTGTATCCCCTGGCCCAGACCACGGTTCTATGGCCTATGTGATTAAGGCCCATTGTTTGGATCTCAGATACACTCCTTCTCCTCTAGCTGTCAGCTGTCATGTCCAGTGCAGTTATCCATGGGAGCCCTGAGGGGGGTGGGGGTGGTAAGCTTGGGCCCAGATCCCCTTCCCTCTTAATATCTTCTGTCTGCTTTCTGAATTTGCAAATATTTTTTTCTGAATTTTTTTTTCTTTCTTCCGTTGGCTTCAATTGGCTTGTGATGAAGCAGCTCCAAATTTAAAAAAAAATGTGTCTGGCAGCTGGACCTCTCAGGCCTGAGGAACTGGTTGGCGAAGCCTTTCTCAGTTTTTCCCAGCCAGGTCGACAGATACTGGGATTCCCTTCTTGGGCTTCCTTTTTTGTCACGGCTGTTGCAGTTCTATTTTCAGTCATTCTTTTTTGTGGTCTTTTTTTTTCTCTTTGCCACTGCAGTGCTCAGCTGTGTGGCCCAATGCAGACTGCAGCCTCTAGTGATTTTAATTCGCAGTTGCTGGTTTTGTCATGCTTGTGGTGAGAATCCCCAGGGCGCATTTTTCTTGGCATTTCGGGATCCCCATGGAGGGTCTAGGATCTGATAGAATTTTTGCAGACTATGCCACCCCTCCCGTGTTTTTTTTTTTCCTGCTGGCAAGCACTGTGGCTATTTTGAGATGGCTGCTTGGTCCCTGTGAAGGCTGGGTATAGTGGGATGGCCATAGCCTCCTTTGGAGGTGAGCCAGTGCCCTTGGGCTCCTTTTTCAACCATCTTGAGCTGCAGCTTATGGTCTGTTTTCAGTCCATGCTAGCTGTTTCAAAGCCTATTTTGTGGAAGCCCAAGGACCAGGCAACTCTTATATAATACCTGGGGCTGTTGAGCACATCTGTTGCTGGCGGTAAGGAGGTCAAGTGCTTCTGCTTCACCCTTTTATTAGTCTGTTTTTCCAGGAGCCCAGCCTTATGCTCTTCATGGGTTGGTTGGGATACAGAAGAGAAATCTGTTTCTTCAAGAGATGAGTTTGAGGAGGAATGAAATATTCTATGGTTGCTGTGCATATTTTAGAACCTGTCCTTGTGCAAGCTTCACAAGCAGACTCTATCCTGGAGGATATCTGGTATCCTGGATTCATTCTTCCATTTGAACCTAGGAATCTTAAGGATCTGTCTCTGCTGTACCCTCTACCCCAGAGCGAGCTTCATCAGCCTGTTAGGCTCCCTTGGATGGATGCCCTGGTCATGGTGTCAACAAAGTGCATGACCATCTTGGTGGAAGGGAGCACTGCGCTCAAGGAGTCTCATGATAGAAGGTCTGAGGCCCTCCTTAAGAATGTCTTTTTGGATTTTGCCTTAAGCTCACAAGTAGCACTGTGTGCAGATCTAGTGGCTTGAGCCCTCTTACACTGTATCCAGAAACTGTTGGACAGCCTGGAGACTGCAAGATTGGAGTCTGGAGCCACATATGTGGCTGATGCTCTGTATGACTTGGTCAGTCTCTCCTCCAAGAACACGGCAACAGTTGTAGTGGCTTTGACTCTACACTTGGTCGGCTGATGCTTTCTCCAAGTTATAGCTGAGCAAACTTCCTTTTAGGGCAAGTTGCTTTTTGAGTAGGATCTGGAGAAGTTGGCTGAAGACCTTGATGAGGCTCATCCTCAGAGGTTCTTGAAGTCAGGCCTAGGGGCACTAGGAATACCTCTAATAGGATTTTGCATGGAGCATAGTGACACCTGGGACTGCTAGGAGCCTGGATAGGGCCTATTCATTCTAGAGGTCTAAGTTCAAAAAGGTTCAGCCCTTTAAGAGTTCTCAGCTTTCTTGAGACTTGGCTGCAGGTCCCTGTGGAGTCAAGTAAGCCTCCACAATGAGATCTAATGGGTCACTTCCGAGGTGCAGCTTGTTGGGGCGTAGCTCTGGCTGTTTCTGTCAGTGGACCCATATCACATCATATCAATGGGCCCTAAAGGTCCTAAGTTGGGGTTTTGTGCAGGAATTTGCAGAATGTCTATGGGATACCATTGTGGAGCATCCCTGTGGCTCCATGCTCATGTGGGTGGCACTTAAGGACAATCTACAGCACCCTTGCAATTTCAGGCTATTTCTACCTGTGCTCTCCACGGAGCAGGCCCAGGGGCATTGTTCCATATATTTTGTGATGCCCAAGAAGGGCTGCTGCTTCTGGCCTATTCTGTATCTGAGGGAGAAGAATGCCTACTCCGCTAATTCCATTTCTGCATGGAGACTATCAGGACAATCATTGCATTGGTCTGGCAAGGGGAGTTCCTCCTCCCTAGATCCTGCTGAGGCGTACTTTCAAATTCCTCTCCAGGAGCAACACCAGCCATTTTCCCACTTCTGTGTCCTGGGCTGTCTTTTTCAGTTCTGGACTCTACCTTTTGGTCTAGCCTTGGTTCCTCTCACTTTCTCGAAGATCATGGTGGTGATGGCGGTTTTCCTGCCCAAGCAAAGGATCTTGGTTCACTTATACCTGGATGTATAGCTGAAAAAGTCAGACTCCCTGGGGAAGTCCAGGGTCAATATAGCCCTGGTGAAATGTTGGCTAAAAAGGCTGGGTGTGGTGTTCAGTTATCCCAAGAGCAGTCTGTTCCATTCCGGGGTTTGGAGTACCTCAGAACTTGATTACACACTCTCCTGAGCCAAGTTTTCATCACACTGGAGGGGTCGCTCAAGCATCAGAGGCAAGTCAGAGAGTTTTATGCTCAGCCATCTCCCTGGGTCTGGGATTACCTTCAACTCCTAGGTTCCATGGTATCAATATAAGAACATAAGAACACAAGATATGACATACTGGGTCAGACCAAGGTCCATCAAGCCCAGCATCCTGTTTCCAACATGACCAACCTAGGTCACAAGTACCTAGCAGTTTCCTCAAAAGACACAAGTTCCACAATGGGTCAAGAAGTGGATATCCTGCTGTAAGGCTCCAGCCCAATCAGGGCTCACTAGACACCTCCACGAAGGTAATAAAAGCAGCGGCAGCAGCAAGAAGAGCACCTCAACCCACCACCATCTTGAGCCAGGCAGCTCACCCGATCGGGGTTGAGCACCAGAGCGGGAGGACAGCATCTCCCCCGCTCTGAGGCTCCAGCCCAATCGAGGCTCACCGGACACCTCCACGAAGGCAATAAAAGCAGTGGCAGCAACGGGCGCGCCCATGCCTGGCAGGCCCACACCTGAGGGCCTCGCCAGAGGGCCCTTTGGTGTGGCCCTTAGGCGGGGCATGGAGGCGCTCCCTCCAGATACGATAAGCAAAACCAGCTCAATGACCATCCGACAAATCACCTGAGCCAGAATGCAGAGCAGACGCCAGCAAGAACTCCAAAAAGGTACAGTCACTGCATACTCTCTGCTACACTGGCCCACCACCAACCATAGTACGCGCCATAGCGCAAAAGCCAAGATACAACTAAGGGCCCACACACCAGGAATAAAAGAACCAAAACAACAGAGCTCCGGTCAGCAAAAGAGAAAAGAGAAAGAAACACTGCAGCCTATCCAACGCACACACCCCAGTGGGCAATCATGTCCACGACTCACCATTACTATCTTTTCTGCCTAACACTACTACTCCTCGCAACACAACCGAGAGCCCCCACACAACCACCAACCAACGCATACCTATTGGCCCACCCACCATATGTACCTAGCTACACTGCAACACACCACAACCAATTCCCCAACCAGCAAACACCGCACAAAAAGCACAGAGCTGGTCAGACACCACCATCAAAAAAAGCGCCCAGCAACCCAATACTTGCTACTGAGGTTAACTGCGCACTACTGAATGCCAGATCCATTAGGAACAAGCTACATACCATCAGCAATTACATTTTGGACCAAACATTGGACATAGTATGCATCACTGAAACATGGCTCGCAGAAATAGACCAAGTCATATTAAACCAGGTTACCCCACCCGACTTCACAGCCTTCAGCTGTCCCAGAATAAACAAAGGAGGAGGAGGAGCACTATTATTGGCCAGGATAAGCTACAAATTTAAACTCCTATCAACACTCAACTCAACTGAGTCAACAACATTAATCATAGCCAACCACCACATCAGCTTTTGTCTCATGAACAGGCCACCCAATGCCAAGGACGAACATCTATCAGTGATCCTGGAATCAATATGCGCAATGAACAACCAGCACAAACCACTAATCACCCTGTGAGACTACAACCTTATATCTGCAGCAACAAAAGATACTAAAGCCTTTCTCAAAGCCTTAGAAGCTCTGGACTAGATACAGACAGTCCATGTACCCTCACACCAACATGGAACTACCCCGGACCTTATCTTCATTCCAACGCAACTGTCCAAGCAAAACCAGCTATCAAGCCCAACACCTACACCAGTCCCCTGGTTCGATCACCATGTCCTCACATTCACGTTACACCCTACTCACACCCATAACGAGTACAACACAACAAGGAGATTCAGAGCCTACAACAAAGAAACCTTCCTGAAGGAAATAATGCCACACATTCAACAAGAATCCAGCAACTTAGATGAAACAATAGACAAATGGAACCAAATCATATCCAAGGCCGCATCAGCACCAAGCAAGCAAAACCCTAATACCCACAAAAGATGCAATGCTCCCTGGTACTCCAACACAATCATAGAAGCAAAACGCTCCCTCAGAAGACTGGAAAGGAAATGGAGATGGATCAAATCAACGGACACTCTGCAACAGTACAGAAATGAACACCACATATATAACAATCTGATCAATGAACACAAACAGCAACATCATACCAATCTCATTATGAGAACAACAAACAAGCCAAGAGAGCTCTTTAACATTGTAAAAAAAGCTTACTAAAGACAACTCTGGGAACAGCACCCACCATAGCGATCCTCAAGAATACACAAATTACCTCATGATCAAGAATACCACACAAGCCCCAGAGAGCAATAAGTCCACATACAGTCAAACTTGGCCCAAGGACCGTCAAGCCTGGAACAATTTCTCATTACCAACAGTACAGTGCATAGAAGACATTGTGAGTGCCCTAAACACAACCACGTCCCCTTCAGACCCATGCCCAGTGGAATGGATCAAAACATCCAAGGAACAACTATCCAGGCACATCCACAAAATCGTAACAGAGTCCCTGCAGCAAGGACACATGCCACAGGCACTTAAACAAGCCATGATACGACCGATCTTCAAGAGCGCAAGGCTAAGCCCTACGGACCCAAAATCATACCGCCCAATATCCAGCCTACCTTTCATATCAAAGGTTATAGAAAAGGTGGCACAAAGGCAACTACAGGACTACATTTACCTGCAAGCACCGTTAGACCCACAGCAGCATGGCTTCAAACCACAACACAATGTAGAAACACTACTCACATCCCTTTTTGACAATCTTCTGAAGGGACTAGACAATATAAAAAATGGTATCTCGGCGGCATTCGACACAGTCTCCCACACAATAATGTTAAATAGGCTACAGGAGACTGGGCTTTGCAACAGTACAATAAAATGGTTCACATCCTATCTAAGCAACAGAACGCAACAGGTTAAAGGTGCCCAGGCAGGGGCGGCCCAAGGGGGGTGCGGGGCCTCATTTGCATAAATATTTGCCCTAATGTTACCATATGCTAACTTTTAGTAAACATGCCTCTTAATGAGTGTATGGATAAATAAAGACTAAAAGATTTCTACATTACTATAATCCAGTGCCAGCCGCCAGGCACATTAGGAACTACTACAAACATGCCCATTTAGAACCCATAGCAAATCTGCTGTATCGTAACAGCACTACCAGGACTCACAAAGCCCCATTACCTATCAAAAGGCAACACTGCAAATATTAAACCAATACATTTCAGAGAATAACAATACATGACCTACTGGGGAAAGAGAACAAGTGGCAATGTCAGATAGGAATTACATAAACAGAATACCTCAGCTCAGTTACACATGCAGAACATAGACCATCACCAAACAAGGAATCACAATTTAGAAACAGGAAGACAATAATTAAACTGGGAACCTCAAAAGCCAAACTTGGAATGTACAACAACACTGTAGAAATAAAGCTATAAATTAATTTCCTCTTGTGCTAAACAAAGCGCAGACGTTAATGGTTTCCCCCAGTTCATATCCATGTTACGTTCCCTGTTATCTGTAAACTTAGGTCAGGTCTTAACTGTCTGAGTAACATATTGTTGAATGTAAACCGCACTGATAACAAAGAGCGCGGTATATAAGAGCTGTTAAATAAATAAATAAATAAACAAACAATGATGCACATTTCCCAGAGCTGACATATTCCAATTAATAAATTCAAGATAAAGAGATGTTTTTCTACCTTTTGTGCATTTATTTTCAGTTGCAATTGCTCCAGCCACTTTCTTCTGGTTTCTTCATGTCTTCTGCTAACTCTCCATCGTCTGCTGTCCATGTGTCCTTTCTTCTCTCTTCTAGTTTTTTTTCCAATCTCTCTCTACATCTGCTTTAACATACTAATCTTTCTCCTTTTGCTCTTTCCTCATTCCTATTTCATCCACTCAAATTTTACTCCCCCATCCTCAATCCCCACTTACTCTCCCAATACCCGGCCCATTGTAGATTTGTATTCCCTCCCACACAAAAAAATTTTCCCCTCTCCATTTCACTCTTCCAGCTCCATCCCATTTTAATCCTCCCCCAACATCAGCTCCCTTCTAGTTCCAGCCCCACCCAGCATCCGCTCCCTTCTATTCCCCGCATCAGCCCATTTCTAGTCCTAGCCCCCCATCAGCCCATTTCCAATCCTATCCTAGCCACACCATCAGCCCATTTCCAGTCCTAGCTCCCCCATCCATTTCCAGTCCTATCCGAGTCCCTCCATCAGCTCATTTCTATTCCCAGCCCCCCATCAGCCCATTTCTAGTCCTTTCCTAGCCCCACCATCAGGCGATGTCAAATCCTATCTCCCCTCCACTCAGCCCATTTCC
This sequence comes from Ichthyophis bannanicus, assembly GCA_033557465.1. Taxonomy (NCBI): domain Eukaryota; kingdom Metazoa; phylum Chordata; class Amphibia; order Gymnophiona; family Ichthyophiidae; genus Ichthyophis; species Ichthyophis bannanicus. The sequence continues at coordinate 828,238,919 of CM066035.1, forward strand.
AATCCAAACCCCCCATGAGCCTACTTCCAGTTCTAGCCCCTCCATGAGTCCATTTCAATCCAAGCCCCCACCACAGCCCATTTCCAATCTAAGCACCCCCCAACAGCCCATTTCCAGTCCTATCCTAGCACCTCCATCAGCCCATTTCCTGTCCTAGCTCCCCCCACTCAGCCCATTTCCATTCCAAGCCCCCCTCCCCATCAGCTATTTGCAGTTCAAGCCCCCCTTCCACTCAGCCCATTTCCAGTCCTAGCAACCCCCCCCGCCCACTTCCCGTCCTAGCCCCACCCCCATAGCCCATTACCAGTACTAACCCCCCCTAGCCCATTACCTGTCCTAGCCCCCCATCAGCCCCTTTACAGTCCTAGCCACCCATAGCCCATTACCAGTCCTAGGTCCCCCATCAGCCCATTTCCAGTCCTAGCCCCCCCCCCATAGCCCATTACCAGTCCTAGCCCCCCCATCGCCCATTACCAGCATTCGCCCCCCCCCCATAGCCCTGGTATATTTAAAAAAAAAAAAAAACTTGCCGCTGCCGCTGTGGCAGCGGCAGAATCTAGCGTCCCGTGGGCCCCCCCCCTGCTCGGCAGAGTCCTCCATGCGGCCTCAGCTCCCTCAGAGTGGGCTTTTCAGAGCTGTGAAGGGAATGCTTCCCTTTCTCACGGCTCTGTTTAAGCCCGCGGGGCTGATGGGAAACAAGAAATCCTGTTTCTCATCAGCGCCAGCGGCTTAACAGAACCGCAAGGGAGAAGCTCTCCCTTCGTGGCTCTGAAAGTTGGCACTTAGGGAGAGCCACTTCTGAATGAATTTTATCAGCCCTAGTCCTAATACTGAACCACACCATCTGGTGATCACTGGATGTGAGATGATCTTCCACTATAACATCAGGAATACTTTCCCCATTGGTAAGCACCAAGTCCAGTATGGCCCCTTCACGTGTGGCTTCTGTTACCAGTTGCCTGAATAGTTCTTCCTGTAAAGAATCGAGGTTCTCCTTGCTTCTAGATGATACTGCAGCAGGGATGTGCCAATCGACATCTGGCATATTGAAATCTCCTATCAGTAGCACTTCCCCTTTCCTGGCAATGCTGCGTATGTCTTCTATTAAATCTCTGTCCACTTCTTTTCCCTGTAAAGGGGGGGGGGGGGGGGGTCTGCATATCACGCCAATGCAAATGGATTTCTCTTTCCTTCTTTCTAGTTTAACCCACAGTGCCTCCTCTCTCCCTTTTAAGACCTGTATTTCCAAAGCTTTATTATATTTTTTACATCAAGTGCTACTCCTCCTCTCCTTATTCCTACCCTGTCCTTTCTGAATAAAGTATAACCTGGTATAGTTATATCCCAGTCATGGCTGTCTGTGAACCATGTCTCTGTTATCGCCACTAAATCCAAGTCAGCCTCTCTCATTAAGGCCTCAACATCTGGGATCTTATTTCCCATGCTACGGGTATTTATACACACTACTTTCCAAATGTTGCCTCTTTTACCCATTTCCTTAAAGGTATTTAATATTTCACTTATCTGGAGGCTTTCACCACCCATCCCCAACCAATCTAATTTAAAATCATCTTCAGTAGATTAGCCCGTCTGCTACTGAAGACATGTCAACCCTTCTTGGACAGATGGACGCCTCCTCTGCTCTGCAATCCTTGGAACAGCATCCCATGGCCCAGGAAACCAAAATGCTCTCGATGACACCATCCACGCAGCCATGCCTTTATCTCCAGAATGCAAGCTTCTTTGTCTCAGCCTTTACCCTTAACAGGGAGGATTGAAGAGAACATCACCTGTGCCCCTATCTGCTTCACCCTCTGTCCCAGAGCCCTGAAGTCACTTTTGATATCTGGCAGTATCATTTGTGTCGATATGGATGAGCAACATCGGGTAATAGTTAGTGGGCTTGTACAGCTTTATAAGTATGTTGCAAAACCTTGGCAAGGTCAGGGCTGAATGGCCATGTATTTTTTTCAGATAAGCGATCAGGGCATGAATGAACAGAAATAAGAATTTCAAAACACGACGGTCGTAGTCAGCGTAGTATGGATGACTTTTTTGCTAAAGTAACAGCTTGATTTTTGGCATTTAAAGACCATTTTATTTGGTGATATGTCTAATCACTTAATTAGATAAAAATGGACTAATATGAAAAAGAGCAGCTGACTGTTAGCAGTTTTTTTGAATGCTATTGGTCTGACAAAAAATATATACTTTTGAAAGAATTTATTTTTGAGAATTGTGAGCCTTTGTTTGAAGCAGGATTTGTAAGTCATATGCTGGTCTTAAAGAGCAAAGTCAGTGAATGTCTGCACTCTGGTGTGTGTGCTTCTTTCAAAGAGCTAAGACTTCCTGTTTAGGATTTAAAATAAGATGACATTTGACTGTGGTTCTTTTGAAGATCAGCGTGTTGCAGGACAAAGGTTGTGCACCTCTGAGTCTAGGCAGTAAACGGTTTCTCCTACAGTGTGTGCCCCAGAGAGCCTTTTTGAAGAATGATGCCTCTCATTAATATTAATCATTTAGATAGTGCATACTAGATGTATGCAGGACTGTTCAGATGCACATAATCACAGTCTATATGTTCTGGTGCATACAGTCTAGTCAAGATGGACAAATGCAAATAAGGGTGTATGATGAGGAAAGGAACCAACCAGACGGGAACTGAGGGAGAGGGCAACTTTAGTTGGAGAGCACTATAAGGATTCATCAGTTCACTTGATTGGTGAATTGGCCAGTAGATTGTTTCGTTTCGTGGGCAAAGATTTATCTCAAGAGAAGAGCAAAGGGTAGGCCAGAGGGCCAGGTTCAGCCTGAAGCTCTGTTTACCCATAAGAGATATGCAGCAACCCGAGGCTCCCCCAGTTTACTTACAACCAAACTGAGAATCTCAGCTATTATGGCTAAGGCACATCTAGCTCCAATTTGAGTAACAAAAAGAGCATCTGAAAAGCAGCAACATTTTTAGGAAGCAGACAATTTAAATATCACATTTCTAAATTTTACAACTCTGTTGTAAACTATAAGGTCACATAAATAAGTAATGCGTGAACTTTCTCTTGCCTTTAAAGACATTTCCTGAATCTCCAGTCCCCTGTAGTTAACAGTGTGTCTCCAGTGTGCATATTTCCCTGGAGGCAGATCTAGAAGCTGATTTTCAAAGCCATTAATCTGGGTAAATGTCTTGGCTCGCAGTTGTTGGTTAAAAGCACAAGTGAGTTTCCAAGGCACATGTGTTTTTTAGCTGGGTTGTTCCTGGGAAGGAGGAAAATTTTGGGTATATTTGTCATTCTCAGACTTACAAGCACTGTTTTACTCCCTCCTCCCTTTGCTACCCACATACACTGGCAGGTTCAGAGTACATGTGTTTATAGGGGTAATTTTTATAGGCGACTAAGCACCTAGAGCAGTATTGCCTGGAGGATATGTGTGCAAAAATGTAGTGCTCAGAAAACATAGCACCTACTTTTCTGCAATGTAAATGTAGCTGTCCCCAAGTGTGGGGAATGAGCAGCATGGGGGTGGGATCAGCACTCGTGTGTACTTCTGCCTTGGAGCAGGTATACCTTTGTACAGGAACTTTTGGGTAGGCTGTTTTATAAAGATACATAAGACACACCACACATGGGTATATAAACAGCCTAGGTACCCTGTTACTAAACAGTAGCTTATGGTTTATTGATACATGCAGGCCACTCCAAAGTTTCTGTCAGAATTTATAAGGTTGATGAATGTATGCAAATAACACATAAGAACATAAAGATAAACCATGCTTAGATAGACCCAAGTCCATCAAGCCCAGCATCCTGCCTGACAGTGGCCAATCCAGGTCACAAGTACTTGGCAAATCCCAAAAAGTAGATCAGATTCTCGAAGCTCATTTCAGTGGCTTGGGGAAGCCATCACTTATATAGCTAACATTTTTTATGGGCTTTTCCTCTATGAATTTGTCCAAACCTCTTTTGGATTCTGCAAAATCTGCTGGTCTTCAAGTTCATAGAGTGGTGTCTTGTACTAGTGTTGCTTGGGTATGAGGGAAACTTGTGCTCATTTGGACAGAAATCAACAAGCAAGATCTTCAACAAGCAAGATGTCAACAAACAAGATGTTCAGGATCTCTGCCTGTGCTGGGAGGTAAGATGTATATGGCACCTGGCCTGCACCATTCTAACTTCATCCAGGCAGCTTATCTGCTTGGAAATCAACAATCAGATTGTAGACTTACTGTACTTAATCAAAAGCTGAATCCCCACAAATGATCACTTGACCCCACCATTGCCATTTCCCTCTTCAGCCACTGGGATCAGCCTGAACTTGATTTACTTGCTACTCTGGACAATGCAAAATGTCCTGCTTTCTGCTCCATGTATCCAGACAAAGCAACCCACGACACACTTACCATTTCCTGGAGTTGGGGGCTCTCTATGTATTTCCTTCATTCTCCTTGGTGTCCAGAGTACTTCAGAAAATCACTCAGGACAGGGCTCAAGTTTCCTTGCCCGGGCCAATGAGATGTGATCAAGTTTGGTTTCATCACCTGCTGTCCTTGATGGCCAAACCACTGATTTCCCTTTCTGCTGACAAAGCACCAAGGCTGTCTGCTGCACCCCAGCCTCAGAAGCCGCTCCTTTACAGCCTAGAGATTGAATGGCATTTAGTGAATGTCTCCCTGTTTCTGAAGAAGTCAAGAGGTTATCCTGATATCCAAGAGACCTTCTACCAGTAAGTCCTATCAACTTAAATCAAGTCATTTCATGTGCTGGGCTACAGTTAACAGATGTCAACTTCTCACATGCCCACTACCACAGGTCTTGTCTTGCCTCGCCTCGCCTCGCCTTGCCTCCAACATATTTCACAGTTAGGCCTCAAAACAACCACTCTGCATCATCACCTCTCCATCATTGCAGTGTTCCATGAGCTATGGACATAAGAAATGCCACAGTGGGTCAGACCAAGGTCCATCAAGCCCAGTATCTTCTTTCAAACAGTGGCCAATCCAGGTCACATGAACCTGGCAGTTTCCCAAAAAGACACACAGGTTCCACAATGCTTGTATTGGGGCAAGCAGTGGATTTTCCGGGTTCTCTTTAATAATGGTTTATGGACCTTTCCTCCAGGAACTTGTCCAAACCTTTTTTAAACCCAGCTACACTAACAGCTTTTACTACATCCTCCAGTAATGAATTCCAGAGTTTGATTATGCATTGAGTAAAAAAATATTTTCTCTTATTAGTCTTAAATGGGTTGCATTGTAGCTTCATTGTGTGTTCTCTAGTCTTTCTACTTTTTGATGGCATAAACAACCGATCTATGTTTACCCGTTCCACTCCATTCATTAATTTATAGATCTCTAGGATTGAAATGTCCTAGTTCTGTGCTCTGCACCCATTGCTGGGAGAGGGATTTTTTGGGATGCAAAATATATGTTCGAAAAGAAAAGGTAAGAAACACAACACTGTTTAAAACACTAAAATAAAATCAGAACATAAGTTATGCCATACTGGGTCAAACCATGGGTCCAACAAGCCCCCCAGTATCCAACAGACTGCCATGGCTCTCAGTTCCGATACCTCTGAGTATTGGTATTGACATCAACCTTCGATGTTCATGAAAACCGCCGGTACTTCGATTTCTTACCAGACTCTGACTCAACTACACAGATTCTGAAGTAGGATCACTCAATTCCTGAGAATTTTCAGACATCCCTTCAGACCCTTCACTGCTTCAAGAATGGCGTTTGTCCCTACCAAAGGATATGTCCTTTCAGGACTTCATCCATGACATGGCAGCGGGACTCTCTATCACAGTAGCCTCAGAGAAGGAACCAAGGGCAGAGGACTTGGAGATACTCCAATACCCTCCCATGCTCAAATAAGCGGCTACACTACTGGTGCATTGTATCCTACAGGATCTTATGCTCTGCATGTGGGAGGCTCTGCTCATGGTTCCCCCTGTCAGCAAGAGACTCGATACAATGTACCGAATAGCAGAATGTCCAGGCTTCCATAAACCTCAGCTCCCCCACCGCTCAATGGTGGTGGAATTGGCGATGCACCAAATACAGAGCTCAAAGAACCATTCCTCCACACCACCTGGCAGAGGCTCGAGGACATTCGATGCTTTTGGGCATTGATGCTTCCAAGCTTGCATGCTGGCTTCCAGAATTTATTTATTTATATTTCTTATATACCGCACTATTATAATCAGTGCGGTTTACAGTTGAACAAGAACATACTACAATGCCACAGGAACATCGAGTTTACAATGAACAGGGTAGGTAAAACTGGAGGTAAAACAGGGGGAACTATGTACAAGATATAGTAGTTGAACTAAGGAACTTTAACAGAGTAACTATTTACAAAATACATTAATTCTTACATGTATATGAGCATATTTCTGAAGGATGTAACCAGGGATCCTGGAGACTTTTGCCCCCTGAGGATAAAAGGAGTGCCTTCCAGACACTCATCAAACAGGGCCAAAACACTTCTAAGTTTCTTACTAGGGCCTCTTTCGATGCCTTTGAATCCACCAGCAGAGCTTCAGCAGTCTGCATTGGGGCTTGCAGGATGGCCTAGTTGCAGGCATCAGCCTCGAGCAATGGGTCCAGGATAAACTGGCCAATATCCCATGTACTGGCGAAAACCTTTTTGGCAAAGATTTGGGGGAAAAAGCAGGTGAGATTAAAACATGATCTCATCCACGTATAAGCAAATGTAGGGAAAACAGCTGACCCATCCAAATGGAAGGCCCTTTCCAAGAAATCTTTCTATTCTAAGAAGACGAGATACTATCCTTCTTACCAGCCTTCTGCTGTCTATAAACCTCGGTAGCCTCAACAGAGACAGCAGGGCCCTTGCCAACCCAAGAAGCCCAAGGCTCCTAAGTTCCAACCAGCTGCACAGGCACAACCTGCACCTGGATTTTGACTCCTTCATAGAGAGTATTACCATTCTGCCCCATGAGGGCCCCCAGCCCCTCCACATAGCAGGCAGACTTTGTCACTATGCCCACAGGTAGCACCTCATAACATCAGAGCAGTGGATGCTCCAGATTGTCCAAAGGGGTTATCAGCTTCACTTTGAAACCTTACCCCCCACCAGCTTCACAGGGGATTATCCCACACAACCTCTTCAAAGCACTCTCTGTAGCACCCTGGGACAACAGAGTGATCACCTCTTCTTTTAAGAAAGAGCTCCTCCTCTTCAAGAAATGATGGGCTTCTATTCTCCATATTTTCTCATTCAAAATAAAACAGAATGATTCAGGCCCATCTTGGATCTCAGAGACCTAAACAAGTTCATTGTCCGAAAAAAATTCAAAATGATTTCACTAGGAACTCTTCTACCATACCTCCAGAGACGCAATTGGTTATGTTCTCTAGACCTAAAAAACACGTACATGCATTTACTGATGCATCCCTCAAACAGACAGTATCTGCACTTCATGTTTCAAAGAAACCAATATTAATACTGGGTTCTCCCCTTTGGTCTAGCCTCTTCACAAAATGTATGTCGCTGCCTGGGGGTATTTGTCTTTCCTTACTTAGACGATTGGCTGATCAAGGGAGAATCCCCTAAGATATGATTCTTTCTTCATCGTACCATCATGGTGCTCCAACACCTGGGCTTTGTCATAAACTTCCCAAAGTCTCACCTCACTCCATCCCAATTACTGGAGTTCATCAGAGCACTCTTAGACACTCAAAAGACCCGAGCTTTCCTCCCACAGGATCGCTGTGCCCACCTCATCAAGCTGGCAGAAGGGGTGCAAAAGCAAAGCCGAGTAACAGCTCAAGAGATGTTACAACTCTTAGGGCATATGGCCTCCACAGTCTGTCATCCCCTACATTCGCTTACACATGTGACAAGCGCAATGGACTCTGTCTTCTTAATGGACGCAAGCGAAGGGGTGTCTCAGAGACCAGATCTGCATCACTCCTCAGCTGATCAAGTGCCTTCAGTGGTGGTGTTGCCCACCAAACCTGCTCATCGGGTCACCTTTTCAGATGCCTCCACCTTGATGTACCCTGACGAAGGATGATCTAACCACACAGGTACTGTGGACACAACAGGAATCTGCCCTGCAGATCAACCTGCTAGAACTACTGGCACTGACAAATGCTCTTCGGGTTTTTCAATCCCAACTTTCAGGGCAAACTGTTCTAGTCAGGACGGACAACCAAGTTGCCATGTTCTATGTGAACAAACAGGGGGGAATGGGGTTCTGTCCCCTCTGCGAGGAAGCAATTCGCCTGTGGTCCTTTGCCATCTGTCACTGCATTTACCTCAGAGTGATGTACCTCCCCAGCAAACTCAATATCCATATCCTTCATCCACACGGATGCACTTTGCATCAGGAGATGGCTGCTCTGATCTTTTTTGCCATTCCGCAAAACACACAACTTCCACTCTTCTGCTCCAGGATTCTGTCACTGCACTGACAAGCCCCGGATGCCTTCCTTCTACATTGGGGACAGAGACTGCTCTACGCATTCCCACCCATCCCCTTGATACCCAAAACGCTTTTCAAGCTACAAGCCGACAAGGGCTCAATGATTCTCATAGCCCTCTTTTGGACCCATAAACCATGGTTTCCTCTGCTTCTTTGCCTTGCGCAGACTCAATTTCTCAGCCTGGGATGTTTATATTTATGTTTATGCAATTTCATGTGGGCCTGAACTCCTCTCTCAGGACCACAGGATGCTCCTCCTTCCAAATCTTCATTCCTATGCCTGACAGCATGGCTGCTGAAAGGCTAGTGCTCGCTGACTTTGACCTGCCACAGGTGGTCAATTATGTCCTCCTTGCATCACATAAAGATTCCACTAGGTGATCTTATGCCTTCAAGTGGCATAGGTTTGCCCTCTGGTGCTCCCCAAAGGACCTTGATCCCTTTTCTTGCCCGGTGGAGGCCATTCTACAATATCTCCTCCATTTATCCTTAACAGGTCTTAAAACCAACTCAGTGCCATTGCGGCTTCTCACAGACCAGTGGATGGACAGCCTATCTCCTCACATCATTTAGAAGCATGCTTCATGTGGGGTCTCCTGCTATCCAAGCCACTCATTAAGCTGCCTCCGGTGGCCTGGGATCTGAGTGTGGTACTGGCGCAACTTCTGAAGCCACTTTTAGAACCTTTAGCTACCACTTCAGAGACGTTTCTATCTTGAAACGTCATCTTCCTTATTGCCCTCATTTCAGCTTGCCGCATCAGTGAGCCGCAAGCTCTAGTGGTGAATCCCCCATACAGTGTTTGACCATGACAAGATGATCTCTGAACCCATCCACACTTCCTCCTCTTTCCATCTAAACCAGTCTGTAATCCACCCGATTTTCTTCCCTACACCACATGTGTCTCAGGCTAAAGCAGCGCTTTACACCTTAGACTGCAAGCGAACGCTGGCCTACTACTTGGATAGAACTAAAGATCACAGAAGATCCTCTCAGTTATTCTCTTTTGATCCTAGTCACCTTGACGAAATGTACTCTATCCAGATGGATAGTAGATTGCTTTTCATTTGCTTATGCCCAAGCAGGAGACTCTTTGGAGGGTCATGTCATGTCCGCTCATAATGTGTGGACTTTGGCAATCTCCATAGTCCTTCTCTGTTCAGTATCCATTGAGGACATCTGCCGGGCAGCTACCTGGTCCTCCATTTATTTATTTATTTAACAAATTTTTTATACCGCCTTATCATAAAATCAAAGCAATTTACAATAAACTCAAACAATTACAGAGAACTCATGTTGTAAACTTGGGTAAGGGTGACATGCGGGAGCTGCTTGGAGGCATAACTTATTTACAGTGGAAACCTATTTACATGAGTCAATTGCTGTTTAGACATGTGATATGGGGATGGAGGGCTCATACCTTTGCTGTACACTACTGTCTGGACAGACTTCCATCATGAAGCTGTCTTTGGCCAAGCTGTACTCCAGCACCTCTTTGGAACTTAAACTCATCTCCTACCCTCCGTCCCGGACTTCTACAAGATACAAGACTATCATTGGGGGAGTATCGCCTCCTGGAATAGAGTCCAATGGCCCACAACTCTTCTAGACTCTTCAGCTACAAGTTTTTTTACCTCAGAGATTGCACTGCTAGCATAGTTACTCACCTGTAATAGGTGATCTCCAGCAACAGCAGGAATCAGTCTTCACAACCCGCCCTCCTCCCCTAGGAGTTGTAGGGTTCTTTTATTTTTTTGTTCTTCTCCACTACAAACTCAACTGAGGAGAGGCGTTGGGAAGGTGGGAAGGCATGCACGCAGGGGCAGTGGCGTGCTCCCAAAGGCTTTCCTATTGGATGCTGGGGAGCGTTCTCACACGGGCTCCGTCAGTAACATTCACCCATATGTGAAGACTGATTCCTGCTGTTCCTGGAGATCATCTGTTACAGGTGAGTAACTATGCTTTCTGGCCTGTCTTAATGTACAATCTATTAATGGAGGGTATTGAATTGAACAGTTAGAAAATTAGTTAACACAGTACCCCAAACATAACCTTTTGTTTTAACGTTACCTAATTCACCATATTGTCCTTGTCCTATTACCACCAGAATACTAGAACCAGCAGTATGACACGTTAGCATAATACAAGTAGCATTACAAACCAACAAAATATAAGTCTTTGAAAACCCATATTAATTGTACTCATCCCCTGTATACATCAGCTTCCACAAGTTTGTCAGGTCACATCAAGGGGCACACTAAGGGGTAGTGACACCTCTGGGTAATGCTGACATTTGAAGAGCTGGCGGGTGATGTCATCAGCGAGTGACCGCCAATCTGATGACTGCCATGGCAAAAGTCACAACTAGCTGCACTTGAGAACAGCAACAAGCAGGTGAAGTGCACAGTGCATATAGAAGGGTGTCAATCGCTGCTAGCAAGTAACCTGATGCCTCAGGGTACCACTGAATTTGAAAGCAAATGCTTGATTCTCCAGGACCAAGCAGGAAGTCAGTCCTCACTTATGGGTGACGTCGGCGCCGACGGAGCCCTCGCGGAGCAATTTTCCCCAGCTTTCAAAGAAAGCCTTTGGGAATTGCAGCGCGCATGCGCGGTCCTCTTCCCGCCCAAGGGTGCCATCTTAGCCAGTCTTCTTTTTTCCGCGGAGCCCTACAGACGTCCCCGTCTTGTCCCCGCGAAAAAGTCGATTTTCTTCTGTATTTTATCCTTTTTTCCTTCGGTTCGACGCCGATCTTTTTCCCGCCCGGACTCGCGACGCCGGTCACGAGTCCTCTTACTTTTTTCGGTTTTTCTGACTTAGTCAGCTTTCGTTTTCGGTTTTTTCCCTGGCAGCCCGGTCCTTTGACCTCGCAGGGGCCCTTTTTCCCCCGATGGCTGCCAGTGGGTTTAAGCGGTGTGGTCGGTGTGACCGAAACATGTCACTAACTGACACACACGACTTTTGCCTCCGCTGCCTGGGCCCGGATCATGAGGAACTGATCTGTGGGCCCTGCAGCAAAATGTCTTCAAAGGCGTTGAGAAGTCGGCGGCATCAGCGTGAGAGAATCTTCGCTGACCCCAGCCGTACCCGGACCTCGTCGGAGGCCTCCGCGTCTAAAGGCTCCAGCTCGGACCGTCGCCGGAGTTCCTCCGACCGGGGTTCTCCCTCCGGGGACCATCGTCGGAAGGTGAAACCCGCGAGGGCGGCGTCGGTGGACGCTCCTGGTTCCGCGAGGGCCAGGTCGCATAGCCCCGACAGCCGCCCCGGGTCCTTGGAGAAGGAACACCTCACGAAGCGACCTCGCCTGGAGTCGGAGATGCCTGCTCGGGTAAGTCCTGTGGTCCTTCTGGACTCGCCTCCGCGACAGCCGACGTCGGGCCCGACGCCGTCGGGGCCCGAGTCGGGGGCTGCTGGGTCACCTGAGCTCGGACTCAGGTTGACGGCCTTGGAGAGCAGACTGTCTGCCTTCATGGACCAGCAGAGGGCACTGCTCGCTGGCTTCGCTGGCACCGCTGCCCCGACCGCCGGGACGTCGACGTCCAAGTCGACCCCGGAGACCGAGCCGATCCTCGAGTCGATGAGAACTCGAGTCGATCCTCGGTCGAGGTCACCCTCGGCCTCCCGTTCGGGACCGAGGTCGCCGACGCCGACTCCCTCGGCGTCGGGGCGGCTGGCGCCGCGCCCTGCCCGGGCCGACCCCACCGAGTCCTCGTCGGAGTCGGTCTGGGAGTCTGAGGAGGAAGAGTCGCCTGATTCTTTCCGGACTCGGTGTGTCCCCTCGGACTCACCGGAGTCCGAGCCTCGGAAGCAGTCCCCCCCGGAGGATGCCCGGTTCTCGGACTTCGTTAGGGATATGGCCAAGGCTTTGGCCTTCCCTGCGGATCCCGAGGAGGAGCCTCGAGCCGAAGAGCTCGACGCCCTCCAGTATGACTCTCCCGCGAGGGAACACTTTACTGTACCGGTTCCTCCTATGCTGGAACGACTTCTCTTCCGCATGTGGGAGAGTCCGGCCTCCTCGCCGGTCCTGAGCAAGCGGGTCGATTCTATCTATCGAGTTCGCAAGAGCCCTGGCTTTCAAAAGGCACAGCTGCCACACCATTCCATGGTAGTGGAATCGGCCATGCATCGTCTTAAGAGCCAGAAGATGCACTCCTCGGTGCCTCCTGGAAGGGAGGCCCGTAACCTGGATGGCCTTGGCAAGAAGTGTTTCCAGGGCTCTATGCTCGCATGTCGTGTCCAGACTTACCAGCTATACATGGGCATGTATCTCCGGGATCTGGCTAAAGAGCTTGCCGGGTTCTCCGCTGGTCTGTCCGAGGAACCCTTGCGGAGGTTCCTAGCCTTGTCCACTGGCATTCGGGAATGCTCAAAGTTCATGTCCCGAGCAGCCTATGATGGCTTTGAAGCATCGGCTCGAGTGGCCGCAGCCGGCATCGGTGCCCGCCGACAGGCTTGGCTTCAGTCGTCAGACCTTGAGCCCTGGGTGCAGGACAAGTTGGTCGATGTCCCCTGCCGAGGCGAAAACCTCTTTGGCAAGCCCATGGCGGAAAAGGCTGCGCAAATTGAGACTGAGACTCTCACCAGGACAAGGCTTTCTAGGAAGACCTCCGCCCCTTCCCAGAAAAAGAAGGGCTCGGGGAAAAAGTCCTTTTACCCGAGGAAGGCGGCTGCCTACAAACAATACCCCCATTATCAGGCCCCTGCAGCTGGCCAGCAGGCCAAGGGACGGGGTAACGGGTCCCGTAGGCAGCAAGCCCCCAAGCCTGCACCACCAGCCCCTGCTCAGCAGGGTGGGGGTTTTTGACTCGAACAGCATAGCCTTTCCCCCCCCGCTGGTTCCTCCCAGCACAGGAGGCCGGCTGGTTCACTTCGCCCACAGGTGGTCCAGCATCACCGCAGATGCCTGGGTGCTTCAAGTCGTGCGAGAAGGCTGTCTTCTCCACTTCCATCAGGTCCCTCCCTCCTATTTTCCGGGAGAACCTCCGCGACCCCCTCTGCACAGGGAATTACTCCTTCAGGAGTTGGCAGGTCTTCTGCAGGAACAGGCGGTGGAACCGGTGCCCCACCACCTGAGAGGTCAAGGCTTTTATTCCAGGTATTTTCTGATACCAAAGAGAACGGGGGGCCTCAGACCCATCCTGGACTTGCGCAACCTCAACAAGTTCCTAGTGCGGGTGAAGTTCAAATTGCTTACCCTTGGAATCCTTCTGCCCTACCTCCAGCAGGGAGATTGGCTATGCTCCTTGGATCTAAAGGATGCCTACACGCACATCCTCATCCACCCAAGCCACCGCCAATACCTAAGGTTTGTGGTGGCAGGAAATCATTACCAGTACAGGGTACTGCCCTTTGGCCTGTCCTCCGCACCGCGAGTCTTCACAAAGTGTCTCGCGGTCGTGGCGGCCCATCTCCGGCTTCACGGTCTCTATGTCTTTCCGTACCTCGACGACTGGCTCATCAGAGCAGCGTCCGCTCAGGAGGTCACCAACGCCACGTGCCGCACGGTGACTCTTCTGCAGCACTTGGGCTTTGTTATAAACTTCGCAAAGTCCACTTTGCTCCCCTCACAGGATCTCGAGTTCATCGGCGCGAGGCTGCACACTCCTCAGGCGCGAGCATACCTACCGCTCGACAGGGCTCAACGGCTCATGGACCTAGCCGGCCGCTTTCGCAGCCAGCCCCTGGTCTCCGCCAGGCGCTTCCTGAGACTGCTCGGCCATATGGCTTCCACCGTCCATGTGACCCCCAATGCCCGCCTGAATATGCGGTCTGCTCAATGGTGTCTCCGCCAGCAGTGGCGACAAGCCACAGGCGGCCTAGCAGACCTAGTGCGCGTCTCCGAGCCACTGGTCTCGTCTCTCCGGTGGTGGCTCCGGCAGCCGAACCTGATATTCGGAATGCCTTTCCAGTCACCTCAACCGACCCGGGTGCTGACCACCGATGCATCCCTCCTGGGCTGGGGAGCACATTGCCAAGAGGCACGTACTCAGGGCCTCTGGACCACGTGGGAGTCTGCTCAGCAGATCAACTTCCTGGAGCTCAGGGCGATCCGCCTAGCTCTCAAGGCCTTCTCCCACCTAACTTACCAACAGTCCGTCCTTGTCCAGACGGACAATCAAGTTGCCATGTTCTACGTGAACAAACAGGGGGGCACGGGCTCCTTCCTCCTCTGCCGGGAGGCACAGAAGCTCTGCTCTTGGGCCGTCAGTCACGGCATTCTCCTCAAGGCAGTTTATCTCCCGGGCCAGGAAAATTGCCTTGCGGACAAACTCAGCAGGGTCCTCCAGCCGCACGAGTGGCGTCTGGATCCCTTGGTAGTTCAGAAGCTCTTCCTCAAGTGGGGCCTCCCCACGGTGGATCTCTTTGCCAGTCCTCACAACCGGCAGCTTCCTCGCTTCTGCTCTCGTCAGCCACACCCCCTTCGGGTTGCGGCGGACGCCTTTCTGATCTCATGGTCGGGGAGCCTTCTGTACGCTTTCCCTCCCATCCCGCTAGTCTCTCGGACTCTTTTCAAGGTTCTCCGAGACAAAGCCTTCATGATCCTGGTGGCCCCTCGCTGGCCCAGGAAGCCGTGGTTTCCGCTCCTGCTGCAACTGGCGGTGGGGGATCCAATCCCTCTGGGGGTACAACCGGATCTCCTCACTCAGGATCAGGGGTCCCTACTGCACCCCAACCTCAGGTCTCTCAACCTCATGGCCTGGCTGCTGAGAGGGTAGTCCTTGCTCCCCTTCTCCTGCCGGCGGAGGTGGAGGAGGTCATCTTGGCTTCGCGACGGCCTTCTACCCGCAAATGCTACGCCCTTAAATGGCGTCGCTTTGCAGTCTGGTGTACCCAACAGTCTCAGGATCCCTTCTCCTGCCCGGTGTCGGTGATCTTGCAGTACTTGCTGCACCTCTCTAATCTGGGACTTAAGTCCAACTCCGTCAAAGTTCACCTCAGTGCTCTTTCAGCACATCATGTGCCGGTGGACGGCAGACCTCTCTCCAACGACCCTCTCGTAGCGAGGTTTCTCCGAGGTCTCCTTCTACTTAAACCACCTCTGCACCCGCCAGCGCCTGACTGGGACCTGAATGTGGTTTTGCAGCGGATCACCTGTCCGCCTTTTGAACCTATGGCTACCTGTTCTCTCCGTTTTCTATCTTGGAAAACACTGTTCTTGATAGCCCTCACTTCCGCTAGACGCGTAAGTGAATTGCAGGCCCTCGTGTCTGATCCCCCTTACACTAGGTTCTACAAGAATAGGGTAGTCCTACGGACTCACCCAAAATTTCTTCCAAAAGTGGTCTCCCCTTTTCACATCAATCAGGAGGTGGTACTTCCAACCTTCTTTCCCAGACCACACTCCAGCCGAGCTGAAACGGTCCTCCATACCCTGGACTGTAGAAGGGCTCTGAACTTCTACCTTGACCGTACGCGGGAGCACCGTAAAGCTGCTCAGCTTTTTGTGTCTTTTGACCCCAATAAATTGGGGCTCCCGGTCTCCAAGCGTACTCTGTCCATCTGGGTTGCGGACTGTATCTCTTGGGCTTATGGGGCAGCCGGACTCTCCTTGGAAGGTCGAGTCACGGCTCATTGCGTTCGGGCAAAGGCTACGTCAGTGGCTTACCTCCGCTCTGTTTCCGCTGGCAGACATCTGCCGGGCCGCTACTTGGTCTTCGAGCCAGACTTTTGCGGTCCATTACTGTCTCGAGAGGGAGTCCCGTAGGGACAGTGCTTTCGGACAGGCAGTCCTCCGTAATCTCTTTGAGGTCTGAGCAACTCCTCCCCTCCATCCCGGATGTGGGCTACCGGTGGGTGATAATTCAGCGAAGATTCTATCCTTCTGTGCTGCTGAGCTAGAGGGAGCTCATTTTTGTGCTTAGGGTCTCCGGTAGCCTTGAGCTTGGGAGTCCCATAAGTGAGGACTGACTTCCTGCTTGGTCCTGGAGAAAGCGTAGTTACTCACCTGTAACAGGTGTTCTCCAGGAGCAGCAGGAATCAGTCCTCACTACCCTCCCTCCTCCCCTTGGAGTTGCAATCGTCTGCTTATGTTCTTTTTTTTTTTAGCTATGTCATCTGACTGGCTAAGATGGCACCCTTGGGCGGGAAGAGGACCGCGCATGCGCGCTGCAATTCCCAAAGGCTTTCTTTGAAAGCTGGGGAAAATTGCTCCGCGAGGGCTCCGTCGGCGCCGACGTCACCCATAAGTGAGGACTGATTCCTGCTGCTCCTGGAGAACACCTGTTACAGGTGAGTAACTACGCTTTCCCAGTCACCATTAGCCCCCAAATAAGTTGAAGTAAAATAAATAGTGAGAGAGCAAAACAAAAAAGCATAATATAGGAAAGGCAGTAACATGAGACTAGCCCTCACAATCAAAAATTACACATTTCAAGATCATATTACCTAATCTAAGATGTCACAGAAGGACCAGCAGTGATTTTTTTCAAATCTATAAAATCCCTCAATTGTTCAGGGGTTAAAAAAAAGAACAGTTAGTCCCCATTGTACTTTACCAAGCACTTTCATGGATAACGCAAAAGTAAAATGCACCAAAATCTTGAGTCCTGTCTCAAAGCCTAAAAGCTTTCCTCCTTTCTTGTACAACCTTTGCAATGTCTGGATAAAGTCATACCTTCTGTCCCATGAATACTGAGCAATTTGACAGTAAAAACGAAGCACACTATTAAAATCCCATAACAGCTCCACATTTTCCTTCTACTTTTCCATGCCAAACTCAAACTTTTGGATCTTCAGATCTGTCACTCCCTCACTGGAAATGGGAATGGAATAGGTTTTTCTGGCATTCTTGAGGTGTCTGCTGACAAACGAGTTGATCTTCCACTGCACCAGGATCAACATCAGGTTTTCAAAGACTTATTTTTTGTTGGTTTGTATTGCTACTTGTATTATGCTAACGTGTCATACTGTTCCCAGAGTTTCCTCCTTCCCTTTCTGCCCAAACCCTGACTGACTATTCCATTAAAAAAAGCCACAAGATCACCCTCCTATTCTCCACGAGGTCAGCTACTTCTCCTCCTCTCCCTTTCACGCCCAACTCCCCCCCCCCCACCTCTGCTATCCTTTATTCCTTTCTATGATCTCTGAGGAGGAAACCACACACCTTCTTTCCTCCTCCAAACTCACTATCTGCTCCTCTGATCCTATTCCCACCCATCTCCTAAGCCCCATCTCCTCCTCTTGACCCTTCCATTTCTCAAATTCTCAACCTGTTGCTCTCCACTGCAACTGTCACTGCAGCCTTCAAGCATGCTGTGGTTACAGTTCTCATTAAGAAACCCTCATTAGATTCTACCTGTCCTTCTCATTGTCGACCAACCTTCCTCCTCCCCTTCATTTTTAAACTACTTGAACGTGTGGTTCACCACCATTGCCTTAACATTATCTCATCTCAAGCTCTCCTGGATCCTTTACAATCTGGCTTTTGTCCTTTACATTCTACTGAAACAGCTCATGCCAAAGTCTCCAGTGACTTGTTCCTGGCAAAATCCAAGGGCCTTTACTCGATCCTCATCCTTCTTGACCTTTCTGCTGCTTTTGACACATGTTGACCACCACCTTTTCCTCGATACCTTGTCCTCTCTTGGTTTTAAGGGCTCTGTGTTATCCTAGTTCTCCTCTCCTTCTCTCTCCCCTCGCTCTTTCAGTGTTTGTTCTGTGGATCCTCCTCTACTGCTATTTCGCTGTGTTGGTGTATCCAAAAGATCTGTCTTTGGTCCACTTCTTTTCTCTCTTTATACCCAGTCCCTTGGTGCACTCATCTCTTCCTATGGCTTTCAGTACCATCTTTATGCTGATGACTCCCAGATCTACCTCTCTACACCTGAAATCTCTCCGGCTGTCCAAGCCTGGATCTCTACTTGCCTTTCTGACATTGCTGCTTCGATGTCTCACCGCCACTTGAAATTGAACATGACCAAAACTGAGCTTCTTATTTTTCCCCCTAAACCCTCTCCACTTTCTCCTTTCTCAGTCTCTGTGGATTACTCTCTACTCCTTGGCTCGCAATCTTGGGTTCGTCTTTGACTCTCCTCCACACACTTCCATCTGATAGCTAAAACCTGCTGTTTTTTTCTCTATAACATCATTAAAATCCACCATTTCTTTCTGAACACACTACTAAGACACTTATCCACTCTTTAGTCACCTCCTGTCTTGACTAATGTAACCTACTCCTTGCTGGTCTCCCTCTGAATCATCTCTCTCCCCTTCAATCTGTTCAACACTCTGCTGCGTGGCTAATCTTTTGTCATCCTCGTCATACTCATATTATCCCTCTTCTCAAGTTACTTCATTGGCTTCCTATCCATTTCCACATCCAGTTCAGACTTCTGCTGACCTATAAGTGCATTCACTTTGCAGCTTTCTCACTACATTTCCTCTCATCTCTCCCTACATCCCTCCTCTGGAACTCCACTCTTCGGCAAATCGCTTCTATCTGTGCCATGCTCTTCTATTGCTAACTCTAGACTTTGCTCCTTTCACCTTGCTGTTCCTTATGCCTGGAACAAACTGCCTGATTCTGTATGTCAGGGTTCATCTCTGGCTCTTTTCAAATCCAAGCTGAAAACTCATGTCTTCGCTGCTGCTTTTGGATCTTGACTCGCCTGATCTCCTTTGTGTTTCCTTACCATTCCCCCTAGATGTTTCCCGTGTCTACAGGTATTATGTTGTCTGTCTTGACTAGATAGTAAGCTCTGATGAGCAGGGACTGTCTTTTACATGTGTCTGTGCAGTGCTGCGTACATCCTGTAGCGCTATTCAAATGCTCAGTAGTAGTAGTAGTAGTGGTAACTCTGAGGGATAAATCCTGATTTTCCCTTTGTTTTTGATGGCATTATAAGGTAATAAAATTCAAGGGAAAAAAACAACTTTAGGTGAATACACGAACTAACCAAAATTTGCACCACCATCTTGACATCCCACACACATGGCATTTTTATCTATAAAGATTCCACATTGCATTTTCTCTCCTGCAGGGCCTTTACCATGGTTGGCCCTATGCCATTCTTAACATAACACCACCTCTAGACCAGTTTGATCCACCTTATTTTGATATAAATTTATACCTTGGTATTAGTGTCCCATTGGTTGTCCTCCTTCCACCAGAACTCTGAGATGTTGATTGAGCCTGACTTTATAATAGTGTTGCCTATGTGCGAGGCTTGTTTTATAAAAGCAGCATAGATGCTTGTGTCTTTATCAAATAGGCTCCCAGATCCAGCCCCAATAGTACACAGATGCACCACAGACATTTACACTTGCTCTGAAGTTGGTGTAAATGTATGAATATTTATTTAATTTATTTATTTATTTAAAGTCTCTTATATACCGCACTATTCGGCATCAGCGCGGTTTACATGGAACAGAAATGCTCAGTACAGTTAACACGTATGAGTTCACAGATAACAGGGCAAATAACTTGGATAACAGGGGTAACTATTTACAAACTTACTACATAAACTTGGATAACAGTGGTAAACTTTTTACAAATATTGCTACATCGAGTCGTATAATCATGAAATCCATTGAAACAACTGCACCACTAAGGTTAGAGAATCTTTCTTGACATGTTGTTGGGAAACCATATATTAGCTTAGCGGCTTACATCTCAGTCTCAGTGGGTGAGGTTGGGTTCTATGAGGTACTTATTGAAAAGGTGGTATTTGAGGGCTTTCCTAAACTGTGTAAGGCTCTTAATAGCCCGGATATCTGGAGGTAGTGCGTTCCAGCATCTTGGCGCACTGATACTAAACGCCCTATTGGCTGTGGATGTGGTGCAATCTGTTAATGCTTTCGGGACTTTTAGGGTGTTTGTAGTTGTGGATCTCCTCGCTCTATTAGGAGATGTGGTATGGATTAGGGCATTTATTGATTCAGAGGAGAGCTTGTTAATAGCTTTAAAAGTGAATAGCAGAATCTTGAAAACGATTCTAGCCTGGATAGGTAGCCAATGTAACTGTATCAGCAGGGGTGTCACGTGGTCACTTCTGGAGGCTCCATGGATGACCCTTGCTGCCGCGTTCATGGCGAGCTGTAGTGGTTGCAAGGTGGATAGGGGCAGGCCTTGAAGGATGGCATTGGCGTAATCAAAATGAGGTATGATCAACGCCTGGTATATAGTCCTGAAGTCATTTGGTTCCAGCATGGATCGTAAATGCCTAAGTGAGCGGATCTTGTAGTATACTGCTCTGACTGTGTTCCCTATGTGGGCTTTCATGTCCAGGCGTTGATCCAAGGTGACACCCAGGTAGCGTATTGATGGTTTAGATTGTAACTCTGCTTCTTTGACTTTAAGGAATTGTGGTGGGGTAAAGTTAGGGTTCCTCGTAATGAAGAGTACTTCCGTTTTCTTATGTTGTATTCGGAGGTTTTGGGAGAAAAGCCAGTCGGATATTGCATTGAAACAGCTTGTCAGTGGAGAGAGGTCGAGATGTTCCGTAGAGAAGGGTATGTATAGCAGGACATCGTCAGCGTATAACATGCAGTCAACATTGAAGGATCGGATGATCTTGCAAATTGGCTGCATGTATATGTTAAACAGGAGGGCTGAAAGGGAGGAACCTTGTGGGACTCCCTGGCTTTGGTGGAAAGGTTCCGAGGTCATCCCTCCAGAACGCACATGCTGCCATCTTTCGGACAGGTAAGATCTGCACCAATCAAGCGCTCTACCAGCAATGCCTTTCTCAATTAGTCGACCTAAGAGAAGCTCATGACTTACTGAATCAAAAGCTGCGGCGATGTCCAGAAAGATGAGAGCAAATCCTTGACGGATGTCATCAATGCCAGTGATTATCTTGCAGAAGAGGGTGGTAAGAAGAGTTTCCACTCCGTGGGATTTCCTAAAACCATGTTGGCAGGGGTCTAATGGTGCGACAGCGTCAACGTGATCTTGCAGTTGTCGTTGTACCTCTTTTTCAATGATCTTCGCAAGTAGAGGTATACTGGATATCGGTCTGTATGAATCTACTTTTTGGGGATCGAGTTTGCAGTTTTTTAGAAGAGGTCTGATAGAAGTGCGTTTAAGAGCTGAGGGGAAGGAACCTGTTGTGAAGGAGAGGTTCATTATATTGGATAGTATTGGGCTGAAATGGCAACGGAGCTCCTTAATCCAGAAGGCTGGGCATGGATCGGACTGAGATGTGGTGGTGTTAAGGGCCATAATAGTGTCTTCAATTCTTTTCTTGGTAGGGGTAGAGAATACGGTTAGAGCTGTAGGGCAATCTCGTTCCGGGTTGGTGGTTGTAGTCATGATATTGATAGTCTGGCATATCTTGGATTGTGCATAGTTGGCAAAATCTTGTGGGTGAATCTCAAATTGAGGTCCGGGGGTTGGTTCCTTTGATAGAGTCTTGACTAGGTCAAAAAGATCGTGGGGTTTACTAAGTGACCTCTTTAAGGTCTCTGAGTAATATTGTTTCATTGCATCAGTGGTTGCCTTGCGGTGTGCAGCCAGATGACAGTTGTATGCTGTCTGGTCAGTTGAAGAGTGGGATCGGCGCCAGCGCTTCTCGAGTTTCCGTAATTGGGTAAGAGAATTTCTCAGATCGGCTGTGTACCATGGAGCACTCGTTCTTTTCCCTGGGGGCTTGTTGGTTGGTGTGCGTAGGGCGATTGCACTGAGGCAGTTGTTCCAGTGATTAATCAGATCATCAAGGTTCGAGGTGGTTTCGCTAATGAGTTGTTGCGTTTCCGTAAGGATAAGGTCTCTGCTGAAAGGCTTGAAACATCTGGAGTGTGGTCTTCTAGTGTTGCTTGGTAACTTATTGAACTTTGAATCGATTTTGTGCAAAGGAATCTGGAGGATGATCAGTTTGTGATCTGACCATGGAACAGGAGTTATGGATGTTATGGGGTCATACGTTGTGTTAAGAGATATCCGAGGGGCGAATACTAAGTCCAGAATATTTCCCTTGGTATGGGTAGGTTCCTTTACTAATTGTTTGAAGCCGAGATTTGTGAGGGCATCCAGAAAGGCTAACACTTGATTGTCCTGCAGTGTTGGCAGGTTGAAATCGCCGAAGATCCAGTTTGGGATGTTTGGGTTATGCGTGTTGGAGGCGAGATCAATTATTGCAGCAAGATCATCCGGAGAAGCTGAAGGTGCTCTGTAAAGCAGGTTGATTGAGCATCGTTTGTTGGAGATGGTGACGGTTTCAAGTTGATTAGTGTTGGTGGCGTCAACCGTCTGGAAATGGAGGTCAGTCTTGGTGAGGATGAGCACCCCTCCTCCTCTTTTGTCTCGTCTATGACTTGTATGAGCTGTGAAGTTCGGTGGGAGGAGCTGGTTGAGTATGACATTGTCTTCGTCAGATAGCCACGTCTCTGTGACCAAGAGTATATCGAGGTCGTGGAGGGAGATTATGTCGGTGACAGCTGGCCACTTCTTCCGGATAGAACGGGCATTAATGAGGGCACATTTTAGGTTATGAGGGTAGGAGTTTTCCGCCTTCTTGGTTTTCACAGAGTGCTGAAGCACTATGTGTAGCAGATGTGGGTGATGTGCGCGAGTATCCCAATTTACATTGTTACGTGATGCATTAGACCATCTCCTTCCATGGCTTTGTAATATTGGGATCTGATTGGAAAAAGGGGTTAAGGTAAGATAGCAGGGGAACCAACTAGCAAGGATGATATAACATCCGATTATGGTGGTAAAGGGGGAACCCATTGTGGCAGGGTACTAGATTTACTGACAACAGTACAATAGTAAGAATTACTGACTACAGTATAATGGTAACAGTACAGTGGCTAGGTAATATTAAGGAGCTACTGACAACAGTACAATAGTAAGAATTACTGACTACAGTATAATGGTAACAGTATAGTGGCTAGGTAATATTAAGGAGTTACTGACAACAGTACAATGTAAAACAGTACTGTGGTTAGATATTGGTAAGGAATTACTGACAACAGTACAATAGTAAGAATTACTGACTACAGTATAATGGTGACAGTACAGTGGCTAGACAATATTAAGGAGTTACTGACAACAGTACAATGTAAACTGTCTTTGATAAGGCTGCTGGCGGTAGTATATGGTGGTTATAATTGTGAAACTATACTTGCGGTAAACAGCATGAGAGCAGGATCATCTGATGGGAGAGGTTTGTTCGGTTACTATCTCGTGGTGACTTTCTCTAGCGCTGGGCTGTTCAAGGAGGAGTGAAAGTGCTGCTGGTGCGTGAGCACAACTCAGCGGAGCTCAAGCTACTGGATTGCTTGGAGGTGGTCTTTGATGTACTGGCAGATATGTTGTATGGGCCAGCTGCCTAAGGGCCACGCCAAAGGGCCCTCTGGCGAGGCCCTCAGGCGCGGGCCCGCAAGGCGCGGGCGCGCCGGCTGGCGCGGTCTTTTTAAAGAAGCAGGCGGCTGCCCCGATTGGACAGCTCGCCTGAAGATGGCCGCTGCTGCAGGAGGGTGGCTCGATCCCCCGATGGGGAGAGCTGCTTGGATGGCGGCAGGCGGCTAGTTCTCCTCGCGCCGGCTGGCGCGGTCTTTTTAAAGAAGCAGGCGGCTGCCCCGATTGGACATAGACTACAACCATAGAATATAGACTACAACCATAGCTGGAAGTGCAAGCAGGATTCAGGAAAGGGCAAGGAATAAGAGACATCATCGCAGATGTGAGATGGATCCTTGAAAAGACAAAAGGATGTGTTTTATTAACTACAGCAAGGTTTTTGACTGTGTAAACCATGAGAAACTCTGGGCCATATTAAGAAGAATTGGTATACTAGAACACCTGATAGTTCTCTTGCACAACCTTTACCTTGATCAAGAAAGCAACAGTTTGAATGAAACAAGGAGAAACAGAATGGTTTAAAATCAGCAAAGGTGTACGACAAGGTTGCATACTTTCCCCCTACCTGTTTAATTTATATTCAGAACTAATTATCAGAGAAGGAGGACTGTATGAAGACAACCGAGGTTTGAAGATTGGTGGAAGACTCCAACAACTTCGCTATGTTGATTATACCACATTACTGGCTGAAAGTAAAGATGATCTGAAACATTTGCTTCTCAATATCAAGAAACATAGTCTTAAAATGGGCATGCACCTTAATATAAAGAAGACAAAGATCCTGACTACTGGCAAAATCAAGTTCTTCATTGATGGAGAAGAAATTAAAATAGTTGACAATTTTAACCTACTTGGAGCAACAATCAATAAAGAAACAACAAGCAGTCAAGAAATCAGACAACGTATTTCTCTTGGTAGAATGTCTATGAAGGTCCTAGACAAGATTCTCAAGAGCAGAGATGTCTCTCTCCATACAAAGATTTGACTTGTCCAAGCAATGATATTTTCAGTAACGTCATGTGGATGTGAATGTTGGACAGGAAGAAAACCAATGCCTTTGAATTATGGTGCTGGTGAAGAATACTGCGTATACCATGGACTGCCTGAAGAACAAACCAATCAGTACTAGAGGAAATGAAACCTAAGCTTTCTTTAGAAGTTTATATGACAAGACTTTAACTTACATACTTTGTACACATCATGCAAAGAAAGAGATCGCTATAGAAAGGCATCATGCTTGTCAAGGTAGAAGGTCAACGCAAAAGAGGAAGGCCAGCAATGAGATGGATTGATACAATAACAGCAGCTATGGGTGCCACTCTATCAACAATGAACCGCCTGACTGAAAACCGAACACATTTTAGGACAACTATCCTGAGGGTCACCATGGGGCTTGTTTACAAAGCCGCGGTAGTGGTTCGCGATCGCGATCGCAGCCGCGGCCCAATTGAAATCAATGGGGCCGCGGCTCCGATTACGATCGCAAACCGCTACCGCGGCTTTGTAAACAAGCCCCCATGAGTCATAAGAACATAAGATATGCCATACTGGGTCAGACCAGGGTCCATCAAGCCCAGTATCCTGTTTCCAACAGTGGCCAATCTAGGTCACAAGTACCTAGCAAAGTTTCCCCAAAAGACACAGGTTCCACAATGCTTGCATTGGGTCAAGCAGTGGATATTCTGGGTCCCCTTTAATAATGATTTATGGACCTTTCCTCTAGGAACTTGTCTAAACCTTTTTTTAAACCCAACTGCCCTAACAACATTTACTACATCCTCCAGTAGCAAATTCCAGAGTTTGATTACACATTGAGTGAAAAAAATATTTTCTCTTATTTGTCTTAAATAGGTTATCCTGTAACTTCACTGCATGCCCTCTAGTCTTTCTATATTTTGATGGCGTAAGCACTCGATCTATGTTTGCCCATTCTACTCCATTCATTAATTTATAGACCTCAATCATATCGCCCCTCAGCCATTTCTTTTCCAGGTTGAAGAGCCCTAACCTTTTTAGCCTCTTCATAGGGGTATCCTTACATCCGCTTTACCATTTTGGTGGCTCTTCTCTGTACCTTTTCTAATAACACTATATCCTTTTTAAGATACGGTGACCAGAATTGCACACAATATTCAAGGTGCGGTCACACCATGGAACGATAGAGGCATTATAATATTCTTTGTTTTATTCTCCATTTCTTTCCTGTTGCTACCTAGCATTCTCAGAACACAGACCCTTACCAAGTACAAAATAAGTGACTTAACAATCTAAAGTAAAAATAAAAATATGTAGACAAAATTTAAACTGAACCCCAAGAAGCCAGACTCCTCAAGCAGTGCAACATCAGATAAATAAGATATGCAGTTCTCCCATAGTTAAAAAAAAAAACGATAACACAAAGTCCAATCACTAAAATGAAATAAAATTATTTTTTTCTACCTTTGTTGTCTGACCATTTTATTCTCTGATCATGCTGGTCCCGATCTGAGGCTTCTGCTTTCCTGTCTTCTCTTAGCTCTCTTTCTGTGGTCTATGGTCCATCTGCCATTTCTTATCTCTTCTTTTGTTTTCTTCACTTCTTTCCATCGGCCTATTTCCAATCCCAGTAACCCTTTCCAGTATGAGCCCCTTTCCAGTCCTCCCAATATCTTCCAATGTCAACTTGCATTCCCATGACTGCCACTGGTGTCCATTCCCTTCCAGTCCCCCTCCTTCCCCACTGTCCAGTCCCTTCTAGTCCAGATACCATGGCAGCCCCTCTCAGCATCCACTCCCTTCCAGTTCCATTCTCCCATCCCCTCACATCAGCCCATTTGTAGCCCTAGCCCCAAGTTTTCTTCCAGGGCCAGCAGCTCTATCCTCCCTACCCCACCATCAGCACATTTCCAGTCAAAGCTCCCCAATCAGCTCACTTCCAGTGCTAGTCCCCCCCTAAACCCCATTACCAGTACTAGCCTCCTCTAATCAACCCATTACCAGTCCTACCTCCCTCTCATTAGCCCATTACCAGTTCTAGCCTCCACTCAGCCCATTTCCAGTCCTAGCCCCCTCCGATCAGCTCATTTCCAATGCTAGCCCCATCAGTCCATTACCAGTCCTACCCCACCCCATCAGCCCATTACCAGTCCTAGCCTCCCCTAATCGGCTCATTTCCAGTGCTAGCCCCCCTAATCAACTCATTACCAGTCCCAGCCCTCCCCCTCGATCAGTCCATTCCCAGTCCTAGCCTTCCCTAATCAACCCATTACCAGTCCTAGCCCCCCCCCCGATCTGCCCATTACCAGTGCTAGCCCCCCATTCAGCCCATTCTAATCCTAACCTGCACTGTCTCTCCCCTTTGTCCAGCATTTGCCCTCCTATCTCTCCCCTTTTTCTACTACTTATCCCCCTGTCTTCCCCCTTTGTCCAGCACTTGTGCCCCTGTCTCCCCCTTTGTCCAGCATGTCCCGTCTCCCCCTTTATCCAGCACTTGTCCCTCTGTCTCCCCGTTTGTCCAGCATGTCCCCTTTCTCCCCCTTTGTCCAGCACTTGTCCCCTGTTTCCCCCTCTGTCCAGCATCATGTTCCCTGTCTTCCCTTTGGTCCAGCACTTGTCCCCCCATCTCCAAGCGATCAGGCTGATTTGTTCGACGCCAGCGGCACTTGGGCTCTGTTTTAATTTTAGATTTTGCAGCCTCTGTCTTCCCACACAGGAAATCAGAGGCAGGCCAGAGGCTGCAAAATCTAAAATTAAAACAGATCTGGAGTTCCAGCATCGGGAATGCTGCCCCAGTCAGAGTGCCTCCTGAGGCGATCACCTCAGGTGGCCTAATGGAAGAACCACCCCTGGCTAACACTACAGCATTTTCAGAAGTTCTACCTGTTCTTGGTAAGGGGCAGAAGGGCTGCATCGTGTAATCAACTTTAATACATGGCTCCAAACCTGGTGCAAACAAGGGGAAATAGATGGAACAACAAGCGGTTATACTGTGTTGATGGACTACATCTCTCTGCTGCAGGAAAAAGGATCCTAAGTGCAAAATTCAGGCATTATGTGGACAGGCATTTAAACTAGGGAAAGGAGGTGATGGATGGAAAAGAACAAGTTCAGAACGTCACTCCCAGCAAAAACAAAATAACATTGGAAACAGCCACAGTATTAACCAATGCATCAACACCAAGTGGGAAGAGGCATGTAAAACAAAATCCATGCAAAATACAGGCAAGCCAGTCAACAAATGCTGGAAAGCAATGAGCACAAATGCTCGAAGTGTAGCCTACAAGGTTCCTGACCTGGAAG
Organism: Ichthyophis bannanicus; assembly: GCA_033557465.1. Taxonomy (NCBI): domain Eukaryota; kingdom Metazoa; phylum Chordata; class Amphibia; order Gymnophiona; family Ichthyophiidae; genus Ichthyophis; species Ichthyophis bannanicus. Next base: position 828,266,952 of record CM066035.1, read on the forward strand.
CCCTAATGGTGGAAATGGACCTGGACATTGTGGCCATTACAGAAATGTGATTTAACGAGTCACATGAATGGGATATAGCCATAGTTGGCTATAATCTATTTAGAAGAGATAGAGAGGGTTGAAAAGGTAGAGGAGTAGCCATATATGTCAAAAGCAATATTAAAGCTGCTGAAATGCAGAGGACATGGGGAAAAGAAGAAGGAAAGAGGAGATGGCACTGTCATCCATACTGGTGTGGTCTACAGGCCTCCAACTCAAACCGAAGAAATGGATAGCGAATTGATTATTGATATTGCAAAGATAGCCATGAAAGGGGAAATGATCATATGATGTGGATTAGAGTATTCCTTCTGCAAAACCTGTAGGAAGTAAAAAGATGCATTACTTAGACAAATGGTGATGGAACCGACCAGGGAAAGCTCGATGCTGGATTTAGTACTCACCAACAGAGATAGCGTATCTAATATCCGGGTGGGTGCCCATATGAGCAGCAGCGATCACCACATGGTGTGGTTTGAGATAAAAACCAAGGCGGAGTCCAATCACAGCAAGCTCAAAGTCCTAGACTTCAAAAACGCTGACTTCAGTAAAATGGCCAAGTGCCTGATGGAGGAGTTGGCAGGATGGGAGGGGATAAGGGAAGTGGAATCGCAGTGTGCTAAACTAAAGGTGGCAATAAAAGGGCAACAGATACATATGTAAGGAAAGTAAATAAAAGCAAGAGGAAAAGGAAACCTATTTGGTTTTCCAAAGAAGTGGCTGCACAAATAAAGGCAAAAAACGCAGCTTTCACAAAATTCAGAGGTTCGCAAACAGAGGAACACAGAAAAGAATACAGGATAAAACTAAAAGAGACAAAAAGAAAAATAAGGATAGCAAAATCCAAGGCAGAAGAAAAGATGGCTAAAGATGTGAAGTGTGGCGAGAACTTTTTTTCGGGTATATTCGAGAGAGGAGGAAAATCAGAAGTGGAACTGCAGGACTCAAAAGTGCTGGGAACGGATTTGTGGAAAGTGATATTGAAAAAGCGCAAATGCTAAACAAATACTTCTATTTTTACTAAAGAAAATTCTAGAGAAGGTCCACCTGTGATTGACAAGTATACAAATGGGAATTAAGTAGATACCACACCATTCACAGAAGATGATTTATTAGAACAGCTTGCAAAACTGAAAGTGGACAAGGCCATGGGGACCGGATGGCATACATCCCTGGATACTGAAAGAGCTCCGAGAGGTTCTCGCAGGGCCGTTAAAGGATGTTTTTAATAAATCCTTGGAGAAGTTCCACAAGTCTGGAGAAAGGCTGATGTGGTACCTCTTTACAAAAGTAGTGATAGGGAAGAAGTGACAAACTACAGGCCGGTAAGCCTTACCTCGGTGGTGGGAAAAATAATGGAGGTGCTCCTGAAAGAGCGAATAGTGGACTTTCTTGTAACCAACAGGTTGCATGATCTGAAGCAAGATGGTTTTACCAAAGAATGATCTTGCCAAACAAATCTGACTGAGTTCTTTGACTGGGTGACCAGAGAACTAGATCAAGGGCATGCAATGGATGTGATCTACCTAGATTTCAGCAAAGCCTTTGATACTGTTCTTCATAGGAGGCTTATCAATAAACTCAACAGCTGGGGGATGGGTCCCAAGGTGGTGAACTGGATCAGAAATTGGTTGACTGACAGACGACAGAAGGTGATGGTAAACGGAACTCACTCGGATGAAAGGAAGGTGATTAGCGGTGTGCCCCAGGGTTCAGTCCTGGGACCGGTACTATTTAGTGTATTTGTGAGTGATATTGCTGAAGGACTGAATGGAAAAGTCTGTCTTTTTGCAGATGACACGAAAATTTGCAACAGAGTGGACTCCCCTGAGGGAGTGGATAACATGAGGAAAGATCTACAAAAGCTGGAAGAATGGTCCAATGCTTGGCAGCTAAAATTTAATGTGAAGAAGTGCAGTGTCATGCACTTGAGAAGCAGAAACCCAAGGGAATTGTATGCGATAGTTGATGAGAGGTTGGTGTGCACAGACCAGGAGAAGAACCTCAGAGTGATTGTTTCAGAGGATCTCAAGGTGGCGAAACAGTGTGACAAGGCGGTGGCAAAAGCCAGAAGGATGCTGGGTTGCATACAGAGAGGAATTGCCAGCAGAAAGAAAGAGGTACTAATGCCACTGTACAAGTCGCTGGTGAGGACTCACTTGGAATATTGTGTTCAGTTATGGAGACCATTTCTCGCAAAGAATATAAAAAGACTGGAAGTGGTTCAGAGGAAGGTGACCGAAATGATTTGGAGCCTGCGTCAGAAGACATATGAGAAGAGTCTTGAAGACCTAAATATGTACACTCTGGAGGAGAGGAGGGAGAGGGGAGATATGATTCAGACCTTTCAATACTTAAAGAGAAATAATGAACAAACAAACCTCGTCCAAAGATGGGGAAGCTGTAAAACTAGAGGGCATAACATGAAGCTGCAAGGGAGTAAACTGAAAGGCAATGTCAAGAAATACTTTTTCACTGAAAGGGTGGTGGATGCTTGGAATGCCTCCTGATGGAAGTGTTGGGGGCAAACACAGTGACAGAATTCAAAGTGGCTTGGGACAGACACAGTGGATCCCTTTATAGCAACAGGATAAAATCAAAATAATCATAACTCTCTTATATCTGAACAAATAGGGGTGAGCTACACGAGCGGTGGGTACACCCCTAAACAAAGGCATGGTGAAGGGTGACCTGCAAGGAGCGGCAGGGGCACCTACTCTTACCGCCTGGCTGGGCAGACTAGATGGACCATACTAGTCTTTATCTGCCGTCATGCACTATGTTACTATGTTACTATATCAACCGACTCACCTTTGTCTACCTGTTTATTCACACCTTCAAAAAAACATAACAGATTAGTAAGACAAGACCTTCCTTAGCTACCTTAAAGGATTTGACGCTCAAGATGGTCTTCTTGGTCACGATTTGTTCCGCAAGGTGAATTTCTGAGCTGCAGTCTGTCTTGTCGAGATTCTTATCTGTCTTTTTCAAAGGCCATTTCCATTCAACCTGTGCCTTCCTTCTTGCCTAAGTTGATTTCTCCCTTTCATGTGAACCAGTTGGTTTGCCTGCCCTCTTTCTGTAAGGAGCAGTGTTGGGAGAAGGATAAGGATCTTCGCCTTATGGATGTCCAGAGGGTGCTTCTCCGGTACTTGGAGGTTACGAATTCCTTTGTACATAAATCCGACCATCTTTTTGTGCTCTTTGCTGGCCTGCACAAGGGTGATGCAGTAGCCAAGTTGACATTGGCTGTCTCCCATAAAGCCATGACTATCGACACTGACTCGATGGCACTTAGCAACAACTCTTAAGCACACACATGTACATCATAAGTCTGTCTCTGGTCTTTCCAAAGCATGCCCCGGGAATGCCTACATGCAGATCACCTAAAAGGTGAATCCTTTTCTTTTTATGTGCTTTTGAAGTTGCACAATTTCTATAGAAGCCATTTTGCACTAGTAACAGGCTTTAACTTGTACAGCTCCTTGTAAAATTATACATGTATAACTTATATGTATAAGTTACATGTTATTGTGTCAATCACTTATTTTCAGTGACTTGTCCACATGGACGGGCCTTTACATGTGTATTTTAGCCAGTTGCTGTTCTTGAAGTACACGTGTCGGGCCGATGATGCGTACTTTCACTGTGGATATGCACAGGAGTGGAGTGTAGGTGGAGCATAAATCAACATGTGTACTTTATTAAAATATGATAATTTACGTGCTTTTCTGCATCGCTCCTGCCCCATTGCTTCCTGGGTTCAAAATGGGGGTTTTGAACCCCAGTGGTAGTTTTACGGTACTACTAATGCTCCTGCCCTATCCACTAGACACTAGAAAGATTGGCTTTGTGAGTAGCTGGAGTGGGGGATGAGGAGGGGTTGGGTTTGGACCGGGTTAGGGGGGTTTACTTGGGGGTTCTTCCTCTGCCAGGAAGGGGACTGTGCCGGAGGAGGGTTTATGCAGGGGCAAGGAGGATCTGTACTGGGACACAGGGGGCTTGGCTTGTGCTTTCAAAACTATTCTTCATTTTTTTTTAAACTTGCAATGCCATGCTACGTGACTGCACTTAATACCATGTCTTGAGGTAGCATTAGGTGCAGTTGCACTATCTGGAGTCCTGACAGCTAATGCATTGTACCATCCCGCATGCTAGCTGTCGCTGACCACTACACCTACTGTCCACCCCAAACCCGCCCCATACCACAGCATACATGTAGTGTGTGCTGTCGTGCCAGCATGGCAAGTTACCATGGGCGTGTGTTAACAGTGCATGCTAATTCATGTGCTAACTGCTTAGTGCCCTTTAATAAAAGGGCATCTTAGTACCATACATTCTAACTTTCCAATCTTATTTTTTAGACTTTTGGCATTTGTATAAAGTTGATTTAAAGTATGCTTATTTGCAGACTAGATAGGCCATGTGGTCTTTTTCTGCCATCGTGTTTCTGTGTTAATTTTAGAATCATTTACCTGTACTTTATTTAATGCATTGGGATTATTCAGCCTCTACCACGACCTCTCTATCAGGGTATTATAACTTCAGCATTTGACAGTATGTTTTGACTCAGTCCAAATCATGTGCTCCAGAGAGACTATTGGCTTCCCCTGAGATCTAGTTTGAAAGTTGTTCTATCTACCTTTAAAATATAGTGCCAGCAGTGTGGTTCCATCCTGGTTTAGGTGGAGAAGGTGGAGCCTTTCCTTTTGAAATAAATTTCCTCTTCCACAATATATTGTCCAGCTCCTAACAAATCTAGAGCCCTCTTCTGTGCATCATCACCTCATCCATGTATTGAGATTGTGGACCTCTGCCTGCCTCTTAGGTCCTGAAACGAGGAGCATGTCTTCAAATGCTACCTTGGAGGCTCTGGATTTCAACTTCCTACCTAAAATCCTAAATTTAGCTTCCAGAACCTTGCTCTTTCATATTCCCCTGTTATTGGCACCCATATGCCCCACAAACTGATGCAGGAGGCAGTAGGGTCTTATTCCTAGGGCTGCCAACTGGCTAGATTCAGCTAATAGGTTTCATAGAGTCCTGGGTTTACCTCATTACATGTATCGACTTTGTAGCCTTCTTTTTTCTAAGGAATGCCATTGGGAAATCAGATCTAGACATCTCTTAATGCAGTGGAATAAACTAAAACTGGATCATCTCTTTTGGGTGAATCTGGAGCTAGTAGGCAACCCTGCCTGTCCCCCATCGTTTATGATCCTGGTGCAGCAAAAGCTGACAAGATTCATGGGGAATGGGCATTCCAGTGGGCCTGGGAAGCATAGCAGGAATTGATGGATAGGGTGACCAGATAGCCCCATCCTGAAAGGTCAGAGTGAACATAAGAATATACATTTTGCCATACTGGGCCAGACCAATGGTCCATCAAGCCCACTATCCTGTTTCCAACAGTGGTCAATCCAGGTCACAAGTACCTGGCAGGATCCCAAAAGGTAGCTAGGGAGGCCTAGGACTGAAGATTAATCAGGGGCACCTGGATCTGTTTCCTCTTCTCCTTAGGAAGTCTTAGAGCTATTTAGCTATGATTCCCAGCTTTTTCACAGGCTTAGTTTTTCTCAGCTGCCTGCATGGAGATGAGGCTTACATTTTTCTAAGATAAATGCTGAGCTATATCCTGCATTCAGGAGCTGGCTGAGCCCATTCTTTTGACATAGTTGCCCTGTTGGTAGAACATAAAGAGTTTGGGTTGGGTTTCTGTAGGAGACTTTATAGTTAGTCATTTAACAATGACTCTGTATGCCGTGATGCCATTGAGACAGGCTTTGAGGGTAAATTTTTATAAGAGGGCATTTAGGATTTCAAAGCACATAAGCGCATATGTTTTACCTAATGTATAAAGATAACATATGTGCCTTTATGAAGTTATATCAGAGAAAGTAGACGCACACATTTACACTGGTGTAATCCTGTGCATATGTGTACCGGAAAGAATAGGTGCATATGCATATATTTTTATAAAGTGCACTCATAAATGTATTTTTTATTCATTTATTAGTATTTAGCTCATGCCTTTCCAGTAGTAGTTCAAGGTGAGCTGCATTCAGGTACAGGAGGCATTTCCCTGTCCCTGGAGGGGCTTACAGTCCAGTCCTGAGGCAGTCGCCTAGTACTGGCTTTGATTAAGCAGGGAAAAAAGAGAGAGAACTATAGGGGCCAATAAAGAAAATTAGTATGATGTTAACATTAATTTTTTAAAAATGAAAGTATTCAGTGTCTGTAGTTCTGCCTCCTTTTAGGAATGTGGTAATTGACTCCATAATATGTGTTTAAAGGATTCTGAGGTACTTCTGGGTTCTTAGAGGGCACACCCAATTGCTGCCCCCAGGTAAAGCTGTTGAGCCTGTTGCGATGTTTAAACTCCTGCTTTAAGTCTTTGGAGCAGGACATCCAGGACTAGCTTGGTTGCTGCTTGTGACTGGGAGCTCGGTGCACCTGCCTTCTGCATCAAAATGCTTTCTGTATGTGTTGCATTGCTTGAATAGCTACAAATGACTTAGTGAAGAGGCCCCTGGAGCTCCAGAGGTGAAGTGGGGGAAGAGAGTGGACAGGATTGCCTGGGCTGCCTTTATCGAGGCCTGGAAGGGAAGCTCTGTTCCTCTATTAAAACTTAAGAATCCATCTGATTTCATTTAATGTGCCTGTGCTGTGCCAAAGATCATATCTTACATGCTCCAGATGGTGGGATGTATTCAGCATAGTCCTGATTTACAGCTTTCGTGGTGCTGCGTTTCCTGTTCCGTGTTCTTTAAAGAGTCTTGGAGAGCTGTCGCCCTTATTCACATGCTTTCATTGTTCGCCTTGTCAGAAACTGAACCCTGGGCAACTTTTTCTGCTCACCTGCCAAGAGAGAGAGAGAGGATCTTGAGCACCTGGCTCCGGCATGAGAGGAGACTAAAATGAGGGGGGGGGGGAGGGAAAGAAGAGGGGGGGAGGAGCTAAGTGAGAGCCAAAGAATTCCTCGGTCCTCTATTCTGCATAACCTTTACAGCCGTCTGCCCCTCATGCAGGAAGTAGCCTGCTTAGGCAATCTGAAGGGCCAGCTTAACCATTAGCCAAATTAGGCAGTCACCTAGGGTGACAGCTTCTGGGGGAAGGGTGCAGGTGCAAAGAGCAGCTGCATCAAAGCACAACAATGGATCCTGACAGACAATTCAAAGAACCATCAGCATTTATTTTTACCCACAAAGAGTAAATGCCATTTGGAAATTTGCCTTCATTTTGTACATGCAAAACAAAGTTTAATATTAAAGTGTCGTGTCCATCTTTGCATTTTTATATTTTCGTTCTGGGATGGGTGATGTTGGGATAATTGTTGAATTTAATTATGAAAATCTCTGAGGGTGCCTAAGGGGCACGTGAATGAAAATTGAGGGGTGCAGGCACAAGGCTGAAGGGCATCTAAAACCTTTGCAAGTGGCTCTGACAATCTGGGGCTCCATCTTGCAGAGATGATCTGTATATAATTTGTTTCACATCTCAAATTTCAGGGAATGGAGGCCATAAAGTTTGGATTAGGGCTACAGTGATAATAATATGAACAAACCAATAGAAATGTTACTAAAAAAGAATATAAAAAGATACTGGAATGTTTTAAAAATTAATTTGTTTATTAAGTTGGTATTTGCTAGTGCTGTTCACAGAAAGGGGGGTCATTATGAATAATGCAATCTTGATTTTAATCTTAGCATCCCTTTTAATATGCCCATCTTAGAGCAGCTCTGCACATATGGTCTTGTGAAGCCTCATTAACTTCACTTTGTGCCTAAATAAAGGGGTTGGGCTGGCTAGTTGTATAATCTTCCCTCCCCAAGGTTTCCAAGTTATGTCTTTGTATAATTATTGTGCTCTCAGCCATTGCCTAGGGACTATGAATTCTCATGTTCTGGATGTGTGCTTTTTGCTCCCAGCATTCTTATAGCAAAGTGATAGACAGGTGGAAAACACCGCTCGAGCTTCCCAATCCATCTCCATCGAGAAGCATAATAGAGAAATAATGGATATTAGATCTTGTTGTGTTTTACTATCCATCTGGAAGTTGTAGAGTTCCATTTGCATTTGGTGAGAGCTGATCACGGGACATTAAAGCAAATAGCTACTAAGTTATCCCATGAGTCTTCTATCCAGTGGTACAGAGAGTTACCAAGCTCTGTCTACTTCAATGGCACTAACACATGCTATTGGTCAGTAGCGCAGCAAGGGGCTGCGTATCATCTTTACCCTGGAAATCCCACGTTTGACAGCTGGCAGCAGACAACTATTTAAAATTAAAATGCTGCCAGTAGCTAGCATATACTCTTCATTCACAAGCTAGAATGCATCTTCACAGCTGAGTCAACTAGCTGGAGAGAGGTTATTACCACTGCCGTGTTATGTATTCTAGGAAAGTTATTTTTAACCTCCCATTAGAGAGCCCGTGTTGGTATTTCTTCAGCTACACGAGGTTACTGAGCCCTGTGATCTGTGGTATTTGATAGAGTGGCAGCTCCAGTGAGGATCCTGTAGGGCTGAGGATGGAGAGCCCTTATCAGAAGCACAGCACGCTACCTATCAGCGAGTCAAATATTTCCGTTTGCCTAAACAGTTTTCATTTTTGCAGCTGAACTCTGTTTTATGCAATGCTCAGGGAACTTGACAAACACTCCCCCCCCCCCAACCTTAACCTTATCTCTTGTTTCTTGAGCCCCATATCTGTGTTGGCAGAAACAATGTCCACAAAAATATCTAATGAGGAAACTGCAGAAATACCCTTTGATTTTGTCTGCCTTGGTGCACTTGAGCCCATGAATTTACCACTTTGCTTCTTTTTAGATTTTTAGCTCAATCAGAACCAGCACTGTGAGCCTTCATTCCCAAGTACTTGGGGATTTAGTCTTTATCTTCCTTCCTTTCTCTATTTCTCTTTCACCCAGCTCAGCCTTCTCTGTGTGTATCTCTAGATCCTAATGCTGGGGTCTGAAAGCATTTTTCTAGTTCCTGCTTCCTCCTTTCTCCCACTGGGTAATCTGTTAATGCATATAGTGATTCAAGATGGATCATCATCCTTAAGAGCACATAAATCACCCCCCATGCCTCTGAACCTTACTGGCTGCAGAAGACAGGATATGAAAATCCAGAAGTCCTTGGAGTTGACCCCAGGCTTGGAATTCAATGTGATGTGTTCTTATGTGCGCTATGATTGAAGTCGTGTGGTGGCCATATAAGCCCACTTGTTTTGTAGAAACAAATCAAAAACATCAACAAACATTCATCTGATCAAAATCTGAAGAGGTATGAGCATTGGTGTATTACTAATAGCCTTTGATGTAGTAAGACAATTGGGCATTTTAATTATGGTAAAGCTGTGAGTAGCACTTGTATAAGCACTTGAAAGTGGGTTGCATACAGGGGAGAGAGGCCATCAGACTTGCTCTTGCCTTCAGAGAAATAGCCGGGACCTTGATATACCTGTCTATGGCTCATCCGTCTAGGAGACTGGTGCAGAGGATTGAGATGCTGCACTTGTGTGGTCCAGAGTTTTGTTGCGAAGGGGAGAAATCCTGGCAGACGTTCTTGGCTTGTCAACTGGTGCTATAAGGTTGTGTACCATGGGGAGGAAAGTACATTAGCGTAGCAGCTCCTGGGACTACTGACTTTGAAGATCAGGGTTTGCAGTGCACAGGCTCATCTGATGGCCATCTGCCACCTGCTTTGCCATGGGACCTGTCATTTTGAACCCAAAAGTTGGGGAATGCAGATGTGTGTGTTAGCAAGTTGCTCCTCCTCAGCTGTGCAGAAATAGCCAGCAAAGGCTGCAAAGAAGGAAAACTCAAACATGTAGCTTGCAGAACAGCTGCTTTACCTTTTATAGGCATTTTCAGCTTCTGGAGCAAGAAAGGCTGTATGAATGGTTCAATTGTGCCGTTGTGGGGGGTGCACCGGGCTGCAGGCCTTGCTATACGGATATCTCTAGCATCAGAGAGGGACAGAAGGTGGTGGTGAGACCAGTCACATCTGGTTCCTGTATCCTTCCGCCTCTGGGATTGTTGCTGTCCAGCTCATGCTTTTCCTAATTTGTACAGCTTGCTTGCTTGTTTGTTGGAAGAAGATGTGGCCCTGGTGATTTTTAGAATTAGCAGCTAATGCTCTGGAGAAATCCTGTGATCTTTGAGTTCAGAACCTACTTAGCTGCTGTCGGCATGACTGTGGAGAAATCCTTATCTTCTCAGCAATGTTCCCGGGAAGCTGCGTGGAAGTCCTCTGTCGGTGCTGCTGCCATTGGGGGTGCTATGATATTATGTTTTTAGGCGACTAAAAATTCATAGCATTTTCCCCAATGGCAGCAGCGCGGGTGGAGGGCTTCCACGCAGCTTCTCGTGGGCTCTGTTCTCATCCTGGCTCTGTCATTCCTCTTCCATGGCCTGTGCCCCAGAGGTGGCTGTGTTGTTACTTCCAGGCCGAGCAAATTAGATTTAAATCAAATCCATTCAAATCATGATTTAATTCACTAGTCAGATTCTGCACTGGTAAAACAAATCTGTAAAAGGAATATCTGCTTGTTTTCTTTTAATAAAGCTACTCAAGACATGCAATCCTATGCTCAGAACACAGTGAGTCTTATTTATCTGTGCATGCCTGTGAACGATCATAAAGTGGGCTTTTGGAAGCAAGAGCTGTAATGCTGCACTGTTTTTCAGTGCTAAAGTAGCTTGTTCAGTATAATAACTGATCCAAGCTGATGCAATCGATCAGCTGTTAAGAATCCTTTTTTTGATGGTTTGTATGCACTTAAAACAAAAAATTGATACTGATCAGAACACCAATGTCAGTCCAATAATGTGCCTTGAGAACCTTTGCATTTATGCATCATATTGCAGCACCACCTCCCAGTGGCAGCAACGTGGGAAAAGGACCCAAGTTTCATTGCAACGTACTGCTTCAGGTGATTTCCTTTTAAATAGAGCGGTCAGTAAAACACAATTGCTACCAACAAACGGTCTGTGAAACGACGTCTCCCCCAGGATTCAGTAGAGAGTGGTGTCTTCAGAGTCTCTTGCTACGAGCGCACCAGCCATATTGTTAAAAATGATAGTAGCGCAGAAGCTGACATAGGGATATTTACAAAGCCGAAGATCGTGCATGAAGAGATCCTCTCTTCAGTATCTTCAAAACAGGAGCAATTCTCATAATGGAGTTTCATTCAGGCAACCTGGCATCGTATTTCTTTTCTGTAATGTTTGCATTTTGCATGCATGCCTTTTCTTACCCATAGGGAACATTCCCACTAAGCTGTGCGGAGCTGCTCTGCCTGCGTTGCTGCTGGTGATGGGGGGTGCTGCAATGTGATGATTTCAATCACAATGAAAACATGAACCCTTCACCAGCAGCAATATGGGCGGAGAGCTCTCACACAGCTTAGTGGGAACGTTGCTTATAGGTATGGGGCATTCATTAAAATATTCTCAGATGCAGTTGTCTTTTACAGCCAGTTGCAATAAGTTTTCCTTTCCTTAATTTCCTTAGTAGATCTCAAAAATCAGTGGAGGCTGCCTTCAGAATCGGAAACTTAATTCTTCAGGACTGCAGAAATATAATCTTCTCCAGGAAAAAGAAGGAAGTCAGTCCTCACATATGGATGACGTCGATGCCGACGGAGCCCTCATGGAAGCAGCTCCCCAGCTTTCAAAGAAAGCCTTTGGGAAATGCCACCATGCATGTGTGGTCCCCTTCCTGCCCAAGGGTGCCATCTTGCTCAGTCTCCTTTTTTCTACGGAACCCTTCAGACGACTGTCTGCTCTTCCCCTGGAAAAAGTTGATTTTCTCGACCAGAGTTTCATACTCTCCACTGGTAGTGCACTGGTACTCTTCTCACCACCCAAGCCTGCTGCCCCGGCATTGAGTCTCAGGTTCTTAGCATTTCTTCCTTTCTTGGTGCCTTCGCGCCTTTTTTCCAACTGGCAGTACCGCGATGCTTCAACCTCGCTGAGATACTTTTTTCTCCCATGGCTATCAGTGGCTTTAAGAAGTGTGATTGGTGTGCTAAAATAATGTCCTTGACCGACAAACACGACTGCTGCCTTAATTGCCTGGGACCAGACCATGACCCCATGGCATGTGGCCTCTGTTAAAAGATGTCCACCAAGGCCCTCAAGAGCAGCCAGCAGCAGCACGATTAGTTTTTCCCAGAGTCCCTAGTACCTCCGAAGGCCAAGGCCTCCTTCGAAACCGTGGAATCTCAGGATAGCCTTACGGACCTCAACTAATGCCGTGATTCCTCTGAATGGGGGGGGGGGTCTCCCTTGAGAGAAGGCCTTATCCCTGAATGGCTCAAACGGGCCAGGTAAGTCCCGAGCCAGGTCCCACAGTCCTAATTGCTCATCCGTGGGATCGGAGAAGGAGAGGCTTGCGAAGGTCTCCTGAAGGACTCTAGCTTGGGCTGGCCTTGGTCACCTGACATCATCATCGTCGAGAACTCCCCTTCGGGGGAAGCAGCATCAGGCCTGATGGCTGCGGAGCCTTGTGGTGAGTCCAGAATGGCAGCCCTAGAGCTCAGCTTGTCTGCCTTCATGGACCAGAAGTGGGCACTGTTGTCTGGTACCTCCGGTTCCTCTGCCCAGACCACTGGGCTCTCGACGTCGAGGACGTCCCTGGAGGTCGAGCCAATCCTCGAGGTCTTTCAGCCTCGAGTCGATCCTCGGCCGAGGTTTCAATCCAGTTCCCATTCCACAGGGCTGTGATCTTCTCCAGCTAGTGTGCTTGGATGCCAGCCATGGGGCCTCCAAGGGCTGCAGGTGGGTATCAGCCCTGGAGCCTGCAAGCCATCCTTCCCTTGAGTCCTTGACAGACTATTCTGAGTGGGAGATGGAGGACGAGGAGTCGCCGGACACCCATCGCCACCGCGACGTCCTCTCGGGCTCCTTTCCCTCGGAGACCCGGTGTCGGCCCTCACCCGAGGACATGATGTTCCTCAGTTTCATCAGGGACATGTCCAAGGCCCTATCATTCCCAACGGAATTGGAGGAGGACCCTTGGATGGAGGAGCTAGAAATCCTCCAATACAAGGCCCCTCCGAGGAAATCTCTTACAATGCCCATCCCACTGATCCTGGAATGGCTAATGCGCCGTATGTGGGAGACAACAGCATCAGTGCTGGTAGTGAGCAAGCGGCTCGACTTGATGTATCGAGTCCGTCGGAGCCCGGACTTTCAGAAGTCACAGCTGCCACACAACTACATGGTGGTGGAGTCGGTCATGCGTCATCTGAAGAGTCAGAAGACGCACTCCTTGTGCCCCTGGAAGGGAGGCATGCACTCTGGATGCCCTTGGCAGAAAGTGCTATCAGGACTCAATGCTCATTGGCCGGATCCAGGCATACCAGCTGTACATGGGCATGTACCTGAGAGACCTGGCGAAGGAACTCGCCAGGTTTTCAGCTGGCCTTTCTGAGGAACCCTTGCAGCAGTCCTTGAGTGCTCGAAGTTTGTCTCGGGCAGCCTATAATGACTTCAAGTCAGTGGCTCGAGTAGCAGCGGCAGGCATCAGTGCCCAATGCCAGGCTTGGCTACAGTCGTCTGACCTCGAGCAGTGGGTTCAGAACAAATTGGTCAACATCCCATGCAAAGGACCAAATCTCTTTGGAAAACACATGACCAACAAGGCTGCCGATCTGGAGACTTTCATGATGAGGCTCTAAGAAGACTGTTGCTCTTCCCCAACGGAAGGGCTCAGATAAAAAGCCCTTCTACCCGAGGAAAGGGGTTGCTTACAGAAACTACCCACCTTTTCAGGCCTCCCCGGTGCCGCAGCAAGGGCAGTAGGCCAAGGGACATGGGCAAGGCTCTCATAGGCAGAAGGCTCCCAAGCCCCAGGTGTTGGCCCCGGCCCAGTCAGAGGGTAGCTTTTGACTCCTTGGGCATAGCCTCTCCACCCCAAGGAGGTCAGCAGCCCACAGGGGGACATCTCATTCACTTTGCCCAAAGGTGGCCAGCTATCACCACCGATTCTTGGGCACTTCAGATGGTCAAGGAGGGCTACCTCCTCCACCTGGTCCAGACACCTCCCTGTTTCTTTCTGGGAGAGCCCCCCAGATCTCCCCTTCACCGAGACCTTCTACTGAAGGAACTAGCAGGTCTTCTCGAGGACAGAGTGATAGAACCAGTTCCCCACCATCTCAGAGGCAAAGGATTCTACTCCAGGTACTTCTTTGTACCAAAAAGAACAGGGGGCCTAAGGCTAATCCTTGACCTGTGCAATCTGAGCAGATTCCTTGTGAGTGAGAAGTTATTTATTTTACATTTCTTATATGCTGCCTTTCATGATATCAAGGTGGTTTACATTGAACAAACTGCAATTACATTGAACAGGGCATTATAACTTGGTGATAATTATTGTACAGGGAATGTGGCTTGCCCAAGACCACAAAGAGCACCTGTGGGACTAGAAACCCCAGTCCTTCCAGCACAAGGTTGCTGTCCTCTAGTGGGATTTGAACCCCTGACCTTCTGGCCTGAGGTAACTTGCCCCAACCACTAGGCCACTCCTCCCTCCCAAGTTAAAGATGCTCTTCCTTGTAACATTGCTGCCTTACCTCCAGCAGGGAGATTGGCTATGCTCCTTGGATCTGAAGATGCTTACACACACATCCTCATTCATCCCAACCACAGGCAGTACCTGAGGCTCATGGTGGGGGGCCACCATTACTAGTACAGGGTACTGCCCTTTGGCTTGGCTTCCGCCCCAAGAGTCTTCACCAAGTGCCTGGCAGTTATGACCGCCCTTTTCCACCTCCAGGGGGCTTTGTCTTCCCCTAGCTGGCTCATTAAGGGAGGCACTGCCTCAGAAGTGCAGCAGGAAACTGCACATACCATCAAGGTCCTGCAGCATCTGGGGTTTGTGATAAACAACCCCAAGTCCCACCTTCTCCCAACATAGTATCTGGAGTTCATAGGGGCAAGACTAGACACCCTCCAGGCATAGTCCTTCCTTCCAGAGGACGAGCCAACCGCTTCAGGGTTTTAACCCTGGACATACAACATTGTCCTTAGGCTCCTGCTGTACTACTTGGACACATGGCCTCCACGATCCATGTCACCCCAGAGGCCCACCTTCACATGAGGGCCACACAGTGGTGCCTTCGGGACCAGTGAACTCAGGCCACAGGCCGTCTCCGTGACAGAGTCTTAGTGACCCACCAGTTGTCAGAATCCCTGACCTGGTGACAAAACCCCCAGTACCTGAGGCAGGGATGCCCTTCCAGACTCCGGGTCTCTAACGGTTCTCACGATGGATGTCTCCCTGCTGGGATGGGGAGCCCACTGCGAGGAACTCCGCACCCAGGGCAGCTGGTTGCAGGACAAGAGCAACCAGCAGATAATTCTCCTGGAATTGCAGGTGATACACCTAGCCCTCCCAGCCTTTTGCCTCCACCTATGGTGCCAACCAGTGTTGGTCCAAACAGACAACCAGGTGGCTATGTTCTATGGGAATAAGCAGGGGGTCCCGTGCCCTCTGCCATGAGGCGGTGGCCTTCTGCTCCTGTGCAGTCCAGCAGGGAATACTCTTACGGGCAGTATACCTGCCAGGCCAGGATAACACACTGCCTGACAGATTAAGCAGGGTCCTCCAACCGCACAAATGGAAGCTGGATCCCAGTGTGGCCAGCCGACTCTTTCACCTCTGGGGGGAACCATGGATAGACCTGTTTGTCAGGCCAGGCAACTATCAGTTGCCCCGTTTCTGTTCCTGGCAAGCCCACCCCTCCCGGGTGGTGGCAGATGCATTTCTTATCTCGTGGTCGGAAGGTCTCATGTATGCCTTCCCACCCATGCCACTAATTGCCAAACCATTATTCAGGACCCTCCGCAACAAGGCCTCGTTGATCCTGATAGCCCTTCAATGGTCCAGTCAGCCATGGTTCCGCTATTCCTCTGACTGTCAGTGGAGACTCCTATTCCATTGGGGAGCTCCCCAGGGCTACTGTCGCAGGAGGGGGGCTTTCTCTTTCACCCCAACCTGGGGTACCTGTCACTGACAGCATGGCTGCTGAAAGGGTGACCCTAGCCCCTTTCAACCTCTTGGAAGAGTGGAGGAGATCCTGCTGGCAGGAAAGCATACGCCTTCAAGTGGCGCACATTTTCAATTTGGTACACAAAGCACAGGGTTAACCCATTCTCCTGCCTGGTGCATCTGGTGCTGCAATACCTTCGAACTCCGTCAGAGTGCACCTCAGTGCCCTAGCGACGCATCATCACCCAGTGGATGGCAAACCGCTCTCGGACCAGCTGTTATTGACCGACTTCATGAGGGGACTCCTTTTATCGAAACCTCTGGTATGCCGCCTGGCGACCGAGTGGGACCTCAATGTCATACTGGCGCAGTTTACTTGCCCGCCTTTTGAGCCCTGGCTACCTGCCACCTACAATACCTTTCGTGGAAGGTGGTGTTCCTGGTTGTGCTCACCTTCGCTCGCAGGGTTAGTGAGCTCCAAGCCTTAGTGGCAGAGGCGCCTTATACCAGGTTCTACAAGAACAATGCTGTGTTCCGCACACACCAGAAATTCCTTCCAAAGGTGGTATCGCCCTTTCACCTCAACCGGGCAATGGTGCTGCCCACCTTCTTCCCGAGGCCTCATGCCAGTAGGGCAAAGATTGTCCTGCAAATCTTGGACTGTAAGAGAGTCCTGTCCTTCTACATTCAACGAATCCAGGACCACCGTAAAGCTTCTCAGCTTTTTGTCTCGTATGACCCCAGTAGACTGGGGGAAGCGGGGACCAAGTGTACGCTGTGTACCTGGGTGGCAGACTGTATCACCCTTGCCTATGAGCAGGCGGGGCATTCACTGGATGGTCAGGTCATGGCGCACCGTGTCAGGGCCATGGCGGCCTCTGTGGCAAACCTGTGCTCCGTTCTGATGGTGGACATCTGCCAGGGCGCCACCTGGTCTTCCGTCTGTTCCTTTGCAGCTCATTACTGCCTGGAGAGGGAGTCCCGACAGGACAGTTGCCTTTGGCCAGGCTGTGCTGATTCCCATCGGACACACGGGTCCTACTATAGTCTGCACCTGTGGACTCAATTGCTGCTGCTTACGGCTTCCCCTGAGGGTAATTGTGTTTTTTCGGTAGCCTGTAGCTAGGGAGTCCCATATGTGGGGACTGACTTCCTTCTTGTTCCAGGAAAAAGTGTAGTTACTCATCTGTAACAGTTGTTCTCCAGTGACAGTAGGAATCAGTCCTCACAACCCTCCCTCCTCCCCTTGGAGTTGATTCTTTATCTTGTATTTTTTGCGGTCTTTTAGCTATGTCATCTGACTGAGCAAGATGGCACCCTTGGGCGGGAAGGGACCACACATGCGTGGTGACATCTCCCAAAGGCTTTCTTTGAAAGCTGGAGAGATGCTTCCGTGAGGGCTCCTCCCAAATGTGAGGACTGATTCCTGCTGTCCATGGAGAACACCTGTTACAGGTGAGTAACTACGCTTGTTGGTCACTTTTTATTTCACTGCCTCTTCTGTGTCCCCTGCATTTAAATCCACAGTCTTCCTAAGATCTATTCTATCTTCCAAACGTTTCATCATTAGACTTTTTGTCCTTGCAGTTTTAGAGAGAGAGATGAAGGCTTGATTGTGTTTGTGTATATGCATGTACACCATTTGCAAGGGCGAGTTATTTCTCGTCTCCATATACTTCTGTTAACAAGCAAATTTATGGAATATACAATAATAAGTTATTACTAATTATGACAATGTCTCTGAGCTAGGTTAATTTTACAAAACGTTTTAAATAATTAACCATAATTCTAAAACTCAGTTTAAATTAAAACCAGTGGGGAAAGCATGTGGATCATAGCTTAGGAAATTCTTTCCAATTTCCCTCTGCATATTTCTGTTCTGTATGTCTATGTGTATCTGTCTCTGTGTGTGACCAGGAGAGCAGAAAAGAGGGGAGAGGTGCTTTGAAAGGAGCAATTCCCTAACTATTCTGTTAGTTTATCATCGTTTTTTCTATGATGCAGAAGCTGGAATGATTTCTCTCACAGGCATGCATAAGGCCTTTTTAAGGAGCTTGCTTCTCTGGAACCACTGGCCTAATCTGACCCATTTTTAAACTGAGTTTTTTCACCATTCCCCTCCCCCCCGCACATCAAATTTGGTCCCGTTCAGTTACATTTTCAGAGAGTTATTTTATCCCCAGACTGACAGATGGACATTCTTGACCACAGCATAGAAAAAGTCCAATTTGATTTTTTTTCCACACCAATGATTTTTATCTGTGGTTTCCTAGCGATTTGAGTTGTAAGGAGATCATATGCGTAGGTGCAAGCTGAGAAGCAGGGAGTTGAAGATCAGTGTTCTTGACTCCCTGCTCCTCAGGCTTGTAACGGTGCTGGTTATCATATCTTCACTTTGTTTTATTGCATAAAATAGTTTTGTTTTCTAAGATTTGTGTATGTGCCTTTGCTGCTACTTATCATTTGTGTAACGCAACAAGATATACTGTGATGAAGTAGAGGCCAGTGAACCTATGGAGATAGGCAAAATCACTGATCCCTTTAAAGAAAGCGACAGACCTAAAGTGCATTTACTGCAAAGTGCAGCCAGAGGGAGCAAGCACGAAGAATCAGAGGGTAGGCTGACACACCCAAGCTTGGATGATGCAATAACTAACTCAAGGGATAAACAGACACACCTGGTCAGGGTGAGAGAAACCCTAAATGAGAAGCAGCTTTATAAGCATGGCTTAGACAGGACAGAAGGAGCAGCAGCAGACACAGAAGAGAGAGGAAGGAGACGGCTCAGAGGAGAGAAGGAGAGGCAGTTGGATTTGCGGTCCTTACAGAGAAGGAACAAGTTCCAAGAGAAACAGTTCCACGGTGAAAAGCTCCAGAGAGAAGTCTTCAAGGAAGACAGGGAAAGGAGAGGAACCTGGAAAGTGCCTGGTAAAGAAAGTACCAGAGAAGCACAGCTCAGAGAGCAGAGGTACCAGCATACTTCCTTTCCTGACCGTGAGCTACAAGGAGTTCAGAGGTGGGTGCACAAGACTCAGCCCAGGAGTCTTGAGAAACACAACACTGAACTGGGAACTGTGGCCAAGTCCTAGAAAGGCATGGAAGCCAGAGAGCCATAGGTGCAGTAAACACAGCTGGAGAAAGGTTTGGGAACCTGGACAAAAAGTGCTATCTAAAAGTCCTGTTACCTGTTTTCCAGACCAGGTAGAGCTAGGCTGGAGAGTTTTAGAGAGAAACTCTGAAGTGAAGCCAGAATTACATGAGGAAAGCTCAGGGCCAGCAGATATATCGTCAGAACAGGAGGAGATGCAAATAGACCCTGCTGAACCCGATTCATTGCTACCTGACTGTCTCATGGATTGTACACTTTGTCTATCCGGGAGTTTGGAATCCTTGGCAGAAGTATAGCTCGCAGGATATATGTTAAAATACAGTTTTGATAAGCTAAAAGAAGAAGCTTGTTTTGGTTTGCATGAACTGGTTTGTTCTAACACCTGCATAGCTAATAAGACTGTGAAGCACGTCTAACTTTTGAATTCTGTAAATACCTTTTTGAAAATCCTGAATGAGGTGAGAATCCTGTTTCCTTTGTTGAACCTTTGTGCATTATGGGAATAAACCTTTATCCTTTACCTTACACATGGATTTCACAACTAATTATTTCAAGAAAGGGACTACTAGTACCAGCATGCATCTGGGCTAAGAAAGGTTTCACCTTTTGATGAAAACAATAATGTCCACCCTGACCCTTTAAGCACGTGGCTCGGGGGCTGGGGGTTGTGACAATACGCAGCGCTGTACAGAGACATGTAAGAGACAGTCCCTGCTCATAAGAGCTTACAGTCTAGTCATGGCAGACAACACAACAACCGGGGACTAGGACATATTTATTTATTTAGACATTTTTGTATGCCACCTTATCCTTCAATCAAAGTGGTCATGTCACGTCACATTACAATTGGAGGGTTACATTTAACATTAGGGTACGTGTAAACATTTAGACAGTACAGTTGCATAGCAGCATTTAGACAGTACAATTAAAGGTAACATTTAATATGAGGGTATTTTATAAGTGGTATGATAAACTTGTGTGTGTGGATAGGATGGTGCGTACTTAGTTGGGGTAGGTGGTATTTTAGTATGGGTATGGGATGTTGCCTGGATGCTCATATGTTTCTATAAATAGAAATGTTTTGAGGTCTTTGCGGAAGTCTGTGAGGTCATCTAATGCTCTCAGGCTCGTTGGGAGGGAGTTCCATAGTGTGGATGCCAGTAGTGATGGTGCTCTTTTTGAAGTTGTTTGTTTGGTTTTGTGATAGCCTGCAGGTGTACCGATCATGTTGTCGTTATTGCTTCTTCTTGGCCTATTGTTGATATCCCTTGTTATGACATTTTGGAGTGCGTCCGCTGAGAGATGGTGAATGACTTTGAGATGATCATGAAAGTCTATATATCTAGGGCAGGGGTCACCAACCTGCGGCCCGGCCCGCGAGGTCCCTCAGTGCGGCCCGCGAGACTCTACCCCGGTGCGGCCCGCCAAGGCAAACTCACCAACTCCTTCTTCTGCAGCCGCGGCTCCCTGCCTCTTAGGGAACCGCGGCTGTGCTTGTAAAATCATCGCGGAGCCCTTCCTGTCTTGACGGGCTCCGTGCAGCATTGTCCCGCCTCCAAAGGAAGTGGTAAACAACTTCCTTTAGAGGCGGGACAATGCTGCACGGAGCCCGTCAAGACAGGAAGGGCTCCGCGATGATTTTACAAGCACAGCCGCGGTTCCCTAAGAGGCAGGGAGCCGCGGCTGCAGAAGAAGGGAGGGAGCTGACATGGGAAAATAAAAGTACAGGTATGAGCAGGGTTTTTTTTCGCGCGCGCGCGCGCGGGGGGGAGGGGGGTGCGGCCCGCGAGTCTGCCGGTAGTCGGCTGTGTGGCCCGCGGCCCCCTGGAGGTTGGTGACCCCTGATCTAGGGGAATGGTAAGGAAACATATGGGAGGTTGAATAGGAGACCAAGGGGATCAAGATCCAAAAGCAGTATCAAAGAGGTGAGTTTTCAGCTTGGATTTGAAGAGCACCAGAGGTGAATCCAGACGTACAGACTCGGGTAGTTTGTTCCAGGCATAAGGAGCAGCAAGGCAGAAAGATCAAAGTCTGGAGTTGGCAGTGGAAGTGAAGGGTGCATAATATAGAAGGGATCTGCCAGAAGAGCGGAGTTCCTGAGGAGGGGTGTAGGGAGATAAGAGAGGAAAGGTAGTGAGGAGCTGCAGAATGAGTGCACCTATAGGTCAGTAGGAGAAGTTTGAACTGGATGTGATAGGGAGCCAGTGAAGTGATCTGAGAAGAGGGATGACGTGAGCATAGTGACAGTGGTGGAAGGTTAGCTGTGCAGCTGAGGTTTTGAACAGATTGACGTGGGGGGAAAGGTATTTCATGATATATCCCACATCTCAGGTGGCTGGGTGGGCTGCTTTTATGCAGATTTTTAAAGAATTTGTGCTGTGTCCTGCTCAAGCAAGAATGGGATGCGCAGTTATCCTGTTTGTCAGTCTGGCTGTACATGGGAAAGAAATTTGATTGAATTTTCACTCATGACACACATGGGTCAGCCTAAGATTTTTAAAAGGGGGATGCTAATGGCATGGTGGATTACAGCCCCCTCGGTTACTTCCCATTTGCTCATCCCCTCCTTTCTCTTCTCCTACACATTCCAGTTTTTTCTCCACATACCCCTTCCATTTTTTTGTCTCCAGTCTTCCTATTGCTCTCTCTCCAGGTTCTTCTGTGCCTCTGCCTCCTCTTCCACAGGAAGCCTGGATTGGACTTCCAGAGATTGGGAGCATAGTTTACTATGTCCACAGATTGCTAGGGAGAAGGGATGGCCTTCTAAATGTGATAATGTTTGGCTCCGTTCTTACTAAGGGAATATCCTGTATTCTGAGGATACATCAGTGGCCACCCAACTTGCTGGTGTCCCTTTCACTGCTCTTCTGTTTGATGCATAATTATATATCCTGCTCTCAAAGACTCTTAGGAAAAGGCCAAGTACTATCATATTAATGATAACCAAATAGCAAAGGGACAATTTCTAGAAAATCACCTAGTGGAAAGAGGCCAAGGGTATGTTTGTGCCCATATAACATGACTGAACTTTCAAAGATCTCCTGGGCAGAAACGTTTGCTAATGCTTACATAAATATAAAAGAGCCTGCAGACTCTGTCCCTGGTGTTGCTGTGGACCGAATGTGAGTATATTGGAAAACACAGCACTCACGTGCAGCTTTCTCTCTGTATCTAAAAGTCTTCGGGAATGCTTGTTTTATACACTTAAAGACAAATTATGCCCACTGTGAAATACATAACCTATGTACATTTTACCCGCCTAAGTAGGGGTAAAGATACCCGCCTAAGTAGGGGTAAAGATTGATTTAGATCTACTCATTCAACACCTTACTAACCCTTTCTGAAAACTGTCCCAGAAGTGGTTCTCTCCAGGTGATGTGATGTGGAGCATAAGATTTAATGTCAAACAGTATGAGAAACTGTATGAAGGAATTAAGCCACATGATTATGCAACATGCTTACGAATTAAGGTCTTAAAGTTAAGTAATAACTTTGAGATGTTAGCTTTGGATTCACAAAAAGCCAGTGATGAGAAACTTATGTTGTGGACCGCCTTCAATGATATAGGCGTAGAAGAGTTAGAACAGATGGTGGGAACATTAAATATGACAACTTCATAGTTGGATTTCTGTCCAACTGGATGGATTAAAGTAGTGTGATCTGATATTGTTAATGTGTTACTAAGAATGGTGAATCTTTCACCTTTGGGGTTATGCCAGCAAGTCTGAAAAGAACATCTATTTGCCCTGTACTAAAGAAGGCAAATTTAGATCCTCAGTTGGCTGGTTCTTACCGATCAGTTTCTAGTCTTTCTCTTTTAGTGAAAAGGATTGAAAAAGCTTCATTGTGTTATTGACATACATGTGCTACTCATAGGTTTTCAACCCAGTCCTCGGGGAACCCTAGGCCAGTCAGGTTTTCAGGATTCCCACAATGAATATGCATAAGATAGATTTGCATACAATGAAGGCAAAACATGCAAATTTTCTCATGCATATTCATTCTGGGAATCCTGAAAACCTGACTGGCCTAGGGTTCCCCGAGGACAGGGTTGAAAACCCCTGTGCTACTGGATATTCAGCAACATGGTTTAGGAAGGGACACAGAGCTGAGACCTTAATAGTTTCAATCTCCAGGAACAAGCAGGAATGTTGTCTTCACATATGGGTATCGTTGGTACCGACGGAACCTGGGCGGGAACGCTCCCCAGTGTCCAATAGGAAAGCTTTCGGGAGCAACCCACAGCACCTGCGTGCTGCCTTCGCACCTTTCCAATTCTCCCTCTTCAGTCACTGCAGAAAAATGTATCTTTATTCTTTTGTTTTTTGTGGTCGCGTCTGCCTTCCTTCGATGCCTACTTGTACCACCGGTTCTCTTTTCTTCTTTTTCAAAAAAAAAAAAGTCAGTTTCTAAAGATTTTCTTTCAGAGGCATTTCTCCTCTCGGGGCTAGGCGCCATTTTGGGCACTAGGCCCATTTTTCTTCAAACGTGGAAAAAACAGCTAGTAGTTTTAAGAAATGTTCTAAATGTGGCGGTACCATTTCTGTCACTGACACCCATGAATGGTGTCTTAAATGTTTAGGGTCCTGACCATTCTCCATCGGAGTGTCTCTCCTACAGAAAGATGACCAAGAGGGGCCTGCAGAATAGAGCTGCAAAACTCGGTACCCTTTTTGCCGCAGATACGATGTCAGTTGCATCGACGTCTTCCAGGGCTTCATCTTCCTCCCATGGATCTCAGATAACTAAACTTAAGTCTTCTAAGACTGGCCGGTCCTCAAGGGGTAGATCTCCTTCTAAGTATCAAGATGCTATTGGTATTGCCCTCAAGGAAAGTTCACCGGTAAAACAGCCCCGGCGGGAGGCCTCGGTCTCCAAAGCATTAACGGGGCTCCAGAATGTTCCAGAGGCTTCCACCTCTGCAGAACTACTGGTGCCATGTTCTGGAGTCGTAGCCGCTTCCACCGGTACAGACACCCAGGCATCAGCAGGAGCGATGGATCACAGAATCCTCGCTATCGAATGCAGTCTAGCGGCCCTCTTAGCAGCTTCAGTACCACTAAGACTGCTACAGACGGTTCCACAGGTATCGGTACCGACAATGGTACCGGTACCGAGTGCCTTGGGTATGCTTCCCCCCATGCTGAGCCTTGAGTCTATCTCAGGTATCGACAGATCGGTACCGAGACACCCTGATACCGACTTCGAGCAATACCGGTACCGTGCCTTGCAAGAACATCCGGCGCAGAGATACTTCGAATCATCCGATTCCGATGACTCTGCTGGTACTAGAGCTATCCTTCCAGAGTATCCATCTCCTTCTCCTCAACAAAGAATGTCTCCTCCAGAAGACATGTCCTTCCAGGATTTTATACGTGATTTAGCTCGAGGTCTTGCAATCACAGTGACCCCAGAGAAGGAACCTAGAGCAGAAGAATTAGAAATTCTTCAGTACCCTAAGGCTCCTAAAGAGGCAGCTACTTTTGCCTATTCACAGAATCTTGCATGATCTTATGCTAAGAATGTGGGAAACTCTTTTGACAGTGTCTCCACACTCTCGACGACCCGATACCATGTACCGAGTTCCAAGCTGCCCTGGCTTTCAAAAGACTCAGTTACCACACCATTGAATGGTAGTGGAATTGGCGATGCATAGGATCAAGAGTGCCAAAACACATTCTTCCAATCCTCCTGGCCGTGAATCAAGAACGCTCGATGCCTCTGGGCATCGATCTTTCCAATTCTCCATGTTGGCAGCCAGGATTAGCTCTTACATTCTCTATATGGGAATGTTCACCAAAGAAGTTACAGGTGACTTGGAGCTTATGAGCTCTCTTCTCCCTGAGGAAAAAAGGGCAGAATTCCTTACCTCTGGTCAAACATCCCCAAGATGTCTCAAAATTTCTAAACCGTGCAACCTTTGATTGCTTTGAATGCATTAGCAAAACATCTGCTATTTCCATCAGTGCACATCGTATTGCCTGGCTTCAGGCATCAGACTTAGAACAATGGGTGCAAGATAAACTGGGAAATATTCCTTGCACAGGAGAAAATCTCTTTGACAAGGATTGGCAAGACAAAGCTAAGCAGATTGAATCTGAAAATACTACTTTGAATAGACTATCAAAGTCTACAGCCAACCCAGCAAAGAAAAAGTCAGTCAAGAAACCCTTTTTCAACAAGAAAAAGAAATTGTACCCATGTTACACCCATCAGGGACACTGTCCTGTTCATATTCCCCAAAGGGGACAACAACAGAACAGACAACAGAGGAAGCCACAAGTTCCAAGAGCTCAATCAGCTCAGCAGACTCAGCCTCCTCAGGGGCTTTGAATCCTTCCTAGGGAACTTAGTTTTTCTGCCCCTGAAAGGTCCAGAACCCCTTACCATCCCGGGCAGGTTATGCCATTTTGCCAGAAGAAGGCCACAAATAACATCAGAAAACTGGACTCTGTCCATTGTACGAGAGGGTTAGACTTCATTTCCACAGTATGCCACCTCCTACAATGATAAGACAGTTCAATTCTCAGGTCCCTGCCACCAATCTTTTGGGTCAGGAGGTCGCATCACTTCTTGCTCAAGGAGCAATAGAAGAGGTACCCATACCCCAACAGGGAACAGGATTCTACTACCCCTACTTTCTCATACCAAAGAAAACAGGGAGACACAAGCTTATACTAGACCTCAGAGAATTAAACAAGTATCTGTTCCGGGAAAAATTCAAGATGATCACCCTCGGAACACTCCTGCCATACCTTCAGAGTCAGGACTGGCTATGTTCTCTAGATCTAAAGGATGCATATATGCATATTCTCATCCATGCAGATCACAGGAAATTCCTTTGATTCCTTTTCCAGGGAAGACACTTCCAATACAGGGTTCTTCCCTTCGGTCTGGCTTCTGCCCCAAGAGTCTTCACAAAATGCATGGCAGTAATAGCAGCATTCCTGAGAACTCTAGAAATATTTGTCTTCCCTTACTTAGATGATTGGCTCATCCGAGCATCAATATCTCCAGAAGCCAGCTTCGCTCTTTCTCGCACCAATCAAATCCTTCGATACTTGGGACTGGTCATAAACCTCCCAAAATCTCATCTCACCCCTTCTCATTCTCTAGAATTCATAGGGGCTCATCTAGACACAAGGCAGGCAAGGGCTTTCCTACCACAGCCATGGTGTCTTCGTATAGTACAGCTGGCCTCCCAAGCAGCTATGAAGGTCTTCCTGACTGCTCGGGAGATGCTTCAGCTTCTGGGGCATATGGCATCCAAGGTCCATGTGGTTACCTATGCTCGCCTTCATATGCGAGTAGCCCAGTGGACCATATTCTCTCAGTGGACACAGGCCTCAGGTCTGCTAACGGACAAAATCAGAAACTCCACATGTCTCATTTTGTCCCCACAATGGTGGCAGTCACTGGAAAACCTTCTTGTGGGCTCTCCTTTCCAGCAGCCTCTATGCCAAACCACCTTAACAACAGATGTGTCCAAGTTGGGTTGGGGGGCTCACTTGCACGATCTATCAACTCAGGGTCTCTGGACCCCACAGGAGGCTTGTCTTCACATAAACCTCCTAGAGCTCAGAGCCATTTTCCATGCTGTCGGAATTTTTCAGGCCCATCTCAGCTACAAGACAGTTCTGGTCCAGACCGACAATCAAGTAGCCATGTTCTATGTGAACAAACAAGGCGGAACAGGCTCTCTGTCATTATGCAACAAAGCTTTGCAACTGTGGGCCCTCGCCAGAGAGCTTCACATCCACCTCCTAGTGGTATATCTTCCAGGCATTCAAAATCTTTGGGCAGACAAACTCAGTCGAATACTGCTGCCACACGAATGGTCTCTTCACTCAGACCAGCTTGCTCGAGTGTTTCGAATCTGGGGAACCCCAGATATAGACCTCTTTGCAAGTCCACAGAATGCCAAACTTCGCCGATTCTGTTCCAGAATTCCAGCTCAAAACTGTCAGGCAAGGGATGCTTTCCTCCTCCATTGGGGTCGGGACTTCCTCTATGCCTTCCCATCCATTCCCCTCATTCCCAAAACTTTAGTCAAGCTTCAGAGAGACAGAGGTCATATGATACTAGTAGCTCCACGCTGGCCAAGGCAGACATGGTATCCTCTGCTTCTGCGTCTCTCTCAAACATACCTCTGGAGTTGGGGTGTGCTCCAGATCTTCTTTCCCAGGAGAATGGGACGCTATTGTACCGGAATCCCCAGTCCCTGCACCTCAGGGCCTGGTTACTGAAAGCCTAGGATTCCCGGATATCAACCTATCTCAACAGGTAAAGGATATCCTTGTGGCTTCCAGAAAACCTTCCACAAGGCGATCCTACGCCTTTAAGTGGAAGAGATTCTCTATATGGTGTTCTCAAAGGGAACTTAACCCCCATACAGTGCCTGTCAAATCGCTTCTGGAGTACATACTCCATCTATCAGATTCTGGTCTTAAGACAAATTCAGTAAGGGTCCATCTTAGTGCCATTGCTGCTTTTCGCGGACCTCTCATCCACTCATAGCGAGATTTATGAGAGGTTTACTTCTAACAAAACCTCCCATTAAGCCACCGCCGGTGGCATGGGATCTTGGGCTTTGGTACATACTTTTATAGTCCACTATTACTTAGACAAGGACTCCTGTCGGGATGCCTCATTTGGCCAGGCTGTGCTCCAGCATCTCTTTCAGACTTAGTACAACTCCTACCTGCCGTCCCAGGTTTTGATGTCAGAGATCCATGGGAGGAAGCATGACCCATCTCACCTGGGGTTCGCAGCTAACTGGGGTCATCCCCCTGGCATCTCTCAGCTGGGGAGTCCCTATATGTGAAGACAACATTCCTGCTTGTTCCTGGAGATAGCGTAGTTACTCACCTGTAACAGGTGATCTCCGGGAACAGCAGGAATAAGTCTTCACAACCCACCCACCTTCCCTAGGCGTTGTCTCTATCTCTCTCTCTTTGTCTACTCTGTCCTTTGGTCTCAGCTATAAACTCAACTGAAGAGGGAGAGTTGGAAAGGCGGGAAAGCATCATGCAGGTGCTGTGGGATGCTCCCAAAAGCTTTCGTATTGGACGCTGGGGAGTGTTCCCATGCAGGCTCCGTCGGTACCGACAATACCCATATGTGAAGACTTATTCCTGCTGTTCCCGGAGATCACCTGTTACATATGAGTAACTATGCTTTATTTGACCAGTTGTCTCATTATTTTACCCGTTGACTTTGGGAATGGCAAATATGGGTACAGCGTATATATTAATTGTGTTAGATTTCTGTGGCATTTGACTCATTACCGTATAGTCTCCTCTTGGAAGGTTAACTTTCTCTTGGATATTGGAGCAACAGTGCAATCTTATTTTAAATCTTACTTGATGGTCGATCACAGCAGGTTAGAATTGGGGATTGTTCAGCTGGATTTCTATGGAGAGAGGATACCACAAGGCTCATCACTTTCTGCCTTGTTGTTTAACCTGTATATTCAGCCCTTAAGTGACCTTATAAGAATGTTTAATGATATTATATCATGTATATGCAGATGACATGATATATGTGCCTTTCACTGTATATATATGATGGTGGCTTCCTTTGAATTTAGTTGACTGCTTGCCAATTCATGGGCTAAGTATTAATCTGAGTAAAGCAGAAACACTGAATATCTATTGTGATGCAGCATATACACCTCCCATCATAGTTCAGTTATGAGTTTGCTCTTCCAGTAAATTCTGAAATATATTACTTGGTATAATTTTGGACAGTCACCTTAAAATCTTCTTTAGAGACTATTTCTTCGGAGCAAGTTCACCAAACCACCTAGGCTGCCCTGTTGGAATCACGGCTGGGAGACTTGCAGGCCCTTGGTCATGCACAGATTAGGGAGAGGAATATTCAGGCTTGGAAGATCGAATATTTGGCGAACCAGCTTAGGAGGAATAACTTAATGATTTTTCAATTTTCCTAGCTCTCTATTACTATCACTACTAGATCTGGTTCGCAAATATTTCATAGGAAGTTTTGAAAATGCCTCAAGAAGCCTCGCCTCGCCTCGCCTTGCAAGAATCCAGTATGTGTCAATATCCCGTGGACTTAAGGGATCCTCTGCCCTAGGGGATCAGTTTGAGCAAGAGAGTTTAGATCTCACCGGCTTTCTGGAAAGCTCCCTTGAAGTGATGACTAGCAGAGTCACTTTGTTGTGTTTGTGTTTGAATCCAAATGAAATTCATTTCTGTGCTTACATTTCAAGAATATGACTACTCAGTATATAGGGTTGAGAATATCTATATTGCCTGATTTGTCTAGAGAAATTAAGAAGCGGAGAAGAGCCTTTCTGGCTTTTGCCAGAGGATCACCGCTCTGAGGGCTCCATTTTTTAAATTTATTTATTTAGCTGTATTTATATTCCGCTTTTCACCGGGTCAAAGCGGTCAATTGGGGGATACATTTAACACGAGGGGATATGACACACATACGTTAATACTTACAGGGAACATGGGCAATGGAGGGTTAAGTGGCTTGCCCAAGACCACAAGGAGTGCCTATAGGACTAGAAATCCCAGTCCCTCCGGCCTGAGATTGCTGTCCCCAGGTGGGACTTGAACCCCTGGCTCTCCGGCCTGAAGTACCTTGTCCTAACCACTAGACCACTCCTCCCATTTCAATTGAAATATCTATGTAGAGCAACTGTCTAGTACCCAGAAGATCAAGGGTTCGATTCCCACTGACACTCCTTGTGACTGGGCAAGTCACTTTACCCTCCATTGCCTCGGAAGAAAAGGCTGGCAATCTACTTCTGGTGATACATTGCCAAGAAAACCCAGAGGTAGCTGGGTTGCTATGAGTCAACACTGACTGGAAGGCACTAAAAAAAAAAAAAAAATCTATCTAAAGATATGATTACTGTAGTAGTGTTTACTTTGGTTTACCAAACTTGATGGTAACAGTTTTACAATCGATACACAATGTGGCAGCATGAGTATTGTTAAACTAGTCTAGATTTGTTCATCTAGACTAGGAAGCTGTAAAACTAGAGGGCATAACATGAAGCTGCAAGGGGGTAAAATGAAAGGCAATGTCAGGAAATACTTTTTTCACTGAAAGGGTGGTGGATGCTTGGAATGCCCTCCCGATTGAAGTGGTGGGGGCAAATACAGTGACAGAATTCAGAATGGCATGGGACAGACACAGTGGATCCCTTTATAGCAACAGGATAAAATCAAAACAAACATAACTATCTCTTATATCTAAACAAATAGGGGTGACCTACACGGAGCGGTGGGTACACCCCTAAACAAAGGCATGGGGAGAGGTGACCTGCACGGAGCGGCAGGTGCACCTATCCTTGCCACCTTGCTGGGCAGACTAGATGGACCACACTGGTCTTTATCTGCCATTATATACTGTGTTACTATGTTACTATATTGCGCCAGGTGTAAAAGAGCTACATTGGTTCCCTCCTGAATTCAAGGTAAAATTCAAAGTATGCCTGACAGTTTTCAAAATTAGATGGGGATTATCGGTAGATAGTTTGAGCTTGTTACTGAAATTTTATAGGTCTGAACGACCTATCAGAGCATGTTTGCAGAATTTGTTAGTGCTATCTGTAGTGGGCAAGAGGGCAAGGCAATTAATTCATCAAGCGATCTCTTTTGTGCCCGATATGGAATTTATTTACCAACTGATATCAGGATGTGTAATGACTTATTTCAATTTCGTAAGACATTGAAGACATCTGTTTTCCCAGGCTTTTGACGTATAACTATTTTTGTTTGAAATGTTTTTAGTCTGTTTATTTAATCCATTGTAAATGTTTATTATAACTTGTTCAGAATGTTGTGATTGAGTGGGAAATGCATAAATAGTGAAGATGTTGCCTGCAGCGGGAAGGAGGGTCTGCTATAGGACTTCAATGTCATTCTTTTGATTTCTAGTTATGCCTGATCTTATGTCCCACAATAATAAGTACAGGATAGGGCTCTACAGCTTGGAAAGGAGAGGACTGAAAGGGGTGGAACAATTAAATAGGAGATGGTGGTTTAACCTGTCAAATACCAAAACAAAAGGATTGAAAACAAATTGTAATAAGTTGAGAACTGCACCATTACAGTGTGACATAACGGCGCATTTCCCCCATTTGCAGAATTGGGTATTTGGGGGATTCATCTAGGTGTGTCATAGGAAGGGAGGGGTAGTGCATGCATGCTGTGTATATTGTGGGGATTGTTGGGTCTACATAAATGCATCTGTGTGTTGAGGGGACTATGTGTGTATGTGTCATGGGAATGTTGGGGGGCTGCATGCATGTGTGCGGGGCTGTGTATGTGCATATCAGCCGGGGACTGTGTATGCGTGTGAAAAGAACACACTTATAGTGTGACAAAGCAGCACATTTCCCCTTTCTTCATTTACAAACTCATACATGTCTGGGGGGCGGAAGAGTTTAAAGAGATGATAAAGGGTGTCTTGTTATGGTAGTGGAATAGTATGAGGAAACTTTATAACTGGTGTTAACTATATATTTAGTCTATCAGGGTTGGCACTACCATTGGGCAAACTAGGCAGTTGTCTAGAGTGCCGCCCCTCTCCAGAGCCAGCAGCGGCATCAATGACTCAAACTGCGAAGCAGCGCTTACCTACGGTCTCTGGCGCTGTGTCCCAGTTTCTCTCTTTCACTATCTGCTGAATCTGCCCCCTCCAACACAGATTTCACAGTTTCTGAACCATTGCCCCTGCTGCCAGCACCAAAGAGGGGTGGCAGCAGTGGCAGACGCAAGGCAGCGGGTCCCAGATGGAATTCTGGATGCAAATCAATCTGCTGGAGCTCCTGGTGATATTTCTGGCTCTTCGAGCCTTCTGCCATCGGCTGCAGGATCACTATGTACTGATCCAGACTAACAACCAGGTCG
Source organism: Ichthyophis bannanicus (assembly GCA_033557465.1). Taxonomy (NCBI): domain Eukaryota; kingdom Metazoa; phylum Chordata; class Amphibia; order Gymnophiona; family Ichthyophiidae; genus Ichthyophis; species Ichthyophis bannanicus. The sequence continues at coordinate 828,298,995 of CM066035.1, forward strand.
CAATGTTCTATGTAAATAAACAAGGGGGAATAGGGTCATACCCCCTCTGCCAGGAGGCGGTAGCCATCTGCTCCTATGCAGCACGCAGAGGGATGCTTCTAAGTGTGGTTTAACTTCCAGGCCAAGACAATGCCCTGGCAGACAAGCTGAGCAGAGTCCTCCAGCCATACCTGGATGCCTGGATCCTGAAGTAGCCTCCCGGCTGTTTTGTCTCTGGGGCATCCCCCTGGTGGACCTGTTTGCCAGTCTGGACAACATGCAGTTACCCCACTTCTGCTCCCGCAGCTGCACCCATCTCGGGTGGCAGTGGATGCATTCCTCATTCCATGGACGGAAGACCTCCTGTACACCTTCTCACCGACACCTCTGATCATCAAGACCCTATTCAAGGTCCAGCGTGACATGCTGATAGCTCCCCGGTGGCCCAGGCAACCTTGGTTAACACTGCTCCTTTCCCTATTGGCAGAATAATCGCTGATTCCCCTGGTCCGAGCTCCAGGACTACTCTCACAGGAGCAGAGCTCTCTCCTACACCCCATCTTAGGGTCCCTGCCACTCATGGCTTTGCCTGCTGAAAGAGTAGCATTAGCTCCCTGCAACCTCCCTCAGGACTTGGAAGAGGTTCTTCTGAACTCTCGTAAGGCTTCCACAAGAAGAGATGCCAATTTTCGGTGTGGTGCGCTGAAAGATGGGCAAACACATTCCCCTGTTCGGTACAAGTGGTACTCCAGTATCTGCTCCACCTGTTGCAGGTGGGACTAAAATCCAGTTCAGTCAGAGTACACATGAACACCATCACAGCGCACCACCATCCCGTTGAGGAAAATGCCCTCTTGGCTCAGCCCCTTGTGTCTCTGTTCATGCTATCCAAACCCGCTGTCCGCCCTCCAGTGGCAGAGTGGGATCACAATGTGGTGCTTTTGCAGCTTACTAAGCCACTGTTTGAGCCTCTGGCTATCTGTCACCTGCGGTACCTCTCCTGGAAGGTTGTCTTTCTTGTAGCACTTACATCAGCTCGCAGAGTCAGCGAGTTCCAGGCTCTGATGGCAGAGCCTCCCTACACAAGGTTCTATAAGAAAAGGGTGGTGCTCCACACACATCCCAAGTTTCTGCCAAAGGTGGTGTCCTCTTTCCACCTCAGTCAGGAGGTGGTGCTCCCCACCTTCTTTCTGAGGCCTCATGCCAGTAGGGTGGAGACTGTTCTCCATACTCTGAATTGTAAAAGGGTCCTGTCCTTCTATCTGCAACAGACCCAGGGCCACCGCAAAGCACCTCAGCTTTTCATATCCTATGACCCCAGCCATCTGGGCTCCCACTGAACTCTGTCCACTTGAGTGGCGGACTGCATTACCCTTGCCTATGAGCAGACAGGGATTTCACTGGACCAGAAGGTCACAGCGCACCATGTCAAATCTGTGTTCCGTCCCTGTGATGGAAATCTATCGGGCTGCCAACTGGTCTTTGATCCATACTTTTCACAGCTCACTACTGCCTGGAGAGGGAGTCCCGATGGGACAGCACCTTTGGCCAGGCCATACTCCATAATCTCTTCAGGGTGTAGGAAACTCCTGCCCTCCGACCCTTCTGTGTTTAGGCTACCGAATTGCTGCTTCTCTGCTGGACACTTGGGTCTTGCGAGAGTCTCTCAGTAGCGACTCGACTGCTGCTGATCACTGCTCACCCTTTGCAGTTTGCTGTGGCATTTTTTACAGGTTCTTGGTAGCCTGTAGTTGGGGAGTCCCATATGTAAGGACTGACTTCCTGTTTTTTCCCGGAGAAAGTGTAGTTACTCACCTGTAACAGTTGTTCTCTGGGGATAGCAGGAATCAGTCCTCACAACCCTCCATCCTCCCCTTAGAATTGCTTCTGTACTGTATTTTATTTTTTTGCTGTCTTAGCTGTCATTAGACTGAGGCAAGATGGCAGCCTTGGCCGGGAAGGGGACCACGCATGTGTGATGCATCTCCCAAAGGCTTTCTTTGAAAGCTGGGGAGATGCTTCCATGGGGCACCATTGCTGCTGACATCACCCTTATATGTGAGGACTGATTCCTGCTGTCCCTGGAGAACACCTGTTATAGGTAACTAAGCTTAAGCCATGGTCATTTAGAGCAGGTGTAAATGATTGTGTGTGTCTTATGCCTGTGCTCCCATATTCTGTAAATTATATGTGTAAATGTGTGCTCCACCTCGTGCATGCCCATGCTGAAAGTATGCACGATGGGCTCTGTGCGCATATTCATAGAATCATGCCTGCGAGATTTATGCGCATAGGTGCTCACTTATGCTTGCTAATCACTCAGATACTGTGACTTGTGCATGTAAATGGCGCATATGTGGCTCTTTATAAAGTTACTTTCTGTGGGCCCGATATTCAAAGGCATTTACACGGTTACTTGTAAACCATGTAAATGCCACTGACTGGGATTTTCAACGGCACTAACATGGTTAATGCCAGTGAATATCACCAATGCCAATGTACACCCTGATGCTAACCGCTTAGCATCGGGGCATGTCAGCATTCCTTGGGCGGTGATACTGTACTGCTACCCGGTTAGCGACTTGTGGGTAAAGCTAGGCACAGCAAAGGCTGGCCTCACTTTATCCGTAGGAGCTAACCGGATAGCTGTGCAATATCGTCGCTACCCGGTTAGCTTCTGCGGCTGTGGAGGCTATGCAGAAACCCAGATATTCAATGCCGGGGCCGCATATGACCCTAGCATTGAATATCTGGGGTTAAAGGTCATCGGTGATGGCTACGCAATGTAGCAGCGCATAGTCGTCCCAGATCAATATCAGGCCCTATATGTATATCCCCTGGCTTCAGCTTCTCTGCATTTCTGGGTAATTTTCAGAGTTTCTTCCTTCATCCATTTTGGCTCTTTTTGTTCTTTCACCTTTTGTAGAGACTTCTCGCTTTCTTCCAACACAACCTTCTTGATGTCATTCCATAACTCTTCTGGAGCTCTGTCATTTGTAACTAAAACAGCAAATCGATTTTGCAGGCAGTCTTTAAATTCAGCTACGGGTACCAGTCTGTCAACAATGAGCTGCCTGACTGAAGACCGAACACAATTTAGAACAACTATCCAGAGAGTCGCCATGAGTCATCATCGACTCGAGGGCACTTAACAACAACATGTATATCCAGTGCAGCTATATAGATAGGGACACTTAGCTTTGTCTGTGACCGCCCTAGCTGAAAATCCAGCCTCACATATTTAATCATGTCTAGTTTTCATGTGTTTTCTAGGCGCATTTCACATAAGCAATAGTGCCTATTGTAGAGGGTTCATTTGGGTTTTTATTGTTTTCTGGCTTTTTTGTCCGTACATATGCACAAACAATCAGATGCCTATGCCCCTTTCAGTAGCACTGCTGGAGAGCTGCTATCAGTGGGGAGCCCATCCCCCCACCGGCGGAAAAGATCCACGGACCGTAATTGCAGCCAAAAAGAGAGCTTCCGCCAGTGGGGAACCCATCCCCTGATGGTGGAACAAGATCTGCCTGCCCCGGTTGTGGCCAAGTGGAATGCCGCTGCCAGTGAGGACCATATGCCACAAATAGGAGCATGTTTAGTAAGCCAAGCTAATGGTTAACCCATGCTGTTTATAACTGTGTCCTATTGACTAACATGGGACCTAGTTATAAATCACACTGGTTAACCGTTAGCCCGGCTTAGTAAACATAGACAATAGTGGTGATTAGAGGGAAACGCGCCATCTCGTCACACTGTAAATGTGTAGTTTTTAACTTGTTTAATGTTGTGCTATGCACTGAGCACTTGGCTGACAGTCAGCTTATACTTTAAATTATTTATTTATCTTGAGTGTGAAGAACAGAGGTTTTTTAAAAATATATATTTTTAATTTGTGATAAACGTTTCACATAAGATCATAAGATAACCGTACGATATCAGACTAAAGGTTTATCAAATCGAGCATTTGGTATCTGACAGTGGCAAATCCAGGTCACGAGTACCGACCCGGAAATGATAACATGTATTTGTTTAGGGCTGTTAGCTGATATACCAGTGTGCGATAAAACAATATGATGTGAATTGGGGAACAGCAGAAGCAGCTTTCCTCCTACTGGAGGGTAACCATGCCGTGAAACTGACAGCTTCTATCGGGGTAGAACTTTCAGTGCACCAAGCTGCTGCTGTCATTGTCATTAGCTGGTATTTCTCTAAAGTGTGACCAATCCCAACATCAGCTGACATGTTGGCAGAGGCCTATTTCAGGCACAAAAACGGTTCAGTATAGGTGCTCATGTTAAACCAAAACAATTCCCTCTGCTTCGTCATGCAGGCCACCACATTGGAGTTATCTGATTTCTTCTGCTAATCTCTAAATATATAACATGGCAGTAAGACTATGGTGCTGTGACTGTTAAAAGAGCCGCCATCAAATTTCTGCAAATTGTCCCTGCAACAATTGGCATAAATTGGGAGAGGAAGAGGAGGGTGCTGTTGCATGGATCTTCCTTAAAACTCTGTGCAGCTACCGCACCAATGTATGTCCCCTCCTCTCCCATTGTACGGTTTCAGCAAATCCTACCGAGGTTTTCCAGATTCCATGAAAAGAGAATGGTACTGGAATCTATGCCCCGGTCATGGTTTCTTCCCTTTTTTGTTTCTTTTCCAGAAAGAGACTACACCAGCCTGTGTGACAAGCAGCCCATTGGTCGCCTCCTTTTCCGCCAGTTCTGTGAGACGAAGCCCGAGTTGTTGCGCTGCATTCGATTCTTGGATGCTGTGGTAAGCAGAGATGAATGTGAGTCCTGGTACCAGGCCGGAAGGGTGGTATATTTGAGGCGCTAAGAAACTCTTGCTTTTAAGTCCCAATTCAGAGTGAAAAAAATCCCCACAATTACTAAAAAAAACCAGGAAACCCAAGCAGTGGAAACCACATGGAGATTTAAACGGATGACCAGAGCATATAGAAGTGCACTAAAAGGTCACTATAAACCTTTATGATTGAAAAGTAATTTTTTGTCAGATAGTTTGTGTAGAAGGAGGTTCAGTCCCTTCGATACAAACTTTCCATTTTATTTGATATTTAGTAGCAAAGATTAAAAAAATTTTAATACGCTTCTTAAGAATAAACTTAATGCACTTCTATATGCTCTGGTCACCATTTAAACCTCTGTTTAAGTGCCTATTGAGCAGGTCATTTTCTTGGCTGGTTCATGGAAACCATTTAGACCAGTAAAATGGAGGCCTTTCAGATCTGGTGTACAGTTGAGTCCTGGGGCAGATTTCAGAGCTGTGAGTGAAGGAATGAACTAGCCTCGGGGAATGTATTTTATAGAATGTAACATTCCTGTCATTGCTGTTTAGTTTTGCTATGAAAAGCGAGGCCAGATCACCCCATGGGGACGCTTGATTTTGCAGCATTCTTTCCCTGACCAGTTGAGGTTGCCTATTGTCTCCAAGACCTGGAGGACAAATTGAGCCATTTCTGATTTTGTCCATAGGTATTTGTGACACTTTAAACCTACTTTCCTTATCAACAGACTTGTTTAGAGTCAGGATAGACGTGAAGTGGGATTTTGGAAGGGACAGCTAGGAAGGATCTGGGAAGTCCAGAGCACAATGTCCAGAAATCCAGGGGAGTGACATTAGTGAAGGGAGGTACATAAAAGTGCTTTCTGAAATCGATCCATCTGCGCCCCAGAAATGAATGTGCCACCAACTGGTTCTGGTGATGGGCCTGTGCAGATAGCAAGGCTGGGTATATGCACGAGTGTAGACCATTTCACAAATGTGAACATCCCTGAATTGCATGGTCTTATGCAGGCCAGTAATATCTATGGAGTATTTATTTAAATGCAGATTTCTTTGGCCAGGAAATTTAACCGTGCCACAGTTTCTCTTTTCTCCTGGAAGCATTGCGGGCCATGAAATGGGCATTGCTTTACCCCTTATTCATGGTCAGGAGAAATATAGACATGGACGCCTCAACCAAAGCCAGATGTGCGTGTGCCATTCTGAAATCGCACAGTGACGTGCATCTCTGTTGCTCCGCCCAGACTGTGCCTCCACCACACCCCCGTGCTGCATGGGCGTGTTTGCCCTAGGGATGTGTATATAACCAGCTTTCTAAAATGGGTCCGGAGACGTCTCTGTGATTTGCAAGTCTGAATGCTCATTTTCAGTTTTCCAAATAACCCTCATAGCCTGTCTTTGAGGACCTGAAGTCATCTACCTCAGCAGCCTCAATTTAGAACTAATTAATATACAGTAGTTTTAAGTATTGTCATCTTCGTCGTCCTAAAACCAAAGTCTAATGGTGATGTCATAAAGGTCTGCTAGCACCATTCTCTCCCACCTTCTATGATGAAGCATATGTCACTTGTGGGTGACATCATTAATACGTTTCTATGAAAACTGCTGCAGATTAAACAAGTAGAAAAATGTGTTTTTTAAGCATTGTACAAAAGCATGTTTCGCTCATGAGGTTGCGTTACATATACATGTTTGTGTCCACTGTGTGAGGGCATGGATAGAGCAGTTAAGACAAGCAAGCAATCTAAAAGAGTGAGCGCATGGGTGGTAGTGGGGACAGGGTGATTGAGTGGATGGAAGAATCGAATGAGTGAGTGTAGGGGCTATGAATGGCAGGAGATCGTGAGTGAATGAGCAGAAGGGGGCAGGGCCGGACCGTCCACTAGGTGGACTAGGCAGCCACCTAGGGTGACAGATGCAGGTGAGCGGCGCACCATGATTTTTTAAAAGCAGCGGCTGAAGACCCACCTCTTTGAGGCTGCTCTTGGATCCTGATGCTCCTCATTCTCTTGTCCGCTACTTATGTGTATCTTGCCCTACTCTAGCCCCCAGTTTTGTGTTATGTTCTCATCTCTATTAGACTGTGAGCTCTGATGAGCAGGAACGGTCTTACATCTATATGTGCAGCACTGCATACACCTTGTAGCACTATACAAATTATTAGTATTAGTAGTCTTCCGCTACTTTGGACCCACAGCAGGCTATGACTTCGGACCCGAAAACCATAGTCTGCCACTCCTGCCCCCCTTTGGTGAAACTTCCTGTCGGAGAGGGGCAGGAGTAACAGGCACTTGGCCTGCCATAGGCACCAAAGCAATGGCACAAAGCGGCCGCTTTCAAAACATTGGTGCCACTGCCGCTGCCACCTGCCACCCCTGCCACAAGATGAGAAGATGGATTTGGGCAGTGGCGGGGGGGAGCATGGCGGGGATTTCTGCCTATGGTGACAGAAACCCTTGGGCTGGCCCTGAAAGGAGGTTCTGAGTGACAGGAAGGCCGAGTACATGAGATGATTTTAGGAGTGCTGGGGAGGGGGAGGTGAGTGAGTGCTTGGCAGGATTATAAGTGGTAGATGGGGTTTATCAGTGGCAAGGAGTTCCCTGAATGCATGGGGAGGTAAATACTGCAGGGAAGGTTGGGGGAGGCTGAAGGAGGTGATTAGTGACTGCTGGAAATAGGATTTGAATGCCGGGAGTTTCCAGTCATCCTCTCCTTTCTCTTCCTGCCTTTGCCCCGCTTTCATCTTCTCAGTCCTCTTTATCCATCTGTACCTCCTGTTTCAATTCAGCAGGCTGTTTGGGCTCTGTGCCTGCTGTGGCACTTATATCTGCAGTGGCTTCTTACAGCCTGAGAGATTCTCGCTGGCTCTCAATCTTTCCCATGTGATGCCACTGGAATGACCGTGCATTCCATCTCTATGTATAGCTTTGTGGACTGATAAACCGGACGGACAGATGGAACTGATCCTTGACAATAGGCAGTATCACTTGATGCAAGCACCCAAAAAACATGATAATTTCAGCTGTACCACAGTTTGCTCTGCTGTGATACCATGAACATTCTGGTTCAGTTCCAGCAGAGCTCCCAGGGGTCACTGTGACTTCAGATCTAGCAGGGAATTCTAGCAAGGCGAGACGCTTCCCTCACCCCTCAAGAGACAGAAGGTAAGGCCCAATTGAGGCAGCTGGACGACAGAACTGCTGGTGCTTGCCTACATATGCTCAAAATCTTGAGTGGCAAGAAGATGAACATTAAGAGGGAAGTTTTCCAAATAGCCGGCGTGATTGCAAAGTCCTTGAGTACTTTTTCTCCCACAGATGTTGCACCAGATCTCAAAGGGGAAGTACAAGCATGTTTTTCCCCTCAAAATTGCCCAAGGGAAAAGTGCCCACAGAGACTTGCACTTGCTTTTTCTGTGGATACTTTTCCCTTTCAAAATAATATGCATAGTTATGCAAATGCTGTACACCGTTGCCTACACTGTTCTGATTCTATCTCCAAGCTCCCTCAGAGTTCCCACAGCTAAAAGTACTTGAGTTGTTGAGGTCTGTACGTGCTTTTAACCCATGGAAAGGATGAGCGATTTTCAGATAGCCAATTTACCTGAGAAAATGGCTTTTGCAAATTGCCTTCTATGTCTTGTTAGGGGAGGGGAAGGATTTGTTTTCTGGCAGGAAATTAGAAGTGCCTGTTGGGTCAAGGAAAGAAGAAATTTTGAACAGGCATTGCAAAACGTACACCATATCCTTTTGGACTTGAGCCAGAGAGGCAGGCTAATGCTTCTTTGTATAGAAAAGCAACGTGCTGGGAATGGAGGCTTCATTCTTGGTATCTTTACAAAAATGCAATGTGTGCCTTTGAGTCAGTCCTGACTCCTGGCGACCCAGAAGCTCCTGGGTTTTCTTGGCAGTGTCACCGGAAGTAGATTGCCAGGCCTTTCTTCTGAGGCAATGGAAGGTTAAGTGACTTGCCCAAGGCCACAAGGAGTGCTAGTGGGAATCAAACCCTGGTTGCTTGGTTACCAAGCCAGTGTTCTAACCACTAGGCTACTCCTCCACTCCTGCACAAAAGCGTAAATAAGGATGAGGTTGAAAATTACAGACTGGTTAGTCTGATCTCTGTGGTGAGTAAATTATTGGAAACGCTGCTAAAAGGAAGGATAGTGAGGTTTCTGGAGTCAATGGATTGCAGGATCTGAGGCAGAACAGGTTTAGCAGAGGCAGATCTTGTCAGACAAATCTGATTGATTTCTTTGACTGGGTGACCAGGGAGTTGGACCGTGGGAGAGCCCTAGATGTGGTGTAGTTAGATTTTAGTAAAGTCTTTGACACCGTTCTTCACAGGCGTCTTATAAGCAAACTGAGCATCATCAAGATGGACCCTAAAGTGACTGACTGGATTAGAAATTGGTTGACTGGGAGACGACAAAGGGTACAGGTAAACGGAGCTCACTCTGAGGGGAAGGAGGTTTTCAGTGGTGTGCCGCAGGGATCTGTCTTAGTCCAATTCTTTTTAACATCTTTGCTAGTGATATTGCAGAAGGGCTGTCGGGTAAGGTTTGCCTGTTTGCCGGTGATACCAAAATCTGCAATAGAGTATACACCCAGGAAGGACTAGATAACATGAGAAGGGATCTAGTTAAGCTTAAAGAATGGTCAAAAATTTGGCAGCTGAGATTTAATGCTAAAATATGCAGGATCATGCATGGGCTGCAAAACTCCAAGGGAGTGGTACAGTGTAGGGGGCAAAGTACTTCTGTCCATGAAAGAAGAGCAGGACCTGGCCGTGATTGGCTGGGCAGGTAGAAAAAGCGATGGCGAAAGCCAGAAGGATGCTTGGGTGCATAGGGAGGGGAATGACCAGCAGAAAAAAGGAGGTGATAGTGCCTCTGTATAAGTCTCATTTGGAGTATTGTGTGCAATTCTGGAGACTGCACCTTCAAAGGGACATAAATAGGATGGAGTTGGTGCAGAGGGTGGCTACTAAAATGATTAATGGTCTTTGTTATAAAGCATGTGAGGACAGACTTAAAGATCTTAATATGTGTACGTTAGAGGAAAGGCAGGGTAGAGGAGATATGATAGAGATGTTTAAATACCCCTGTGGCATAAATGCAGAAGAGGAGAGCCTCTTTTGATTAAAAGCAAGCTCTGCTATGAGGGGACATAGGATAAGGGTGAAAGGGGATAGACTCAGGAGTACTATGCGGAAATATTTCTTTACGGAAAGAGTGGTAGATTCGTGGAATAGTCTCCCAGTGGAGAGAGTAGAGATGAGGACATTATCTGAATTCAAAGAAGCATGGGAGAAACCCAGAAGATCTCTGAGGGAAAAGAGGGGACTTTAGTATTTCATATGGAAGGGCAGATTAGATAGGCCATGTGGTCTTTTCCTGCCATTGTGTTTCTATGGTGGGACCCTAAAGGCATGCAAGCCACTCCACTGAGAGTCCCTATCTTGTTCCTTCACAGAAGAAGGCAGTATTCTTTGGAGGACTGCCTTGTATGGGCTACAAGTAGCCCCAGTGTCCTAATAGGATTCCCTTCTCCCCAGGGCCGGCCCAAGGGTTTCTGCTGCCCCAGGCAAGAACACCGGCTGCACCGTCCCCTCTCCTGTCGCACCCCCTCCCCACACGGCACCACACCCCTGCACCGCTGCTCCCGCTGCTGCTGAGTCCATCTGGGGGAGAGGTGGGTAGCGGCAGCAGCAGCAGCATTTGAAAAGTGGCGGCTTTGTGCTGCCGCTTTGTTGGCTGTGGCAGGCCATGTGTTTAAGTACACATGGCCTGCTGCTTGTGTCCCCTCCCTCCGACAGTAAGATGCATTGGAGGGGGATCAGAAATGGCAGTTCATGTGTGCCGAAGCACGTGGCCTGCTGCAGGCAACAAAGCAGCAGCACAAAGCCGCCCACCCAGGTCGGCCACCCTAGGTGGCCGCCTAGCTCGCCTAGTGGACAGGCCGACCCTTCTCCCTCGTGCCTCCCCCACCCACCCCCATTGCTTTAAGTTTTATGGTGTACTCTTTGGATTCAGCAAGGGCACCAGAAGACTGGACTCCTTCAGCCATCAGATGGAGTCACTTGGTGAGTTTTCCACAGTTGCTAGCATTTCGTGTTTGCTTCGTACCTTATCCGTGGCCTCAGTAAACATTAAACAGTCTCTAAGCGGGTATTTAGTAACTTTCTAAGAGAAATTCTGCAAATTTCTTTACTGTTATTCTGAAATTAGACTATTGTGATTTATTTATTTTTAGCTCACACTTTTCCAGTAGTAGATCAAGGTGAGTTACATTCAGGCACTGTAGGCATTTCCCTGTCCCCGTGGAAGGGGGGGAGGCTTACAATCTGTTATCTAATTGTTATGCCACAGACTGTCCCTGGGGGCCAGCCCTACCACTAGGCAGATTAGGTATTTGTCTAGGGCATCAAAATTCACAGTCAGAAGTACAAAATGACAATTGCATTTCCCTTCCCTGACTACCTCTCCCCCAGGTTCTGGCATTTCTCTTTCCTTATCCACCTACCCTCCCATGGTGTCCAGCATTGCCTGACTTGTCCCTTCCTTCTGCTGCTGCTACAGCCCCACCTCCGTCATCCTCTTGAGCTGTGGATGCCTCTAAAGTAAAGCCAAACTAACACTACCTTTATAATGATGCTAGTTAAGAGTCATATATCAGTCAAAGGCAGAGCGGTGGTTTTTCAATTTCGAGTTGACCACCACCATGACCTTACTGCCCAATTATCGGATCATCATTATTATCAATTGTTACCTCAAGATTCTACCTCTACATTGAAATTGCATATAGCTAATTTGTGCGCTGCTGCTTATGAAGCTGGGTGGATTACTCATAGAGAAAATGTTTTTTTAAGCCTGGAGGCTCCTAAGATACCAATTATTTATGCGATACCTAAGATCCATAAATGTTCGTCCCATCATCTGGGCCATCCGATTGTATCATGCCTTATGTGGTTTCAGTACCTACCTCAGAGTTGTTTTTAGTCACGCTTGATGTCATTGCTTTATACACTAACATTGATCACGTGGAGGCTCTCTAATTTCTCAGTGCATCTTGGACTTGCCCCAGCGATTACCAAAGCATTTTTTTTTTAGATTTCATACTTACAAAAAACTATTTTCTCCAGGAACAAGCAGGAAGTCAGTCCTCACATATGGGTGACATCTGCACCAATGGAGCCCACGCGGAGTATTTCCCCAGCTTTCAAAGAAAGCCTTTGGGACATGCTACCATGCATGCATGGTCCCCTTCTCACCCAAGGGTACCATCTTGCTCAGTCTCCTTTTTGCTGCGGAGCCCAATGGACGTCTGTCCTGTTTCCCCGGAAAAAATCCTTGCTAAATATCCTTAAAGTTAGCTTTTCTCGGTTTGCGTACCGGTTCCTTTTCCCAAATCCGGTGCTGTTCCCAACCCCTTTTTTTGTTTTTTGATCGAGGCTTGCTTCAATTGGCATTCACACCTTTTTTTTTCACCTGGGAGTTGTCAACCCCACCCGGGTGCTCTCCACTATGTCCCCCGGTGGGTTCAAAAAATGTGACTGCTGCATTCAAACTAGGTCAGTGATCAACACCCATGACTGCTGCCTATGCTGCCTGAGTCTGGACTATGACAGCACCTCCTGTGACCTGTGCCAGGCCATGACGCTTAAGACCAACAAGAAGAGGTTGGAGTTGCAGAAAAAACTGTTCCCCAGGTCCAGCTTGGCCCTGGCCTCCTTGACACCGAACTCCAAGCCCAGCACTTCCCGTAAGCCCCGAACGTCCTCGGAGTCTCGCAGTGGCAGCTCCTCTGAGAAGACCTCAAGAAAAAGAAGAAAAAGCCCTCAAAGTCTGCCAAGATTGCATTGCAGAAACCCGGTAAAACTGGCAGGAGGGACTCGGGTGGCTCCAAGAAGTGCCCAAGCAAGGTCCTCAAGGATTCCTTGGCCAGCAGAAACCGTGCAAGGTTCCTTCAGGCTGTAGTCCTCATCAAGGATGCACTTACGAGAGTGCCGGCACCGGGCACAAAATCCTCAGTGCCTGCGCCAAAAGCTGCAGAACCTTCTGGCTTGGAAACTAGAATGATGGCCCTAGAGCAGAATATCACTGCTTTCCTGGCCCTGCAGCAGGCAATGATGCTGGTTTGTCTGCATCATCTGCCCCGATGACCGGGACCCTGACTGCAGGGTAGTTCCTGGTCTTTGAGCCGAGCTCTGACCGCCACCGGCCTCGGGTAAGCCCTCGGTGCCGGTGAAGGTCCCAGTCCTGGTCCTCGAAGCATCCGGTCCTCCTCGGCTAGTTTCCGTGATTCAGACCCCAGGTCCTCCAGAGGCCACCGACTCCTCGGTGCCATCCTTGAGGCAATGAGTCACAGAACCTTGGATTCATCATCATCACTCGACTCTGAGTGGGAGACCGACAAGGTGCCATCCTTGAGGCAATGAGTCACAGAACCTTGGATTCATCATCATCACTCGACTCTGAGTGGGAGACCGACAAGGCATCCCTGGAGACTAAATGGCACCAAGGCATCCCCTCAGACCTGTCTCCCCCGGTGCCCTGGTTCCACTCACCTCTGGAGGATGTAGCCTTCCGTGACTTTGTCAAGGACATGACCGGAGCCCTCTAGGTGGAGACCAAGATGAAGGAGGACCCATCCACGCACTGAGGAGTTGGAGATCCTCCAATACAAGTCTCCACCCAAGGAAACCCTCAAGGGGCCCATGCAGCTGATCCTCAAGTGGCTACTGCTCAGAATGTGGGAGACTCCGGCATCTGTACCGGTAGTGAGCCAGCGTTTCAACACCATGTATCATGTCTGGAAGGGTCCGGGATTCCACAAACCCTAGCTCCCACATAACTCCATGGTTGTTGAGTCAACCATGCAAAACCTTAAGAGCCAAAAGACCCACTCCTCTCTTTCCCCTGGAAGGGAGGCCAGAGCCCTCGACACCCTCAGATGCAAGTGTTGCCAGGGCTCGTTGCCGGGGTGCCAAATCCAAGCCTATGAATTATACATAGTGTCATGAGGCGTGTGTCAATAAAGATGAGTGGTTGAAAAGAAATCCTGTTTTTTAAGGAACTATGTGTGCAATTACCCCCCCGGCACAGCTAGAGGGAGCAGGAACAGACATTCGGGAGTTAATGAGCCTAGGAACTCTGATGACTTGCACCTGGAAAGGAACCCGGAAGTCATACCAAGCAGTTTGCTTTATAAATCAGAACAGAATGCTTCTGGAGTAGAGAAGGAAGAGGAGAAGAAGGAGAGCCACCGAGAGAGAGCTGGGAGGCACCTAGAGAAGGAGCAAGAGAAGGCTGAGAGCCACAGAGGGAAGGCTGAGAGCCATCAAGAGAGGACTGAGAAGAACCTGAGTGGGAACAGATTTCACAAGGTTGGGAGCAATGTTCCCTCTAATTTTCTGTAGGTTGGGAGCCAGAAGGCCCAAACTGACCCTGCTGCACAAGGGAAGTTTGCTAGAGCCAGCTCTAAGGTGAGAGTGTCTGCCACGCCCTGTTCTTATAGTCTGCCTGAATCCAGAACAGAGAGACGGAAGCCAGGAACCAGGGAGAAGGGTTCTGAGAAGAGCTTACAATCTCTGAAGGATTATTACCAAGTTTTACCCGGTCAGAGAGGAAAGCCCTCTTATGGTCAGCTGGAGTTTTTACCCAGGGAGAGAGGAGAATCCAGGACAAGTTTTACTCAACTGCCTAGAAGCGCAGCTGTATCCAACGCTGGCAGGCAGAGGCTCAGCTACCAAAGGAAAGTAGCTGGAAGAGAAAACACTGGTAATTTCAACTCATCTAAATTCAGTTATGAAACATTAACCAATGACTGTGAATATTGTGCTCCTAAAGGCTCTGCTAAAATCCGTGCCCCTTATGAGAGGGGAAAGAAACCAGATTGGTTCAGTAAAATTCCTGCAGCCTTAAGAACCCCTGGCTATGGGAAGCCAGACTCCAGAGTCCTAACCTACAAAGCTGGGTCAGACAGGGACAGTGAATATTCCTCTACTGGAGATTGAATACCCAAATACTGTTCCCTTATCTCTGCCAGAACTCATGGAATGTGACTGGTGCATGGCCTCAGCTCCAGAGTCTGTATGCTCTGTATAGTGAAGAAGAATGAATGAAATGTAAGTGCTGTTTCTTGTACTGAAATTCCGGTAATGAAACCTGACTTAGTTGTGAAGCAACAATTAAGCAACCATTGTAAATACTGGTACCTTTTGACACAAAGGACTTTCTGTTTCTTGGATTATCTCTTATGTTGAACCTTTGCATTAACCAGGGAATAAAAGCCTTATTTCCCTCCACCTGGTCTCATTAATGAGTGCTCCTAGGTAGTTGGAATCTGTGAGGTCACTTCTCTCAACTACGCCGAGTGAACTTACATTCATTCCCTTGACTGCCTAGCATAATCTTTGCCCGGGGTCACCCCAACAGTAATAAGGCATAGACAGGGAGCCCCGCGACAATAGGTATGTACCTAAAGGCTCTAACCCAGGAGCTGTTGGGGTTTTTGGATGGTCTTGTCAGGGAACCCCTCCAACGATTCCAGTCCCTGACCTCCGGGATCAAGGACTGCTCCAAGTTCCTCTCCAGAGCAGCCTACAATGGCTTTGAGTCAGTGGCTCGAGTCTCAGCAGCCAGCATCGGCACCCAACGCCAAGGGGACCTCGTGAATGGGTCCAAGACAAGTTGCTCGATGTCCTCTGCACCAGGGAGAACCTATTTGGCAAACCCATGGCTGACAAGGCGGCCGAGATTAAGGCCGATGTGGTGACATGCCAGAGGCTCTCTAAAAAGACCTCATCCCTTCCCCACAGGAATCTAGTGGAGAAAAGACCCCTGTTCCTGAGGAAAAAGGGTCCTTTCCCATAGAGTCACCACTACGAACCCCTCTCGGGCCAGCAACAAGGTTCTCACCCTAAGAGGCAAGGCCATGGGGCTCAGAAGGTGAAAACACCAAAGCCTCAGTCCCCAGCTCCTACTCAACCTGGGGGGGAGCTTTTGACTCCCAGGGCAGGGCCTCCCCTACCCAAGAGACCTTTGCCAGCCCAAGGGGGGTGCCTGGCGCTCTTTTCCTACAGATGGGCCAACATCACCTTGGACCAGTGGGTAATGCAAGTGGTAAGGGAAGGATACCTTCTCTATTTACAGCAGGTACCACACAGTTTATTCCCAAGAGAGCCGGTATGACCCTTCCTTCATCAGACTCTTCTGCTCACAGAGCTCGCAGGTCTGATCAGACAACGCAGTAGAGCCTGTATCCAAAAACCTATGGGTAAAGGACTTCTACTCCAGGTACTTCCTTGTCCCAAAGAGAACTGGGGGCCTCAGACCCATACTAGACCTGTGAAAACTTAAATAAGTTTCTGGTGAGGGAGAAGTTCAAGATGCTCTCCCTTGGAACACTGCTGCATTACCTTCACCAGGGAGATTGGCTGTGCTCCTTGGATCTAAAGGATGCATACACATACATCCTAATCCACCCCTTCCACAGGCAGTACCTAAGGTTCATGGTAGGAGGAGGGCACTACCAGTACAGGGTACTACCATTCAGTCTGGCCTCCTCACCAAGGGTCTTTACCAAATGTCTGGCTGTGGTGGCCACCCACCTGTGCCTGCAAGGGGCCTTTGTCTCCCTCTACCTAGAGACTTGCTAATCAGGGGCGACACACAGCCTCAGAGGCCAGTCAGATGGCAGAGCATGCGTCCCTCCTTCTGCAGCACCTGGGATTCGTCATCAACTACCCCAAATCCCACCTCTCTCCAGTCCAAAATAGATGCCTTCCTGATCTCTTTGTCCGAGGGCCTACTCTATGCATTCCCACTGACCCCCCTGGTCGCCAGAACCCTCATCAAGATCCAGAACGAGAGGGTGTCAATTATACTAATTGCCCCAGGTGGCCCAGGCAGCCCTGGTTTCCACTGCTGCTCTCCTTGTCTGTGGCATTCCCAGTCCTGCTGGGCCAAGCCCCGGACCTCCTGTCTCAGGAGGGGGGCTTCCTCCTGCACCCCAGTTTGGAGGCCCCTTTCAATCTTCCAAGAGAAGTCAAGCAGATCCTACTAGCTTCCTGAAAGCCCTCCACCAGAAGGGCATACACCTTTAAATGAAGAAGGTTCTCTGCCTCGTGTGTGGAAAGAAGAGAGAACCCCTTCTCCTTCCATGTGCAATTAGTACTCCAGTACCTACTGCACCTGTCTCACACTGGGCTGAAGTCTTACTCAGTGAGGGTGCATCTGAGCATGATAGCTACTTACCACAACCCTGTCGAGGGAAAATCCCTCTCAGGCCAGCCCCTGGTCTCCAGGTTCCTCTGGGTCCTTCTGTTATCCAAGCCCCCTCTCTGCCCTCTGTCAGCGGAGTGGGACCTCAACATGGTGCTCTCACAGCTCATCAGACCAAGCCCCTAGCCACTTGCCATCTGCAGTACCTGTCTTGTAAAGTGGCCTTTTTGGTGGCCCTCACATCCGCTCGAAGATTGAGCGACCTCCAGGCCCTGGTGGCGGATCCACCATATGCAAGGTTCTATAAGAATAGGGTGGTATTCTGAACACATCCCAAATTACTCCCAAAGGTGGTATTTCCTTTCCACCTCAACCAAGAGGTGGTCCTCCCCACCTTCTTCCTGTGGTCTCATGCTGGCAGGGAGGAACTAGTTCTTCATACACTGGATTACAAACAGGCCCTGTCTTTCTACTTACAGTGTACCCAGGCCCATCGCAAAGCTCCTCGGCATTTTGTGTCTTATGACCTCAGTAGATTGGGGCTCTCTCTGACCAAGCAAACTCTGTCCACTTGGATGGCAGATTGTATTGTCCTCGCCTATGAGGGAGCTGGCCTCTCCCTTGAGCACCAGATCACAGCGCATCACGAGAGGGCGATGGCCACGTCAGTAACCAACCTCTGCTCAGTGCCAATGACAGAGATCTACAAGGCCGCCACATGGTCTTCAATTCATATGTTTGCAGCTCACTACTGCCTGAAGAACGAGTCCCACAGGGACAGTACCTTTGGCCAGGCAGTACTCTGTAATATTCTTGGGGTGTAGGCAACTCCTGCCCTCTGACCCATCTGTGTTCAGGCTACTGGAGTGATAGTGTCGCTGGATGCTAGGGTTTTGCAGAGTCTCTGAGTGGGGACTCCTCTTCTGCAACTCACAGCTACCCGATTGGTTACCATTGGTGCTGTCATTGTTCGATCCTTGGCAGTCTGGAGCTAGGGAGCCCCATATTTGAGGACTGACTTCCTGCCTGTTCCTGGAGAAAGCCATCGTACATAAAGCGTAATTACTCACCTGTAACAGGTGTTCTCCAGGGACAGCAGGTATCAGTCCTCACAACCCTCCCTTCTCCCCTGGGAGTTGCCTCCCTATCTTGTTTTATTTTCTATTATTGACTGAGCAAGATGGCATCCTTGGGCGGGAAGGGACATGTAGCATGTCCCAAAGGTTTTCTTTGAAAGCTGGGGAAATGCTCCGTGTGGGCTTCGTTGGCGCCGTCAACCATATGTGAGGACTGATTCCTGTTGTCCCTGGAGAACACCTGTTACAGGTGAGCAACTACGTTTTATGTACGATGGTTTCTTCTGTTTACAAGTGTTTGGCATCACAATGGGGGCTGTGGCACCTTCGCTAGCCACATTATATATGACTAATCAGTATGTCCCCTTGTGTAATCAGTTTTTAGATGACATCTTTTTAATTTGGACCGGGTCCCATGAAGATTTCACAACTCTTTTGGACTGGCTGAACAACTGTAAAACCAACATAAAATTTACAGCTAAGGATGATTCTTCATCTATTGAATTTCTTGATTTTACCATCTTTAGGAATGGTATCATCAAGAGTTTCCTGTAGAGTGAAGTTTTGTCATATTGTATGCTCTATTGATCTAGTGTATTATTTTTAGTCTAAATTAAAGCCAGCACAGCTGAAGGCCTTAGAATACTCACATGTATTCTAGGCCCTACCCCCTCTGATAGAAACTTATGTTGGAGGGGGTAGATGCAGCAGGTTTGTAGCACATATGTGTTTTAAGGCCCACCACTTGCTGATTTTACGTTAGATGCATCCATGATTTGGGAAGACAAAAGAGGCAGGGGAAAAGAGCAGGAGCGATACCGAACTATTAGGGACATGTCAGGGAGGGGAAGGGAAGGAGAGATGTTGGATACCTGGAGGGGGAGGGGGAGAGCAGGGTGAGGTAAGCCAGGGAAATGGAGATGCTGTACTGGTGGGGTAGGAAAGGGATATGCTGGACAGTTGGGGGGAAACTCTATGACAAGAAGTCGTTCACTATTAACTAGAATATCAATGGAGTATATTCAACCACTATTGTACTATCTGCATCCACAGCACTCTACTATCAGTGTCAAACACAACAAACAAAAAGGTCTCAGACTCCTGGTGACTCAACTCATAGACTACCGGATTATTTTATTATTTAAAATTCTTTGT
Organism: Ichthyophis bannanicus; assembly: GCA_033557465.1. Lineage (NCBI taxonomy): Eukaryota > Metazoa > Chordata > Amphibia > Gymnophiona > Ichthyophiidae > Ichthyophis > Ichthyophis bannanicus. The sequence goes on from CM066035.1 coordinate 828,318,237, forward strand.
TTTTATGCAGCATATTACTCAAAGTATACAGCAAAAAGAAGGATCCCCTGAGGAAACTATTACTGTGAAACGCACGACTGGTACCAGGGGCAATGTATTAGCGTCGGGAAAAAACTGTCTTTGTCATAACACAGAGGAGTCCAATCAATAGAAGTTAAGTGGGCAGTCCATTCATCTCTATAGTATTTAATAAGTTACTGTGGTCTTCTAGTAATGAGTCCACTGAACTGGCTCCTCAGGAGAAAAGATCATTAAGCTCATTGATGCGATAAGGTGCACTACTCACTTAAGACGGTAGTCTATGAGTTGAGTCACCAGGAGTCTGAGACCTTTTTGTTTGTTGTGTTTGACACTGATAGTAGAGTGCTGTGGATGCAGATAGTACAATAGTGGTTGGATATACTCCATTGATATTCTAGTTAATAGTGAACGACTTCTTGTCATAGAGTTTCTTGTTGATCGTTCAAAAGAAGACCAAGTTACAGTGTAGACAGTTGGGGGGGGGGGCATGACTGAATGTTCATCTAGGACAGGGGTGAGCAAGTCCGGTCCTGGAGAGCCGCAGACCAGTCAGGTTTTCTTGATGTCCCTAATGAATATTCATGAGATCTATTTGCATCCACTGCCTTCCATTGTATGGAAATAGGTCCATGAATATTCATTAGGGACATCATGAAAACCTGATTGGTCTGCAGCTCTCCAGGACCAGACTTGCCCACCCCTGATCTAGGACATAAGCACTCAGAACAGCCACAGAATGCCTGGTCATTCAAAAAAGGCTTTTCTTCTTGTTCTTCAGAGATTTTTAAAATATAAACTTTCCCTCTTTTGGCATCAGGTCAAAAGCCCTATTGATAATGTACAATGACAGAATTTTTGTAGTTTGTCGGGGTGTGAATTAAGTATTCTGTTGTAGTTTTAGACAGTGAGAGGTTGAGGCATGGTGGGTCTGTCTATAAATTTTAATGGCATATACCCACTCTTCTCTCCCATCCTCCCTGCATCTCCTCCAAAATTCTGCTTTGGGTTTTATATTCAGGAGTTCAGGATTGGAGAAAGTTCTGCTAAAATCTTAAAAAAAAAAATCCTTGAGGGATCCTACGTACTTTAAGAGCTTAATTTAGAACAAAAACAGACTGGTTGTATCTGTCCCTTAGTTCTTTATAAACCAGAAAACTTTGGCACGTGTTTTGACGTTATCTCCAAAGCTCTAAAGTGTGCAGATTGTTGTCTTTTTTTAATGTGTACATAGTGGAAAGAGTTGGAACAGCAGCAAATTCCTCTTTGGTGCCTGGGACATTCAAAGCAGATGATATTTGTTTTTGATATAGCCCGGCACATAGAATGTATCCCATTAGCATATAGCAGTGTTTTCTGGATTCCGGGAATCATCTGTTTGATGAGCAGGTACCGAGAGAACATGAATTTGAACACAATGTGATCAGAGTGGTTAGACTTTGAAGTCTGAAAGAGATGGTTGCTGGGCCATTGATGACCTCCTCCTGTAGATCTCTTATTTTTGGCTTGACAGTTGCTTGCTTCTTTGGCTTCCCAACTCATTATGAACCAGGGTTGTTATCTAGCACCATGAGCCTTACAGCTCGCATTGATGTACAGCATAAAATATTTACAGAATCGTAAAAAAAACTACATAAAAATATACTACCAAGGGAAGTCACATAATGTGCATGGAGAGACCAGACGTGTTCTGAGATCTCTCCGGGGTCTCTCTTCAAAAGTGATCAATTTACTGGCAGTAACCCAGTGCTACTGGCCCTCTGAAGGCAGAGATTGCGAGTAGAACCTATCCCTCCCTTCTCCTGAATGTGCTGGAGCACTGGAGAACCAATTAAATCAACCTGAAGGGACCAGGAGAAGACCGTCCCCGGGTTTTCCAAAATGGCGGAGGCACCGGCTTCTTCTGCTTCTCCATCACAGGCGGCCTTAGTTGAAGAAGTGGCGGCTGCAGTGCTGAGGGCTCTGAGCGCAAAGCTGGAAGAAATGAATGGCAAACTGGATAATGTGGCTAAAACCTTTGCAGCCTTCAGAAGCTACCTGCAGCAAACAGAATAGAGGATATCTCAGCAGGAAGACGCTTTAGTGGAGGCGGGAAAATTGCTGAAGCACTTGACTGAACTAACGGCTCACCAGGCAGATAAAGTGGATGACTTAGAAAATAGGAGTCATCGAAACAACTTAACGTTTTGCCAGTATGTCAGAGACTGTGAAAGAAGTAGAACGTCACGGCTATTTGGAGACCTTGATACCGTTGGTTTTACTCTTGGGAAGATCCAGCGGGGATTTGATCATTGAGCGAGCACACAGGGTGGACCTGATTCTGCCGACAGAGCAGTGACCCCACATAGTGCTAGCATGATTCCTAAATTGTGCCCAGAAGGAAGAAATCCTTCGTGCCACATACGCAAAGGGACAGATCCAGCATGAGGGACTCAAAATCAGGGTCTCTCAGGACTACTCTTTGCTGCTCAGCCAGAAGAGGCGGGCATATGCAGTTGTGTGCCAGAGGTTGGTGGATGCCAAGGTGAAATTTGCTATGCCCTTACCCGCCTCGTCTCCGGATCTTTGTGAATGGCACCTCACAACTATTCGAATCGGTGGACTTGGCCCAGCCTTATGTGCAGACTTTGCTCCGTGCAGCATTGGGAGAGACGGAGGGGTAAGGAATGGACAGAGGACATGGCGAGGAAATCTCATAGGGGTGATTATACTGGGTGATTACCCCACTCCCGCTATAGCTGTGGATAAAAATGGAGGACGAATTGATGATACCATTGGGGCTTTGTTGTACCCCCCGGAACTGGGAGACTAGAGACCCTCTGCTTTGAGCATTACAGACACACCATGTAGGAGCTAATGGCGACTGTTCTACCCTGCAGCTCCTGGACATGTGATTTACCAGTTGGGGCTCTACTTATGGGAAGCCTGGAGGGTTTAAATTGGGTTTTTTTATTGTTTTGCATTGTCTAAGAGCTGTGATGCCTATAGACCTCATTGTTATAGCTGTTGAATAGTTACATTACTTATATTACAGAGTGGGGATTGTGAAGGTGGGAGGGAGGGGGAGGGGCGGGCAAGATAAGGGGGTACGGGTTGTTTGTGAATTGTTGTTGAAGGCGGAGTGTGGAAGTTGGAGTGCATGGATGGGTGGCGGATGTGAGAATGGGGAGATGAGTGTCGGCAGTGAATGGGGGAAAGTGAATGAGTGCGGCTTAACTGTCTGACTGGGACAACCACTTCCCTCCCGCTGTTGCTATTATTAAGAGCAAAGGTGGGAGGAAAGTGGTGGTTTCAGAGAGAAAGGTGTGTCCTCTGGAGCGGGGCGATTTGGAAAGTGGAACCATGTGCCTTGCATCTGGTGAATACCTCATGTAACAGAGGTAGGACGCCTATCTTAAGATGCAGTTCTTGTCCATGATGTAGTTCACTGATGCTTTCCCCCCTCTCGAGGAAGTCCTGATTGTTTAAGATTCCCACCATTGTTCAATATTGTATATATGGTGAGATGCCTACAAATATTATGGCTGCAGTTGTAGTGTACGCAAGGTAACGTGGCGACCAAGAAGGCTAGATGGGGGAGAGAGAGTCATATGGGAAGGGGAAGGGGGGGACTGCATGTGGAATGGTACAGAAGATGGATGTTGAGATGTATGAATGTATGGTGGGAGAACAGGTGAATTGAAGCGAGGGGAAATACGTATGATGAGTGGGAGTGGCAGGAGAAGGGGGCCTAGGCTTATCACAGCAATTTTCACAGGTTTCTGGGCTGGTGAAGGGAAGTGTGGTGTGGTGTAAAGGTCTCCAAGGAGCACCATGTGCTTGGGGGCAAAGGGCCTGGTTGGGTTGGGCAAAAGGAGACAAAACTCTTTCAGGGGTGAAGGGGGGCTACTTGCTTTCCTCCCACTAAGCCAACTGAGACTTTTAAACCATGATTATCACCTGAGGGGAGATGCTATGTCCGAAAGCCTAATAATAAGACCCCTGCCAGGATGTTGCCACACTTGTAGGTGCTAGAAGGCAACCTAATGTCCCCAAGGGCTCTTGACAGGAAGGGTAGAGGGGTTGGCAAAACCAGAGCTGTGAGAGTAGATGAATGAATGAATGGAGAGGTCGGAAGTAAAAAGGAGAGATGGGGTGTGGGGTTGAAGGTTGAAGGTTGAAGGTTGAGTGAAGGGATAAGGGCGTTAGAGTAGTTCCTGGGGAGAATGCCCTGACACATCATTGGCGTGACCGGTGATTGAATAGGGGGTGAGGTATAAGAGCATAAGACATAAGATATACCATACTAGGTCAGACCAAAGTCCATTAATCCCAGTATCCTGTTTCCAACAGTGGCCAGTCTAGGTTACAAGTACCTAACAGTTTCCTCAAAGGACACAGTTTTCACAATGCTTGTATAGTGGCAAGCAGTGGATTTCCCAGGTCCCCTTTAAATAATGGTCTAAGGACCTTTCCTCCAGAAACGTGTCCAAATCTTTTTTAAACCCAGCTACACTAACAGCTTTTACTACATCCTCCGGTAACGAATTCCAGAGTTTGATTACCAGCTGAGTGAAAAAATATTTTTTTCAGGAACAAGCAGGAAATCAGTCCTCACTTATGGATGATATCGGCACCGACGGAGCCCACATGGAGCAATTCCCCAGCTTTCAAAAAAAGCCTTTGGGATTGCTGCCACGCATGCGTGGTCCTTTCCCACCCAAGGGTGCCATCTTGCTCAGTCTCCCTTTTTTCATGGAGCCCTTCGGACGCACGTCCTCGTCCCTTGGAAAAAGTGTTTTGTTTTCAGTATCTGGCCCTGATTTTTTTCTGATAGCACCGGTCCTCTACCCGTCCTCCCCTGCTCTGTTTTTTCCCTTGAGCGAGGGGACGCCTTTCTGTTAAAGTTTTTCGTACATGGGCTTCGTGCCCTTTTTATCCCAACCGCTGGCTGCAAAGGTCTTTTTGCTCCCATGGCCACCGGATTTAAGAAATCTGACAGATGCTCCAAAAACATGTCGCTCACAGACACCCACGACTGCTGTCTTCGGGCCAACCATGACCCGGAGCTCTGCTCTCTTTGCAAGAAAATGTCTTCCAAGGCCCTGCTAAGTTGTAAGCAGAAATCCGATGACATTTTCCGTAAGATAGCCCCGGAATCCCCGGCAGCACCCTCGGTCGTCCCTCCGCAGGTGGGATCCCCCACTTCGGCTCCACGCTCTCGGCGGCATTCCGACCAGGGATCCCCTGAAGTGGAGAGGCATAAGAAGAAGAAGAAGACCTTGAAGTCACTGTCTGGGGCCCCAGACAAGTGTGAGCACTCCCGCGCTCAGTCACTCAGCCCCCCTCAGCATTCCCGAGAGTCGGACAAGGAGCGGCCTCGTAAGGTACCTCGTACAGATATGGAGGCCTCCGGCGATGGCGCTCGGTCTCCTGAGGGCCATCCCAATGAGGACTCCCCTCTCTTCCTCCACACCAGATCCGGTAATCCCGGTGTTGACGTTGCAGGGACCCGCGTCTGCATGGGAGTCCCGAATGCTGTCACTAGAGCGCAGCGTTTCTGCCTTCTTAGCTGCCCAGCAGGCGCTCATGCCCAGCACGGCTGGCTCGTGCCTCAAGACTGAGGTTCTCTCAAGAGGGACACCGCAATCTGCCCTGGAAACCCCCAAGAGCCGTAGACCTCGTGAGAGTTCTCGGCATCGGTCTCACTTGCCTTCCTGGTCCTCCAAGGCTGGCTCCAAGCGGGCTGCGACCTCTGGATGAGGCGACCAGCCCAAGTCAGACTCCTTCTCGGACTGGGAGTTGGACTGAGATATTCAGAGGTGTTCATGCCACGGGCAATGGAAGAGGCCTTTGTTTCCCCACACTCTTTGTTAGCTGTATTACATATGGACAAAGCAATGCTACCGCAGCGACCTTCACTGAGCTTATTGATTGCACCGATAAGGGGAGTGTGGCAACTTTTGTGTTCTTACAGGCAGATGATGTCCACGGCCTCCAGTTGGTTGCCCATTTGTGGTAATATAAATTTTTGCCTGGATCTGAGACCCTGGCATTTTGGAAATGAGCAACAAAAGGGTTGCGTTGTGTGGGACAAGTAATCGAGGTGTCAGGCTCTTGTAAATCATATTGTGCTCTTCAAGAAGAATATGATTTGGGGACCGAGCATGTTTTTACCTATATGCAGTTACGTCACTATGTGAGGTCTCTCCCACAAGAATCCTTGGCGCCAGAGATGGCAGCTCGGATCTTACAATTTTTCGAACTAGAGGAGCAGGATCGCCCCTCTGTCTTCAAGTATTCGAACAAGTTGATGACATAGTTTGCCCTGCAAGATTTCTCGGAGATTTACCAGAAATGGGTAGCGGAACTGGGAATTGCGGTTGCTCCAGATACAATTTGTGGAATGATTAGATGTATCCTGGGATTGGTTCGATCTGACAAACTGCAGGAAATACAATTTAGGTCAGTGTGTGATGCGCATTTCTCCCCGTGACATGCATTGCAGAGCTGACTGACATAAGATGGTAGCTGTCCGTGGTGCTTGCAGCTGATGGCAGACCTAGGTCATCTATGGTGAACATGTGGGAAGATCCGGAGATATTGGAGGCAGATCCAGAGTTACGTAAGCTCCCTTGTGAATCAAAGGATGGAGTGGACCAAGACCCTTGTGGTCTTCGACTAGATTAGGTCTCTGCTCCCAAGGGCCAAGAAACTCACTTATTCATAAAGAAGACTTATGTGGTGGGGAAGCAGCCTCTCCTGCACCAGTGGAGGGAGCCTGCAGCCCCCATCTTTTGGGAGTGGCAGAGCTGTTTCCACAAATTGATGCTTATGGAACACAGGGATACTAAGGGGGATAATAAGATGTGGGGGCCTTCATGGCATTTGGGAATGATGTAGCCAGACATTGGCACCATAGGCATGCAATGAACTCCTCACTGTCTAGACCAGAGTGGAGGAACCCATATTGGGGGAGGGAAAGAACACTGGAAAGAGAAATATATGTGCAGGAGATGAAAATGTGTGATATGAGAATGACCAGGCCAAGGGAGGGAGGAGGGAGGGCTGGGGGTGGGGAGGGAAGAACGGGGAAGGGGGAAGTACAAGAGGGAAAAAGTTATACAAGTTTGTTTATTGTTCTGTATTTGTCCGGGTGTGGTGTAAGTATATCCATAACGCCTGAGTGTCGTATATGTTTTTGACTCAATAAACAGCACTATTATAAAAAAAATACACTACCAAAATAACCATAATGTATAAAACACAACAACCTCCACACATTAACCCATTTGGAGAAATTGTCACAAGTAGCCCTCCTTATCAAACATCTACCTTAAAAAATAAACTGCTTTACCTGTTTACAAAAATCTGCACCTAGATTAAATGGGGAGCCAAAGTAGAGCCCAAAGCCTAGGGGGTCATGTGATCCAATCTCCCCAACCCCCCTAGTATTTTGCTGCTATATTCTAAACCATTCATTTGTAACTTTCTTGGATTTTGACCCAGTTCTGTACCTCTTCCAAGTTGCTTTAATGCAGTCATACTCTAGGGCTATTCATGAAAATCAGTTTAGGGACACTAGATCTAGCCACTAGCTGTTGCACTTGTGTGGTGACTGGCATTCTTTTGCCTTCCCCCATCACTATGGACGGAATTCTGCCTCATTCTGCAGTTTCCCCAGCCCCAGCGAGCTCACAGAGCAGAAGACCTGAATAGGCATAAAACTACCATGGAGACTCCAGGCCACCTCCCACCATGAGGACCCCAGGAGGCAGGGAAGGCAGGGCAGGGGGTTGGGAAACAGCACGTGAGGCTGTTGTGCACTAGGCATAGTGAAATCTTTTGTGTGATGTAGTTGCTGCTGCCCTACTGTACCACCTCCAGCATGCAGGAAGGAAGAAGGAAATTGTGAATTAAAAACAATACGTTTTCTGGCAGTCGTGCAAGCGAGGTATGCAAGAGGATCCCCAGGAAGAATGCAGAACACCTTGAAAGAATAGACACTGAGACCTGGAATTTCTGTGTCGATGAGCTTCAGCAGTTTTTCAATAAAAAGCAAGCACTATAAGTATTGCAGAGAAATGCCTCCTCTCTCATCCTGAGGCCATTTGTGTGAGGGGAAAAAGGTGTCCATGCCACTTGGGAGAGAATCTGCAGGGCTTTGTCAGAAATGCAGTGAGAGTTCAGTTTCCTTCTCATCTGTGGAGTCTCGCTGCGTCCGAGCGGTACACTCGCAGATCCCTTTAAATTGAGATTTAAAAGGAAACATATGTTTGAAAAATGATCCTTTCCCTGTTGCCGTTCTGCTACAGGAAACTGAACGGGGGCATGATTTCCAGTTTGCCTGTAGCTATACTATTGATTAGGTGTACCCAAATAAGCTGCAGTAAGCTGAGCAGAACAGAAGCGACCTCGGGGGCGATGCTTCCCAAATCCTGTCTCATGTCAGCCAAATGCTGATGTGTGCTACAGGGCCCAGGGAAGAAGAGAGCAGTGACTCTGGGGCTTTTAAGCTCTCCTCCAGGACTTCAAGCTTTCCATCCTGTTTGTTTCCCATGGCTTCCATCCAGTGGCCTTTATTAAGGAAAACATAGATGTCATTTGATCCTTGAGAATGAGGGTGACCCGAAAACCATGCTTGTTATGTCAGCCTTTGGAATTCCTATTTCAGGCCTTCCCATTAAGAAACCAAAGCTGGGGAAGGTTATAACACCTGTCCTGAGTTTTTGTTCTCCTGTGCACCTTAGATATTGGGCTGTTCGCAGATCTCCCCTGCACCTGCTCCCCAAGAATTTTACTGAAACAGAGCAAGGCTCGCAGTAGAAGGTAAAACCATTTTCTATGGGGTGTTGCACTGGGTATACAATGACTGCAAAGCACAAACAGTCCTAGGCTTGGACAGTGAACTGGAAGGTGCAGGGCAGAAGTGCAAAGACCAGTGAGAAGAGACCCCCTAGGAAGGACTTTCATATCCCAAAAGTGCCTCATATGTGTGTGGGGGACCGCTGACACCTTTTCTCCTTGCAAATGTGCTCCAGCTGTTCCATGGTTTAAACCACTGCCAGCCCTGCAAAATTCAAACCACAAAATGGCTGTTGGCAGTTTCCCCACACATTTTAGAGGGAATTTCGGACATGTAGTTTCTCGAGCTGTCTTCAGGCAGATTTTTTTTGTTGTGGTTAGGGCCCCCATCACTTTTGGACAATATGCTTGAACAAAATCCTTCACATATGACAACTTGTAAAACTAGCAAAGGATCTGCGGTTGGGCTGTGTATCTGTGTGCTTCTTTCCAAGACAAAGCAACAAAGACTGCGTGTGTCACAGCATGGCGGTAGACGTGGGATAGGAGTCTTTGTGTGTCACAGTTGTGTGCTCTCATCACTCAGTCACAAAACTGAGTCGGTGGCAGTGGCTGGACTGGAGTCCAAAACTGTACGTCAGCTCTGTGTTCTCTGCACGTGATTGGAGTGAGTTGGAGCCTGGGTCTGCATATGTCACAGTCCTGTATTCTCAGCACTGCTAGTCCTGATAAACTGAGGAAAAGTTTGTATAGCTACAGCAGAAGGGCTAATCTAGGTCAGGTTATTGTTTTTCCACATTCCTCTCCATACTCCAGGGATACAGCGTGGGGAAATCTGACTGGAGCAGTTTGTGATGTGTGATTGGAACAGGCAGAGGAATCAGCTTGCTGGCATGCATGAGGACTGCTTTGTGCTGTAATGTAGTAAGTGGCTGTTTCAATGCAAAACTGTTCTGAAGGCACTCACTGTATTTGTTGAGGGAAGAAACTCGGTCCAAAGTGCAAACAGTCTCTTGTGAAGCCGACTGTGGGACACAGACCCTATCCAAAGAATATCAATGAATGATTTGCATCCTCTTTAAGCAATTCAGCTGCTTAAAGGCCAGAACAGAAACTATTCCCATTGTTGAGGAAGGGTTTTTCCACTGCTGTTATTTCTCTTCCGAGACTTCATACCATATCTTTTTGCTGAATATGAATCCTGTCCTGCAAGATTCCTCCCCCTCCTCCCCGGAGCTCTGTTTGTACTTTGCAGTCTCACCCCTGTCCTGCTCACACACCCCCCCCCCCCTCTGCTATTCTAGTACTGTGATCCCCATTGCAGCTCTGCAAGTTCACCTCACTCCTGTCCTGCAGTACCCCCCCCCACCCAATGATGATAAATTATTTACATGATTAATCTTCTGTTTTATTTGTTTTATACCAGAGAGATTATGAAGTGTCTCCAGATGAAAAACGGAAAGAGACCGGAGATGAAATTATTAGGAAATTTTTTAACCCCAAGGTAAGACGTATGTTTGGGGAGCAGGAACATCTAGGGAAGGTTGTTGCTGTATTCTGGATTCTGGCTGTTAAAGATGTGCTTATTTTTTCTGTCCTTTTCCAAGAAGTTTTTAACAAGGGGTTGAAAGAGCTGTGGACTTAGCTGTGTCTGGAACTGATTACTAGCAGCATCTCTAGGTAGGGGGGGGGAGAGGGGCACCTCTGGCAGCTGTGTGGGGAAAGGAGGGTGCATACTCTTATGGCCCTTCATGTATGTGGGGAGAGGGCTCCTTGGAGCAGAGCCAGGAAGCCAGGACAGGCCAGTATATGAACACATTACTTTTAATGTCATGTTTCCATGTTGTTTACACTGTCTTAACTGTTAATCCAAGAAGAACATAATTCATAGTTGCCCTATTGTTGCAGAGGACATGGGTAATATGTGTGTTCCGTGTTATTGCAGCATGATGCTAGCATGTTCTCGCATGTCTGTCAGAATAGTGAAGAATCTGCTTACCTTGTGGCAGATTTTTGCCATGGGAAGAAGCGGGTGGGTGGCAGAAAGTCTCCTGTGATTTCCCTGGTTCCTGTACTCCTCCCCTACTCCAGCTATGAGGTCAGTGACTGCTTAGTTCTGTGTTTATTTGGTTTTTCTTTTTCCCCAGTCTCGAGATTACATGCAAGAAATTAACGAGTCTTACATGAAGGAGTGTGTGGAGAACCTGGAAAATAGCCCTTGTAAAGATATCTTCAATAACTGCCTGATGTGAGTAGTCTTTGTAACTCAAATTCAGAGTCCATGGGCCTGGCCCCAGATGTTGATCCAGGGCCAGTGCAAGGATATGAGAAGCCCCCAGGTGAACCCTAATTCCTGCACTTTGACCAGCCATTTCTGCCCCTATGCAAATAGGAACTTTGCATCAGAGAGGGCGGAAGTAGCATGTCAAAGTGCAGCATCAGCAAGTTTGAGTGAGCGCCGTGTTTTAATGTCATAGCCACCACTGCAGATCCCAGAGTGGGGTGACAGCAGGCCGCCCTGGAAATGTTGCCTAGTTCATCTAATGGGTAGCGCCGGCCCTGTTGATCACCTCCAATAACATGCTGTTTTTTTTGCTTGTGTTTGCTCTCCTTTTCAATATGAAATGACTCCTTTTCATAGAACTGGAAGCCCCAGTGATACGGGTCAGGATGACATTCAGTCCCCAGGATGAAAAGAAGAGGGAAATCTGTCCAATCCTAATTTTTCAGTTCAGAGTCGGAGACTTGCCTATGTAGGTTTGAAAATGGTTAACATTCATTGCTGGTAATGTCCTGTTTACACATGGTTCCCCTCCTCTTTATTTTAGTTCCCTACAGGAATATCTACGGGGGCTCCCATTCAAGGAGTATCAGGAGGGGATGTACTTTGACAGGTTCCTGCAGTGGAAATCTTTAGAAAGGTGAGCAAGAGATTGGAGATCATCTTCTGCCAAGTTATACAGAACTGGCATTAGAAGCAAGGGCACTATACCAGAAGAGGTTGCCCACTTTTTATATTAAGCAAAATTTGGCATTTTTTTTGGGCTGTGCATGGAATGAATTAATTGCCATGGGGCTTCATGACATGTCCTTCATCATGGCTTTCAGAAGCTAGTAACCATGCTGGTTACCAATGAACAGTGGTGCTGGGCGTACCTCACATGCACCTGGAGAGAGTGAAATAATCTGTACAAACATTTGTAGCAAAGATGGGAGTGGGGGATTTGCAGAGCTGTAAAAGTGTATTGAATGAAGTAATCTTGTACAACAGAAAAATCTTAAAAATATGCATTATACCAAAATTGAAAGCACTGCTTAACTTCAGCTTGCAGCAACAGAAGAAAACAAGGGACTCCCCAGTGTTATTTTCCCCTCCCAGAAAGTGCTTTGCACCATGCAGTGCCATGGAAGGCAGCAGTTTTCCTCTCCTGCTACATATTTTCAGGATCTTTTTTTCAGTGGTGCAGGTTCTTTTGATGCTAAGCTGCATTAATCAGACTGGCAACCTCTGTGCTGGCAAGGAAGAAGGTGTGAAGATTTACCCCAGCAGTGGCCCCAGGATATGAACTCTGTGCCTGTAGTGGTTCTGGCCTAATGCTCTTCTCTTCTTCTCTTACAGACAAGTGGTTACAAAGGACACGTTCAGGCAGTACAGGGTACTGGGCAAAGGAGGATTTGGAGAGGTAGGAAGTGCAGCTTTTTGCTGAGAAATCTATTCAGTCATGGAAAGGTACCACGCTCTCGGTCCCCAGCTAACCTCTCCATGATAGAGCATTTTCAAAACAACACTGACACGTTTAACCTGTGGACTTTTCAGTTTCTCAAAGGGAAAGTCCCATGCATAATTCCCCTTGGGAACTGCTTATGGAAAAACGTGCCTACAGGAATGTGTACCTGTTTTTTTCTGTGGCTACTTTTTCCCTTCCGAACAACACATGTAGTTCGGAAATGTAAAAGTTCACACATTGCATTTCCTGCTCTGCATGGAAATGCCTTTACTCGGTGCATGGCTGTAAGGAAATACTTCAAGGATGGGTGATTTTAGTAGCCACTTTACATGGGTAAATACCTATTTCTCTGTGGACAAGCAGGAAGTAAGCCCTCACGTATGGGTGACGTCCCCAATGGAGCCACACACAGGAACTCTTTCCAGTTTCCATTGGAAGCTTTTGGGAGGCTCTACCACGCATGCATGCCTGTCTTTCTGCTTGCTGCGGTACCATCTTATCTCCAGTCTTCTTTTTCTATGGAGTCCCTAGGACATGTTCCTGCTGTCGCTGAAAAAGATCGCTATTTTTTGCTCTCTCATGGGTTCTTTTTCCTTTCATTAGTGCTGACCGCCTGTTGTTGGTTGTGTCGGCTCCCTGCTGATGCTGTTTTTCTATGTTTCTTTGAGTTTTTCTCTCCCTGAAGTTTTTGCTGCCTGGCGACATTGAGCCCTTTGATCTCACTGCAGCCGTCTTCCTGATCATGTCTAAGCCAAAATGTGTGTGCACCATTTCAGTGACTGACTGACTGACATAAATGGTGCCTGCAGTGCCTCAGGCCTGACCATGAACCCTCCTCATGCAAACGTTTGCAGATGACAAGGAAGGGCCTAAGCAGTTGAGAGAAGCAGCAAGAGACCCTTTTTGGGCGGTCGGATTTGGTGTCCTCGGCACTGGCATCAACATTGGCATTAACACCTTCATGGGGCTCTGCTGAGGCATTGGCATTGTGCAGTGTCTGTGCTCACTCGGAGTCGAGGGGCTGCAGTGCCATGGAATGGAGGCTGTCCATCAGCCTCTGGTCAGAGCCATTGAAGGAGCTGTCATCAAGGGAGGGTACTCGAGCAGCGGGCCATGGGCATCGGCACTAGAGCCCTTCCTGACACAACATCTAGGGTGGTGATGAGGAGCAGCCTGCCAAGCTGCCCCGGTGGGAGGAGTCAACTCCTAAGGCCCCAGATGCCAAGGAGGCCATCATGGTGCCCATGCAGCAGATCCTGCAGTGGCTGCTGCTCAGGATGTGGGAGAACCCCCTCATGGTGCCAGCCATCAGTAGGCGGCTTGATTCCATGTATTAGGTCCAGAAGGCCCCAGGCTTTGAGAAGCCTCAACTACCCCACATCTCTTGGTTGTGGAGTCCACAATGAAGCAGGTCAAAAGCACGAAGTCCCATTCCTCGGACCCACCAGGCTGGGACTCCAGGATCCTCGATTCCTTCAGGTGGAGATGCTTTCAGAGCTCTATGCTGTATGTTCCTGAAGGACATCATGGCAGACCTGAATAAGTTCAGTTCCCTTATATCAGCAGAGTGCCTTGATTCCTTCTGTGCCCTGTTAGGCCATGGCAAGGATTGCTGGAAGTATATGGTCTGTGCCACCTATGATGGCTTCGAGTCTGCCATCCAGATGGTGGCCATGGGCATCAGGATAAGCTGCCTTGCTTGGCTTCAGTCCTCAGACCTGGAACAGTGGGTCCAGGACACACAGGTGGACATGCCTTGCCAGGGGGAAAACGTCTTTGGCAAGCTGGTGGAGGAGAGGGCAGGTGAAATCGAGAAGGAGCATGTTATCATCTCCAGGCTCTCAAGAAGAAAAACTGCCAACCCTTCGTGGAAGAAATACCAAGGGAAAAAGTCCTACAAATGCAAGCGCCGGTATTACCAGAGTCCGAAGATGTTCCGTCCCGCACCCGCAAATGCGTGATGATCCTCAAAAGGTCCAGTCTGTTTCTCAGCCAAAGCCTGGGTAGGTTTTTGACTGGTTCCTCGGGAGCTTTGCCAGTCACTCCTTAGCAGAAGATGTACCTCCTCAAGTGGGGAGATGGCTCATCCACTTTGCACACTGGTGGTCTCTCATCACCATGAATGCCTGAGTCATCCAGATCATCTGAAGCAGGTACATGCTGCACTTTGCCCAGTTGCTGCCCCACTTCTTCCCCAGAGAGTTCCCCCTGGACCCGTTACATTGCAGTCTCCTCCAGGAGGAGGTCACCGCCCTGCTGATTGAGCTCGCCATCAAGCCGGTATCCTCAGCTTAGGTTGGGCGGGCTTCTACACCCAGCATTTCCTGGTACCCAAGAAGACAAGGGGATCTGGCCCATCCTGAAACTGCAGAACCTCAACCGCTTCGTAGTGTAGGAGAAGTTCAAGATGGTCTCGCTGGGGACATTACTCCCTTACCTCAAGGACAATTGGCTATGCTCCCTGGATCTAAAGGATGCATATACTCTCATCCCAATCCATCCTGTTCACAGAAAGTACCTTGTGCACTTTGTGCTCAGGGGTCAGCACTACCAGTATCGAGTGTTTCCCTTCAGTTTCACACTGATCCCCCAGGATCTTCACAATGTGTCTCACAGTGGTAGCCTCTTACCTCAGGACCCTGGGGGTCTTCGTCTTCCCTTACTCACACAGTTGGCTCATAAAGAGCTCACTCCAGACAGCATCCATCATTTTGCCCACCTGACCATTCAGGTGTTCAAGCGACTGGGATTTGTTATGAACTATCCAAAGTCACACCTCCAACCTTCTCAGCAACTGGAGTTTATTGGGACCCTCTTTGATACAACTCTGGCTTGAGCTTTTCTCCCGGTGGACCGCAGGCAGCGGCTCACAGGGGTGGTCAGTGACATCTGGCAGAAGTGGTATACCACAGCTCAAGGGATGTTGAAGATGCTCGGCCACATGACCTTGATGGTGCACGGGACCCCAATGGCCCATCTGTGCATGTGACAGGCTCAGTGGACTCTGAGCACCCAGTGGAAGCAAGCCATGGGCCACCTCCGGGACTGGGTGGTGGTTACCATGCCCCTCGTGCAGTCCCTTCACTGGTGGCTAGAGCCACAGAACCTGCTCTGAGGTGTCCCCTTCCAGTTGTTGGTGCTCCAATGGACGCCAACCACAGATAGATCCAAACTGGGCTGGGGAACTCACCTGGATGGCCTACGCACTCAGGGCTTGTGGGTCAGAGCAGGAGAGCCTATACCAGATAAACTTCCTGGTGCTTCAGGTAGTTGCGAATGCTCTCCATGCATTCCACATGCACCTGACCAACCATGTAGTTCTGATTCAGATGGACAACCAGGTGGCAATTGTTTACATCAACAGGCAGGGGGGCACGGGATTGTACCTTCTGTACTGGGAGGTGGCACGCTTGTAGAAGTTCGCTGTGGCCCATGGGATGGAGCTGAGTGTGACTTATTTGCCTGGAGAGCTCAGTGTTCTGACAGACTACCTCAGCAGAGTCCTTCAGCCTCATAACTGGACCCTTAGTAGCAGGGGGACACTCCATCGATAGACTTCTTCGCCTTGCCGCACAATGCCCAGGTGGATCGGTTCTGTTCCCGGATGGCTGCTGGCGGACAACTGGCCTTGGATGCCTTCTTCCTACAGTTGGGATTAGGGCTGCTTTACGCATACCCCCTGATCCCACTCATAGCAAAGACCGTTGTTGAAACTCCAGGCAGACTGGGGTACCATGATCTTCATTGCCCCATTCTGGCCCAGGCAGCCGTGGTTCTCCCTGCTGCTCCAACTCTCTCGATGGGAGCCTCTCCACCTGAGCTGTACCCCAGACCTGATTTCTCAGGAGAATAGGACCTTGTTGTATGTCAGGGTCCAGTCCCTGGCCCTCACATCTTGGCTGCTGTGCAGGTAGTTCTTTTGGAGCTTCACCTGCCCCAGGACTTGACAGATGTTCTTCTGGCTTCCCACAGCGATTTCACGCACTGCTCCTATGCCTTCAAGTGGAGAAGGTTCTCAGTCTGGTGTGCTACTGGACACTGGATCCCTTCTCCTGTGTGGTGGAGAAGCTGCTGGAGTATCTCCTGCACCTCTCCAACTTGGGTCTTAAGTCCAATTTTGAGCGTGATTGGGGCCTAACATCATGGCTTGGAGGACAAGCCCATCTCAACTCAGTCCTTGATGGCTCACTTTATGTAGGGCTTACTCCTGTCTACACCTCCGGTTAAGCTCCCACCAGTGGCTTGGGATCTCAGTGTAGTCCTGGCACAGCTCCTGTTGGCTCCCTTTGAGCCGCTTGCGTCCTGTCCTCTGAAATTCCTGACCTGGAAGGTTGTGTTCCTGGTGGTGGTCACCTCAGCATGCCATGTCAGTGAGCTCCAGATCTTGGTGGCTCACCTGCCATACCACCATACACTAGGTTCCACCAGAATAGAGTGGTGCTGCGTACGCATCTGCGTTTCTTGCCCAAGGTGGTCTCTTTCTTCAAATTCAATCAATTGGTGGTCTTGCCTACCTTTTTTCCCAGGCCTCATACCAGTCATAGGAAGGCCACACTCCATATGTTAGACTGCCAGTGAGGCCTGTTCTTCTACTTTGAGTGAAAGAAGGCGCACAGGCGTTCCATCCAACTGTTCATCTTCTTTGACCTCAGCAAGCTGGGCATGGCTGTCTCTAATCCACGCTTTCCATTTGGGTGGTGGACTGCATATCTTTTGTCTATGCCCATGTGGGCCTTCACTGCAGCAGTGAACACTGAATGCTGTAACAGATGTGGTTGGTATATACCACGGGAAATTAAAGGTTTGCTCCCTCTAAAGACCCCCTGAAGAAGGCTTTTGAGCCGAAACACGTAGGGGCCAATAAAAGGGGTTTTACCTGAATTGAACGTTCACCAGTCTCTTTTGTGCCTGCTTTTTTGCTTTCCTTTGGCAGTGTGCAGGCACCTACTGCTCTCCTTGGTCTCTTACGGCTCACGTCAGAGCCATGGCTGCATTGGTGACCAACTTGCGCTTGGTCTCCATGGAGGAGATTTGTAGGACTGCGACGTTGTCCTCTTTCCACATCTTCATGCCCACTACTGTCTGGATGGGGGATTCCCAATGGGACACAACTTCTGCCAACTGTACTTCGGCATCTGTTTGGGACTTAGGTTCAACTCCTTCCCACTGGCCCTTCTGTCCATCCATGCTACCAACAAAGTCATCCTGGTGTTGATGTACACTGTGGACGCTGAGTCAGTTGAGTCCCCCAGAGGGACTACCCATGCTTTTTCTTTCCGTTTTCCAGTTTCATTGCCCCTTTTGGGCTTGTTTCCTCATTTTTTTGGTAGCCTGTAACTTGGCATCCCATACATGAGAACTTGCTTCTTGCTTGTCCACAGTGAAAGTGCAGTTACTCACCTGTAGCAGGTGTTTTCCATGGACAGCAGGAATAATTCCTCACAACCCTCCCATCTCCCCAAGAAGTTGTATTTTTTTGGCTATCAGCTTTGTTATCAAACTGGAGATAAGATGGTGCAGCAGCAGGTGGGAAGGCAGGCGCGCATGCATGATGGAGTCTCCCAAAAGCTTCCAATGGAAGCTGGGGAGCGTTCACGCATGGGGTTCCGTTGGGGGTGTCACCCATACGTGAGGATTTATTCCTGCTGTCCACGGAAAATACTTGCTATAGGTTAACTATGCTTTACGCACATAAATGGCTTTAGACATTTGCAATAGGGGTCTCCAAAAGTGATATTGAATTTTTGTTTAAATCTTTTTTTTATTAAGTTTCAGTAAGTACTAATAGCTTGGTGTATACATACTTGTCGCACATCAAGATAGAAGATACTAACATAGTTAGAATGCCAATATTTTATTCTTATTTCCACCACCTCGCCCATCTCTTTCTTCTGCTTTGCACGCTTATGATGCCAGCTACGATATCCTGATAGAATTCACATATCACTTCTCGTTGTGATGTGCAAGAGGGATGTAATGTAATTCCCCCCAAGTCTCCAGGAACACTTTCTTTTGTCTGTGTGTCTCAGTTAAAGCCAGTTTCTCCATCAGCATGTAGCTGTGCAAAGAATTCCTGCAATCTGAAAATGATGGAGAGTTTCCCTTCAGTTTAGGGTATTAACCATATGGACTGCCAAAAATATCTTCCAAAGAAATAGACCATTAGATCTACCCAATGTTCCTAAATGAAAACTCATAGAAGAGCATCACCTCCACTGGCATTGCTACCTCTTGCCCTGTGTGACTCTTCCATGGCCTCAAGACCCCTGGGCATGTTCAGAATGTTATAATAGGCGGTACTTCATAAAAGAATAAAGCCTGTATTATCTGTCTCTGCTTTGGAAAGGAAGGCTTGGTATTTCTCATTAAAATAATCACATACATGGATCTCTCTAGCTCAGCATATTAAAAATATATTTAAATGACTTTGACCAATATTGGATGTGAGTATTTTAGGTCTCTGTGGATGCCAGCCTTGGCACTGCTGGGTTATGGCAGATTAGCTTTGGCACAGCTTTATTTCCCTCTGTTTTTAGGTGTGTGCCTGTCAGGTCCGTGCCACAGGGAAGATGTATGCCTGCAAAAAACTGGAGAAGAAACGAATAAAGAAGCGAAAGGGAGAAGCAATGGCACTGAATGAGAAACAGATTCTGGAGAAAGTGAACAGCAGGTTTGTGGTAAGTGTTCTTGGCACCTGCTTCTGCTTCTTAGCACAAGGTCTTGACTTCTGACCATGGGTTGTAGTGCCCTCAATTATGCATCATGAGTATGGCATTGAAGCGCTGGATTGCTCCCACCCTTGAGAAGGAACCTTAAGAAGCAACAATGCGGGTACTAACCCCTGCACCTTGTGTGCCCCTCTTTGCTGCAGGTCAGCTTAGCCTATGCCTATGAAACGAAAGATGCCTTATGTCTAGTGCTTACCATCATGAATGGAGGGGACCTGAAGTTCCACATTTACAATATGGGTAACACAGGCTTTGATGAGCAGCGGGTGGTCTTCTATGCGGCAGAGCTCTGCTGTGGCCTTGACCACCTTCACCAGGAAGGGATCGTGTACAGGTGAGCCTCCCATAGAACGAGTCAGCCAGTAACTTAAAAATAAGTAGTGGTATTCATGACTTTCCAGGAAGAACATCCTTGACTCTCCAACCAGGCCTGAGTTTTAGGTTATCATAGTAAATATTCATGAGATACATCTACAGAGGCAGGTCTAAACTGCATATTTAGATGACCAGGCTGAAGGGGCAGTTTTTGGGAAGTGCTGCTTTAGACTTATGTATTTCTGCTTGTCTTGCTCCCACCTCCATTGTCCCACACAGCTGGGAAGCCATTAATATTCAGCTGAAGCAGGACATGCAATGAGAATAGTTTGGGCCTTTTTCAGGAATATTACCAAAATGGTAGAGTGCCCATACCATGAATCTTATGAAGTGAAGATGAAAGACCTAAATGAGTGCACCCTAGAGGAGAGGGGGGTGAGGGTAGATAAATGCTTTCAAGAGGTATTGTAGATAATGCAGAAGAGGCATTTTTCAGTGGAAAAGAAATTCTAGAACAAAAGATCATGCTAAGAGGCTCCAAGGGTATGGGCTTGGGAGTAACATTAGGAGCTATTTCATCGCGCAAAGAGTGATAGATGCATGGAACAGCAGAAGGGCGCAAGAAAACCTAGGGACAGCAGTGGGGAAATAAAAAATATGGCCAGAGATGGTGCTTGGCCTTGTGATATTGCCACAGAAAGGGAAAATGAACAGATGGGATAATTTCATTGTGAAGTTCTTGATGCCTTTATCTTTCTAACCCAGGGATTCTCAAACTGTGGCCCAGGAGCCAAAAGTGGCTCACAGAGCTCTTTTCGTTGGCCATCTCAGTGCACCCCAAGCTGCATTGCGTCTGGCCTGCACCACCACCATCACTATTACTACTACTACTACTATTGAACATTTGTATAGCGCTACAAGACGTATGCAGCGCTGCACAGACACATGTAAAAGACAGTTCCTTCTCATTAGAGCTGGCAGTCTAGTCAAGACAATCAACACAGTAAATGTAGACATAGAATACATCTAGGGGGAATGGTAAGGAAACACCAAGGAGATGAGGTGAATCAAGATCCGAAAGCAGCAGCGAAGAGGAGAATTTTCAGTCTGGATTTGAAAAGGGCCAGAGATGAACCCTGGTGTACAGGCTCAGGTAGTTTGTTCCAGGCATAAGGAGCAGCAAGGTGAAAGGAGAGAAGTCTAGAGTTAGCAGTACAAGAAAAGGGTACATATAGAAGTGATTTGCTAGAAGAGCAGAGTTCCCGAGGAGGGGTATAAGGAGAGATAAGAGAGGAAAAGTAGTGAGGAGCTGCAGAGTGAATGCACTTATAGGTCAGCAGGAGAAGTTTGAACTGGACGCGGAAATGGAGAAGGAGCCAATGAAGTGTCTTGAGAAGAGGGGTAATATGAGCATAATGAGGCTGGTGGAAGATTAGCTGTGCAACAGAGTTCTGAATACATTGAAGGGGAGAGAGATGATTCAGAGGGAGACCAGCAAGGAGTAGGTTACAATAGTCTAGACGGGAGGTGACTAAGGAGTGGATAAGCATCTTAGTAGTGTGTTCAGGAAGGAATGCACAAATTTTGTTGATGTTGTAGAGAAAGAAATGGCAAGTTTTAGCTATCAGTTGGATGTGTGTGAAGAAGGAGAGAGGGGGGTCGAAGATGCCCCCAATGTTGTGTGCTGAGGAAACAGGGAGTAGAGAGTTATCCACAGACACTGAGAAAGGAGGAAGGGTTTAGGGAGAAAAATAAGAAGCTCAATTTTGGTCATGTTCGATTTCAAGTGGTGGTAAGACATCCAAGCAGTGATGTCAGAAAGGTAGGCAGAGAGCCTGGCCTGGATGGCTGGAGAGATTTCAGGTGTAGAGAGGTAGATCTGGGAGTCATCAGCATAAAGATGGTACAGAATGCCATGGGAAAAGATGAGGGCATTGAGAGACTGGGTATAGAAAGAGAAAAGGAGTGGACCCAAGACAGCCCCTTGAGGTACACCAACTGAGAGTAGGATAGCAGTAGAGGAGGATCCACAAGGACAAACACTGAAGGAGCGATGGGAGAGATAAGAAGAGAACCAGGATAGTAGAAAGCCCTTAAAACCAAGTGAGGACAAGGTATCAAGGCCACTGCCTCTCTCCTGGCACCTCCCTCCATTCAGCATCTCTTCCTCTCTCTTCCCTCCATCTTTACTCTCTGGGGTTCTGCATCTTCTCTTTTCTCCATCCACTGCAGTGACAGTTTACACTACCTCTGCCTGTCCCTGTCCTACCCCCACTGCAAACAGGAAGCTCAGTCGGAGGGGATGGAATGCGGCAGAGGGAAGTCTGTAAATTGTTTCTGCGACAGACAGAGGTGAAAATAAGATGCAGGACTATAGAAAGGGAGGGATGCTGGGCTCACGGGAGATGCGGAGTGAGGGAATACAGAAGAAGAAATGCTGGATTGCAGGGATAAAGGGAAGAGAGAGAGAAAGAGATGCTGGACCATGAGAGAGGGGTAGGAGAGATGCAAAACTGTCACCTGCTGTGCCAAAAGTCCTCAAACTATTGCCTCAGAGCCTTGTCAGAATGGGGCTGCAGGACTATAGAGGTAGGAGAGAACCTCTTCACCACCACTTGGTTCAGCAAAACCCTGGCCCTTTTATTGATCTGAAAAGTCCAATGTGACCCTTGGTCCAGCAAATCGGGAATCTTGGTGTAACCCCTGAGATGTTTCTCATAGTTGCTGAATGTTTCTCAGCTGATAGTCTGGGGGAAAGAAAATCCCCCTTTCCTGAGCCCCCTATCCTGAAAAGATTTGAAAGTGTGTGTGTGTGAGTATGTGGAGCACATGGGTTCACTCTGCTGAGCAGTGAATCAGCGTTCTGGTCACTGTTCCCTCTAAGCTGTGCGCGTGTGCACGCGCACACACCTGAGCGAGCGCACATACTTTACAACAGAGCGCACAAAAATTATGGCTCTAATTCTGATAGAAAACAACACAGACGTCTTCAAATTTAAAAGTTATGATTGTAATTACTAGAAATTTCCGCTTCATTTAGTAATCGTCTATTTTCATTTAATTTGATTAAAATCAATGTGGTGTACATACTGTATTCTGACGTGTAGTCAAATTTTAAAGTATATAACTCCGAGTGTCGTTATGTGGGGCACAAAAATTTAACCTTCCTTCAAAAGCTGCACACAGTTGATATTTTATGCGCACACAGCCTACAGAAAATTAGAGGGAACATTGGTTCTGGTTGCACTTTCTCATGTCCTCTTCTTTTTCTGTGTAGAGATCTGAAGCCAGAGAACATCTTATTAGATGACGATGGTGAGTGAAAAGCCGCTAGAGGGGAGCTTGGAGGTCCTGGGCTGGTATAGTTTTCCAGGCAGAGATTTGGGCACCTCCATACCTTAGTTATTTGGTCTCTTAAATGGGTATTATTTCTTACAACCGAATCCCCCCTCCCCCCAAAAAATATGGGCAATTTTCAAACTTCTGAAAATGGTGATTCTTGTTTTTAATCATAGGTTTAAGTCTGTTTCCTAGCCATAGTGTGAGTTTTTGGAGCTCCCTTTGCTTCTAGCTTTAATGTGGTCCTCATTTGTTCTTTTTGTGCTGACATTTATGGTTTTTTTAGACCGCAGTTCATCTAAAAGCATAATGAGCACATAGACAGCTGATGGGCGACCTCCAGAGGAGAGCAGTGGAACATCTTAAATAGGTTCTGCTGGGCGGGGGGTGAGGTGTCAGGCACATTTTTCACCAAGGTTAGAATTTTTTAAACATTAACTACAGATAACGTCAGAAGTTTAACAATAACGAAAAGAGACAATGATGAATTAGATTTAGAATGCGGTTGGTCAATGGCTGTCCACTGTTAATCTACCAGATATTTCTGGCCATATGGCTATAAGGCTTTTGGACATGCTCTATCATCTTTTTGAGACCTGTCTTTGACTGAGGGATCATGTGTCTTCCTCTCCTGGGCTCGGGGGAAGAATAGAGGTCAGGAACCGTCAAGAATCTGCTTGTACTATTGATGGGAATTTAATGTTTCTTCTGTGGGCTTTTGTGTTTCTTCTCTTCAGGACATATCCGGATATCAGACCTGGGATTAGCCATCAAAATTCCTGAAGGCGAGACCATCCGTGGAAGAGTGGGAACGGTTGGCTACATGGGTAGGTGCAATACTGATGCAGGAGGGAGGAGTGGTTGCTTGCCATCCACATACATAGGACGCTTGGACCCTAGTGTGCCAGTGAGATTGGACATAGGTGATGTCAGCCATGGGTAGGGCCTGGGTACTGTAAACACTCTGTCAGCCAGAAACCGGTGCACAGAAACCTTTGCTTACCCTCCTGTTTCCTAAACCTGCAGGTGCTGTTATGGATGTTTCTGGGTTTTCAGAACTTTAAACTCCGTTCTGAAATGCAAGTGGGATGATGTGACAGACCGTCCCTGGTCAGTCAGACATGATGGATGTTGCAGAGCCCTGGGCCCATGCTTTAGTGCTGTTTAGCAGGAAAAGGAGGCACTAAACAGCACTGAAATTGGGGCCCAGGATACAGTCTCCTTTTGGCACTTTAATGGGGCTGTTATGAGGAAACAGAAGTCAGTGTTTTTTCAAACAATTTTTAAAGTTTAGTAGTGTATTTTTCGACACGTTTGGCACCTATTGGAGAGGCTCCATCCATCTGTCTCTCCGTACGCTTCGGCATGTGCACACACATGACACAGCACACAAACACATCACCAATACCTACTTGCCCTCAGATTTCCAAGAGACACAGCTAAACTCTCATGGAAATAAATATACACACTGTGCTACGTTGCTGAGCCACACTTAACTGTGACTGTTTCATTAAAGTCTCCTACATAGACATGCGAATGGAGGAAAGGGCAATCATGCCAAATGCACATTTCTGATTTGTTAGTTGTTCTTTGCTTTTTGAATTTTTCTAAAATATCAAGCTTTATTTTTTATTTTGATTGATTTTAGTAAATTTGGTGATCAAAGGCAATTCTCAGCGTGTCTGTTACCCCTGTAAATTGGATGACTGAAAAGTGCTCTCCCCCTACCCAGTGCAGCTGATAGCCCCAGGTGTTGCTCCACAGTGCCTATGCTTGCAGCCACGCTGAAAGGAGGTGTTCCTGAGGGGGTTTCGTGAAATAAAACCTGTAGATAACATTTTCAAATCTTCACACATCATTCTCCCCTCCCCCCCACCAAAAACAATAGGTGAAAATGGCCATGCAGACTTTGGACCTTTTGGCAGTTTTGAAAGTGAAAGTATGCAGGTATTTTTGTTTTGAAGATTGATAAAAAATACACATAATCTTTGTCCCCCGGGGCAGTTTCTCCAAATGGGTTAGTTTTGCACAAACCATGACAGTCATGAACCTCACTTCTAAGCCAGGGTATGTGGAGTACGATCTCAGTCTCTCAAATTTACTGCTAATGCTCGGCGTAGTACTTGCATCTTGCCAGAGAGAGCCTCCCTCTGGAATTCTTTCTTGTGACAATTTTCCTCTTATCTATCTTCCAGTTTTTGGCAGATTCTCTTGTATACCCTCTTGATTTAAATATAAGGTTTGTAGCATAAAAGTAGCAGTACATTATCTCCTCCTTATCTGCAGAAGTCCACTTAACCGTAGTTAATCCTCTTAACCTTTTTCATTAGTTTCTGTGGTTTATCTCCTGCTACAGTGGATCCATGAACATGCTCACCATGGCCTTTATCTCTGGCAGGGATGTTATCTACAGCTGTAATATTTGCACTATCTCACCCACCATCATTAACGTAAGCTGTGGGTGGGCACCTTTTTATCCTGGGCGATATGTGATTGTTCCTACCATACTTCAATTGTAGTGTCGCTTTGCTGGGATTTAGTATAGATTTTGTACAAGGGGGCACCATGTGAAGGTACCCATCAAGACTTGGGAAGATAACTATATTTATTTATTTATTTAACACCATCTTTCAAGGGTATCAAGATAGTTTACATTAAACACAATGGAATTTAAGTTACATAGAACAATTAGAGGACCAAATGTAACAGATTTATTTATTTATTTATTTATTTATTTATTTACATTCTCTTATATACCGCGCTATTCTGCATCAGTGCGGTTTACATTGAACAAACTGAAATTACATTGAACAGGGCATTATAACTTGGAGATAACTATTTTACAGGGAACATGGGCTATGGAGGGTTAAGTGGCTTGCCCAAGACCACAAGGAGCACCTGTGGGACTAGAAACCCCAGTCCTTCCGGCCCAAGGTTACTGTCCTCTAGTGGGATTTGAACCCCCGACCTTCCGGCCTGAAGTACCTTGTCCAAACCACTAGGCCACTCCTCCACTCCAGTGTTGCCGGATTGCTGTGCCCTCATGTGTGTTTCCACAGCCATGTACAGGAGGTTACTTTAATTATCTATTTAATAGGAAGGACAGGGGATAGGTTAAACTGATACACTTAACTTATTTACAATGGGCCCAATTCTGACCTGGATCTCCCAGCCCTCTGTGCGCCCGATTGGAACCAGACGCACAGTTAGCCGGGATTCTGATCCCGCGGGGCAGGTCTAGCCCTGCAGGATCAGAATCGCATCTAGGCCTGTACGTGCAGGCCGGGACCCTAATTCTGGTCGGCCTGCACGTACAAGCCTTGCCTCGTTAGCTCAGTCAGGGCTTTTGAATGGAGCCACAGCACCATGGCATCCGGTTGCCATGGCACCACGGCTCCATTCAAAAGCTGTGATCCCCGACCGCCGGACAAAACAGTGCATTCCCCGCAGCCCGACACCCAATCTGGCCTCCCAAGGCCAGGGTCGGGCTGCGGGAATGTCCTCTGCCCCCTCCTGCCCTTTCTAAACCCCAGGCCCACTGTCCCCCGCCGACTAGGGGAGCTTATTCCACCTCAGAGGTGGAATAAGTTCCCTTTCTCCAGGAACAAGCAGGAAGTCAGTCCTCACATATGGGTAACGTCTGCACCGACAGAGCCCGTGCGGAGCATTTCCCCAGCTTTCAAAGAAAGCTTTTAGAAATGCCACCACGCATGCGTGGTCTCCTTCCTGCCCAAGGGTGCCATCTTGATCAGTCTCCCTTTTTCCACGGAGTCCTTTGGACATGCGTCCCCGTAGCTCAGAAAAGGTTTCCCGGTTTCTCAGTCCTCTTCCCATCGTTCCAGTGCCCCTGCTTGTTGTTTTTCCTTTTTCTCATTTTCTTCGTGAATTCGTCTCCAGCGCATTTCGTGCCCTTTTCAACTGCTGGCCAAACCGAAGGTCTTCAACCTTGCAGGGATCCTTTTTATCCCTATGGCCCTCGGTTTCAAAAAGTATGACAGATGCTCCAAAAACATGTCCCTCACGGACACCCATGACTGTTGTCTTCGGTGCCTTGGAGCAGAACATGACCCAGAGCTCTGCTCCTTTTCTAGAAAGATGTCCTCCAGAGCCATAAGCAGAAACTGGATATTTTCCGCAAAATGGCCTCGGTGTCCGTGGTAGTTTCCCACTCCACTGACCTTCCGCCTCTGAGGTCCCCCGCGGTTGCTATGTGGCCCCGGCGTCATTCTTAGCAAGGGTTCCCTGAAAGAGAGCAGAAGAAGAAGAAGGCCTTGAGGACCCTGTCGGGGGCTCCGGACAAGCATGAGCATTCTCACACTTGGTCCCTTAGCCCTCCTTGGCAATCCCTAGAGTCGGAGAAGGAGCGGCCCCAAAAGATATCTCGTACAGATATGGAAGCCTCCGGCGATGGCATCCGGTCTCCTGAGGGTTGTCCCGGCGAAGACCCCCTCTCCTCCTCGACGCCCGATCTGGTTACCCTGGTGTCAACATCTCAGGGCCCCACTCCTGAGTGGGAGTCCTGAATGCTAGCATTGGAGCACAGTGTTTCTGACTTCCTTGCTGCCCAATAGGTGCTGGTGTAAGGCCCTGCTGGCACGTGCTCTGAGACCTCGATGGTGATGCCTGTCTTGGCTCTCCAGACTGCCGTGGTAACCTCTGAGATCCAAGGGCCTCGTGAGGGATTCCAGCAGAGGTCTCGATCTCCGTCCCGGTCCTCAGGTGTGAGATCTTCCCAGACCAGCGTCTCTGGTTCCAGAAGGGCTTCAACCTCAAGATCCCAGTGTGCTTCACGAGCTCTGCTCGAGCAGCCTACTTTTGAGTCCCCTTCAGAGATTTCGGACTGGGAGTCCAACGGGAATACTTCCCCTGAATCAGACTCATCAGGACCTCCCCTCGGATCCTACCCTGCCCGCTCAGAAGCGGCGGTCGCCTCCCGAGGATACCTCCTTTTTGGAGTTTGTGCGGGACACGGCTCAAGCCCTGCTCTCTTTACACAATCTGAGGAGGAGCCCCGTGCGAAGGAACTCGATATTTTGCAATATGAGGCCCTGCCGAGGGAATCCCTCATGGTTCCAGTCCCGCCCATTCTGACCCGGCTGCTCCTCCACATGTGGGAGACACCTGCGTCTATCCCCATTGTCAGCAAGCGCCTGGACACCATGTACAGGGTCCAGCGGGGGCCCAGCTTCTGGAAGGTCCAGCTCCCCCATACCTCAATAGTAGTGGAATCTGCCATGCGGAAGCAGAAGAGTGCAAAAACCCACTCTTCAGTTCCGCCGTGTAGGGAGTCTCACGCCCTCAGGCAAAAGGCCTACCAAGGCTCCATGCTGGCTTGCCGCATCCAGGCTTACTAGCTATATATCGGTATGTTCCTTCGTGACCTCACGAAGGAACTCAGAGGCTTCCAAATGGGCCTCAGTGGTGATTACCTCTGTCGTTTCCAGTCCCTCCTAAAATCAGTTGGGGACTGTTCGAAGCACCTCTCTCATGCTGCATATGACAGCTTTGAGTCCTCTGCTCAGGTAGCGGCAGCAGGTATTGGTGTCAGG
This sequence comes from Ichthyophis bannanicus, assembly GCA_033557465.1. Classification (NCBI taxonomy): domain Eukaryota; kingdom Metazoa; phylum Chordata; class Amphibia; order Gymnophiona; family Ichthyophiidae; genus Ichthyophis; species Ichthyophis bannanicus. The sequence continues at coordinate 828,346,698 of CM066035.1, forward strand.
CTATAGGCCTGGCTCCAGACCTCAGACCTCAAACAGTGGGTCCAGGAAAAGCTGCTTGATGTACTGTGCCTGGGTGAACAGTTGTTTGGCAAACCGATGGAGGACAAAGCGGCGGAGATTGAGACGGAGTACATAACCCGCACCCGTGTCTCCCGAAAGACTTCTTCCCTTCTGCGAAAGAAGCAGCAGGGCAATAAACCTTTCTTTCAGAGGAAGGGTCTCCCCTATTGGGCTACCCACCTTATCCTCTGGTGTCGGCACTGCCTCAAGGTGGACAGAGCAAGAGCGGCCACCAAGGTTTGCGTAAGCCAAAGGGCCCTAAAAGCCAGACCCCGGCACCAGCCCAGTCGGCCCCAAGTTTTTTATGCCAGATGCATAGCCACTCGCCCTCCGGCGAACCAGCTACCGGTGGATGGACATCTGATCCACTTTGCTCCCCAATGGGATTCTGTCACCTCAGACACCTGGGTTCTCCAGGTCATTTGGGAGGGTTACCTCCTGGCTATGTTCCTTGGACCTTCGGGATGCGTACACTCATATCCTGGTCCACCCGAAGCACAGAAAATTCTTACACTTTAGGGTACAACAGAACCACTACCAATATAGGGTGCTCCCCTTCAGTCTTGCGTCTGCCCCATGAGTGTTCACCAAGTGCCTCGCTGTAGCCGCAGCCCACCTTCGGTTACAGGGCATCTTCACCTACTGTTATCTAGATGATTGGCTCGTTACAGGGGAGATGGACAACGAAGCACTGTGGGCCAAAGCCCACACCGTCCATCTCCTCGAGCACCTTGGTTTTGTGGTGAATTACCCAAAGTCCCAACTCACTCCAGTCCATCGGCACTTGCCTCGACACCCAGCGGGCAGCAGTCTTCCTTCCTCAGGACAGGGCAGACTGCCTCATCACTCTGGCCTCCGTGGTCCAGCTCTGCAACGCAGCTTCGGCCCGGGTGATGCTCCGTCTTCTTGGCCATATGGCCTCAACAGTCCATGTTGTCCCCTATGCCCTTCTACATATGTGAGTGGCACAGTGGTGCCTTTGCAGGCAGTGGGCTCAGGTGACAGGCCATCTCCAGGACATCATCTCGGTCACCCCCCAACTGTCCAAGTCCCTCGACTGGTGGCAGGACATTCGGAATCTGCTTCGAGGCATGCCATTCCAGGCTCCACAGCACGATGTGGTCTTGACCATGGACGCCTCTCTAATGGGCTGGGGAGCACACTGCGGTGAGTTCTGCACATAGGGGACATGGTCCCTCGAGGATTCCTGACTGCCGATCAACTTCCTTGAACTCCAGGTGGTCCTCCTCGCCCTTCAGGCATTCAGGCACCGCGTTCACTATCAGACAGTGCTTGTCCAGACGGACAACTGAGTGGCAATGTTCAATATGAAGAAGCAGGGGGCACCTGCTCTCACAGCCTCTGCCTGGAGGTGTATCCTTATGGTCCTTTGCAATCAGCCAAGGCATAGCCCTTTGGGCTACTTATCTCCCAGGTCAGGACAACATTCTGGCAGACAGACTGAGTCGGATCCTCCAGCCACATGAGTGGCGTATCTGCTCGCAAACAGTGCAGTGGCTGTTCTGGCACTGGGGGACTCCGGTCATGGATCTTTTTGCCAGCCCTATGAATTCACAGCTCCAGCGGTTCTGCGGCCCGGTTTTGCACCCAAGCAGGACAACCTCTGATGCTTTCCTGCTGCTGTGGTCGCACGGCCTTCTGTATGCATTTCCTCCCACCCCACTCATAGCGCATGCTCTCCTTAAGATTTAGCAGGATGGGGCCTCGGTAATCTTCGTGGTTCCCGCTGCTTCTTTGCCTCTCGTTGGAGCCTCCGGTTTCCCTCAGTGCGCCGGGCTTGTTGACACAGGAGGATGGTCTTCTGCTTCACCTGAACCTGAGGTCTCTATCTCTCATGACTTAGCAGCTGAGCGGGTCCCGCTAGCCCCTCTTTGTCTCCCAGTGGAGATCGGGGACTTATTGCTGGCATCGTGCAAGTTCTTGACTAGGAGGGCTTACGCCTTTAAGTGGCGTCGGTTCTTGGGATGGTGCTCAGAAGTGCAGGCCAACCTGTTCTCATGCCCCACCCACCTGATCCTGCAGTATCTACTCCCTCTCTCGCAGTTTAATTCGGTCAGGATCCACCTGAGCATGATCTCAGCCAACCACCACCCAGTCGAGGGCGGACACCTTTCAGGCCAACCGCTGGTCTCCTGCTTCATGTGCAGGCTGCTCCTTTCCAGGTCTCCCATCCGACCACCTCCAGTGGAGTGGGATCTCAATGTTGTCCTATGTGACTAAACCAACCACCCTTCGAGCCGATGGCATCCTGCTCACTTAGGCACCTTTCTTGGAAGGTGGCTTTTCTGGTAGCCTTCACCTCAGCCTGGAGGGTCAGTGAGCTCCAGGCCCTGATGGCCAATGCTCCCTACACGAGATTCTATGAGAACCGGGTGGTTTTCCAAACGCACCCCAAGTGTCTCCTGAAGGTTGTCTTGGATTTTCACCTCAACCAGGAGATAGTGCTACCAACCTTCTTTCTGAAGCCCCACGCCGACCGGGCGTTGGCGATCCTCCACATTCTTGACTGTAGGAGGGCTCCCTCCTTCTACCTGTAGCACATGCAGGCCCACCGGTGATCTTCCAGGGACCTGGGGTCCTCAGGCCGCCTTCGGTTACCAGTTTCTGATCACGGTTTTTTCTATGGGTCCTCAGTAGCCTGTAGCTGGGTATTCCCATATGTGAGGACTGCCTGCTTGTTCCTGGAAAAAGCGTAGTTACTCACCTGTAACAGGTGTTCTCTAAGGTCAGCAGGCATCAGTCCTCATAACCCACCCCTAGGGGTTTCCTGAGCTATGTCATCTGACTGATCAAGATGGCACCCTTGGGCGGGAAGGGGACCACGCATGCGTGGTGGCATTACCAAAGGCTTTCTTTGAAAGCTGGGGAAATGCTCCTTGCGGGCTCCATCTGCGCCGTCACCCATATGTGAGGACTGATTCCTGCTGTTCCTGGAGAACACCTGTTACAGATGAGTAACTAAGCTGTTCAAGCTGCCGGCCCTGGATGTAAAGGGCCGACATTGGAATCAGCCCTGTACTTCCGGGGCCGATGACCGCTCACTGCTTGCCCTAATGCTGCCCCCACTCCACCCCTTTCTCGCCCTCATCTAACTTCTCTGTACAATGAGCGGGGAAGTTAGTCGAGGTCTGGAGGAGGCCCCACTATTTGTGCCTCAGAATGGCCCCAAATGTGAATCCTAGTGGGTCTAGTTCTGAGTGTAATGGGGTCATTTGGCTGTGCGATAGGGTGTCAAGTGTTTGTCCTATGCCATTCCTGGAAAATGTGTGTTTTGAGTCTCTTGCCAAACTCCTTTAAGTCTTTTATTGCTCTTATATTGCTTGGTAGGGAATTCCATAAGGTTGGACCATAGATGGAGAAAGTGGGTTGGCATGTTTCTTGCGTTCTGTTTTTTTTCTCTTTGGGGACTTTAAAGAGGTTTGTGGTCTAGTCTCTTCTTGGTCTGCTATCCGAGATTGTGTGAATGAGTGACCCACAAGCAGTCAGCGGTTAAGTTGTGTATACTCTTAAATGTGTTCATGAGTGTTTGTATTTGATGTGTGCTTGGATGGGCAACCAGTGTAGCTCTTTCAGGACTAGGGTGATATGCTCTTGCTTAGATATCCATGAGATCATGCGAGCTGCAGAGTTTTGGGCAATTTGTATTGGGAGAAGGGTACATTTTGGTAGTCCTTGAAGTATAGCATTACAGTAATCCAAGTGAGGGGTGATGATCGCTTGACAAACTTGCGGAATAGATTATGATCCAATAGCGGCAGAGGTTGTGAAGGATCTTTATTCTTTGGTTTGTCGCTGCAGTTGCATTCTTAATATGGGTTTGGAAATTCAATTTCTGGTCTAGCATCACACCAAGGTATTTGATGCTGATGGGGATTTTGTAGTTGTTGATTGTGATCTTTTCTGTTGTGTAGGTAGAGTCTCTGTTAGTGACTAGTGCCTCAGTTTTACTGAAATTTAATGTAAGAAATTGTTCATACAGTGGGTCATTTCATTAAGGCATGAAAGTATAGTGAAGAAGTCTGGATTCCTTGTAGTGAGTGGAGTATATAACATAATGTCATCTGCATAAATATGATACCTTATCCTGTACTACTGGAGGATGTGACATATGGGCTGGATATATATGTTTAATATCCAGAGAAGCCTGATCCTTGAGACAAGCCTTGATGTACTTTAAAGGTTCTGAGGTCTTGTTGCACAGTTTGACTCACTGTGTGCATCCAGTTAAATAAGAGCCGAACCATCTTAGGGGGTTTCCATTTACCCCAATTTCTACGAGGCAATCAATGAGTTTTTTGTGATTTACAGAGTCAAAAGCTGCTGAGATATCGATAAAAATGAGGATGAAGGCTTGCATGGACCTTTCAATTTCCTTTAGCAAATTGTCTAAGAGAGAGGTGAGAAGTATTTTGATGCCATAATTTTGTTGGAAGCCATGCTGTTGATCATCAGGAGGGGCAGTTCTGGAGCTGTAGCTGAACAGCTTTCTCTATTATTTTATCCAAAAGAGGGATACTAGAGATGGGTCTGTAAGATGTGGGTAGGTCGGGGTTAGCTGAGGAGTTCTTTAGAGTAGGTCTGATTGAGGAGATCTTCAGGTTAGTTAGCGTCAGTCCTTGAGTGAGAGAGAAGTTTATTTATTTATTTAGCTGTATTTATATCCCGCTTTTCACCGGGTCAAAGCGGTCAATTGGGGGATACATTTAACACGAGGGGATATGAGACACATACGCTAATACTTACAGGGAACATGGGCAATGGAGGGTTAAGTGGCTTGCCCAAGACCACAAGGAGTGCCTATAGGACTAGAAATCCCAGTCCCTCCGGCCTGAGATTGCTGTCCCCAGGTGGGACTTGAACCCCCGGCCCTCCGGCCTGAAGTACCTTGTCCTAACCACTAGACCACTCCTCCCTCCCAAGTTTATTATCTTGAGCAGTAGTAGGGTTAACTCTTTTCTGGCTGCTTTGATCCATGCTGTTGGACATGGTCCCATGGAGAAGTGGTGGTTATCATGGATAGGATTTGATCTAGTTGATTGTTTGATATTGGGGTAAACGAGTAAACGAGTTCCATTTTGGTGAGTAGCTTGCTGCGTTTGATGTTATCTGATCTATTGCTATTGTAACTTTAGCAGGAGGGAATTTGTTTAGGAGGTAGGAGGCATAATCCTGTGGTTTCATGCTTGAGCCTTTCACATTAGGTGGGGCTCGTATGAGTAACTTGGTAATATTGAACAACTCCCTAGGTCGGTTGAGGGCTTTAAGATGAAATTACTGTGATAGTCCCGTTTCCTCTGATTTATCAGTTTATTGTAATCCTCTTGTTTGGTGATGTATTCTCAGTGGTGTTCAGGATTTTGTGTTCTGCGCCATCTTCGTTCCAGTTGTCTCAGTTTGAGTTTTGCTTCCTTTATATCTCTTGTATACCAGGGTGCTGTAGTGCTTCGTCTTAATGCTCGCTTTGGCAAGAGTACGGCGAATGATGTTATCATATTATTCCAATTATCTACTAGTTTTGTGAGATGTGATGGGGTAAGTCTATTAGGGGGGTGAGGTGTTCAAGCAGAGCTTCCTTCTTGAGCTCTCAAAATCTGCGCATTTCCTGGTATGGAGGTTTCCTTTTGTGGTTAGTCTGGGGCAACGGTAGCTAAAATGAGATCATGTGGTGGTCAGACCATGGTAACAGTGTAGTCTGAATGTTCTGAGTGATTATTTTCTTAGGTATGAATACCATGTCTAGGGTGTTTCCTCCTTTGTGTGTGGGAGAGCTTATGATTTGTGATAGATCTAGTGCCTCTATAGCTTCAAGGAAAGATGTGACTTGGTTTGTAAGTGCTGAATTTAGGTTGAGGTCTCCTAACAGGATAAATGGTTTGTCCTTTGATTGGGAGCATGCTAGTTCTATCAGGGAAGATAGGCCATTGGCTGTAGAAGTTAGGGATCTATAAGCTAAGCATATGAAAAAGAGGTTATTTTGGATCAGCCATGCATTCAGGGTGGTGTTTGTTAGGGTTATAGATACCTGAAATTTGTGATGTTTGCTGGTGAGGATGAATATCCCTCCTCTTATTTATCTGTGGGCAGTTATGTAGGTCTGTCTTTGATGTGATGAGCTGGTTTGTGAGCACTTGATCTGTTTTGGTGAACCATGACTCTGTTATGAACAGAATGTCTAGAGTGTTGTCATTAATATAGTTGTTGATAAGGTGGATCTTCTTGCATGTGGAACATGTGTTTGCTAATGCACATTTCATGTACTTGGGAGGATGGGGAGTAGTTTTGTTGGTCAGTTGGGTAGGATGATTTGTTGATTTTTATTAGTCTTGATTGCCGTCTAGGAATACTCATGAATTGTTGGCACCGAGTGAGGTTCCTTTAGTTGTATATTATTGGTATGATTCCAGTTGGAATGGTGGCAGTATTAGTTATTCCTATCAACGTGAACATCATTACAAGTAATATAAGCACACGAGAAGTTATGTGTGTCATGTTGCTCCATCTTTCTGTCCTTGTCTGTAACACTTGGGCTTCTCTCTGCAGTGGCAGTGGTTGGATTTGTGGGTGAGACTTGATGATTTGGCAGTTCGGAGCTAGAGGGGGAGTCGTGGACCGTTGTGCCAATGGTTATCACTTGCAGTGTTGCTTGCTAGAGACCCAGCAGTGTCCCTGGCTGCTTGTGTCCTTAGGTAGGCTTGGATGTGTTTTACTGTGCAGGTTGTTCGTTGTTGGTTGTTGAGTTTCCTGCTGTCCTCTGTTTCTCATAGGTCCCCGTTATTTAGTTGTCGTCCCATGTGGGTAGTTGCGTTCCACACCTCTGTCCAAGCCTAAGGGCCACACTAATGGGCCCTCGGTGTGGGTGTGCCTGTGGAAATGGCAGATTTTAATGGCTGGTTGTGGAGGCCCGATTGGCCTGGTGGTAGGGAGCAGGAGGGCTTTCACCTACCTGCTCCCTTCCTCATTGTCGATCGGGGCAGCCTGATTTATCATATTGTCTTTGGTCTCCCAGGGCACAATCCAATCGGTCACAAGTTCCTTAGACACAGGGCTGTCAGCATGAATTGTAGGAGGATGGTGCTGCAATAATGAGGAGCTTATCTCTTGTTTAGGGCTTCCCTAATGCATTTCACCTTAGGGCTTTCATTCTCACCCCCTAAGAAAAGCACAGCAATTCACCAACCACAGCTAGTGAATTTTATGCTACACTTCCTCTGTGTCCCACTGTGGCCAATTTGATGATTGGTCTCTTCTTTCATTTTGCTTGGATTTTCTTTGTAAGAACAGTTCTAGTGATTTCCTCAGAAAATATAAGGGGCTGTTTCAACCCTCCCAGATGATGCATGTTCATGTAAAACACATTAAGAGCAAAAAGCATTTGGTGTCTTTTTCATACAGTAGGTTGAGGACTGTGGGTTTGTTTATTTAATTTAATGCAGTTTCTTATATACTGCTGTCTTCCCAACATAGGACACAGAATAAACAATAACTCTATAAAATAAATTGCAATAATATTACACACACATTCAAACAGTATTAATTGACTGTAATATCAATAAAAACTAGTTATCATCCTCTTTCAAATAGTTTCTCAGAAAGCCAAATTTTGAGCAGCTTTCTAAAACCAAGATAAGATGTACAGTTTCTAATATCTCTAGGAAGCTTATTCCACAAATCAGAGTTTCTCCACTCAGTGAACGATTCAGAACAGAAATGAGCCAAATATTCTTACACAAAGCAATCAACAACCCTTCTGACCAGTGCCTGTTTTGGTTTCTTTGCTCTGAAATGCTGCCACGGACTTGTCACTTTCATGTAGCATAAAATACTGCATTGGAGCCTGGCTGTGGGATTGACATTGCTAATGCTCTGAATCTGGGGTGTGTCTCTTTTGCCAGCCCCTGAGGTCATTAACAACGAGCACTATACCTTCAGCCCTGACTGGTGGGGCCTGGGCTGTCTCATCTACGAGATGACAGAAGGACAGTCTCCGTTCCGTGCCCGCAAGGAGCGTGTGAAGCGCGAGGAGGTGGAGAAGCGCGTGCAGGAGGAGCAGGAGCAGTACTCTGAGAAGTTCTCTGAGGAAGCGAAATCCATCTGCAGGATGGTAAGCTTGCGGGATGAACAGTCAGAGTCTTTACAGATTGAAGCAGATACAGACAGAGCGAGGCACTACAGGCAAATGGGAGGCAGAGAGGGGCCAACCACACAGAACAAAGTCACAGAGACTGAATTGTTTAAGCATGAATAAAGAATAACTGAACAAATGGCTCTAGAAATATAGACAAAACCTAGTTGGACAGATTAGCTCTATCTGTCTTTACTATCTCATGTTCCTGGAACCTAGGTAGGAGGATGTGAAAGTGGTGCTGAATGTTTGAGTCCCCTCTCTGTGCTTCTGTCTCTCTGTAGCTTTTGACCAAAGACCCCAAGGAGAGACTGGGCTGTAAGGAGGCAGTGGCAGCAGAGGTGAAGAGGCACTCTTTCTTCAGGCGCATCAATTTCAAGCGGCTGGAAGCGGGCATGCTGAAGCCATCCTTCGTCCCCGACGTAAGCACTGGCCTGTGGCTCAGTTCCTTTGGCTCATCAGGGCCTCATCTCTAACAGCTCTCTGGTGACACTCTGAATTTGCTGGATGCATCACAGGTTTTGATCTTTTTATGGGCCAAAATGTGTGAAATCACACAGGCCCTTTCAGATGTGCCAAAGAAGGAGCTCGTCTTCAGATAATACTAAGTATCACAGCCTGGGAAGATACCCAGGTTTCTTCAGGACCAGTATGGCTTGTAAACTTCTTCACTGCCATTTTCCTTGTTGAGTCTTTCTCAGCATAAAACCTTAGCAGATAATTTGAGATGGCAGCAAAGGCTGAAAGACACAATGCCACTTTATCACTGGGGCACTTGGCCCAGTGACGTTCTGCTCTGGTCAGATGGTGATATTAGAGAACCTCTTTATATCCTTAATGAAAACAATAAATTGTGTGACCCAAAAGTGGCTATGTCCAATGCTGCCTGCTTAGAGGTTAGATGATATATCACGTGTGAAAATAAAAATTTCTGTGACAACTATATCTCTTCAGTGTATCAGGCCCCATAGTCGTCCATACCGATGCATAGCACCAGATATGGTGCCAGGGATCAGGCTAGCAAATGAGACTGTTGATGGATATAGAGGGCTGATGATCTGTTGGGATATAGAGATTCAGAAAAGGATGGGGGGGGGGGTGGTAGGAGCAGTGGAATTTTAGCTTGTTCTTATGGACAATGAAAGGATGGTAGATGGGGTGAGGGCTGGGAGTTTTGGGATGTAGTGGAGGTAATTTTATAAAGTCATTTTAGAGCGTGGGTGAGAGGTCATAAGTGAATATTTTTATTGTAGGTGTTGCTGGGGGCATGGTGTGGGTAGAGCGTGGGTGGAGTCACAAAGTGCATGTGTGCATTATAAAATATGTTAATCTGTGCGCGTACTTGCGTATGCTATATGCAGACATGTACACCTACTTTCAAGGAGGCATTAATGTCCACGCTTTCAGTCTAGGTGTGAGAGCTGCAGGATTTGTGCTAGTATTTTATAAAGGCCCAAAGACCATATGCTTTTATAAAATAGGCTAAAAATAGGCTCCTTCTTAACCTCACTGCCCAGTTAAATAAAATCACCCTCTTTGTGGAGAGGGAGTGGGAGGCTATGAATGAATTTGAACATAGCTTGCTTGGAGCATCACAGATAAGTGTGTAATCAAATGTAAATGAATACATTTCTGTGCCACTAGCTTCCCTCTGACCCAGGACTCCACAGAGGACAGTGCCTGTTCTCCTGATAGGCTCGGCCAGAGTGACCATTTGATAGCACAGTTTATCTTTGGACTTTCAGTAAAGTCCCAATATGCAGTGGGATTGAAGCAGCACTGGCTCAGGCCTTCTTTTACAACATGGGCCTGGTAGGGAGATAGAGCAGTGCTGAGAGTTTTGGGTAGAAAGACTAACTTTAGGTTCCTGGTTTGTAAGGGTGCTTGTGACTGTAGATTATATTTCTCTCATGCTGCTCCTTAATCTGATGGTGTTCTCGGACTCCCGCAGCCCCGGGCCGTATACTGCAAGGATGTGCTGGACATAGAGCAATTCTCCACTGTGAAAGGTGTCAATTTGGACCAAACCGACAACGATTTTTATGCTAAATTTGCCACGGGCTGTGTTTCCATCCCTTGGCAAAATGAGGTGAGAAGAGAGGCTGGGGATGGGTGTAGGGGATTGCTGGACACGAGGGTTCCACGAAACTCTAACATGGACTCCCTTTAAATCCTCCTTCAGATGATCGAGACCGAGTGCTTTAAAGATCTAAATGTCTTTGGACCAAACTGGACCCGGTCACCGGATCTGGACTGGAAGCAACTTCCGGAACCTCCCAAGCGCAGTCTGCTGCAACGCCTATTCAGGCGACATGTAAGGGCTTTCAAGTGACTATCCTGAAGAGATTAGGGAGGCATAATAAGGACCTGTGGTGTTTGGGTACTAGAAATCTGAAAAGCCTGAATGCAGATTCCATTTCCATCTCTGGCTTTGTGTGTGATCCTGTACAGGCACTTGGTGGGAGGGGGGAGGGGGGGCAGGACCGTACCTAGCCCTGTGCGAGCAGTGCGGCTGCACAGGGCGCAAAAGCTTAAGGGGCGCATTTCACATGTCTGCCGTGGCCTGCCGCTGCCACTTTTTCTTCACTCAGTGGCGGCAGGCCACGGCAGACATCTGAAATGCACCCTTTAAACCCCTTAAGCCTTCTCGCGGCATGCTAAGCACATCTGTCCCTCCCTGCTCTGACACAATGTCAGAGAAGGGAGGGACAGATCTGCTTTGTGCGCCGGTAACTTACACAGCAGGCGCACCTCTTCTCTCCTGCCGTGAGGGAGGGTGGGCATGCACCCATTGTGCAAGTCGCACAGGGTGCAATTCAACCTCAGTACGGCCTGGGGGGGGGGGGGGTAAGCAATCGTTTTTAAAGTGGATGACTTGATAGTTACCCATAGAGTAAACCCATTTTAGAATTGCCTCCCTACCTTTGTGAGGGAGAAACACCCATAGTGTCAGCAGCATGGCTATTTTACTTTGTGGGATAAAGGTAGGAGGCAGGGGGAGGGACTGGTTGAACTAAATGCCAGGATTCCATTTTGAAATTCTGGCAAGTTCTTTATTTCATCTACTTTACATCTGCAGTGCATGCTGTAGGATAAATTGATCCCTGAAGCACTGGCCAACCACCAGATTTTGGAAGGGAAACGTCACAGGGGATTTTGCTTGCAGGAGTCAAGAACCCAGAGGCCTGCAAGCTAAGCAAGAGTTCGGAAAATTGCCCTCTCTATTTCACTGAGTTTGTTCCTTTCCCTGGTTCGCACTGACTCTTTGTATCCCTGGATCAGGTATTATCTCTCCTTTTAATATTCAAAGCATACAGAAAGGCAATAAGTGTATCAGAACATCTGAATCTATCTCCAATGAAAAGGAAAGCGAGACAACCCTGTATTAGCCCTGCAAAAGAAGAGGAAATCTAGTAGAAATTAGAAGACATAACAATAGGAAAATCAGAAGAGCTGCACTATACCACCCAGTCTTATAACTTGTGCTTATAGAAACACATTGATAGCAGAGAGAAGAATCCCCAAAATTCTGAAACCGTCATGCAAACAGTCACAGAGTTCTGAAGAAAAGCTCTTGACTGTTCAGGGTTAGAAATACATGCAACGGTTACTATGATATTTAAACATTTGTATGTATATTGGAGAAAATTCTGCACCTATGGAAAAAGTCTCTTGTTGGAGAACAAAGAAACTTTGGGGTTGTTTTTCAGCAGTGACATTGACTGGAATAAGTTAAGTGCCAGCTGTGTAGTTTAAATTTAGGCCATATTTTCAGTGCCACTGTGCGCACAGTACTGCTACATGTAACGTGCTCACCACTGCTGTATGTTTAGGACAGCAGGCCCAAACTAAACATGCAAAATGCAAATGCAATGTATGCCACTGAGTCAGTGCTGACTGCTGGTGACCCAACAGCTCCTGGGTTTCTTGGCAAGATATGACTGGAAGCAGATTGTTGGGCCTTTCTTAAAGGCAATGGAGGGTAATGTGATTTGCCCAGGACCACAAGGAGTGACAATGGGAATCAAACCCTGGTCTCTTGGTTAGCAGGCCGCAGCTGTAACCACTAGGCTACTTCTCCACTCCCAAACTATGTGTATAAGGGCCAATTTTAGATGGGTTGTGGAGAGGGGAAAAAAGACGTTCAGATCAGGACATGGAAAATTTGCACTATATTTTACAAAGGCTCTGCCGAACCTGGAGCCTTTTGTAAAATGTGTATAAGGATGTGTAGGCGTGCACAGTTGGGAAGAGTTAATTTACAAATCTACACATGGGAAAACTGTGCGGCATCAAGTTGGCAACTTTCCATATAAGTGCCATTTTAGAAAACCAGGGGGTCATTCTGAGCCGCGTTTAGCGTGTCTGGATGTCCTATCCTGAACTCCAGACTCGCTAAACTCCTGGGTGCCAGTCCGGAAGACAGAGCTCCCTGCACCTATAGGCAAGTTGTACAGGGAGCTCTGTTCATGGGCGGGAGGGGGTGGGCCAGAGGAGGAGCGAGGGCAGAGAGTGGGCGGGAACCTGACCCCTGACATACAGGGCCAATTCAGAGGTCAGCTCTGCATGTTCGGGGGCGGCCATTTGCATAGGGGATTTATTCCACCTCAGAGGTGGAATAGGTCCCCCTGAACAGTGGAGGACAGAGGACCCAGGTCTGAAAAGGTAGGTGAGGGGTGCAGGAGGTTCCCCACGGCCCGACCCTGGCATGACAGGCCCGATTGGGGGGTCGGGCAGCGGGGAAAGGAACATCTCGGGGTTGCTGGGGATTGTGGCTCCTGCATGCGGTGCCATGGCAAGAGGACACCACAGCTCCGTGACGCCATGCAGAAGCCTGGCTGGACGTCCAGGTGCCCAGAATTGGGGCACGGCCTGCACATCTGGCCAGTTGCATCCGATTCTGATCCCACAGGCACATCTAGCCCCCTGCAGCATCAGAAGCAAGTGCAACCAGGGCATGTCCAGATTCTGGGTGCCTGGACAGATGGGGGATGCCCAGAACAGAATTGGCCTCCACATGTATAAGTCGCACCAGTTAACCCAAAGAACTCACAATTTTTTTTTCCTTTACATTTTGGAGGAGGAAATAAACAATAGGGAATTAAAGAGATTGACTACCTTAATTCCTTTTGTGAAGCCCTGGCTGAAATGATCATTTTATAAACAAAACCTATGCATGACTTTGAGCTGGTGTAGAAATTTTGTGCCAGATATGTGGATTCCCTTTTTAAAATTGGGAACACGTCAGTTTTTGGCATGGCCAAACCACACCCCGATGTGTTTTTTATGTAGTGTGGATCTCCATGTGTAAATGGCAGTTTTCTGAAATTGCATTTACATGAGGGGATACTTAGGCGGTACTGAATACCAGCACCTTCTTCATTACCTGCTAAAATTGACCCCTGGTCCTCATGTTTGAATGAAAGGGCCCTGTAAATGAGTACCAGCACCTTTTTTTTTGCTGGGAAATATGCACTGTACATGTGTATTCAATCTACATGTGTAAAAGCTGCTATTTAAATTTGGAGATGCTCTAGAGCAGAGGTTCCCAACTCCAATCCTGGAGGGCTAAACACCATTCAGGTTTTCAAGCTGTCCCTAATGAATATGCATGAGATACATTTGAATACAATGGGGCAGTGCATGCAAATGAATCTCATACATATTTATTAGGGACATCCTGAAAACCTGAATGGTGTTTGGCCCTCTAGGACTGGAGTTGGGAACCTCTGCTCTAGAATATCCCCATAGCTCATGTGCATAGTGGCTGAAAATTGCTATTTTTTTTCTGCCCTTATCTGTATAGAGACTAAAAATCTACAGTTGTGGTCAACATTATTGACACCCTTGCATTTTAGGTATGTTGTGTACAATATCTTGAGAAATAATTGGAAATATTCCAAATGTATGTCATCATACTATTTTCAAAGTATGTTCAAAGATATACAACAAAAAAAGAGATGTCTGCAACTTAGATGTAGTAATTTCTGAGTAACCCCCCCCCCCCCAAAAAAAACACAAAATATGACCTGGACAGGATTAATGGCACCCTTCACAAATATTTGGTTGGCAGTGATGATAGCCTCCAAACATTTCTTGTAGCCATCTATAAGTTTCGTACATCTGTGGGCTGGTAGTTTCTCCCACTCTTCAACTGCGATTTGTTCCAGCTCACGAATATTTCCAGGATTCCTTTTACCAATATATGATTTTCAACTGATTTCAAAGATTCTTAATTGGATTGAGATCAGGACTCATTGCTGGCCACTTTAATACAGTCCCTTTATTCCTTTCTAAGCATTCTTTTGTACTTTTGGATGCATGTTTTGAGTCATTCTCCTGCTGAAGGACCCATGACCTTCGACCCAGATCTAGCTTTCTGACATTAGGTAGCACATTTTGCGCCAAAATACCTTGGTAGTCCTCTGACTTCATGACTCCTTTAATACGTTCCAGGCCTCCAGTTCCTGAGGCAGCAATACAGCCCTACGACATTATGGAGCCTCAACCATATTTAACTATAGGAAGGGTGTTATACAGGCAAAGAAATGAAGCTTATATGGAAAAAATGTATCACTGGTCTGCATTGCCAAAGAGCTCAAGTTTGGTTTCATCTGTCCACAGAACATTTTCCCAGAAGAATTATGGTTTCTCAAGATGGGTTTGGGCGAAGATCAGGCATGCCTTTTTATGTCTGTCTTTGAGTAGTGGGGTCCTCCTTTGCCTATGAAGTCCTGCTTTGTTTAGCATGCGGCGTATGGTACGGGTTGAAACCATCACTCCAGATTGCTCCAGATCAGCCTTGAGCTCTTTGAATGTTGATGTGGTATTCTTCCAACAGTTTGCACTAACCTTTGAAGACTTCTTGGATTAATTTTCCTCTTCCCAACATGTCCTGGGAGGTTCCTTACAGTTCCATTAGCAGAAAACCTTTTAATAACATTGCAAACTGTAGACACAGGAATCCCAAAGTCTTTGGAGATGGTCTTGTACCCCTTTGAAGTTTGATGTTAGGTGGTGATGGCTTTTCTGACTGTCTCAGGCAGCTCTTTTGTCACCATTGTGAAAATGGAACAGGGAGTGAATGTGGCCATTTTAAACATTAGAGCTATCATTCATTGGTTGACTCAAATCGTGTGAGTACTGACAGTTGATCACAGGTGCGTCTAATTTTACTGCAGTGAGAATGTGGTTCTTCCTTTCAAATTGATTTGAATTGTTTATAAGGATGCCAATAATCATGTCCTAACAATGAACCACTCAAGAGGTGAAAAATCAATCATCAAAAACAAACCACTTCAAAAATCCCCTGTAATAAACTTTTAATTTCGGACTATTTGCCTCGAGAACTGACAAGCTTTCAGGCGTAAATCCATTCATCATCATGTTGAAGATGGTAGTTTGTGCTTGGGAATCATTGTAGATGGTGACGAGGATTTACTGTGGCAAACTACCATCTTCAACATGATGACGAATGGATTTACGCCTGAAAGCTAAGTTGGTGGTTTCTCATTCATTTACTAGTTAGTGCCTCGTCATTATTGCTTTTGTCAGTTCTCGAGGGATTGGCTTGATGCCATTCTCCCTTGAACATAGCTTGATGTGGTTAGAGAACTGTGAATAGTGGGTTCACATCATATAAAAAGAATAAAAAGGATGTTTTGTTTCAGAAGGAAGTTTTTCCTCTTGGCAAATAGTCCGATATTAAAAGTGAAGGGGTTTGCTTTTGATGAATAATCATGTCCTGGCAATGTCCTAGTTTTTATACTATTTCCAACTATTTCCTTTTTTAATTGGTCTTGTTTTATTTGATTCTTTTGTATGTCAAATATGTTTGCATATGTAGTGCAAAGCATTTCACTGGCCACTTTTTTTAGGAGATATTGGACATTAAGGGGTTGAACTGTAACAGTGCCAAAAATGTTGACCACCAACTGTATGGATAAGCAAGTTTTATAAGTACACTGCCTCCTGGTGAGCATAACTTACTTTTGCTATCTGCCCTATTTTTAGAGGTAAGCAAAAATCCAAACTTTGACACAAAAGTATCTCAGTACTATGATGGGGGGCAGGGGAGGAGAACACTTAGTCTAATCACCATGTGTTTTTTAAAGCTTAGCAGACCAGAAGCTTAGTTCCTAGAATGGTGCCATCCATAGATCATCCTCTTCATCACCTCCAGTGGCAGAAATTCAAATTGAGGGCTCTCAAGCAAAATATCTGTAAGGACCCCCAGATCGGGGGGAAATCCACCTCAGAAGATATGGGAATGATTATAAATGGGTCCCTCTTTTTCTCTGGGTACTCTTGCACCATAGGGACAGCTTGATCACCTTGCTTGTTCTGTAACAGATAGTAGATCTTAATTCTAGGAGGAACAATCTCTGGTAGCATTTTGAGTACTTCCAAATAGTACTTCCTCCATATCTCTGCTGGCATGGTGGATCTTGAAAATTGAGGAATCTGAAATCACACTGCCTTGTGTGGTCTTCCAGGGTCTCCAGTTTGCTTTGAATGGCAGCATTGATCTTTGTCTTGGCTACAATGGAGACATGGAAGGATTCCAACAGTTCGTTCAGGACAGCATTGTCCCCAGCATGTTCTACCAGAGTTTTGGCCCCATTTCCAATTCTGGATTGCAGATCCACAGAAAAATTGGGTAAATCTTTAATGGAGGAAGTTGCTGACCTCTCCAGTAAGGTGATGGCAATACAGTAGCCATCAAAATCGCCACAAGCTGCTTCTTCGGGACATTTCCCTGCTTTGCTACTGTGCAGATTGGAAAGAATGAGAATCAAAGTCTTCCTCCTACCATGTTATAGCCTACAGAGCATAAAGCCACCTCAATAGAGCATCCCAGGAGAAATTCTGTGACCTGCTGGTAGATTTAGGCTGACCCCCAACAGTTTGCAAGCTGCAAGTTGGGAAGGGGGGAAGGGGGAGGGGAGAGTCATCAAATGCAACTCTCCATCGAATACCCCCTTATGCCACTGCCTCAGAGGGTCCAATGATCATCCCAATACATAGATCCTCGAGCAAATGATCCTCTGGGTTGAGTCCCTTCAGGTACAGTAAGGAAGCCATACCTGCTTCTCCTGCAGCGGACACAACTGAGGCTGGCAAATCAGAGCTGTGGAACAAAAAAATTGGCATGACATAGAATAGGGTTGCCAGCTGGCTCCAGATGTGCCAGACAGACTTGATCCAGTCCTGGATTTACCCCATTGCGTGCAGGAACATGTAGTTCTGATTTCTCCATTGCATTCCATAAGAAAAGCAGGACTACATGTCCCTGCATGCAATGAGGTAAACCCAGGACTAGATCAAGCCTAGATCTATCTTGTCCTTTCCACATTAGCGCTTGGAGCCAGAAAGATGAAATAGAAGATCGAAAAATATCTGGAAACTCCAGCATTCTGTGCAAACAGATACTCGGTCCAAAACATACCCTGACCCCACCAAAGATCGCAGCATGGCAGGCAGCAGGCTGCCTGTGGGGATCCCCCATGAGCAGCAGAAGAAAAGCCCCTTCCATCTGCTCCTGGGAGATCAGATCTCCGCAGGCAGGTAGGAAGGGTCTTTGCAATGTTCCCAGCCGGCAGGCAGCAGTCTGCCCATGGGGATCCCATCCCTCGTGAGCAGAAGAAAATCTACGATCGCGGCAAAGACCCTTCCTGTTTGCGAACA
Organism: Ichthyophis bannanicus; assembly: GCA_033557465.1. NCBI lineage: Eukaryota > Metazoa > Chordata > Amphibia > Gymnophiona > Ichthyophiidae > Ichthyophis > Ichthyophis bannanicus. Next base: position 828,364,588 of record CM066035.1, read on the forward strand.
GGAAGGGTCTCTGCCTGTGGGGTGGGGCTTAGGCACAGTTAGAGTGGAGCTAGGGCCCCCCCAAGGAAAAGCTCTTCCATCGCCCCTGCTCCAAGATACAGCTGATAGACTCTTGCTCTTTTTTGTAGTATTACTAATGATATTGGGTTTGCTAAAGGTTCTAAAATAGAAAAACTACCCAAAATATAATTCCACAGATTGGAGGATTCCCTGGTTTCTGTGGCTCTCTGCCCTGGTCCCTTTTCCTCACCCCAGGCTTGTTCTTTGATTTATCTTGAGCTAAAGTCTGCTCTTAGGAATACCAACCCAGTGATGCATGCTTTTTCTGTGCTCTTTTGACTCTCTGCCCCTTCCCCTATCTACCCCAAAAATTGAGATGTCAGGCAGGACTGCCAAATGCCCAAAAGCACATGTAGGGAATGTTGCTTATCCCATGGTCACCAGACAGAAGACTATTGTGTTAATGTGTGCTAACACCATTAACTTATGTTCTTAGTAACTAGGTCCTTTATGTAAAATGGGTTCTGTATTAATGCCATTAACACACTAGCACTGTTAGTAACTCTGACTGAAGCAGTCTGTGATAGAGCCAGGGAATAGAACTGAGACGCAGTTACACAGGGTAGAGGAAAGACTTGAACTCCTGTCCCAGGATGACTTCTGAATCAGATTCCAATATTTTGTCACTCAACCATGGTGCCTGGAGGGATGGTTGGGTGTTTCTACTTAAAGGTTGGAGAGAAATACACACAGGGTATCTGATTTGTGTTCTTTTCTCTTTCTCTCTCTCTCCTACTGCCCCAAAAATATCCAGCATGCAGACTACACGATCAGCACAAGCAATGCAAACTCCAACTCAACGTCGGGGGTCAACTCACACAGTGCCACAGTCAATTGTGCTCCCCAAGGCAGGACAACAGCGGCGGTCCAAGCATCATCCTGACACTGCAGAGAAGGGACGGTCTCTGAGGCCCTGCCACAGAACTTTCTGTATTTTGACAGAAGCTCCCTTTCAACTAAGGGCACCTGCTTACCTGCTCAGGGTTACATTAAGGATGCTGGAGCTGAATGGTCCCTTTGGGACCCTCCGGGAATGGGGCGGGGAGGAAGGAGGGGCACTTTAATAATTATTTTTTCATTCTTGCTGACCTAGTCCTTCTCAAAATCTCCAAGTCTGAAATTACTTAGGAATTTTCAGGCCTCAAAAATAAAATAAAATAAAATGTAACCCCTGCCCCTCCCCAGGTCATTTAGAGAGAACTGAAACTACATTTTGCAGAAATACATTGGTGCATTTTTTTCATATTATTGTGTGAGAGAAAGATATAATCTGATGGGATTATTCTAAACTATGTATTTTTATTTTTTTTAAATGCCCTGCAGTTGTTTTTTAAAGCTTCATAACACAGTTGGGTAGAATTTTTGACTTTAGAGGAGGGTTTTTTTTGCTGCAGTTGCCAAGGGAGGGAAGAGGGAGTAAGAGACCATGAGGAGGCAGTGCTGAGAAGGTCCCCTCCCCCCATCCTCGCTTAGGGCCACCATCCGAGAGTCCCTAAAGCTCCCTGGAGTTGCAGTATTGAGGTCAAAGATCACTGGACAGTATTGGCAGAACTGGACCATAGACCTCGTGCTTGGTGTGTTGAATATAAGTGCAGAAATAATCCTTTCTTCCTTCAAGAAAAAGACCTGTGTGGAGGAGATAGAGGGGAGCAATGTGTCCCTCACCCCAGGAAATGACCATTTGGATCAGTGGTGCTGGAACCCCTGTAGTGTAGACCTACCAGCTGGCTCCACCTTTGACAGACTAGAGGGATCCAGTCATGGTTTTACTCCCTAGGGTGACTTTGGCTTTTCTCTGGCATTACGAGTCGATGTGTGGGATGAAAATAAAACCAGACCTGGATCAGTCTAGTTGAAAAATCAGTCTGCTTCCCCAGTTTGTGGAGAAGGTCAAGGTGACCAGCTGAGACTCTGTGCTCCTTGAAGGGAGTTGGAGGCTGCAGGTCAGGGGACGTTTGTGTGTTGGGCTCTTTGCTGCTGAATTTGTTTCGTCTTTGTTCCCAAAGCTGCTTCGATTGTGAGTTCTAGTAGAATTTTCTCAAGGTCAGCTGCTGTCTGGACACTTGCTCTGGCCCTAGAGATACGGGTCAGGGTCTCTGAGGCAGAGCTCCCTAGGGGATTGGCTATTCATGCTTCATCATGTAGTTGCTCATTTGGAGACATTTTGAGAATGTTCCAGCCAGCAGCCAGACATCATTGTCAGCTCTGCTTACAGTACAGCACTAGACCAGGTCTATGGAGAATATCCCTAAAATATGTCAGTAGCCGATAACCCCAGGTGCCTGCAGCCCATTCTGATCGCAGCTCACCTGCCCAGCTCCATCCTCAGATGGTCTTTATTAACAGCGGTGATGCAGACTTCTTGGGGTGGCATGGACTCTGAGCCATTGCAGCTCCCCCCAGCAATGTTTTCTCACATTGAGAACCCGCCACTGTTGTGCAGTTTCATACTCATGACATATTGTAATAAAAGAAAAACAATTAAATTCTGGACTCACCAGATGTTTAAGATTTTATAGTGTTTGGAGTTTTCTAAATGTGTATGTGTGCGTGCATGGGAAATCTGTGCAATTTAAAAAATATATTCTTACAGAATAAAGAACCATTTCTAGTCTTGTCTGATACAGGGCCACAATAACACCTAGAAATGGGGGATGGGGGGTGTGTGTCAATATTTCACATCTTAAATTCTTGTCTTCCTAGCGGCAGCAGCACCTTAAATATTTGTCTGCATCTCTATCTGTATCTTAGTCTGCCTCAGTGACAGCAAAAAACAGCGCTCTGTCACTTCAAAGGACTTCTACATTTGTTTGAGGTATACTTTCACTGTACGATGTATCTGTTAAATTTCTTATGAAATGTTCAGCAGGGCTTCCACCTACAGATACTGACTAGTACAGATCAGGGGAAAGGAATGGAGCAGCCATGGTTATGACGCCCGCTTCAGTTCATGGTACACCCTTACAGTGATAACAGTCCCCTCTCACTTCCCTGTCATTCCACTGGCTCCATTCTGCTGTAAAGCTTTGCCCTGCAGAAATCATTTTCAAGTGCTGGTATATTTTACTAGCTATCACAGAGTTTCTCATCTTGCTGTGCTGCAGAAGCTGGTCTCCCTCTTCAGTGGTTTAGCCATCGTGCATAGTGACCTGTAGCTGAATTGTTCTGATAGATTAGCAAGACAGAACTACTTGAACAGTTTTAAGCTCTTATGGTGGTCAGCATCTTTTTTTAAACACTGGTCACCAAGGCTAAATTAAACCTGGATATTTGGCGCCAGTATCTATGCTTGGGTGTTGAATATCCATATTTTGCAGTCAGCAATAGCACTGCCTGTATAGCAACGAGATTCAGTGCCGTTATGCGGAAAGTCATTTCAGCCAGGCTTTTGCTGTCTGATGCTATCCAGATAACTTTCTGCTTTGCCCCCATTCCCCGCCCGGCTAGTGCTGAGGCAGTCAGAAGAAATATTCTGTTGCACTATCCATATAGTGCTGCTCAATATTCCTCTCATCAGCACTTCTTCAGTTCGAAGGTGCTGCTGGCTGGATAAATGCTTTTGAAAATTGACCCCTTGGTATTTTAAAGCTCTGAAAAGGTCTAAGCAGCTCTGAACCTCCTGGAGAGTAAAGTCAAGTCTTCTTCCTGCTCCTGGCATCTGAATGACCATTGTCCAAAGCTACTTCCCTTTATCTATTGCATCTGGTTGCGTTTCATCTCCAGGAACAAGCAGGAATGAGTCTTCACATATGGGTACGTCGGTACCAACGGAGTCTGTGCGGGAACGCTTCCCAGCGTCCAATCAAGAGCTTTTGGAAGCATCCCAGCACGCCTGCGTGCTGCCTTCCCGCCTTTCCCAACTGCCTCTCCTCAGTTTTTGTTTTTCCACGGAGCCGGCAGGATGTCCTCCTGTCACCACAGAAAATTCTTGTTTTATTTCTTTAGTTTTCTTGTGGTCGCGGCTGTCTTCCCGACGCCACCGGTACCGCCGGTATTTTCTTTTCTTTTCTTTTCTTGTAAAATCTTCCTTTTCCACGGGATATTTTTTCTTCATAGTGTCCCACGGTCTCTTAGGCCTTTTAGGCCTCTTCTTTTTCCTTCATGGAACTGCCAGACACTTTCTCCTAGAAATGTTCAGACTGTGGCGGTACAACTTTATTTTTAGACCCTCGAAGTCGGTGTCTAACCTGCTTGGGTCCTGACAACAGTTTGGTGAGAAGAGGTCTTCAACATCGAGGTTCCCTCGATACACAGTTGCCCTCCAACTTTGGGGCACCATTCCCTTCTTCTTCCACACAGGATCAGGTAACCCACAAACAGTCTGTTAAGACTAGCCAGTCCTCGAGCGGTAGGTCTCATGCACAGCATGTAGACGGCTCCGGCCTTGCCCTCGAGGGCCCACTGGCTTCAAAACCCCGGCGGGAGTCTTCGGTCTTCAAAGCCTATAAGGGGTTTCAGGTTGTTCCTGGGGTTCACCCCCCACAGAACATACCTAAGCCGTGTACGGTGGTGGCATCCGCTTCGAGCGGCGGTACCGATACCCTGGCATCGGCACTGGTGTTGGATGAAACACTCCTCACCAGGGATAGTAGTCTGGCGTCCTCGATGCCTTCGGGACCGGTGGATATTCTCCAGATTCACTTTCCATTATCGGTTCCAACACCGATACTACCACCGACGTCGGTACCCTCCAGACGTGCGTCGATAGCCTCGCTTCCTTCGATGCTGAGTCTGGAATCGATCTCCAGTCTGGAGGACTGGGTACCGACTCGCCTTGGTACCGGCTCTCGGCGGTACCGAAGGCTTGGTTCCGATGATTCGGATCCGCAACTCTCGGTTCCCCCGAGGCCGATTGAGTTGCCACTGGTTGACCTTCCTTCACTGGTATCAGACATGGTACCGAAGTCGGTGCCACTGTCCTCATTACCCTTACGGTCGGTGCCTTCCATGCTTCACTTATCAGGCTCTCTGCCCTCGATGCCGAGTTTGGAATCGATCTCTAGTCTAGAAGACTGGGTACCAATAGGTTTTGGTACCAACACCGATCGATACCGGTGCTTCGGTACCGAGGATAGTGGCCAGAGGTTTTCGGTTACCTCGGTACCGATTGAACTGTCACCGATGACTGCTCCGATGTCTTTGTCGGGCTCGACTCTGACATCGGTACCGGTATCGGCATTGGTACCGGTATCCACAGTAGCATCGTGGCCAACTCCTGCCATGCTTTTTTCAACAGGATCGCTCCATTCTATACCAAGCTTGGAGTCGATACCTGGCATGGACAATGTGGTAAGGACGGTTGCTGCTCCTGACAGCCAGTACCAGCAACCATCCCTTAAGCATTCCACACTGCACTCTGCAGGATCTTCTACTCCTATATATTTGGATAACTCTGTGGGTGCTCAGGCTAGTTCTTTAGATCTAACCTGTCCAAGGGAGATTCCTGTTTGGGATCCCTCTTTTCAGAGTTTCCTCCTGGATATAGCAAGATCTCTTGCCATTCCTATTCCAGGACATGATCCTGCACAAGGCTCTGTTTCTGCCAAAGCAAAGGACAACATAATGCTTCCTTTGCATCATTCCTTGCAGGATCTCCTTCTAGGAATGTGGGAAACACCTTTAAGGGTACCCCCACCTCCCAGGGCAACTGATCTCCTATATCAGGTGCCCCCCTCTCCAGGGTTTCAAAAGACTCAACTTCCTCATCATTCCATAGTAGTGGAATCAGCAATGAGGCAGGTAAAGAGTAAGAAAAAGCACTCTTCTTATCCGACAGGTCGTGAGTCTAAGACACTAGATGGATAGTGTTTTTTATATGAGTCTTTCTCTTGAGGAGGTCACAAAGCAATTACATCTTTTGACTCCTTTCCTTCCAGATTCCAGGAGTACAGACTATTCCTCACTGCTTAAGCATATCCAGAATATCTCTTGGTTTCTTTCTCGTGCTTCCCTAGACTCTTTTGAGTCTGTTAGCAGGACTTCTGCTCTAGCTGTAGGGGCACAACGTAGAGCCTGGCTCCAAGCTTCAGACTTGGACAAATGGGCACAACAACGGCTGGGACATACTCCTTGCACTGGAGAAAATATTTTCAACAAGGAGTCTTTACGTCAGGTTACTCAGTTGTCCACTGATTTACCTGTTCCTAAGGGTTGTTCTACACCTTCTTCTGTCCCAGTAGGTAATGTCCTACCAAACTTTCTTCCTACAGAAGAAGAGGGTTTTATTCCTCACTTGCCCATCATACAGATGTTCCCCAACAGGGGAGGCATCGTTCTGTTCTGAAGAATCCAACCTCTCACCAGGCTCAGCAAACCCAGCACCTGCAGGGTTTCTGATCAATCATCATCAGATGCTTGTGATTCTTGGGGTTAGAATCTACATTTGCTTCTTCTCAATAGAGGCAATCCACTGCTTCATTCTAAACCCTAGACATGGATCTCTTTCCAAAAGACATCCTTTTTTTTTTCTATATTTCTATGAGCTGTCAGGATGTTCATGCCTATAGGTCACAGGTTGCTCCTCTTTTTCCTGCTAGGGAAAGAGGTCTAACCATTATCAAATGATAGTTCCTGTGCCAGCATGTATTTTTCCTTTCTATAGACTTCCTACGTCGTAAGTCTTCTTCAGCTCCATTCTCTTCACCCTCTTACCAAGTTTTTCCTCTGTAAGAGCGGAATTACTTACTGGGAGGCTTTTTCTTCAGCCTCTCTAGTTTTCTCACTTTCCAGTGCGGAGTTTTCCTCTCTGAGTTACCTCCTCTATTTCAGTCTTGCTTTGGGGCAGCTTATCAGACATGTCCAGAGTTTCCTACTCCTGTTCTGTCTGTTCTTTCTGTTTTGAACAGTAAGATTCTTTCTGCTGTCTTGCTAGCAGCTGCCTATGCAGGAGCCTTAATGTTTGGACCACTGGTTCTTGTCCACAAACAACCAGATTTGTCCTCCACTAACATTCTGTCTAGCCTTAGTAGTGGCTCTAAGTCAGTGCTTTTATCTCTCTTGGAGATTATCTCACTACAAGCTTTCTGGATTGTCTTCTATTTCTGCCATCTCCATTCTCCTGGGTTTGGCAGCATAGTTGGCAGAGATACTGGCTCTCTAGCAGCCAGTTCTATCTCCTCATTCTCCTGCATCATGCTCTCTGCAATTACAGAGAAGCTTTCCACTATGGGCCCTTGCTAGAGAGCATGGGTTTTTTTTTTCTCCAACAGCTATCCTAGCTGGTTAGAAAAGGCTTTTCAGTCATGTCTCCCATGACTAGAAGGTTCTCCCTTCTTTTACTATCTCCTTTTTGATATAAAGGACATAGGCCTTCTTTTACGTGAAAGCTCAAGGAGTTGCCAGTTCCCTGCTTTGGTCCATAGCATTCCCAATCAGGGATATGCTCGTCCTCATGGTAAGAACGCATGATACTTTTGCCCTTAAGCAGGTCAGCATGGTATCTCATCTCTAGGCGTCTTCTGTCTACTTACCATGCTAGAGTCCTGGAAGACTCGGGACTTGCTGGCTGCACATTGATATTATCCTCTGTTTTTCACGTAATAGTCCTGGTTATTTTTCACTAGCTATCATTCTTGCAGATCATGACCAGGAGGAATAGATTCTCTATATGTCTTCTCAAGTAGGTTCCACCTCCTTGTTATTAGATGAATCTTTCCTCTCCACATATCCTATGTGAATACCGTGCTGTAGGCATATCTCTGTCTGTTTAATTGCAGACACCCATATGTAGGCCTACATATCCATATTTATTTTTTGTGTGTATTTTGTGCCCTTCCATATCTCACTATAGATATATTCTTATATGTCTATCTATATATCTCTCTCTATATCTCTCTCTCTCTTTCTCTCTCTCTCTCTCTCTCTATATATATATATATATATATATATATATATATATATATCTGTCGAGATATTTTATTATAGATAGATAAGTATGTGGATACATATCTATCTCACTGTCTATCCTCATATAGCTATATGATTCTGACAGAGGGGCTTTACCCATACCTATGCTATCTAGCAGGTTTGGGGTCTACACACACAACCACTCCTGTGGTAGTCAACAATTTTTATACCATAACCTACGGGTTTAGGTACCTCTGAAGCTCTCCCTGCTCCAATATCTCTCCTAGCTTACCCCAGTTAGGAGAGACATTGTGGATCTTCAGTTAATCACAGGGCTTAACGCCTCAGGCATTTGTCCTCTTTTTTTGGGATACAAGGGGTTCCCATACCCTTTCTCCCCACAAGGACTCTGCCTGTTTGTCCAAATCGGTTAGCTTTTCTCTTTTTGCTCCTAAGAGTGAGTCACTCTGCCGCCAAAAGAGTTAAGTTTGTGTCTTAAAGCCTTCCGCTGAAGGCCCACCGTTTTTGTACTACCCCAGTTTTTCCTACTGGGGTTACCTGTTACCTTTCAGGATTCTGACCTCCACTGTTTTTCCTACAGGTTTATTACCTCCACTTACAGTGAGGTCCTCTTCAAGGTTCCTCTACTGGGTTTCCCAGTAGATCCATGAACCTCTATACTTCTGTGAAATCCTGTCAGGGGAGGTCCATATTGCAATCTTCTTTGCAATATCATTTACAATCATCATCCACACATGGACTCCTCCTCTGCAGTCCTATGCTAGGTTAGCTGTTCCACAGCATCCTTCTTTCCTCAACTCCTACCCTCCATCCTCAGGATGCCTGGTGTTCTGGGAGATAGCATGTTCCAACCTATGACATGCTGGGACTCCAGGCATCTCAGCTTGGGAGTCCCCATATGTGAAGACTCATTCCTGCTTGTTCCTGGAGATAGCACAGTTACTTACCTGAAACAGGTGATCTCTGGGAACAGCAGGAATAAGTCTTCACAACCCACCCACCTCCCCAGGAGTTGTATCTCTATCTTTCCTTTCCTCTCTCTCTCTCTTTGTCTCAGCTTTAAAACTTAACTGAGGAGAGGCAGTTGGGAAAGGCGGGAAGGCAGCACGCAGGCGTGCTGGGATGCTTCCAAAAGCTCTTGATTGGACGCTGGGAAGCGTTCCCCTGCAGACTCCGTCAGTACCGACGTACCCATATGTGAAGACTTATTCCTGCTGTTCCCAGAGATCACCTGTTACAGGTAAGTAACTGTGCTTTCTTTTACTCGTCCTGCAATGAGAGCACGCCTGAGGCTTCTACGATGTGTGGTTATTTCTGACTGCTTTTATCATAGTTCATCACAAGACAAAGACCCCTGAGGAGGGTATATTTTCATTTATAAAATCTTATGAGACTTTAATAAAATCATTTTAAAAACAATAGCAACTTGGGTGGGTCTCAGGACCCTGCCTGTGCTCTGCGATGCAGAAGATCCCGTAGGGCTGGTTGGGCTTCATGGAGGTGGTGGACCAGGATGAGAGAGGGAGGAAACAGCTGCTGCTGCTACAGTCCAGCAATGGCTTTGAAGGTGTACCTCAGAGGTGGTGCCCCCCCCCCCCAGCTCTTAGATCCCCTAAACCATAGTGGAATATTGACAGAGAAGGGGGACAGGGAGCGGCAGAAACTGCAGAGGATAAAAAGACCAAAAGACAGTCTCCTTTTAGTCCTTGCTTTCATTGTTTACTGACAGATCCCTCTTTACATTGCCCTCTAAATCCTTTAATGTGTAAGCAACTTAATGCTGCCTCTTGAATCAAACCCTCTGCTTTGTTGAGTGGCGTTTGCACTGATGTATTGCTTCAGGTTGCTTGGAGTTGCCACCATGTAGTGCTTGTGAGAATTATATCTACTGCACAGCCCAGAGTCATGTGAGCAGATCTTGTCCCAAATCAGCTGGCTTATTGTAAAATGATTGACACATATCAGTCTATATTCAAAGGCTATTATGCATTAACCAGCAGCCAGTGAATGCATAATTTGGCCTACTTATAGATTTTTGAAAAGATAAACAGATAGGGCCCGATTCTGTCCTGGACGTAGATCCCCTCTGTGCGTCCAGTCTGAACCCTGTGGGATCAGAATTGCGAACAGTTCTGCACATACGGGCTGGGACAGCGATTCAGTCCAGCTTGCACTTGCAGTACTGCACCTGGCTAACTTGGTTAGGGCTTTTAAATGGAGCTACGGCACCATGCTTCATGTTGCCATGGCACTGTGGCTCCATTTAAATGCCGTGATGCCGGACGCCCAGTTAAAGTGTCTATTCCCCGCAGCCCAACCACTGAACCGGCCTCCTAAGGCTAGGGTCGGGCTGCAGGGAATAAACCCTTGCCCCCCCCCCCACCCCATCCATGTCCCAGCAGCTTAGAAAAAAAATGTCCAGGGAAGTTATTCCACCTCGGTGGTGGAATAACTTCCCTGGACATTTCGCTGGCCCCGGACGTACAAGGTCAACATTAGAATCAGCCCTGTACATCCAGGGCTGGTGACAGCCCACTCTCTGGCCCCGGGCCGCCCATTCCCCACCCCGTCTAACTTCCCCACACAACCGGTGAGAAAGTTATTCGGGGGTAGGTGAAGCCACAAATAGCGGAGATGGACGTCCCATCGAGCCATCCATCTCCACTATTCGTGGCTCAGAATAACCCCCATAGAGGGTTATTCTGTTGCCCCTTCCCACCAGGTCTAGCTTCCCTCCGGTTATACAGGGAAGCTAGATGGGGCGGGGAAGGGGAGGATCAGGGGCGGTGTTAGGGCGGGCAGTGGGCGGTCACCAGCCCCAGCCGCACAGGGCCGATTCTAATATTGGCCCTGTACGTCCGGGGCCGGTGACCTGATTGGGGAAGTTATTCCACCTCAGAGGTGAAATAACTTCCCTGGACGTTGGGGATCGGCGGACCCAGGGCCAGGAAAGGGTGGCAGGGGGCAGAGAGCATTCCCCGCAGTCCGACCCTGGCCTGGGAGGCCAAATCGGGGGTCAGGCTGCAGGGAATAAACTGTTTGTTCCGGCGGCTGACATCGTGGCTTTTAAGTGGAGCCACGGTGCCATGGCAACCGGACGCCATGGCACTGCAGCTTCATTTAAAAGCCCTGACTGAGTTAGTCGGGCAGTGCCTATATGTGCAGGCCGGGCTGAATCGCAGTCCCGGCCTGCACGTACAGGCCTGATCGTGATTCTGATCCCACGGAGCAAGAAGTGCCCTGCGGGCTCAGAATCACGACCCCCTCTGTACATCCGGTCAAACCGGATTTACAGAGGGGGTGTACATCCAGGATGGGATGAGCCTGATAATGCCAGGCCATTTAAATCACTAAGTGGCCTGATAACCATACATTTGTGGGACAAGGTGAAGCTGGGCCCAAAAATTATCTGTATTGTAGCAGCAAAGCGCAGACAAACCAATGATACCAGGAGTCTGTTCAGAAGGTCCAAATCATTTATTTGTGCACAAGTCTCAAGCAAGGCAATTTCACACTGTCCTCCTCTCTCTTCTGGGGAATTTCCTTCTTCTCCTCCTTCTATCTCCGCTTCTGACTCACTTTTTACGTCCTCCACTTCTCCTTCCACTAATTCTCCCTCTCTCTAGGAGGAGGGCCGGGGGTTGGGTCCCGCCTTGGCTCTGGCCGTCTCTGGGGTTCTGGGGCAGGACGCCGCTGGGCTACCCTTACTGGACCTGGGGTTCGGGGCTGCCTGAGGACTACTTCTGGGGAATCAGGATCTGCCAGGATGGGTTTCTTCGTGACTTTCTTATCCTGCTCTTTCATTCTAGGCTGTTCCGTTTTAAAAAGGATGAGGGTTTCACCTAGCGAATTCCCATGCCAGGCTACTCGGCTCTTCCTTGAGAGTTGATCATGCTCTCTTACCAATTCCCAATATCTCGAGATTACAAATTCCAATGGCAGTACTGCTCTTTCTATTTCTGTCTAGACCCAAAATCAAAACTATACTCACCGGATCCGGTCCTCAAACTTCCCAAGCAGGCGCATGAGTTGGACCTCGGACTCCCCTCACTCGGGTTCGAGGCGTTGGCTCCAACCGGGCCCGGCACCCGCCGAGGTCCGACCAGCTCCCTCCGATACAAGGGACCGGTGGCGCCAGGGAGCGGCCCTCGTCGGAAGGGCGCGATCCCGGCAGGACCAAGCCTATAGAGGCGGAAAGTCGTGGTATATTGCCCTATATACACTTTGATTCCACAACTTCCCGGCCAACGCACCAAGGAATATGTAGCAGCAGATAAGCATGCAATAAATAAATCCAGGAGTCTTTTCAAGGATCCAAGCCAGTTTAATGTGCACATGGCTCAAGCAATAAGCAATTTCAAAATGGCTGAGCAATGGCTTCTAGTAAAACAACAACTTTTATAGCTTTCTTGTCCATTCTAAGCATAGGCAAACTTTTCATTGGTCCCAGTACCCCTCTCACCCATCTATTGGTCCCGGTACTGATATGGCTACCCAATCGGGACTCTGGTCTGGGCCCAGCACCTGGTTGCCCCCCTTCTAGTCCCAATTACAATGGTCAGTGTCTCCAACTTGTTACTTCTCTCCTCCAAGGTCGCTGAGCTTGTTAAAACATATGGGAAGCAGAGGCACTGTGACCTTGCTCTCTGCAGAGTTAATTAATTCCATAGAAGCATAGCACACCTTATCAGTACCAATTAAACTTGTTTTTCTTCTATTTTCCAAGTTTCGTTTCTGCTTAGCTATGTTCAGTTAAACTGAGTTAAGTTTCAATTCTATGGTGTCATCATTCAGGGGGTTTTCATTCCTCTGGGCCTAACTACAGGCTTCAGTTACAGGTCAAGCTGCTCAGGCCTGTCTGCTTAGTTCAATTAGCATGGATCATAGGCCGTCGCCTACCACAGTATAGCAGTAATTGAATAAAAACAAAACAGGAAAATAAGGTGGTAACTTTTTCTTTGGACTAATTTAATACATTTTTGGACTAGCTTTTGAAGGTTCAAACTAGTTACTGTCCTGAGCTGAAGAAGAAGGTTTTAACCTTTTGAAAGCTAGTCAAAAAATGTATTAAGTTAGTCCAATAAAAAGGTATTACCTTATTTTCCTTTTTCTGTTTTATTTAGCTACCAGTGAAATGGACTAACACGCCAACCACATTGTTTTATCCTGGTTAGCAGTGGCATTCAGCCACTATCTGGATAATGTATAGTGTTTTCTGTAGACCTAAACTAAATGGATAGTTCCAGTGCAGTCATTGCACTATCCATATCATCAGTATCGCTACCTATACAGATAGTTGTGCTGAATATATGGATTTCGTTAAACATCGGCAATGGCATTTATGACAACGCTGACTGTATATTGACACCCATAGACATTTTTTAGCAAGCAATTTAATTTCTCCAGTTTGACTATGTTTATAACACGTCCCCAGTGGGGTTAGATGGTGGGGAGTAATCCCCTTCCATACTAGACAGGTTCTCAATTTCATCCGAAAGGCTGAGATAGGACTGTCCTTATCTCACAACTCGGACACTATATTTTAACTAAAAAGGCTGAGAAGCGATCTTTGCAAAAAATTAACATTTAGGGGGTTATTTACTAAGGTGCGTTAATGTTAACGCATGTTGATTCACCATTAATGCATGTTATTAGTAACTAGATGCCATTGAATAAAATGGGACCTGCGCCAACACAATATACGTTATGGTGCATTAACGCATCTTAATGTTAGTACACCTTAGTAACTAGCCCCCTTAATTGGTTAGCTGGATAATTAATTTTGCTGTGCAGGAGAACAGGGTCCCATGCTTAATTTTTTTTCTCTTAATGGTAAGTTATACAAATGTCCAGAGACCATGGTAACTGTGATAAGGAAGCTTATCATAGCTCAGGAAGGAGCTATAGAAAAGGTGAAGTGACTCTGAACAAGCAACCTGTCAGTTCTGGTAGAAATAAGAAAACAGAATTTTGCCATAAAAGACTACCAGTCCCAGAATGCACCAGGTTTCCAGCAGCCATTAGAGGAGCTGAAGTGAGGAAACGTGTGTTCAATCAGGAGGGCTATGAGGTAATCCCCAAGCACTCATCTCAAAGGGCAGGGCCTGATTCAGCACAGCTGCGCTGTGCTAGGGTGGAGCACTCATCTAAGCAGAATAAAGGTAGAGTTTATTCTACAGAGAATCATCCTCTTCCTCAGATTCATCTTGGACATCCTCATCTTGGACAGCTTTATCATCTGGAGGATCATCAGAAGCCGAAGCCAGAGCGGACGGACAGAGAGGGCAAGAAACCCTTTGGAAGAAAGAAGAGAAAAGCTTTTGGGAGGTCTAAAGGAGTCCAGAGCAGTACGTATACTGGAAGGCATTCCAAAGGCAAGCTTACACCATTGGACTGTGGAAAGCCAGAGGAATGGTGCTGCAGAGCTAGGAATCTCCAGACGGTACCTGTGAGGGAGACGGCTGCACTTGGAAGGGACCCTAGGACCCGTGCCAGAAGGTATGTGAAAAGAGATCCAGTGTCCAGGGATCTGGATTGGAAGGCTGGACATAAGAACTGGACTACATACTGGCCAGGCTATTTAGAGAGGAATTCTAACAGCAATGAAAGCTCAGGTATGAACACTGATCTATGCCCTAGCTATATCCTTGAAAGACAGCAGGGAAACAAGTATTCTCCTGAGAGTGCTCCATTGAGAAATTCCTCTGTGCCAATCCATGATATTGAACCCATGATTGTTGAAGAAGGGGGAAAGGTTATAGATCCAGGCTGTGAATACATGGATTGCTCTCTGTCTAAACTCCTTTGGTAATTTTCTGTTACAAAGTACAACAACCATCACAAAGAAATACAAACTTGTTCTTTAATCTACTCAGAAAAGCTTCTGAGTAGGATTTTGAGCCACGCAGTAGAAAGCAAGCCAGCTAAGGGGGTTTCAGCTGGATAACTGCTAGCAATTGAGCCTTACCTAATTGCTTGTGAGCTCTGAGGAAATCACTTCTGAGTCTATGTGTGAAGATATAAGAAGTTAACCTGAAAAGAACAGTTTTTCCCTACTTTGTGGGTTTTGTTTGTTGATTAAAGCACTGCTAAGAAAATATTAGCTAGAGCCTACAGAAAAGACCAGTTTGTTACCAACCAGGTCTTTATTCTTTTGATTTGATTGCCTGACAAGTTCAGCTGTTGTTTTCCTGATTTTGTTTTTCTAAGTTTAACACTGAAAGCAAGTATCCTGTTTTATGTGCTACCAAGCATATCTGTGTTGGGAGAAATAACCCCATAAATAAATATCTTATTGGCTTTACCCTCAAGCACAACTAATTATTGTGAACGGCTGTGTCTGGTGTGAATGGACTACATTTCCCACAATCCCTTGCAAATCATATTAATATATGCCTTTGCCAAGACTGTGAACATTCTCACTCAGGCACCCGTCTGACAGTAACCCAATAGATGAGAGCAGACAAACACCAGTGAATCCATCCCTTCTACCCAGATATTTAAGTCCAGTTGATCAGGGGCAGCTCTATAATGAGGTGAAGTGAGACAGCTGCCTCAGGTGGCAAAGTTTTGAGGGTGGCAAAAAATGCCCCCAAAACAGCTGACTCACTTTGCCTTCAAAAGTTTGAAAAAAAACCCCTAAGCACTTAGGTTGCTGCTGCTGCCGAGTCTCCTTTTCGTCAGCGGCAAACTCACCCTCTCCTTTTCCTGGAAGCCGTGGCTCCCTGCCTCTTAGAGAACTGCGGCTGTGCTGGTGATCTACAGTTTAAGTAAAAGCGAAAGCAGTACAGAGCCTTCCCACATCTGTGAAGACCCCGTGCAGCTGTGTCCCGCCCCCAAAGGAAGTTACATGTAACTTCCTTTGGGGACAGGACGAAGCTGCACGGGGTCCTTTGCAGAGGCAGGAAGGCTCCACACCAGTTTCAGTTTTATTTAAACTGTAGATCACCAGCACAGCTGCAGTTCTAAGAGGCAGGGAGCCGCAACTGCCAGGAAAAGGAGAGGGTGAGTCTGCAGCAGGGGAGCTAACATGGGGGAAGGTGTGGGTTGGTAGCGGGCTTACACAGGGAGGAGGGGGCTGGAAGGAAATTGACATGAGGGGAAGTTGAGATCTGCAATGGGGCTGATGTGGGGGGTGGGAAGAGGGAGCTGGAAGGGAATTGACATGGGAAAAGTGGAATCTGCAACTGGGCTAAGACAGGGGGCTGGAACGGAATTAACATGAGGGGGAGGTGAGATCTGCAATGGTGCTGACATGCAGGGGAGGAGGGGGCTGGAAGGAATTGACAAGGGAAAGGTAGGGTCTGCAACTGGGCTGACATGGGGGGGCTGTAAGGAAATTGACAGGAGAAGGTGAGATCTGCAAAGGGACTGACATGAGGGGGCTGGAAGGGAATTGACAAGGGAAAGGTGGGGTCTACAACTGGGCTGACATGGGAGGCTGGAACGGGGTTGACATAAGGGGAAGTTGAGATGTGCAATGGGGCTGACATGGGGGGGAGGAGGGGGCTGGAAGGGAATTGACAAGGGAAGGTGGGGTCTGCAATGGGGTTGACACGGGGGAGCTGGAAGGGAACTGACATGACGGGAAGGTAAAATCTGCAACGGGGTTGACGAGGGAAGAGGGGGCTGGAAGGGAAGTGACAAGGGAAAGTAGGGGTCTGCAACTGGGCTGACACAGGGGCTGGAAGGGAATTTACATGAGGGGTATGTGAGATCTGCAATGGGGCTGATGGGGGAGGAGGGGGCTGGAAGGGAATTGACAAGAGAAAGGTGGGGTCTGCAATGGGGCTGACATGGGAGAAAAGGGGCTTGAAGGAAATTGACACGAAGGGAAGTTGGGGTCTGCAGTGGGAATGACATGGGGGAGGAGGGGGCTAGGAGGGAATTGATAAGGGAAAGGTGGAGTCTGCAACTGGGCTGCCACGGAGGGCTGGAAGGGAATTAACATGAGGGGGAGATGAGATCTGCAACAGGGCTGACATGGGGGGAGGAGGGGGCTGGAAGGGAATTGACAAGGGAAAGGTGGGGTCTGCAACTGGGCTGACACGGGGGCTGGAAGGGAATTGACATGAGGGGAAGTTGAGATCTGCAATGGGGCTGACATAGGGGGAGGAGGGGGCTGGAAGGGAATTGACAAGGGAAGGTGGGGTTTGCAATGGGGTTGACACGGGGGAGCTGGAAGGGAATTGGCATGACGGGAAGGTGAAATGTGCACGGCGGTTGACACAGGAGGGAAGAGGGGCCTGGAAGTGAAGTGACAAGGGAAAGGTGGGGGTATGCAACTGGGCTGACATGGGGGGCTGGAAGGGAATTAACATGAGGGGGGATGTGAGATCTGCAATGTGGCTGATGGGGGGAGGAGGGGGCTGGAAGTGAATTGACAAGGGAAGGTGGGGTATGCAATGGGGTTGACACGGGGGAGCTGGAAGGGAATTGCCATGACGGGAAGGTGAAATCTGCACTGCGATTGACCCGAGGGAAGGGGGCTGGAAGGGAAGTGACAAGGGAAAGGTGGGGTCTGCAACTGGGCTGACATGGGGGGCTGGAAGGGAATTAACATGAGAGGGGATGTGAGATCTGCAATGTGGCTAATGGGGGAGGAGGGGGCTGGAAGGGAATTGACAAGAAAGGTGGGGTCTGCAATGGGGCTGACATGGGGAGAAAGGGGCTCGAAGGAAATTGACATGAGGGGAAGGTGGGGTCTGCAGTGGGAATGACATGGGGGGAGGAGGGGGCTGGAAGGGAATTGATAAGGGAAAGGTGGGGGTCTGCAGCTGGGCTGACACGGGGGGCTGGAAAGGAATTAACTTGAGGGGGAGGTGAGATCTGCAACAGGGCTGACATGGGGGAGGAGGGGGCTGGAAGAGAATTGACAAGGGAAAGGTGGGGTCTGCAACTGGGCTGACACAGGGCTGGAAGGGAATTGACATGAGGGGAAGTTGAGATCTGGAATGGGGCTGACATGGGGGGAGGGTGGGGCTGGATTGGAATTGAGATGAGATGTGGGTGGGGTCTGCATTGGGGCTGACATGGGGAGAAGGGGGCTCAAAGGAAATTGACATGAGTGGAAGGTGGGGTCTGCAGTGGGAATGTCATGGGGGGAGGAGGGGGCTGGAAGGGAATTGATAAGGGAAAGGTGGGGGTCTGCAACTGGCCTGACACAGGGGGCTGGAAAGGAATAAACTTGAGGGGGAGGTGAGATCTGCAATAGGGCTGACATGGGGGTAGGAGGGGGCTGGAAGGGAATTGATAAGGGAAAGGTGGGGTGTGCAACTGGGCTGACACAGGGCTGGAAGGGACTTGACATGATGGGAAGGTGAGATCTGCTCTGGGGTTGACAAGGGGGGAGGGGAGAGGTGGGGGCTGGAAGGAATTGACAAGGGAAAGGTGGGGTCTGCACTGGGTTGACATGGGGGGAGGGGGCTGGAAGAGACTTGAAAAGGGAAAGGTGGGGTCTGCAACTGGGCTGACACGGAAGGCTGGAAGGGAATTGACATGAGGGGAAGTTGAGATCTGCAATGGGGGGAGGGGGCTGGAAGGGAATTGACATGAAGGGAAGGTGAGATCTGTAACGGGGCTGACATGGGGGGAGGAGGGGGCTGGAAGGGAAGGAATATGTGGGTTCTGCAATGGGGCTGACACGGGGAAGCTGAAAGGGAATTGACATGAGGGGAAGGTGAGATCTGCAACAGGGCTGACATAGGAGGTGGCTGGAAGGGAATTGACAAGGGAAAGGTGGGGTCTGCAATGGGACTGACATGGGGGTGGGGGCTGGAAGGGAATTAACATGAAGGGAAGGTGAGATCTACAATGGGGCTGACATGGGGGAAGCTGGAAGGGAATTGACATGAGGGGAAGGTGAGATCTGCAACAGGGCTGACATAGGAGAGGGCTGGAAGGGAATTGACAAGGGAAAGGTGGGGTCTGCTACTAGGCTGACACGGGGGATTGGAAGGGAATTGACATGAGGGGAAGGTGAGATCTGCAACGGAGCTGACATGGGGGAGCAGTGGGCTGGAAGAGAACTGACAAGGGAAGGTGGGGTCTGTAATAGGGCTGACACGGGAGAAGGGGGCTCAAAGGGAATTGACATGAGGGGAAGGTGGGTCTGCAATGGGGATGATGAGGGGAGGAGGGGGCTGGAAGGGAAATGACAAGGGAAAGGTGGGGGTCTGCAACTGGGCTGACGGGGGGGGGGGGGGGGGGGGGTTGAAGGGAATTAACATGGGGATGTGAGATCTGCAATGGGGCTGGAAGGGAATTGACAAGAGAAAAGTGGGGTCTGCAATGGGGCTGACAAGGGGGGGGGGCTGGAAGGGAATTGGCATGAAGGGAAGGTGAGATGGGCAATGGGGCTGACATGGGGGGAGTGGGCTGGAAAGGAATTGACAAGGGATAGGTGGGGTCTACAATAGTGCTGACACGGAGAGGCTGTAAGGGAATTGACATGAGGGGAAGGTGAGATCTGCAATGGGGCTGACATGGGGTGGGGAGGAGGGCTCGAAGGGAATTGACAAGGGAAGGTGGGGTCTGCAATGAGGATGACACAGGGGGAGGAGGGGGCTGGAAGGGAATTGACAAGGGATAGGTGGCGTCTACAATAGTGCTGACACAGAGAGGCTGTAAGGGAATTGACATGAGGGGAAGGTGAGATCTGCAATGGGGCTGACATGGGGGGGGGAGGAGGGGGCTGGAAGGGAAGGAATATGTGGGTTCTGCAGTGGGGCTGACAGGGAAGCTGAAAGGGAATTGACATGAGGGGAAGGTGAGATCTGCAATGAGGATGACACGGGGAGGAGGGGCTGGAAGGGAATTGACATGATGGGAAGGTGGGGTCTACAACTGGGTTGACGTTGGAGGAGGGGGCTGACACAGGGGGAGGAGGAGGCTGGAAGGGAACTGACAAGGGAAGGTAGGGTCTGCAAGGAAGCTGACATGGGGGAAAGGTGGGGTCTGGAAGGGGCCTGACAAGGGAAGGAGGGGCCTGGAAGGGAGCTGACACAGGGGAAGACGGGGGCTGACATGGGGGGAGGTGGCTGGAAAGGAGCTGATACCTAGAGATGGTACTGGAGGGGGACTGGAAGGGTGATGATACTAGAGAAGGGAGGAGAGGGATGGAAGGGAGCTGACATCTGGGGATGGGACTGGTAGGTTGCTGGGTAATGGGGTGGTGGCTGGAAGGGAGGGAGGGGACACTGGCACTGGGATGGTATTTGGACTAGAAGGGGTTGGGCAATGGGGAAAGAGGGGGGACTGGAAGGGAATGGACACCAGTGGAAGTCCTGGGAATGCAAGGGGATTGAAATTGAAAGGTACTGGGAGGGGAGAACTGGAAAAGGGAGTTGATACTGGGGAGGGTTACTAGGATTGGAAATAAGCTGATGGAAGGAAGTGAAGAAAACAAAAGAAGAGAAAAGAAATGGCAGATGGACTATAGACCATAGAAAGAGAGCTAAGAGAATACAGGAAAGCAGAAACCTCAGATCAGGACCAGGATGATGAGAGAATAAAATGATCAGACAACAAAGGCAGAAAAATTTTTATTTTCAATTTAGTGATTGGACTTTGCATGATCTTTATGGGGAACTACATCTCTTATTTATCTGATGTTGCACTTCATGCAAAGTCTGGCTTCTTGGGGATTCAGTTTAATTTTTTCTACATATTTTTATTTTTACTTTAGGTTGTAGTCACTTATTCTGTACTTGGTGAGGGTCTGTATTCTGAGTGTTTGTCTGAGGCAAATTGTTCTGTTAACATGAAGTTTGTACATAGGGATCTATATAGTATTGTAGTAATTTGACTTGTTCAGCTTTTCAAATAGATATATGGATGTTCTAGGGATTACAGCAGTATTTATAGTGCGTCGTTTTTCTGGGTAGGTTCCTTAGGTGAGTTTTGGAAGTTTATCCTGGGATGCTAAATTTGGCCTTGTAGATCTTTGGTGACTTTTGTAGGGTTTATATTAGTTCCCAATATGCCTGGTACTGGAGAATGTTCGTTGTTGTTGAGGTGACCAGAATCAGATTTTTTTTTTAATATATTGAGTTCTGTGGATGAATGTCCTACTTCTGCTCTGCACCCATTGTTGAGGGAGAGGTTTCTCTGGATGCAGAATATATATTCAAAAAGAAAAAGTGAGAACCATAACACAGTATATAACAAAATAAAATGAGTTATAATTTTAGAATTTGGTATTATACTGTGCCACGGTTCTCACTTTTTCTTTTAGCACCTTGGTGTGCGAGGATCTTGCATTTCATTTGTTTTTTGCAGAATATATATTTACATTAACACCATACTGGTCCAGTGTGCAGTTTCAGGAGTTATGTTGGGGTTGCCAAGCCCTTCTTGGTTACAAAGTCTCTCTTATTTTTCAGAGGGTGGGAAGTGCTGTGTTGGGGTGCCAAGTTGATCATGCTTTTGTGGAAGTGGAGATGCTTTAGGGTGTTGGTTGTGGGGATGGGGAGTATTGGAATATGTATTGTCTAAGAGATGGGCAGTTTTGTGTTCTTTATGCTGTCAGATTGAAATTTAAAATATTTTGTCAGGTCAGATTAAAGGAAATTTCAAATTTTAAAGGAACGACTCGGTTCAATTTTGTTTAATAGCCTAATAGCTTCACCGCTGCTGAGTTTCGGACTTTTCCAGCTCTTGCACAATCCAATCCAACATTTGAATTCATGGCTATCAGGATTAGTTTCTCATTTTATATCTTCCCTCTTCCTCAATAATCTGGTCATAGCAAAATAAATCTGATGTGCAGATTGGTGATGGTCTAATTGGGGGTGGGGCTGTGTAAGTGGCTTTTCATTCATCAAATTTAATGGGTTTTTTTATTATGAGTTTTATTGTAACATCTGTTTTACTAGAAACATAGAAATATGACAACAGAAAAAGACCACATGGCCTATCTAGTCTGTCCTTCCATAACAACTACAACAGTCCCCTTTTTACCTTTAGAGATCCTCTGTGTTTGTCCCATGCTTTTTTGAATTCAGTTACTGTCCTCATCTCTACCACCTCCACTGGGAGACTATTCCACAGATCCACTACTCTTTCCGTAAAGAAATATTTCCGCATATCACTCCTGAATCTATCTCCCTTCACCCTCATCCCATGTCCCCTCGTAGCAGAACTTGCTTTCAATTGAAAGAGGCTCTCTCCCTGAACATTTATGTCATGGAGGTATTTAAACATCTCAATCATATCACCTCTATCCTGCCTTTCCTCTAAGGTGTACATATTAAGATCCTTAAGTCTGTCCTCATATGCTTTATAATGAAGCCCATTAATCATTTTAGTAGCCACCGTCTGCACCGACTCCATCCTGTTCACATCCTTTTGAAGGTGCGGTCTCCAGAATTGCACACCATACTCCAAATGAGGTCGCACCAAAGACTTATACAGAGGCATTATCACCTCCTTTTTTCTGCTAGCCATTCCTCTCCGTATGCACCCAAGCATCCTTCTAGCTTTTGCCGTCGCCTTTTCTACCTGTTTAGCTACTTTAAGATCATCAGACACAACCATGCCTAGGCCCCGCTCTTCTTTAGTGGACAAAAGTACTTCACCCCCTATACTATATTGCTCCCTTGGATTGCTGCAGCCCAAATGCATGACCTTACATTTTTTAACATTAAATCCCAGCTGCCAAATTCTAGACCATTCTTCAAGTTTAGCTAGATCCCTCCTCATGTTATCTACCCCTTCCTGGGTGTCTATTGCAGATTTTGGTATCATCCGCAAAGAGGCAAACCTTACCTGAAAGCCTTTCCACTATATCACTAAAAAAGATGTTAAAAAGAATCGGACCAAGGACAGATCCCTGGGGCACACCACTGATAACATCCTTCTCCTCAGAGTGAGCTCCATTAACTTGTACTCTTTGTCGCCTCCCACCCAACCAATTTCTAACCCAAGCAGTAACTTTAGGGTCCATCCCTAGGGTGCTCAGTTTGTTTATAAGTCGCCTGTGAGGAACAGTGTCAAAGGCTTTACTGAAATCTAAATACACCACATCTAGGGCTCTCCCTCAGTCTAACTCCCTGGTCACCCAGTCAAAGAAATCAATCAGATTTGTCTGACAAGACCTGTCTCTGGTGAATCCATGCTGCCTTGGATCCTGTAATCCGCTGGACTCCAGAAACCTCACTATTTTTTCTTTCAGCAGCATTTCCAATAATTTACTCACCACCGAAGTTAAACTAACCGGCCTGTAGTTTTCAACCACATCCTTACTTCCGCTTTTGTGTAAAGGCACCACATGAGCCTCTCTCCAGTCCTTTGGCATCACTCCCGACTCCAACGAGGCATTGAAAAGGTCAGTCAGTGGAGCTGCTAGAACGTCCCCAAGTTACCTCAGTATTCCCGGGTGTATCCCATCCGGTCCCATCGCTTTGTCTACTTTAAGTTGAGCTAGTTTCTCACGAACACAGTCTTCTGAAAACTGTTCAAGATGTCCTTTGCTTCTGTTCCTATTTTTGGGTGTTTTCTGAGGTCCTGCTCCTGGTGCTTCATCTGTGAACACAGAACAAAAATATTTGTTAAGCAATTCTGCTTTATCCTTATCAGCTTCTACATATTCCTCCCCTGCACCCTTGAGTCTGACAATACCACTCTTGCCCTTCCTCTTCTCACTAATATATCTGAAAAATGACTTATCTCCCCATTTTATTGCATTGGCTATTTCCTCCTCCTTTTAAATCTTTGCCTTCCTGACTACTTTGCTAGCTTCTCTAAGTTTTTCCAAATACAGATGTCTGTCTTCCTCTCTCTGTGATCTCTTGTATTTCATGAAGGCCTCCCTCTTTTTCTTCACTTTTTCAGCTACTTCTTTCGAAAACCATAGCGGTCTCCTTTTCCTTTTACCTTTATTTACCATTTTAACAAAAAGGTTGGTTGCCCTTAAAATATCCCCTTTCAGTTTTTCCCACTGTTTTTCTACATCCCTCAGCTGTTCCCATCCCACTAACGACTCCCTGAGGTATTGGCCCATCTTCGCAAAGTTAGTCTTCCTAAAGTCTAAGATCCTCGCCTTTGAATGGATTCTAACAGCCCTAGTCCTAATACTGAACCACACCATCTGGTGATCACTGGATGCAAAATGATCTCCCACTAAAACATCAGAAACACTTTCACCATTGGTAAGCACCAAGTCCAGTATGGCCCCTTCATGTGTGGGGTCTGTTACCAATTGCCTGAATAGTTGTCCCTGTAGAGAATCCAGGATCTCCTTACTTCTAGATGATACTGCAGCAGGAATGTGCCAATCAACATCTGGCATATTGAAATCTCCTATCAGCAGCACTTCCCCTTTCCTAGCAATGCTGCGCATGTCTTCAATTAACTCTCTGTCCACCTCTTGCTCTTGTGAGGGAGGTCTGTATATCACACCAATGTAAATAGATTTCTCTTTCCCTCTTTCTAGTTTAACCCACAATGCCTCCCCTCTCCCTTTTAAGCTCTGTAATTCCAAAGCTTTAATAGTAGTTTTTACATATAGTGCCACTCCTCCTCCCCTACTTCCTACCCTGTCTTTTCTGAATAAAGTATAGCCAGGTATAGTTACATCCCAATCATGGTTTTCTGTGAACCATGTTTCTGTAACTGCCACTAAATCCAAGTCAGCCACTCCCACCAAAGCTTCAACATCAGGGATCTTATTTCCCATGCTACGGGCATTTATACACACTGCTTTCCATATGTTACCCCTGTTACCCATTTCCATAAAGTTATTTAATGTATCACCTACCTGGGGGCTTTCAGTTACCTGGGGCTTTCTTCACCTATCCCCAACAAATCTAGTTTAAAGCCCTCTTCAGTAGATTAGCCAGTCTACTGCTGAAGACGCGTTGACCTTTCTTGGACAGATGGATGCCATCTCTGCTCTGCAACCCTTGGAAATTGCATGTATATTTTGGAAGCCACCTAGGATTTTAGATTGGTAGCACATATATTTTAAAATAAAGTAAGCTAAATTTATACAACTGATGCTGCAATGAATCTCCATACATGGTTCTGCATCATCATCATGCTGCCCCTGGAAGGAAGTAGACAGACGGGGGTGGGGGGGGGCACTAGGAGATGGAGGAAAGCAGAAACCTGATTGGGACAAGCATGATCAAGAATAAAATGGTCAAACAATAAAGGAAGAAGAAAGTTTTATTTTCAATTTAATGAACAGTCTTGGTGCTATCTTCATATTTTATAAAGTACAGGGAAATCATCTTTCTATTTCTATGGCACTGCATTGTATGCAGAATCTGACTTTTTGCGGTTTCAGTTTAATTTGCATCTATATATGTTTGTTATTAGGTTATGGTCACTTATTCTATACTTGGGTGAGTGTCTGTGTTCTGAGTTTGTGGCCATCATGGAGTTTATACATAGGGATCTGTTCTGTAGTAATCTGAATTGTTCAGTTTTTCAAATATGTGTTTGGATGTTCCAGGGCCTGCTGCAGTATTTACAGTTATGCATTTTTTGGGGTAGGCTCCTTATGTGAGTTTTGGAAGTTGAGCTGGTATGGTAGGTTTGCTCTACAGATCCTCAGTGACTTTGTTGTAGGGTTTTGTATTAGTTCACAATATGCCTGGTACTGGAGAATGTTTGTTGTTACTGAGATAGTCTGAATCAGATTTCTTTTTTTTTTTAAAGATATTGAGTTCTGTGGGTGAATGCCCTGGTTCTGCTCTGCACTCATTTTTGAGGGAAGGGGTTCTGTGGATGCAAAATATATTTTTAAAAATAAAAAAGCAAGAACCATAACGCAGTTTATAACAACAAAATAAAAATCAGTTATAAACAGTGCTGCGGTTCTCGTTCTTTCATTTAGTTGTTGTGCAAACATCTTGCATTTCCTCCACCTTATCTAATCGGCTTTTTAGTTTGGTTCAGTCCCTGGCTGGAGTTTTGAGAAAGACACCACCCCCGCTCCGGGGGGGGGGGGGGGGAGGAGGGAGGTATGGGTGCCATCTCATCCCTCGCCTCAAGCAGCAGATTGCCTTGAGCCGCCCCTGCAGCTGATAGCTAAACACGGCTGCTTGTGGTATATCATTCCTTATTCAGGTCAAAGTATTCCTTGTTAGTCCTCGACTTGGGTAAATAAAAATACAAGTTTCCATTCTTAATTTGATACTCAAAAGCCACTTCTCTCCTCCCCCTAACCTGACCATCTTTTCTAAGTTCAAATACGGGACACTCAATCAAGCCAGGGGGTTCAAAGTTAAGGGAAATAAAAAATATATGTTTATAATTACAATTTTAATTTTAACACAAAATTTTAATCAATAGGCTAGGTTTATAACTTTACTTACAAATGTGCCAATCAGGCCTACTTGCTGTACTTCTCTACAGAGTGAATTTTCTTCAAACTAGCAACATTTTCACTAAGATAATTAAACAATTCTGGGCAATTCAACTCAAAATTGTACTTTACAATCAGTAGACATTTGGGAGTCTCGACATGCAGTTGGGGATTTTTTCAGTAGACCACACTTTGTTCATGATTGAAAAGCACCTTTCAGTTGGAGCATTGGAACCTGGCAAACATAACAATAATTTCAACCAGTTTGCATACATTTTTATATGGTACCTCATTACTTTTGAGGTATCCAAACTCATCCTTCCATTTTTTGTCAACCATGGTGTCTGTTTATTTCCATTCTTGGACTTTTTCTTCAGAAAAAAATGACTTAAGACAAGAGAACTCATCAAACAGTATCATTTATTACTGACTCTAGGCCGGGTCTTGTAGACAAAACGTATTCTAAAGACGACTCTAGCTCACACCACTCTGGTTGTTTTTGAATGAGAGTCCACTGTTTCTCAATCTCCTGAAAATGAGTGGTCCACTGATCCAAGTAATCAATGCAAGTGGTGTAGAAAGACGACACAGATTGCTTGAAATCTGTTTCATCAATGCTGTCCTCTTTTTCAAGATCTTTTATCTTCTTTCTGATTGTCAGAGGCAAAAAAACAACGTTACTTACCTGTAACAGGGTTCTCCGTGGACAGCAGGATAAGTCAGCCACACTTGGTGACGTCATCCGACGGCGCCGAGACGGAAGTACTCTCCATAGCTCAGAAGGGCTTTTCGCCCTTCTGAGCATGAGCCAACTGGCCGCACCCCCTGCCCGCCCCTAGCTAGCCAGTTCGTCACTAGCTGAGCCATTGCCGCTAGGAGGCGGGCGCCGGTCCGAGGCCGACCCCTTCCAGGGGAGGAGGGTGGGTATGTGTGGCTGACTTATCCTGCTGTCCACGGAGAACCCTGTTACAGGTAAGTAACGTTGTTTTCTCCTAGGACAAGCAGGATGCGTCAGCCACACTTGGTGCCTCCCAAGCTACCAAGTGCTGTGGTAGAAGAAGGGGTAGCCGAGGTAATGGCTTCTTGTTACTCTTGTACTTACTGGTGTACCCTGGGAGACTTTGAAACAGTATCTGTATCGTGAGGTAGGGTTAACCGTAACCGCATCGCTATCGTGAGGTAACTGTAGCAGCCCTGTTACTGTTGCTGTTAACTGCAACAGCACCGTTAGATAGGGCTAACAAGCCAGGGTACCAGATTCCTACTGGTGCAGCCTGGGCTGATTATGGTGTGCCTGTAGATGGCGGAATTGTGTAGGTGCAGTGCAAGCATGCAGCGATAGCTAGCACGTGTCCCCGAGATGCTGAGCGTGAGACCGCGGTCCCAGCGTGCCGTAGCAGATTACAAGAGCATACGGCAACCTGTAGTCCCGATGCGTGTAAGCGCCGTAGTAGGGATACACGAGTCTAGGCAGATATGAGTAATGCGACGAAGAGTATAATGCCGCCACAGTGAGGGTGGAACCGTGTACTGGCACGGGACATTGGTGGATACTACGAACAGCCTCCCTGAGAGCGAAAAGAGGGAAGCTTCAGACCACAATAGGGAAGCGAGTGAAGCTTCAAGACCACTATGTCCAAGAGTCAGTCTCAGGCCCAGTCGCATGGCAGGCGAAGAGTTTATCCATGTTGTGAAGGTCTTGGACAGTGTGCAATGCAATGGTATTTTACCGGGCGGCCCAGGCACACTTGGGGCCTCCGGTTGGTGATGGATTCTTCGGAGCAGCACAGCCGCAGGTTGTTGATGGACTCTTTGGAGCGGCACAGCTGCAGGTCGGTGATGGACTCTTTGGAGCGGCACAGCTGCAGGTTGGTGATGGGCTCTTTGGAGCGGCACAGTAGCGGCACAGCTGCAGGTTGGTAATGGACTCTTTGGAGCGGCACAGTAGATGGACTCTTCGGAGCTGGACTCAGTGGAGCGATGAACTTTCCGAGCATGCCGACGTCGTAGTTTGAGCCTTTGTGGGATTGGTAAACTAAGGGGACTGGGTTGTCAGGAGCCCCAGTTGGGTTTTGAACCTGTGACCTTCTGGTCTTGCAGGCAAGGGCTGTGTCTGCTACACCACACTGTGGCCACGGGAGTTACTGCCCTAGTTGCTGTTGCACTAGTAGTGTGCGTGTGTGTCCTGTGCGCCTAATTGCATAGGTCTGAGATGATCCAGAGTATGGACCCGCAGGCAACGGCTGGCTGATGTCCGTGGTCCCACAGACGGTTCCTGCATGACATCATGAAGTATACCGAACCGCTGTCCAACAGTCATACTTGATATGAGTTCAACTTATTAGCGTAGGGGTGGAAACTGGGCTGGGCGAGGGCAGGAGTATTGAGGCAGCGAGGCTGTTGAACGCAGTCGCCGGGCCAGCGATCACAAGGGGATTTAGGGACCTGTCTTGTTGCTGGTGCTTGCGCAAGGCTCTGTAGGACTCATGCAGTCGGTCCGGTCTGAGTACCACCTGGCAATCGGCTTGGGCTAGTTTCGCAAAGACTACTACTATCCCATGCCGTGATGCCAGGACTTCACCTGCAGTGAAAACTGTCGGTAACTGCACTTTCTGGAGCGAGACCGGAGCGAGACCATTCAGTGTCGACAATTTCAGGGAGGCACTGCAGTGGATCATTGTCGCCATCTGTGAAGGACAAGAGAAGGACAATACAGTGAGGGAACTGTAGAGATGGGACTAAAGCGCTGCAGGCAGGGCATGCAGTGGGCAGCTGGAGCACAGGCTGGCCTAGGCTGGGAGGCAGCAAGGGCTAGTTGCTGCTGCACTAATGTGATTGAGATGGCCTGGGCTCTGCCCAACTTAACTGTAAGCTTTCCTGTTGTCCACACGGGGCCGTGCAATTAGAGGTCTGCCCCGGGGGATTAGTGGTCCGCCTTTAATGGCCCTGGGTTTAGATGCTACCCGTGGTCCGTTTGAGAGCAGATGCTCTCCCTAGGTCCCCACGTGGATGAGAGCAGAATCCGTCAGGGTGCGTCTTCCAGAGGGTGGAATTTGCTTGGCCGTGGTAGGGCAGGTTTTGATCTGTGACTGCCCTGTACATTATCCGAGCAGGCCTTAGAACGCAGAGCTGTTGCGGCACTCTGCCGGTGTGCTTCAGTCCTAACCAGGTCTGTTGCCAGGACACTGACCCCTGATGATAGACGATAGGTGCCTGCCCTTTAATTGCTCATAATGAGAGGAGGATCCTATCTGATCCCCTTGCTGGTGTGGAGACTGTCACTCTGCAGTCATGCCCATAGTGGTTTGGTTTGTAGTGTTGCGGGTCTCTTGGTCCATGGACGGGACCAACCTGTGATGCAGCTCTAAGGCACCTTGGTTGTGGTTAGAGTAACACGCTTGGCCGCAGCAAGGTTGTGGAGTCCATGATGAGTCCATCAACTCTCTGGTACCAACTGTTGAGTTAACTACCCACCCTGACCTTTCTCGGGTACTGAAGATGGTGCGGAAACCTGTCATGGTGCTGTGGCGTCGATGTGCACTACAACCGCATCCAGCTGACGCGAGGCCTCCATTTGGAGATCGGAGTCTGGTCTTGCTAAGTCACCAGATGTGCATGGCAAGCAACATTTGATCCTGTATCCAACACATTGCATGCTGGGCTGTGTATGTCTCCTATTGCTACCGGCGGGCAAAGGGGACTGGTATGTCCGCCCCTTAGATATGGGGACTGGGTTGGCAGGAGCCACAGCTGGCACTTGAATCTGTGACCTTCTGCTCCTGAACACACCGGCTGTGTGTAATGCACCGCCGCGTTGTACTCGCATGTGCCTTCTACCGGCCAGGTGCCAGAGTGTGAGGTAGTCCTGACGGTTGTCCCTAGACGACAAGCGCTGCAGGAACAGGGAGACTGTCGAGTCTGAGATGGAAGGCGGTCCCCGGCCTGATTTTTGGATGTTATACTTGCCTCAGGAGTTCCGACCTTAGAGTATTATACTATCATATGTTGATTCTTAACACTGTGATGCGGAGAGCCGTCCACTCTCATGAAGAGGCTGGTTACTGGAAGTTTCCGCTTGTTATCTGTTGTCCCCATCAGCCTATGGGGTGTTGAGTATAGGGTCAACCATGCGTGACAGTGGTTGAGTATGGGCCGACCATACTGCAAGGATGGGAGGCATTCCTAACGGAAGGGTTGATTACATTCCAACCGACCCTGAACAGCGCAGGGCAGTGGCCACCTAAACTAATCTTTCTTCCAACCTTAATCACTGCGATGCCAGAGCTTCCCACTGCAGTAGTTGTGGGAGCGCGGGTGCAATACGAGTGGGGGCCTGTCGGTCCCTGCCCTTTTCCTGCGAGACCTATTCCGCCTGCTCATTGATAGGCACCTTTGATAGGCACGCTGTGACAGTGGGCCTAGCCAAAGAGCGGAGGACAGTGGGCCTAGCCCAAGAGCGGAGGTCTGGAAGGGAATAAGTCCTGGTAATGGCAGTCGTACCATACTTGCCAATTTTGACTTCGAGAGTTGAAGGTTGGACTAGGGAATCCACCCCAGGCCTCTTTCGCACCCGAGAGAATCCGTAGGGGTGGGGAGACTGGTGTCCTTTGGGTCCAGATGCGATTGTGTGCCGACGGTCATCCTTTTAGCACTGTACAGTTACTGCATCCACCGCTGAGATATCCTCAGCATGCGCCTCTTGCAGAGAGGCCTCATAATACACCTTGCCTCAGCCAGCCTTGTTCATTGAGCACTGTGGGGAATTGAACCCCTGATCCTTGCACCATTGTTTAGAGTTGATAACCGTCTGTCACCAAGGTGGTGTACATTAGTGATATTTCAAGATTCCACTCCCCTATCCCACCTGGGGGGAGTGCAGAATGCAAATGAGGAGGACTGATCATATCAAGGCGGCTCTGTATGTAGTGAAGGCATGAAGTAGCGCTCAGGTGGGCATGTTCCCCATATTGACTATAATCAAATTCATGGTGTGGCTGAAGCAGGGTTTGAACCTGATGATCCTGGTTCAAGTCCGCAGTCTGAACCATAGGGCTGTGCTCACTTGCTTGTGGATGGGCATCTGCCTCGAGAGCAGAACAGGGCCCTATTCACGCTGTCTTCGGCTGGTGGCGCTGTGCCTGGAGCGGGTGCCGCTTTTTGCACCAGAAATGAGAACTGAAGATGATCGCGCCCAATTGCCTATCCGGTCCGGCCACGGGCTGTGCTTCTTGGTGAGAGTAGCCACCAAGGGAGAGGAGCAGAGCTGCCTTCAGGGTAGTCGCTGTGCGTGAGGAGCAGGAGCTGCACTGCCGGGGAAGAAGCCGCGCTGCGAGAGGGGAGCAGGAGCACTGCTCAGTGAGTGTAAGCTGACATCACTTTGACCTGCGCCGGCCAATGGCGCTGCGGAGTAGGGGCTGGCCGTGATGTCTGGGGCGACTCTGCGCCAAAGGACCATCGGCGCCGATGGAGGAGAAGCCCCTCCTTTCTGGGGGAATGCCTCCACGCTGAAGCATCATTGTTGCCAATGGAGATCGGCCCCTACTTCCCGCTGGCTGAAAAGCTTCCTTTTCGCCCTTTGGATCGGGCCGGGGGCGCATCCGCGCCAAACAAATCACCGGCGCCGATGGAGGAGCACCTGTTGGATCAGCGTCGGCAATCAGGGCATTCCCCCTGGACGGTGCCGACGCTGAAGGGCGGAGCCATAGAGTTGGAGCCCTCGGCGCGGAAGCCAAGCGTGCTGTGTAAGCGGTTCCTCCTCCGTTGGAGATTGAGTCAGCACCGACCAATGGCGCCATAGGGGGAGGAGCCTGGCCCGTGAGGTCAAGTGAAGATGGCCGCCGCCATGGGAGCCACATGGCAGGCCAGATCGGGGCGCAGCAAGGCATCTCCCGGGAGAAGAAGGATCGGAGGGAAGCCAATCGTAGGGAGCAGGAGCCACCGGAGTTCTTGGGATGCCTGTCCCTCCCATCCCAGCCGAAGGGATGCAGAGGAGCACCGCAGGGGTCCCAGAGTAGGGCTGTCCATCGGGTAAGAGCAGCTGGGGATGGAGGCCTCAGAGGCACATCCCGGCTGCAGGGGGAGACGGCGACAACGACTTCCGCACAAGATGTGCTGCCTGAACCCGAGCCCCGCACTCATATTCTGGAGAAGGGGGCATTCAAGAGGGGACCACCGTGGACGGATGCCAAGGCCCTCCTGGGCTGCCGCGCTGGCCGTGACAAGCACTGGCGACAAAAGCATTGTCTGTGTCCGTTAACCACCGTCTTAGCTCAAGCCCCGAGGGGGTACAGGAGGATAGAACCATGCCCCTTCGGTTCCCAGCCATTGCTGTAACCTTTAGGTTGCTCCTCTGCTCCGGTTAGTAGCGTGAGATTCTGGCTGGCTGAAGAGCTCTGCAGAGAAGGAGAAGAGAGAAAGGTAATTTTTAATTTACAATACATACAGTGTAGAAGAGAAATTCTCCTGATGATTTTAAAGTTGGTTTGATTGTTTTGTGGAGAGTAGCAAAATCCATCTTGCTGGCAAGGCGGAAGAACTGAAACTGGCTAGCTAGGGGCGGGCAGGGGGTGCGGCCAGTTGGCTCATGCTCAGAAGGGCGAAAAGCCCTTCTGAGCTATGGAGAGTACTTCCGTCTCGGCGCCGTCGGATGACGTCACCAAGTGTGGCTGACGCATCCTGCTTGTCCTAGGAGAACACTTAATTCGTCATAGTTACTAACTTGTTTCTAAGGTCACTGATTACTCCAACCACCTCTATCATTGAGATTTTTTGAGCCTCGATTTTTAAAGTCGCATTTTGGAAAATCACTGCCTGACTGTGCAGAAAGTAGAGCTAAACTTCTGCTGATTCATTCTCAAAAAGGTTTTTGATAACTGGGCATTTTTCCTGGCTCA
Source organism: Ichthyophis bannanicus (assembly GCA_033557465.1). NCBI lineage: Eukaryota > Metazoa > Chordata > Amphibia > Gymnophiona > Ichthyophiidae > Ichthyophis > Ichthyophis bannanicus. The sequence continues at coordinate 828,397,717 of CM066035.1, forward strand.
GAAAATATGATTTCACTGGTTGGAACATTTTAATTAACCTCTCTATGGCTGGTAGTAAAGCCAACCACCTAGTGTTACTGTATCCTAGGAGCTTTTGATACTCACTCTCAACAAAGTCACACATCTCTTTAAGTTCTTCAATTCTCACTGTATAAATATGAAAATGTCTGAATACCTTGTAAACAGTAACTTCAATGTCAAATGTCAGGCATTCAGCAACAGTGCTGATACAATTGTGAGCAATGTGAGCCGCACAGTTTGCACCAGTTAAATGTATTTTCTTTATTTATTTATGTTCCTAAATCTTTTTGGAGCTTGCCAAAGATATTGTTACTATCCCTTCTAGTGGCCCCACCAAAATTGCTATTGATATTGTCGGTACACAATTGGATTCAACTGTATCAAGAATGCACTTGGAAGGAATGTCTGAAGTTTCGCCTTTAACTTCATGGACATCAAGAACTTTTATCTGAACCTCTTTCTCAGGAAGAAAGTACCTTACTAAAATAGGGCACAATTTAATGCTTCCATGGTTTGAGCAATCATAAAAAACCTGTTAAAAACTTGCCTCAGAAAGGTCTCTCTTGAGGGAATCAATAGAGTCAGGTTTGAAAACATTACAGATGATTGCTTCCGTTTTGGTTCATGCACAGTTGTAGCAAGTGACTGAGTTTTCTCATCAAAGGTTTGACTTTTAAAAAAAGAAGTCACAGTTCTACTTGAAGAAGCACTTATATCTGCTGTCTTGTGTTGTCCGTCCTTAGGTGCTGAATAATGTCAGCCATTCCTGCATGTGTGATTGAAAAGGAAGATGGCATTTGTTACAAAACACCAGGCTATCACCAGAATGTTTCTTAATGAATGGGTATTCGTTTTGTAGTTGGTCATGAAAAAAAACCGCTTTATTTTCAGCATTTTAAAATGAAAATAAAGTCTAAAAACAAAATAGAAACATGCACCCTAGGCTAAGAGCCTACACAGATGACTGAATCAACAAAATCAGCTGACCATTGACTGTTATACTGATACTGATGTTGGCTCCAGGATCACAGGCATCAGCTCTGTGGGTGCTTGATCACCCACAATATTTTCTCCTGTAGGTCTGTATATCTGTAGTAACCCCCCCAACATACTCCAGAGTTGCAGGACAAGGGAGAAAGGAAGGTTTTTGTATCCTAGCTACTGCTACCACCTCCCCCTGCTCCCTACTGGCTGGCTGTGTCTGCTGCAGCCTATTGGCTGACTTTGTCTGACTGATGGTTGCCTGGGCCCTGGGGAGAAAGCAAAGCCAGATTTGTCAGATGTGCTGAGGACCCTAGAGTATAGGATTGCCAATCATCTAAATTAGTTTAGGATTCTACAACTTTGTAAATTAGCTGTCTTAGTCAGAATGATGTCTAAATTATCTGGGTATTTTTTAGCTGTACAGCTTGCCAGTGCTCCCCCCTCACTGAGCAGAATAAATGGTAGATTCCAGCCAATGGGAAGGCTGCACTAGTCACAGGAAGGGTGGGCTGATTTTCTGTATAGAGTTTGGGAGAAAGTCAGTGGAATAAGTGGGTTTCTTGGAAGGGTGAGTGGGGTTGCAGAGAAAGGGTAGAAGTGTTAGAGGAATGGGGTAAAGTGTGAGGAGGCTATTGAAGGTTGCGAAAAAGAACTGTTAGCAAAAGCCAGAACTGGGGGCATTGAAATAGAGGAGCGCAGAAGCAGCACAGCACCAATAGACAGTCAGAGACGGAATCTGTCTGAAAAGTGCAAGTGTGCATGTGTGTACCTGATTTGGGGGGTGGAGAGGTGAATGAATGCATATGCATGTATGTATAACTGAAATACAACAGAGTACATGCATGTGTATATGTTTCTGTGTCTCTGATGTAAATAGTCTCATATAAATAGCTTCCCTTTGAAAATTTCACCTGGAGTGGAGAAGTCTGCCGGTACAATTGCGGAGGAGTTTAGGAGGGGGACACGTGTTTTAAAACGGGGGACATTTAGACATCCCGACCGAAGTAATACGATTCCAGGGACAAATCCTTAGAATATGGGGCTGTCTCGTATAATACAGGACGGTGGGTCACTTTAACCTCCCCTCCCCAAGTCTTACCATCAAACTTTGTAATTCAAACTAATGAAGCTGTTTGAACGTTCGGCCTCCTAAGTACCTATGGCCTTGTTGGACATTACCTGGCCACCACTAAGCTACTGTCATGGACTCATTTGGTTTCCAAGGAGTTGTAACCTTGATCAATCCAGCTACTCCAGGGCCTGTAGTATCACTAGGCCATGCTTAACATAGCTTAGTTAATCTCTCAAGGACTACTTTGAAGGATCTCAAAATTATCTGGTTTCTCTGTTTTTATGTAGAATGATGCAAAATAAATAATAGATATAACACCATGTATTTTAAGGATAAGGAAATATGGGCCTGATATTCAAAGGGATTGACCTGCTAAGTGTGCTAATCCTGCTGCAGGCCCTAATGCTAACCGGTTAGCATTGGGGTGTTCAGAGGGTAGCACCCGGCGATATTGAGCTGCTGCCCAGTTAGCACTAAGTGGTGAAAGCCAAGTACAGTAAAGGCTGGCCGAACCTTTGACACTGAAGTTAGCAAAGCAGCGGTTGAATATCCCTGCTGCCCGGTTAGCTTTGCAATGCCAGGGCACGGATACGACCTCAGCATTGAATATCTGGGTTTAAAGTTTAGTGGCGGCGGCTAGCAGCACTAGCCACTGTTGCTGAATATCGGGCTCCAGATATTTTGGAAAAAAGCTATTTTCTCCAAGAATTGCAGCAAATTTCTCCTTCTTGTTTCAAGTTCTTCCTGAAAAAGGATGTCTTAAGTACTTCACTTTCTCAGATCCAGTGTTTTGATTTCATTTCCATAGAGCGCACAGCAGAACTCCTGTGTTACAAAGCAGACTAATGTAAGAAGGCAGAGTTAAACAAAATTCATTATTTGATCACATCACAGAAAGGCAGACATGATATAAACATTTCAAGTGCGGTCCTAGGTCCATGCAATTCATCTCCTCTGTCTTCCAGCATTTTGCATGCCTGTTTGGGAGGCACAAGGTCTCTCTGGAATTTTTGCTTAGAAGAGAATGCGTTGGTGATGTTGAACTGAGAGTCCGCTCAGACAAGTAGAAAGAAATATAAGATTAGATGTTTTGATTGGCCTAACATGACCTTTGTGGCTAGCCCTGAGATGCTGAAGCCAGCATGACTCTTAAACACTAGTCACAAATGTTTTAAGTTAGTCCAATCAAAGCTTGTATATTCACTTTATTTTTTGGTCATAAGGAGGGCAATTTTCAAAGGCATTTCTCAGATAAAGCAGTGCTTTATGTACAGAAATAACCTGTTACAACATTGGCTGCCCAGTATTCGGGTAAAACTCAATTATGTACAGCCGATGTGCACCTAAGTGTACCTGTTTTGAGAGGCGTTTGGGGTGGGGGTGAGGTTAGCATTTACATACATAGTGTTGAGAATTTGAGTGCCTACTCATAATTGTACCCAGAAAAATTGTGCGCCCCAAAGAACAAGTGTATACCAGTGTAAATGTAAGCAGATAAGGTAATTTTCAAAATGGAAGTGCATACATATTTACCTTAGAAAATCTGGGAAAGTCTGCACAGAGACAATTATGTTTTACTTATGTGTGCAGTTAGAAAATTCCCCTAAATGGAATAGGATAAAAGAGCTTTGATGTGCTGGTGTATAATTGCTCCCCCAGTTGGCGAAGGCTTCATATACGGTAAGTTATTTCACTTACAACATAGTATTTGTCGGGGGGTTTTTTTAAGGGGATACTCGGTGGTACTGAGTTACCAACACCTTTTTCATTGCCTACCAAAATTGTCCCCTGGTCCTCATGTACTTGCCCTGTATATGAGTCCCAGCACCTTTTTTGCTTGGAAAAACACACCGGTGTTTGTTTCCTCTGAAACTGACAGAGATGATGTGTGCAGTAGTCTGAATAGTTAGTGACTGATCAATCTGCATCTTGAACACCAGAGGTCCCTATTTCAAGGCAGTTTATAAATTGAACATCATGTTCACAGCTGTGCGATCTGATCTGTTAAGACTTGATTTATGTACAGTAAGAAGGACTATATATCCTAGGCTATCTCAGTATACACTATGAATTCTGTCAAAGGAATTTGAACTGTAGCCACCATGCATTGGTTGTATCTCTACAGAGGTTTGTGCGAATTGATGCATGAGACTTCAATCAGCTGATGCATTTATACAGTCAGATGTATTAGATGAACAATCTGCAGGTGGGCATTTGTGTCTCAATCGTCCTCTGTAAATTTGTACATGACCAGGACTGAGAGGCCAGGCGCTTTGTCCTAGAATCCTTTAAGAGCTCTGGGACGTGGTTGTACTCATAGTCCTACAGTGCAGGTTTGCAGTGCATAAGAATAGTGCCGTGACCCTTCTGGCGTCATGTCTCGTGCACAATGCGCCTGCTCTTGGAGACATGACGCCAGAGGTGGTCACGTCTCCAAGAGCAGGCGCATTGTGCAGATTCTCCCCTGCTTCTCACACAAGGTCTCAAAATCTTTTAAAGACTGATTTGAGAACATCTGGAATGACTCTCTTCTTCCTTTAGATTTGGTCTAGCTACCCCAAGACCTCCACAAAGATGGGAGACCTATAGCATACACCAACCTAAAGCTTTTATTGAGTCTGAGGCATTGCCCATTGATATATCCTCTTGTATCTGGTCTTTCCATGCAGCTAAACCTAGCTGTCAGTGCTAGCACTATTCATAATGTCTGTCATAAGATGAATTTTCACCGAGTTTGCATGTATCAGATGATCTCAAGTCCAGCATTTCATCCTTCTCTTCCCAAGACCCCTGGAGCATGCAGCGTTTGTATGCCTTACACCTGCCTAAGAGAGATGCTTGGAAACATGGCAGGGATATGTCTTCCTTGCTGCTCTATGGTGTCCATTTCATCCAGAGCATTGCTGGTGATGTGGGACAAGGAAGGGTGAAAAGTGGTGGTTTCATTCTCCACAGGGTGAGGCTAGTAGTGTTACATGGGTTCCTGTGGCAGTGAAAGCAGATGGCATACATGAGGGCAGAAAGATTGAGGAGGCAGACAAAGCTAAAGATAGCCACAGTGATTGCTGTATGGTACTCCCAGTCTGTGAAAGTCGTGGTCGGTGCCAGGGAGTTCCAGGTTGTAGTGTTCATGGTGAAATGAGGCTTAGGCTTGGCTTTCTTGTGTGTGATTCTGACTAATACAGAGCAAGATTTCCCACATGCTTTCAGGGATCATCATCTTGTTCCCGTACAGTTCACAAATAATCACCTGGAAAAAAAGAAATAACAGAACTGAGCACATGTAGTCCTTTCCCTGTCCATATCACCACATATAGGTGCCCTGGATTCAGGGGACAGGTGTCCATATTAAAGCCAAGGGCAAATGAAGATGAGGCTTTCCCCAAAGTTCACTAGTTGTTTGGCTGAGTTGAAATGCTGTAAACTGTAGAGAGTGACCCTTAATGATAACTACCATCCATGCCTTTTGGCTAACTCCCATCCATTGGGGAATACTGGGAGCTAGTACTGGCAATTGAATGCCTGCCTCTCAATATTTTGGGTTTTGTCAACATAAAATACAGGTCCAGAAATCCCAGAACTCATGGAGTTGGGAAGTTAAAGCCCAGGAGTGGATTCAAGTGTCCCAATAGATGGGAGTTTTAGAGACTGCCTTCATCAAAATGTGTGATTTATATGCCCTTGTTTTAGTTTCATTTATATTCCACTCACATTCTGAGTGGATTATAATGAAAATAATATTATCAACAAAATAATATCAATAAAATAAAATAAAATGCAAATTAATAAAACAAGATTGCATTGTATTAGCAATTCATTAAAACAAAATAAATCAACACATTCTTTTAAACTATACATCAGATAAAAACACAGAAGAAATTAAAAAAGTTTTGAGTTTTTTCCTAAATGTTAAAAAATCTGGTTCCACATGAACATCAACAAGTAGGTAATTCCATAACTGTGGTCCTGCAATTGAAAATTAACATCACCATGACAGAGACATAAGTGTGCTTCTATCAGAGGGAATCCCCACCGAATTCTGGGAAGCTGAACAAAGACTACAGGATGGATGATAAGCACTCAAGGAAGACCAGTGAAGTGAAGGCGCTAAGTCATGCATGACCTCAAAAAGTAATACCAACAACCTAAACTTAAATTGCACCTCAGTAGCAAGCCAGTGAAGTGCTTGAAGGCTGGGAGGACAGTGAGGTTACTTACCTGTAACGGGGGTTTTCCGTGGACAGCAGGATAAGTCAGCCACACACAAGTGGTGAAGTCATCTGACTACGCCATGGATGGATCACTCTCCTAGAGCCTAGCAAGACCTTTCTAGGCATGTGCAGGCCCCCTCCCACCACTGTACCCGCCCCTTCCCTCTCCAGTGAGTTCTCTATCTATAGACAGGTTTATTTGAGAGGGGAAGGTGGATAGCTTTGTGTGGCTGACTTATCCTGCTGCCCAAGGAGAATCCCCTTTACAGGTAAGTAACCTCGCTTTCTCCATGGACAAGCAGGATGAGTCTGCCACACACTGGTGACTCCTGAGCAGAGGGCTGTGAAGGTGTACTATGTGGACTTGTGTGTTCATCCTTGCAGCCCATGGAGAAATGCTGTGGTAGGATGAAGCTGCGTAGGAAAGATCAACTGTTAGTGCGGACAATGATGGAGGGCTCTGGGCGGAGCACCCTTGGATGGTGTGTTATATGCAGAATAAGCCTGGAACTAGCATGGCTATTGGGAGCCCTGGAGCCAGGTGGCATGCCTGTGGTGGTTTGTGGAGCCGCTATGTTGAGAGTAGGGCTGTTGGGACTATCAATCTTCCAATCTGTTATCAGAACTTAGTGACATTCCTGAGGTCAGTCGGTGGGGAAAAAGGCTTGCTGGGTGAGGCAGAGTTTTCAAGTAGAAAGACCAGGGCTCGTTGATTGCCTGGGTCCTGCAGCTTTTGCTGAGATAGTTCTATCTAGGTGCTATTAGCCCATTGTCGGGATGGCTCATTTCTTTGAAGCCGATTGTTCCAAGGGCCACCATGGTGTCCTTTTCCACCTGCTTACACATGGAAAATGCACATGGCTAGAAAGTGGAAGCTAGAAGGCTCTAATTGTGGCCCAGCATTGCTCCTTTTTGAGCCCTGAATTGGATTTTGGAGGTCAGGAGTGGGCACAGCTACGCTTGTAGTAGAGCATGAGCCTAGGTAAATAGCTGAATGTGTTGATCCTTTTTCCCTAACTTCCGCCTTTATGGTAATGGTTTCTTGATGAAACTCTTCCTCCTCAGACAAAAGCACCCTAGGCATGGTGGCATGTATGTTTAGAAAAATATGGGTGTAGGATAGGTTATATGCAGGACCTCCAGAAGATAACCTATTTATTTTCAATGGGAGCAGATGAAGCAGGTGCAATCCGAGTTTTTTCCCAGGTGAACCTTCTCTCCTGAGGGTGCAGGTGGTGCTGCACCCCAGATTTGGGGTGCTACGTTTTTATTGCAATTCTGGTACTGTCTTAGTGGAACTACTGTGGTTTATTTATATATACAATATCAGTTTCTCACCTATCCCGTTGTGCCGTTCCCACACATTTATTTATTTAATATATTTATTTATTTATTCATTTATTTACTCTTCTCCTTTGTAGTAGTTCCATCGCATTTACAGCTTGGACTCTTTAAGGTATATATATGTCTTTCTCATCTCTTTTTACGTTATTGGTTCAATTTTGTCCTCCTACTTTAAGACTATGATAATGTTTTATTATACCTTTCTGTTTTATATATGTATTGTTTGTATATTTTAGTTGATTTTAACATACAAACGTGTTATTTATTGCTCTTTTGCACATTCATACACTTGATAACGATGTATACTTTTTCACGTCACCCTTGCATATTTTAATGTTTTTAATCGCTTTTGATTATTTATTCTTATTTTATTTTTATTTGTATATGTTTTTATGTTTATATGAGAATGTATTTATATGATGATGTATGTTTTTATTTGTTATATTTTTGAGGCTTGTGATTCATACCCCCTGAAGAAGGCTCAGGCCAAAACGCGTTGGGGATAATAAAGAAAAGGTCAACATCTGATTTTTTTGCCAGTCCTTGGTACCAGCTCTTTTGTCTCTAGCAGGTATACATAGTACAGGCCCAGGAATGTACAGGCCTCGGCCCAAGGCTCAGAAGTAAATGTTTTGTCTTTGGGAGTTCCCAGGAAATATAGTGCAGTAGAGGCAACCTTCTGTCTTGGCACAGAAGAGATTCTGCTCCTGCATAGTGATTGAGTTCACTCCTAAGATTGAGACCAGGAGTGACTGTAACCTGTTAGAAAGTCTACAAGTAATGGAAGGTATTTTGATAGCAATAATGAATGCAATGATTTTCTTTTCTTTTTTATGAAGAGTAAGCATTCTCAATGGCCCTTCAGAACTGAAGGACACATCTGTTTCTACTCTGCAACCTTGGTATCGATAAACATAAAATAGAACTCTGCTTTATGGGATCATCTCCCATGGGAGAGGATTACCGAAGTGACTGGGGCTTTCTTGCTGAAGAGTGTATCACAGAGGCTCTCTTGTGCGAGGGGTGCAAGTGTATGTGAGTATACATATGAGGATGTGCACTTGCTGGAGTACACATAAGACTGTACCCCCTCTGGATTACAGGTGTCCAGCTGATGCATCCTTTGGGTCCCAGGAGGCTAACCACTGGTGTTGGCTGATGTGGAATGTCGGTGGTGAGGACCTCCTGAATTGCACTGGGATGGGTGATCTCACCATGGGGAACGCCGGGGAACTATGCTCTTGCAGTGGCCCTTGGCAGAAAATTTATTTCCAGGGGTTACAGAAAAAATTGTGAACCCAGGATTTGGATTTTACTAGGGGCAGAGTTGAAGAGGCCCTTCTTGGAAGAATAAAGAGCAAAGGTCAGCATTCAGCTATCATGTCCAATTAGACTACATATGTCAAGTGACATGACAGTTGTTCTGTGAGTCCTTGTGGTAGTGGTATCAATCCTGTGGGTTGTGTCCAAGATCTGAATATCTAGAATCCCCTGTAGTAAGTTGGTTGTACCTCGCTGTATGTTAGCAAAGAAAGGAACAAAAAGTTGTGGTTGCCATGCACCTGTGAAGAACCACGTGTATGATGTACTGGTGGAGTCTGTGAGGTACTTGAGACCTCAAAAGTGACAGCCACTGGCATGGACTATCACCAGTATGAAACTGCCTGTGTCCCATGATCATATTTAGACAATAGAGCATCCCAAAGGGGATAATGGGGTGGGCTATAGAGACTGGAAAACTGAATACTGTGGCAAAGCTATGTCCATGAAGTGTCAGCAATTGGATCTGAACCCTAATTTCCCTGGTTCTCAACACATTGTAATTACTGCCAGGCCACTTCTCCAGATTAGCATGTATCTAAAAGGACACCTTCCCCCTCCAGAGTTTCATAAGGAGCTGGCTTTGAACCTTGAACCTGTGACTTTTAGGTTAGAAGACAGCTATCTTGCAGGTAGAGCCATTACAGCTCTAGTCATAATTTTATTTTATTTATTTAATTTTGGAAACATAGATAGTTGCTGGCCCTGCTGTGATTCAAGAGGACAATCCAGGTGGGAAGGAGAACACCTGCTGGAAATCATGGTTGTCGACATGGCAGGCAATATCTAATGGAATGATACATAAATGCTCCTTGTTCTCCTGTCTTCAACTTATGTGTGACCATTTCCTTTTGTTCTGCCTAGGTACCTGTTTATTGTGTTTGTCTCCCTGCATAGACTATGAGCTCTGTTGAGCAGGGATTTTTTCGAAGGTGTATGTATTCAGCACTGTGTATGGCTTATAGCACAATACAATTGATAAGAGGTCACTGTGACAGTAGATGTCCGCTAGGAGGATTTTGAAAGTTATCATCCACCCTTGGACAGTGCTTTGAAACTTTAGGGTAGTCTGTATAGGAGACTGTAAGAATGATCTTGCGCTGGACCAATGGGCCATGGTGGATAAGAGTAGAACAAAAGACAGAGGGTGAGCTGCTGATCACAGGGATAGCAACCCAGTCCACAGGAAGAAAAAGGAGCAGGAAAACTATCCCCACCCCTTTTTTTTTTTTGAAAGTCAACAAGGTGGCAATAAGGCCCTGCCTTAAGGATGGGTTGTGACCTGCAGTGGGAACTCATGGTGATGTGCTGACCCGCATGCCCAGTTGGTGCTGAAAGAAGGTGAAGATCCATGTCCAGTACCATGGGAGAACAGGTCTTGTGCAGACTAGCATAAGAGTGCCCTCTCAAAGCAGTGGGAAGAGGAACTGTAGCAGCAAACCAATCTACTAAGGCACAAGCTTTCAAGGACAAGAGTCCACTTCGAGAGCTCCCATTCCAAAAACCATGCTTCAACAAACTGGCAAATACCATTCAGGAGCTGACAGGCCTCACAGCCACTGCAGAAGCCATGGGCACTTATGTGAGTAGACAACCAGACACTTCTGGTATGGATCCTAAGTAGGCTAGTTTTATGTGTGTGGTGGAGGGGCTGGGGGGTCTCATGGCCTGATCTTAACCAGCAACGGCCTGTGAGAGATGATTAGTAATCCCCTGTTTATGCTGGACCCACTAGGGTGAGCATTACCTTAGCAGAACATCCCATCTAGAGAGCAGAATCCCAGTCCAGGAATCAAACTCAGGTCCTCAGCATACCAATACAGAACATTTGTCACTAAGACAGCTGTCCCAGACTGGAAGGACACCGAGGACTGAGAAAATCTCTGCTGGTGCTGTGGAGCTGTATGGAAGTTGGGGCCGCAGATCTAAGAGAGAGTAGGGTTCAGTCAGTGCTTTTTCCCATGGACCACATATGCTCTGGGGACCGCATCTGCTCTGGGAGTGACAATAGTTATGGAGCAACTAGCTGCCCCAGCACTGTAAAATCTCCTGTGCCAATGAGTTCGCCTGCACAGAGGCATGTTAATCTGACCAGTGCCAGCAATCAGCACTATAGGTATTCATTGCCGTTTCTCCATGTTGGCACTGAGAGGTTCATCATGTGGGGAAAGTGCGCAGTGCTATGCAGAGCTTCAAGCAGCCGGCTTATGGTCCCTCATCTGGGGCAGGTAGTGGACTCCATGGTGCGCAGAGTTGGAGGTAGCCAGGTCATGCTCCTTTGTTGGGGCTGGTGAGGGAGGATGGGGAGCCACGCCCCTCCCTGCTGTTCATGTCGGGCATGATGCCTTATCATAGCATTGAGGACCTTGCATCTCTCTCTGATGAGGTTGCTGTCGGTGCCATGGCCTCCTAACCTACTACTTTGTGTCAACTTACCTGTCAACCTATTGGTGCTGCCTCCCTGTGGTGGAGGTAAGGTCAACACAGCTTGAGGCTGGGGTGCTAGGACAAAGGCCTAGGAGTTGAGGGGGGGGGGGGTGTATTCTCGGGGAGGTCAGCATGGACCCCAGCAAGGATGCACTGCACCATCCACACTGTGACAGACCAGTTTATTGCTGAGGGTGCTTTGTTACTCATCCATACCCGGCAGTTCCAGAGTCCCCGTGGCAAGCTCCACTAAAGGGAACTCAGCTGTTAGCACTGGTGCATTTGCAGACCTGCCATGAGAGCATAGAGGGGATCGCAATGAGCTGGTTGCAGAAAGCAGTGACAGGCAAGATTTGGACCTTCCTCAAGCCTAGATCAGCACACTAAAGCACAGAAGGACTGTACCAGCTGTCCATTGAGGGGCAAGCTGGACACATGGCCAGAAGAGGGGACATCACCCAGGTAAGGGTTAGCCCACCATTGGTCATGCCCCACTTAAGGGCACGTAGGAGTGAAATCTCACTCAGAGCATTTTGCAAGGTAGAGATAAGGAAAAAATCTAGTAGAAAACAACATTATCAAAAAACAAACAAACAAGGAGGAGAGCAGGAATATCTGTCTGCTTAGCCAGGTGGATAGAACAGACTGGAGAGGGAAGGGGTGGATACAGTGGTAAGAGGGGGCCTGCACATGCCCAGAAAGGCTTTTCTAGATCTTTCTGGGCTCTAGGAGAGGGATCTGTCCATGGCACTATCTGATGTCACCACTAGGGTGTGGCTGGCTTGTCCATGGAGAAATGTCTACATTATAACATTTAAAAAGGCACGCTGATGCATTCTGAACCAAGCGTAATGTCTGAGCTGTTCCAGCCAGTAAGCTTTAGTATAGAGAGTTGCAATAATCCAGGGCAGGAAAAATCAACGAATGTAAGACAGTATGAAAGTCTGAAGGGTCCAGTAAGTTTTATCATTGCAATTTGCAACTTGTAAAACATCATATTACACAAACTCTTAATATGGGGCTTTAAGCTTAGGGGTGCATCCAGTTTCACATCTAAATAACAAACTTATTGAGCAATTGGGATCATTTGAGATGCCAAGTTTAATCTATCAGGAAGAACTCTATAAGGACTAGGGGACAAACCATGAAGCTACAAAGTAGTATATTTAAAACAGATAGGAGAAAATATGTTTTCTCTCAACATATAATTAGTCTTTGGAACGCATTGCCAGCGGATATTGTGAAAGCAGGCAATGTAGCTGGGTTTAAAAAAGCTTTGGACAAATTCTTGGAGGAAGCACCCATAAATAGAGGAAACCATTGCTTATCCTTTGGATAAGCAGCATGGAACTGGCTACTTCTGGGATATGTCAGGTACTTGTGACCTGGATTGGCCACTGCTGGAAACAGGTGCAACACAACAGAAGCAAATATATCATGTAGAATGCAGAAACCAGTCCAAAACGTGATATTGTGGAAAGACAGAACTTTTATTGACACAATGACAACCCGACACAGGCCGTGTTTCGCCACCCTTCGTCAGGGGTTTGTCTGGCATATGCTCTGTTTGAGAACGTTAAACCTGAAGGTCTTGTACCATACTGTTATGACCTATTAGAAATCTGTACATTCTTTTCAACGGCAGCACCGCTCGCCCGACTATTGAATGTAGAAACTGCGTCATTACGATCCCCTCTATGCTCTCATGCCAGACAATATCACGTTTTGGACTGTTCACTGCTGGAAACAGGACACTGGCTTGATGGACCTTTCGTCTGACCTAGTATGGCAGTTCTTATATTTAATGGTGCTCTAGCAACAAGTATCTCAGCTTTAGAAAAATTAAGGGCCAGCTGATTAGCAGACAGTCAAACTAGAAAAAGGGGCAGCCCATTCTTTGGATAAAATGATAAAAATATCATAATGATATCTACATAGATACAGTACTATAAAGAGCTCTGCTGTGCTAGATCATATAAAGGAAGTAAATAACTATTGAGAAGTACTGAAGGCATATTGGGAGCCAGTCAGAGGTCTGACCGGCAACCCTGACTTGTTGCATAAGGTCTTCTAAAATAGATTGAAACCAGGCCAGCGCTCCTCAATCAAGGCCTAGAGAACAAAGCCTTGATAAATAAAGATATCATGGTTAGCAGTGCCCAAGGCAGCTGAAATATCAAAAGCCGCAAGCAGAAATACTTGACTTTGAACACGTGCATCAAACATAGCAAAAAGGTTTCTGTGCTGTGATTAGTACAGAATCCAAACTGACACTGGTCTACTTATGCCCCCCCTTCCAGAAACTTCTGTAACTGCTCTAATATCACTTGCTCAAGCAGCTTTGCTAGAAAAGGCAAGCTTGAGATTGTTCAATAATTTGTAAGAATCTTTAGATTCAAAGAAGTGTTCTTAAGAATTGGATGAGCACTTGCATGTTTTATCATGGGCAATCTCACATCTTGATTCAAAAAGGCTTGTGCAATCTGTCATAGTCACCCACTATATCACAACACTCTGACTGAACAGGTTTCACATAGATGGAAGGGGGATAGGAGCACACCTGATCTCAGCGTTTTCTCTTACTCCCACATTTCCTGTATTCTGGTAACGGTATGATTATACCACAGATTTAAAGCATAACGCTGCGACATCATGCCCTGCTGGGCCAGAGGAGATCATGTGACCTAACATAAAAGAAACCATTGGAAGTGGCAATTATTCAAGTAACAAAGGTCTGTGTGAGGCTTATTTAGCCGCAAATTATTTTTCTTTCCCACTCTCAGAATCTGTAGGATGTAAGTGACTGCAAAGGCAAAACAATTTGACAGTTGTTAGGCCTTTCCTTGGGGGCTAAATATTGTGATCTAAATCTCCTTGTCAATTAATGTGTATGTGCTGTTATGACCTTGAAGAGGGCTCATCATATGTGCTTCTTTCCCTTTGCGTCAGTTTGTTAGAATCCATTTAACTAATATTACATCTGGGGGTATTCCAGGATACAGGAAAGGGCCTAGAGAGAGAGACAGAGGCAGTAGGTATTCATACCTGTCACTTGGCTCCCTTCTGCTGGTGGTGACGGCATCTCCCCCAGACCATGTCTCTCCAATGCAGCAGCCCGAGTCAGCCGCTGCCCCTTCGGATTCTTGTTGCTTTGGAAACTTAATAGTTCCAGCACTGGTTTGCACAGTGTGACGGGGAGGCCAGTTCTCAGTTCATTGGTATCCTTTAACAAATAACGGTGCCCTCTGAGCCTGGGAAAGATGGACAGGTCGTCACTCTGCAAAGGTAAATTAAATCAGGGTCTCCTGGGTAAATTAAAGGGAATTGGATTTACAGGAGAGGCTCCTCATCAGAACTGAAGTGAAGGGACAGCTGGAGATCAAATAGTGTCTATGGCATTGTAACATGGTCTGCTATCATACTGAATGCTTCAAGTGACCTCTGGATTTGACCAGACTTTAACCTTGCCTGTACTGGGGTGGAAGAAATGTAACATTTCACTCCAGGACATAGGATCCCACTTTGCAAATGTAGGCATATATTGTTCCATGGGTGAATCCGAGCTTAATTGGAATAGGTTTGGTTCCACCAGCTGGAACCAGATCTCTCTTGACTGCACTCTTTTAGCTTTTCCTGAAAAACTCAGGAGCTTAGAACTCTTTTATCACGATGACTTTCCTATACAAAGGCAGGCTGTAATTAACCTTATGAAGGGAGTCAGCACTGGACAAGGCCAGAGCCTTATCTCGATGTGCAAAGAAAGGGGAAGGACACTCCACAAGAAATGTTGAGGTGTGGCATGTGTTCAGACTCAGACATTTCATTTCATTTAATATGTACGCTAGGAAGCAGAACTTTTATGAATTAGCAAAAAAACCATTGATTTAAGTAATTCAGTAGGTAGCTTAAAAACACTGTCCTTCAGATTCCCACCAGTGACTTGTTAACTGTTTCAAGCTTGCCCCATGTATTCTGTGATGCAGAAGATGTACACTATATCCACAAGCTCTTAAAACCTACCAACCAGCGTAAGTGTTCCTGATGAGAGATTAGTGTTTGAAGCAAGGGTTCTTAACCCAATTCACAGGACACCCTAGACAGTCAGATTTTCAGGATAATCACAGTGAATATGCATGAAAGATATTTGACTGCACTGCCTACACTGTATGTAAATCTCTCTCACGCATATTCATTGTAGTTATCTTGAAAACCTGACTGGCTGGGTGTGTCCCGAGGACTGGGTTGAGAGCCTTGCTTTAAAGCTCCTTCCGGTTTACCTTACTGATGTCAGTACAGATGTCACTGGTAAAAGTGTGACAAAAATATGTTAAAATTGAATGTCCTCAACCATATCATAGAATTGCATATCAAACTTCGTCGATGTATAGGAGTTGTGTGCTCAGTAGTATAGGACTGAAGCAGGTTTGTGCCTCATAAAGTAACATTTACCAAAGGAGAGATCAGCATTTTGCAAGGCAAGGAAAAACAGAGGGTAGTATCCAAGAATAATCAATTTCACTTTTATTATTTACACTCCTAATTATTTTGTTAAGAAACCATAGCAATATGATGCTTTTAATAACATGATCTAATAGAAAAATATTTGTTCACTGTTGAACAAATACATATTGATGCAGCCAACCTTGACATGCTTAATGGGAATGGTAGAATTCGGGATTAATCAGGTGTTTTAATACAGTATGAACTTCCATGGGTTATAATACTTTTCTTCAGAAGCTGTCCTTGAATGCTATAGTCCTTTATGCAATTCACATGAGACAAGGAATAAGCATCCAACCTGAACCATTGCCACCCACTATATACAGCCTGCACTATTGACTACTACCAAGAAATATTCAAGACCTATAGAGCAAATCTATCATACCATAATAGCACTAACTACCAGAATTCACACAACGACATTACCTAGGAAAAGGCAGCACTGCAAATAATATGATGGGCTCTAGAGCATCAATACACCTATTGGGAAAACTGAACAAGCTGAATACTACAGATCCTTACATAGAAACAGGGCCAGGGTTAGAGAGGCAGTGGTCCAGGATCAGAAATTTGAGAGGAGACACCAAAACTCTTTGGCAGGCTGTGTCCTCTTCAGTTCTGGGCACGATTTGGGCCCCCTTTGGCTTGCAGCTGCCTGGTTGCGCCCCCTAGCTCTGGTTCTGTATAGAAACTCCATGCTAACAGAATACCTGGCCTCAGTCACACGCACATACAGAATACAGATAGAACCTTGCCAAGTACACTTAGGTTACAACAACCTAAAGAAAGGAATATGTAGAACTAAATTAAACATAAACCTCAAACAAGTTATAATGCCCTGTTCAATGTAATTTCAGTTTGTTCAATGTAAACCGCCTTGATATCATGAAAGGCGGTATATAAAAAATGTTAAATAAATAAAATAAATAAATATATTCAGTACAACGCCAGAAAAAGAGAAACAGCAATGCATTTCCCAAGTACTATGCAACATATAAAGATAACAGACGTAAAATCTAAAAATTGACATATTCCAATCACTACATTGATAATAAAATTCTTCTGTCTATCTTTGCTGTCTGGCAATTTTATTTTTCTAATCATGCAGGCCCCAGTCCTCTGGTATCTGCTTTCCTCCGTCTTCTCTTAACTCTGTTTCCAGAGTCTTCTGGCCATTTGTCATTTGTTTTCTCTCCTCCTGTCGTCTTTATGTCCCCTCCTACATCCATGTCTGACTTTAAGCTTCACTTTTAGCTTTCTTCCATTTATTTTTCTGCCTCACCATTCAGGGGTCAATATCCGGATCGTGCCGCTGAGTATCTCTATAGACCTTCTCAGTGCTGTCTGCAGAGCGCCAGGGCAACCTGGCAACGGAGAGAGGGTGGCACCGGTAATTATCTGAATAACCACTGCCATTATCCGGCTAGTGGAGATTTTCAGCTGCAATACTGATAAGATATCTGAATAACTTAGGGCAGTAGGAAAGCTGTCCTAAGTGCTATCCAGATAGCAGCTTGCCACTATCCAGATAATGGCAGTGATTATCCAGATAGTGCACATATAATCTGGATATTTAGCAAAAGTCACCATCTGGATACTTCCTCTGATATTTAAACACCATGCTGACTGCCGTGGCAGTTAAATATCTGATGCTCTGAATATCGGCCCCTCAGATTTCATCGCTTTTTCTCGCCATCCAGTCTTCAAATGTCCTCCTTTTATTGCATCTACCTATAGCTTTCCATCTCTTTTCCTTTCCCCAGACTTTCAATAACCCTCGCTTTTATCTCCCTCCTCCCCTTGTGCCCAGCATCTCCCCGCTCTCTGTCTGCCCCCATCGTGCCCAGCATATCTCTCATCTCTTTCTCTCTGAACCCATCGTGACAGACTATCCCTTCTTGATCTCTCTCTTTGCCCCCATCATGCCCAGCAAATCCTCTCTCAGTCTCAGTCTCTGGCCCCCATTATGCCCAGCACAGAGGGCTGGCCCAAGGGTTTCTGCTGCACCCCCACCTCACGCCGACATATTACCCACTAGACATAAAATAAAATTCCCCTTTTCTCCCTTTGTAATCTGGCTATTTTATTTTTCTAATCATGTTGATCCCAGTCTATGGTGTCTTATTTCCTCTGTCCATCATTTCTTTATTTCCAAGGCCTCCTGTTCTGTCTAGTTGCCATTTCTTTCTCTCTTTCTGTCGTCACTTCCTTCCCTACATCATCCCCAAACATTGATCTCTTATGGTTTCTTTTACTTTCTATACTGCAATTCAAGCATGTATCAAAGCGGTTTACAATTACAATACAATCAATATGAGGAAAACGAAAGTAAAAGGTGCAGGGGGATATTCGGCGGTGGCAGCTAATGCGGTTTCAGCGGCTAGCCATCGCCGTTACCATATCCAGGTCCCGCCATTGAATATCCAGGTTGCTCGGATTGCCAGGAAGCTAAACGGGCAGCAACGATAGTCAGCCACTGACTGTTTAGCTTCTGCAGAGAAAGTTAGGTCAGCCTTTGCTGCACATTATTTTTGCCACATTGCCATGACCAGGATATCACTGCTGCCCAGTTATGGCCGGGCGCCGCCCCTGTACTAGTGCCGCTGAATAGGAGATTAGCATGGTTAGCAGTTCTGCCAACCATGTAAATCCCTTTCAATATCGGGCCCTACAGTCTGATAGAAGAGAGAGAGCAGAAACAGTAGTGGAATAAAGGGTAACTGGGCAGGTTCGGTGTTCCGAGATCCCAAATGCCTTCCCAAAGTGGTGGGTCTTCAGTATGTGTCTGAATTTCTTATGGGATGATTCTTGCCTGAAGTCCGTAGATAATTCGTTCCAGAGTAACAGAGACTTCTAGCTTTCTTCTGTTTTTCTGCTTTCTTATCCAGATTTCGCACCTCCTTCTTACCAAACACTTCTCAGGTTTCTCTCTTTTTACTGCACCTACTTACAGCTTTCCATCTCTATTTCTTACCCCAGCCCTCCTAATAGTTTAGTAACTTTAGTTTAGTTTGTTCACTTATTTGATATACCTCCATTTATAACAGATGCGTCAAAGTGGTTTACAATGAAACAGATTTACATAGGACAGACTGGTGATAACCATTAGTGGAGCATGGCTTTTCTTGCAATGTTTTCTTGCAGGTTCAGGAAGAGGTCAGGAAAGAAAGAGAGAGGAAAGATTAACCCTCTGGGAACAACACCCCCCCAAGAGCTCAAACGAAAAAAGAGAGTTTTTAATCTTTTTTTGAATTTGACATGAGAAGTTTCAATAAGAAAATAAGTGGGTAAAGCGTTCCACAAAAATGAAGGCAGACAGAAACAAGTTAATTGCCTTATTCCTTCAGAGCAGATACTAGCAATAGATAGGGGGATGACAGAAAGTCTGATTAAGGATTTTAGTCTTGCTACCTCAAC
Organism: Ichthyophis bannanicus; assembly: GCA_033557465.1. Classification (NCBI taxonomy): domain Eukaryota; kingdom Metazoa; phylum Chordata; class Amphibia; order Gymnophiona; family Ichthyophiidae; genus Ichthyophis; species Ichthyophis bannanicus. The sequence continues at coordinate 828,417,013 of CM066035.1, forward strand.
TGGAGTTAAGATGCCTCACAAGCTAAGAGAAAAGACCTGTATAATAAACTTTGTGGTAGATTCTGAACCACGTTTAGCGGGTCTGGATGTCTGAACTGGATGTCCAGCCCTGCTAAACGCCTGGCCCGCATCTGGAAAACAGAGCTCCCCACACGTAGATTTGAGCTGTGTGTGGAGCTCTGTTTGTGGGCGGGAAGGGGCGGGCCGCAGATGGAGCAAGGGCGGGCTGTGGGCGGTGCCATGACCCCAGACGTACCGGCCCAATTTTGAGGTTGGCCCTGTACGTCCGGGGTTGGCTATTTGTATGGGGGACTTATTCCACCTCAGTTCCTCAGAGGTGGAATAAGTCACCCTGGACGGCAGATGTCAGAGGACCTGGGCCATAAAGGAAACTGACGGGTGTAAGGGGTTCCCTGTGGCCCGACCCTGCCATGGCAGGCCCGATTGGGGGCTGGGCAGCGGGGGATCATGGCTCCTGCTTGGAGCCACAATGCCATGGCAACAGGATGCCACAGCACCGTGGCTCCATGCCAGGAGCCTGGCTAGGCTAGCTGGGTAATAGGCTGGACATCCAGGTGCCCAGAATCAGGGCACGGCCTATATGTCTGGCCGGTTGCACCTGATTCTGATCCTTCGGGCACATCTAGCCCTTGCGGGATCACAATCGGATGCAACCGGGTCACATCCAGATTCTGGGCGCCTGGACAGGTGGGGGATGCTCAGAACAGAATTGGCCTCTGTGTATAAGGAGTAATATTTTTAAAGGTTGCTTTGTGTAAAACTGAATGCCACTGTTCTGCAACTAAAAGTGGTATTAAGTGATCGTATTATTTCTTTTTGCCAAATGCAGAAGTTTAACTCTTGTGTATTGAATATTTTGGAGTCTTTTAAGGGCTGCTTACCTAATAGCCTAATGCAGATCTCTGTAGTTCCGATGAGACAGGACCAAAGCAGGAGCAGTGGAACATTTTTTTGGTTGGAGGGGTCAAGCAAACCATTCTACGGTTCCACTCCTAAGCTCTCTAGCTGTTGATGCTGTGTTGGGCAAAATATATTGGTGGGGGCCATGCCTCAGTGGCCCATTTCGTTCCATTGTCCATGGGTCAAAGCATGTGTTAAAGTCCTAAGTGCCCTCATCTTAAAACATGAGCAAATGTTACAAAGCTATTTCAGTGCAAGAAAGCAGGACCTCAGAAGCTTTGGGCTTTCAAAGCCTATTTTGAATCCAAATGGAAGCCCAAGACTTTTCTAATATCTACCATTGGGATAGGGTTTCCCAGCAGTATAGGGGCTTGAGATTGATAGTTGAAGTTGTCTAATATCTATATCAGTGAACATTTGGCTGGGGTTCATTTGAGTTTATTCTCCTGTAGTCACTTGGGAATAGTTGAGAAGCAGAAATGTATTTCTTTATTTTAAATGATTTGATATACTGCATAGCCAAGCATCAGAGCGGTGTACAATATAAAAGGCGGCAGCTAGAATACAAGACATGAGAATAACATAAAACGATATTTAAAAGTTACAGTTTGATTCAGAAAACATGACACATGAGAAAGGGGTAATTTACAGTTTTACTGGCCAAGGCCTCTACAAATAGCCAGGTTTATAAGGCTTTTAACAATTTTTTTCACATTGCTGTCGTTTCTTATTTCATAAGGTAGATAACTCCATAGGAATGGCACCACAGAGAAAAAAGTGACCTGAGATCTGGATGTTTTGAGTTTGGGTAATTTATTAATTATACGTTATCCGTGAAGTAGTAGCCTATAATGCCAAGAATGTTTTTCACAGTGGCCAACGGACTAAAAAAAACATTGAACAGTACTGGAGCTAGTAGGAATCCCTGTGAACCCCACAGTACAGTGCATGACTGAATCTATAGGCAGTGGAATGGGATGGGTTACTAGGGACCTGGCCCCATCAACCTTTTGCCTTAAACAAGATCAAAAAAATAGAGACTGTGGGCCCCAGGAGAGTTTCTTTTGGCTCCACCAACCACAAAGGTGTTCCACTGATCTGAAAGATACACAATAGTTTTGCAAGGCTCTATCTCAAAGAGGTAGTTTAATAAGATTGGATGATGGATTATGTGAAAAACTGCTGTAAGGTCGAGGGACACTAAAATAGGAAGTTTATCATTGTCTAGGTCTTATTTATTTATTTAGAAGGATTTAGTATACCGCCTTATCTTCCCTCAAATCATTAAGCAAGGCTGCTAAAATAGTTTCAGTACTAAATTCCTTCCTATAACCTGACTGGTAGGGATGGAAAGTATTCATTTGTTCCAATAAATTGTTTAATTTACTTAAAACTACCTTTTAAACTGTTTTAGAAACAAAAGGTAGATTAGAGATGGGCATATAATTGGATGGATCATTTAAGTCTTGTGTGGAGTTTTGTAAAGTTACCAGATTTTTGAGTTGCAAATTTGGGACACCTGGGTGGGATGGAAGGAGCGGAGCCTCACTAACCCCCAAAGAAACTTTCACCATAAAAGTTATAATCTTCTAAAAATATTATATGCCTTTATATCTTAAAAATGCATTCTTTAAAGTTTCTTAATACAAACTATTCATCTTAATACTTTGAAAATAAGAACATAAGATATGCCATACTGGGTCAGACCAAGGTCCATCAAGCCCAGTATCCTGTTTCCAACAGTGGCCAATGTAGGTCATAAGTACCTAGCAGTTTCCCCAAAGGACACAGGTTCCTCAATGCTTGCATTGGGTCAAGCAGTGATATCCCGGGTCCCTTTTAATAATGGTTTATGGACCTTTCCTCCAGGAACTTGTCCAAACCTTTTTTAAACCCAGCTACACTAACAGCTCTTACTACATCCTCCGATAACAAATTCCAGAGTTTGATTACACGTTGAGTGAAAAAATATTTTCTCTTATTAGTCTGTAGTTTCCTAGATCACCCCAGGAACCTTTTTTAAAAATTGGCGTTACATTGGCGAACCTCCAATCTTCAGGTATTACAGATGATTTTAATGATGGTTCACAGATTACTAATAGCAGGTCTGCAATCTCATATTTCCATTCTTTCAACACCCTTGGATGTATACCATCCGGTCCAGGTGATTTGCTACTCTTCAGTTTATCAAATAGTTGTAATACATCTTCCCGGTGTAGCGATATTTCTTTCAATTCTTCCGCAGTATCACCTTTAAATACCACTTCAGTCATGGGTAACATCCCTACATCTTCCTCAGTAAAGACTGAAGCATCAGTAAAGACTGAAGCATTAATAGTCAAAGTTTAATATTATTTTTTGGTGTCACTTCAGTAATAGCTACCCAACATTCCTCCAATGCCAACTGCTAGGAACATTATAAAGTCAAACAAAACACTGCTGAAAGACCAATCAGAGTCTATAGCATACCACTTCCCAAATCTTTATCCAGAATGGCCCCATTTTAACAGTTCAAAGTAGATATCCACTCCCCTCTCCTCCCTCATCTACTTCCTCCTTTCCCCACTTATCCAAAGTATGAAGACAGCAGTAGTGCCCAACAGTTGCAGCAGTCAGCAGAGTACCCTATGTGCCAGTGTGTGTTCACAGACACCAGTACCCCAGATGGATTTCTGGTCTAACACTAAGCACACACAGGAGGAAAGCAGCAGGGTCTGTGAGCATTCACTGACTCACAGAGCCCATGCTGACTGGGGCTACTGGGTATAGGACAGGTCTCAGTGGAGGTCCAGAAGCAGGGGAAGAGAGCCTGTTTCTGTGACACTATCTACTAATGATGTGATACTTTTTGGGGTCCTGCCCACAGTTTGCCTATGGAAGGCCCTTAAGTGATATTGGAAGCACATGTTGTCATGGTGCTGCTGGTACTAGTTCTATGTTAGATTTTTCTCCCTTCATAAGAACTCTTAAAATCTCTAACTCAAGATTCTTTTTGAAGATGATCTTTAGAACAGTCTGCTGCTTCCAGCTTAATTTTTTTTCATGCATTAATCTGTATAAAAACTTAATTTTAGATTTTGATCTTGCTTGAAATGAATGGCTTTTTGGCACTGGAAAATTACTTGTGAACTCTACTACGATGTCACAATATTTCAACATGTTGAATGCTGTTGTCTGTTGACTTCTGGCATCCCCTGTGGATAGTTGTCTGTGTTCTGACTATCCCCTGGATTTTTTCCTTATCGTCCTTCCAGTCCAGTCCCTACATATGGGTTGTCTCCCCTCACCAGGGGCTGGAGACTGAGCATGCCAGGTCTTAATGTCATACATAGGGCTGTGTGCACAACCCCCGAAAACTAGTATTCAGTCTCCAGCAGCTAGTGAAGACCACCAGTGCAGTCTGGACTCCACTGATTGGACCAACTTAAAAAAAAGAGAGAGAGAGAGCTTAGAGCACAAAGAAAGGAAGAAGGAAGTCTTGGAAGACTAATTTACTTGGCTCAGAAAGTGCAAATAATACCAGGAGTGTCTGAGAAACATCCAGGCAGAACCAGGACTGTTGTCAGTCTGGTTCTCTTAGGGTGCATTACCTGGTGACTCCAGGTCCCTCCCCCCCCCCCCCTCCGTACATGAGAATTGCATTGGACTCGGATCTCATGATGCAGCTTGCCTCAGGTTAGTGTTTCAGACAACCACAGTAGAGCAGTTTAAAAAAAAAACAAACAAACTGTAGTGGCATGTTGGGGCGTTTGCCAACTTCAGAACTGTTGGCTGCAACATTGTTTTCTTCAGGCCATCGAGCTGAGGCTTGCCAGTTTTGTGTTTCTTTTGCGGCGTCTTATTTTCATTTTTTGTTTTTGACTTGCCCGCCGGGAAAGCATTGTATTCAGTGGGTGGAGGCCAACAAGGAAACACTCAGCTGCTGGATTTTGCTGTGGCTGCGAAAATGAAATAGGAACTGTTGAAGAGGTCCTTTTAGGGGGTAAGTCCTCACTGGGGGATTGAACTCCTGCATTGGGGAGTTTTTTTTAGTTCAGTCTGAGCAGCTTTCATGTCCTCCTTTGGGTCCCACCATTTTGATGGAAACAGTGGCCATCTTGGAGCAGTCCAGCCTAGAAGCTCCTGTGATGGCAGAAAGGCAGGATATTATGTTGGCACATGGCGGGGGGGGGAGTGGTCAACTCTTCCAGTTGCATTTTTCTATACCTTCGGCTATCCCTTTTTCCCCTGACTTTGTCCTTCTGCATCAAGCTTATTGCTTGAAGCTGGGGCTTGGAGATTCTTCAGCAAGAAAAGGCTTTTAGGTAGGAAGTTGAAATCCAGAACTTCCAGGGTAGCATTCTCCGAAATGCTTCCCGTTCCATACGCAGGACCCAAACGGCAGGTAAAGCTCCGGAGCCTCAATGCGTGGACGAGACAATGGTGCAAGGAAGAGGGTTTTGGATTTGTTAGGAACTTGGCAACATTCTGGGGAAAGGAGGGACTTTTCTGAAGGGATGGGCTCCACCTTAATGGGCATGGAACCAGGCTGCTGGAATTTAACCTTTAAAAAGGAGAGAGAGCAGCTTTTAAATTAGATAATAAGGGAAAGCTGACAGTCGCCCAAGAGCGCATGGTTCGGAAGGATGTATCCTTGAAGGATACTAGCAAAAGATAGAAATTGGCACATCGACACAGAAGTTCCAATAAAGACAAAAGTAACCCACATGACCTTAAGTACAGAACAGACAGAGCTTAAAGATTCTAAATTACCCCTTCCTATCGATAGCCAGATTAATATGAATAAAATACAGTCTCTAAAATGCTTGTAGCAAATGCTAGAAGTCTAAAAAGAATAAGATGGGAGAGTTAGAATATATAGCACTAAATGAGAGGTTAGATATCATTTGTCCTCCTTCCAGCAGGTCTACTACTGAGATACCAATCAGTGGGACACTGATACCTAGGTATAAATTATATCGCAATGATAGAGTAGATCAAATTGGTGGAGGGATTACACTCTGTTAGAGAGGGCACTGAGTTGCACAGGATTAATGTTTTGCAGGAAACAAAATACACTGTAAAATCTCTATGGATTGAAATTCCATGTGAAAAGGGGAAGGCAATGGCTGTGGAGGGGGGGGGGGATGTGTGTGCTACTGACCACCTGGCTAGAATGAACAAATAGATGATGATGAAATGCTCAAAGAAATCAGGGAAGCTAACAAAAGTTCCAACACAGTAATAATGGGTGATTTTAATTACCCCGGTGTCGACTGGATCAGTGTCACAGCAGGACATACTAAAGAGAGTTTCTAGTTGAAATAAATGACTGCTTCTTGGAGCAGCTGGTTTATGAACCGACAAGAGGGGAAGCCATTTTGGACCTAGTCCTTTAGTAGAACACAAGATCTGGTGCAAGAGATGAGGGTGTTGTGGCCACTTGGCAATAGTGATCATAGCATGATTGCGTTTGATTTAATAAATGGAGGAAGGACGGCAAGGAAATCCACAGTACTACCTTTTAACTTTCAAAAGGGAGACTATGATAAAAGGAGCAGCTGCATCCAAATGGCAGATTAAATTTAACGTGGACAAGAGCAAAGTTATGCACCTAGGAAAGAAAAACCCAAACTATGGTTACACAATGCAAGGTTCCACATTAGGAACCACCAGCTAGGAATGAGATTTAGGTGTCATCGTGGATAACATGTTAAAACCCTCTGCCCAGTGTGCAGCAATGGCCAAGAGAGCAAATAGAATGCTAGGTATGATAAGGAAAGGAATGGAGAATAAAACAAAGGATATTAAAATGCCTCTGTATTGTTCCATGGTGCGACCACACCTTAAATATTGTGTGCAATTCTGGTCGCTGTATCTTAAAAAGGATATAGCGTTATTAGAAAAGGTACAGAGAAGAACCACCAAAATGGTAAAGGGGATGGAAGGATACCCTTATGAAGAGAGGCTAAAAAGGTTAGGGCTCTTTAAACTGGAAAAGAGACGGCTGGAATGAATGGAGTGGAACAGATAAACGTAGATTGATTGTTTACGTCATCAGAATATAGAAAGACTAAGGGACATGCAATGAAGCTACCGGGTAACCTATTTAAGACTAATAAGAGAGAATATTTTTTCACTCAACGTGTAATCAAACTCTGGAATTTGCTACCAGAGGATGTAGTAAAAGTTGTTAGTGTAGCCAGGTTTAAAATAGGTTTGGACTAGTTCCTGGAGGAAAGTGGACCCAGAATATCCACTGCTTGCCAAGTATTGTGGAACCCGTCTTTTGGGGAAACTGCTAGGTACTTGTGACCTAGACTGGTCACTGTTGGAAACACGATACTGGACTTGATGGACCTTGGTCTGACCCAGTATGGCATATCTTATGTTCTTATGCTATACCATAACAGCATTGCCAGGACTCAAATGGCACAGCCCTAATATATAGAAAGATAGAAACGTGACAGCAGAAAAAGACTACATGGCCTATCTAGTCTGCCCTTCCATATCAACCACTACAGCAGTCCTGTTTTTGCCTTCAGAGATCCTGTGTTTGTCCCATGCTTTTTCAAATTTAGATACTGTCCTTATCTCTACCACCTCCACTGGGAAATTATTCCACACATCTACCACTTTTTCCGTAAAGAAATATTTCCACATATTTCTCCTGAGTCTATCCCCTTTCACCTTTATCCTATGTCCCCTCGTATCAGAACTAGCTTTTGACTGAAAGAGGCTGTCCTCCTGTGCATTTATGCCATGGAGGTATTTAAATATCTCAATTATATCACCTCTATCCCTTTCCTCTAAAGTGTATATATTAAGATCCTTAAGTCTGTCCTCATATGCTTTATAATGAAGACCACTAACCATTTTAGTAGCCACCCTCTGTTCCAACTCCAACCTGTTCATATTCTTTTGAAGGTGCAGTCTCCAGAATTGCACACAATACTCCAAATGAGTTTGCACCAAAGACTTATACAGAGGCACTATCACCTCCTTTCTTCTGCTGGTCATTCCTCTCCCTATGCACCCAAGCATCCTTCTAGCTTTCGCCATCACCTTTTCTACTAGTCTAGCTACCTTAAGATCATCAGACACAATCATGCCTAGGTCCTACTCTTCTTTTGTGGACAGAAGTACTTCACCCCTATCGCTCCCTTGGATTGCTGCAGCCCAAATGCACGATCTTGCATTTTTTAACATTAAATCTCAGCTGTCAAATTCTAGACCATTCTTCCAGCTTAACTAGATCCCTCCTGATGTTATCTATACCTTCTTGGGTGTGTACTCTATTGCAGATTTTGGTATCATCCGCAAAGAAGCAAACCTTACCTGACAGCCCTTCTGCAATATCACTAACAAAGATGTTAAAAAGAATCAGACCAAAGACAATTCCCTGAGGCACACCATTGATAACCTCCTCCTTCTCAGAATGAGCTTCATTTACCTGTACACTTTGTCGCCTACCACTCAACCAATTTTTAACCCAAGCAATAACTTTAGGGTCTATCCCTAGGTTGCTCAGTTTGTTTATAATTCACCTGTGCAGAACGCTGTAAAAAGGCTTTACTGAAATCTAAATACACCACATCTAGGGCTCTCCCTTGGTCCAACTCCCTGGTCACCCAATGAAAGAAATCAATCAGATTTGTATCACAAGACCTGCCTCTGGTGAATCCATGCTGCTGTTGGACTCCGTGAGTCCATTGGACTCCAGAAACCTCACTATTTTCTTTTTCAGCTGCGCTTCCAATAATTTACTCACCACCGAGGTTAAACTAACTGGCCTGTAGTTTTCAACCACATCCTTACTTACGCTTTTGTGTGAAGGGACCACATGTGCCTCTCTCCAGTCCTCTGGCAGCGCTCCTGACTCCTATGAAGCATTGAAAAGTTCATCCAATGGAGCTGCTAGAACATCCCCAAGTTCCCTCAGTATTCTCGGGTGTATCCCATCTGGTCCCATTGCTTTGTCTACTTTAAGTTTAGCTAGTTCCTCACGAGCACAGTCGTCTGAAAATTGTTCAAGATGCTCCTCGCTTCTGTTCCTGTTTGTGGGTGTTTTCTGAGGTCCTGTTCCTGGTTCTTCATCTGTGAACACAGAGCAGAAATATTTGTTAAGCAATTCTGCTTTATCCTCATGTCTTATACTCCAATTTTATTGCATTGGCTATCGCCTCCTCTTTTTGAATCTTTGCTTTCCTGACTACTTTGCTAGCTTCTCTAAGTTTTTCCAAATATAGATGCCTGTCTTCCTCTCTCTGTGATTTCTTGTATTTCATGAAGGCCCTCTTTTTTTCACATTGTCAGCTACTTCTTTCGAAAACCATAGCAGTCTCCTTTTCCTTTTATTTACCATTTTAACAAAAATGTTGGTTGCCCTTAAAATATCCCCTTTTAGTTTTGCCCACTGTTTTTCTACATCCCCCAGCTGTTCCCATCCCGCTAACGATTCCTTGAGGTATTGGCCCATCTTGGCAAAGTTAATTTTCCTAAAGTCTAAGACCCTCACTTTTGAAACTTTTATTTTCATTTTGCAACAAACAAAGAAACAACACACCAAAAAAGACAAAACAAGTATACAATAAGGAAAAGTAAACCCATTACCCCCCACCCCGGTGCTTCTTCTCTACCCGTTTGTATCAGCATGTGAGCGCTTCCAGTTAACAGTGATTATACATCAAACAATCAAAAATATCTAGAATACAGCATGATCATGAGACAGAGATATATACAAAGTTAGACAGTCAGATGAGAGCATTTAGCAAAATGTACAGATTCATTGAACATCTTCCATTAAGACCAATAAGAAGGAGTCTGAACGGAGGAAGCACACAGACGAGGTATTTGTTCATATTTACTGTAGAGACAGGCATGATTCCACCATTCATTGAGGCTCAGATGGGAACTAATTTCCCAGTATTACTCAATGAGGGAAACAGCAATGCCAAGCATAAAGTTCAAAAGGAGATAAGCCATTTCTTGGGAGAGAGGGGATCCCCGCAACTGGGCGAAGTCCCACTATCCTCCGAGAAAGGGACTCCTGAGAGTGCAATATAGACTAAATACGACCCCAGACCCGACGCCAGTTATACTGTAGTGCGGGATATTCATGCATAACATGAAATGAAGTAATAAACCAATGGCCACAGGACGTGTCCAGCAACCATTACCCTGAGTAGTGTTCCATATGTCTAAACTGTGAGGAGTGTAAAAAACACCGGTGGGCTAGAAAGAAGAGGGTCTGAGTGAGTGAGGCGGGTCGGAAACCCGTGTCCCTCTGCTCCAGATAAGGCTCCATTGCTCCGAGGTTAAAGTCACATGCAATTCTCTCTCCCATACTTTCTGCGCTATAGAGGTATCTCTAGTGATAGCATTACATAAGGTTTAGTAAAATTGGATGCTACACCGGTAAACTACCGAGAGATCGGAAGTTTCCAATCAACCTTATGCAGAGAGTGCCAATGGCGGGAGTACTCTAGTGTTCCGAATGCAATACTGAAGTTACACTGACCAGAGTCGGGAGTCGAAAGGTTGCATAGGAATATTAAAGGCACCTAAAGTGTCAAAAAACATTGGTGGATAGTGGGAATCTAATGGGAGAGTCATACCAGGGAGTAAGGTAAGAGGAATCGGTGAGCAAAGGCCCGCTACTATATCTAGCCACACAGGTCTGCTCGGTACTGGAGCTTCCAACCAACAAGCACCTTGTTTGAGAAGAAAAGATTGAGGGAGCACTTGAATAAAATCGCCACCAAGTATTAATGGAGCATTAGCGGAGGCCGAGGCCAACTGCGCAAAACTTGCATAGTGAGCAGGGTTGTCCGCATTCGGGACATAGTGCTAATACAAGTGAATTCACTATCTCCAACCTCAAGGTGTACACGGGCCCATCTACCCTCCATGTCAGCGCTAATATCAGGTACAGTAGCGTGCAAAAACTTCTTGACCAGAATGACTATCCCGTACCATTTGGAAACGGTGGGAGAGTAGGCAGCTACCATGTGAGGCCTAGCATTGAGTTTCAGTGTTTCAGCAGAGTGTAATGCGTTTCCTGAAGAAACACCTAATCAACGTGCTCGTGGCTAAGATAGCTAAGGATTTTCTTTCTGCTGAGTGGACCAGCAATGCCCTGTACGATGAATAATAAGATTTTACATGAGGCCATTCAGAAAAGTTAAAATTCTGAGCATGATAGCACACATAATTTCACTGTGTCCCTCAAACTGACTGTATCTGGCTGTACACATGACATAGGAAAATAAGCTAATATAATACAATGAAGCGCCCCACATTAACAAAGATAACCGCAGTACGGTAGAGGAGAAGCAAAACCCCAAAAGTACTGGCGACCATGTGTCTGCGGGGAGAAACCCCAGAGAAGGCCGAAATTGAAAAAACATATAACCTGTAGGACTGTGCGTGCTCCGAATCCGACCGAGGCACACATCATGAAGGGATAGGAGACCAAAGACAAAAGTCATACAGAGAAAGAAAGAAAGTCCAGGCTATTTCTGTGCTGGCTATGACCGCCGCATCGGGCCCTTCAAAATGGCGGACAGAGCCGGCAGATAAGAGTCCAAAATTTGGGATTAGCGCATCTGTTCTGCTTCTTTGGAGTCCAAAAATGTTGATAATAGATCAGGATCCTCGAACGTCCTGGTCTGGTTATGGAGAGTCACTCGGAGCTTCGCTGGATACAACAGGCCAAAGCGAGCCTGTAGCTGTTGAAGTCGAGGGCGAAGAGCAAGGAGTTTCTTCCGACGGTCAACGGTAGGCTTTGCCAAATCAGGAAAGAAGGAGACCTTACGACCTTCATATTCCAAATGATGATTCGCTCGGGCAGCATGTAAAATTTGTTCCACTTGTTGATATCGTAGCAAGCTAAAGATAATAGGCCGGGGGGTCGTGCGGTTGAGCGCCATGCGGGCAGGAACACGGTGTGCTCGATCGATTTCCAGTTCTCTGTGAAAAGTAATCTTCAGCAAGGAGGGAAGAGTTTTGAGCAAGAATTCTCTTATATCTCCTGCTTCCACTCCCTCCGGCATTCCAAGGAGCCTCACATTGTTGCGACGGGCGCGATTATTGCTATCTTCCAACTCCTTTTGAAGATTCTGTATCTGGCGCTCAGCCTCGTCCAGTTTGCCCAAGCGCACCTCGTGCGAGTCGAGGACCCCCGCCATATTGTCCTGCCGTAATGAAAGACCTTCAAGTCGGTCTTGGAGCACTCCAAAGTCTTCTCGCATGGCTCGAAGCGCTTCTCCATTAGACTGCACCAATTCCTTCACGCCGCGTATTTCCTCCAAAATCTCCAGGTGCATTGCGGGGTTTTCACGAAATGGAACCATCTTCTGCGGGGAGGATACCTCCGTTTTGGAGCGTTTTCCGTGAGAAGAAGAAGGAGACCCGAAGTCCAAGCGCGCTGGTTTGTGGGCCGCCATCCCCCCCGAGGTGCCCCGGTCAGCTCGGAGCAAAATAGTAAAGTTATATAGGTATTAAGTCAGGATTCTGAGTAGGCCTCTCGGGAGCTTCAACGCAAAGCGTCCTACCCGCTGGACATCAGGCTCCGCCCCCAAGACCCTCACTTTTGAATGGATTTTATCAGCCCTAGTTCTACTACTGAACCACACCATCCGGTGATCACGGGATGCAAAATGTTCTCCCACTATAACATCAGAAACAATTTCACTATTGGTAAGCACCAAGTCCAGTATGGCCCCTTCACATGTGGGCTCTGTTACTAGTTACCTGAATAGTTCTCCCTGTAGAGAATCCAGGATCTCCTTACTTCTAGTTGATACTGCAGCAGGGATGTGCCATTCAACATCTGGCATATTGAAATCTCCTATCAGTAGCACTTCCCCTTTCCTGACAATGCCGTGTATGTCTTCTATTAACTCTCCATCTACCTCTTCTCCCTGTGAGGAAGGTCTGTACATCACACCAATGCAAATAGATTTCTCTTTCCCTCTTTCTAGTTTAACCCACAATGCCTCCCCTCTCCCTTTTAAGTCCTGTATTTCCATAGCTTTAATATTATTTTTTACATATAGTGCCACTCCTCCTCCCCTTCTTCCTACCCTGTCCTTTCTGAATAAAGTATAGCCTGGTATAGTTATATCCCAGTCATGGTTGTCTGAGAACCGTGTCTCTGTTATTGCCACTAAATCCAAGTCAGCCTCTCCCATTAAAGCCTCAACATCTGGGATCTTATTTAGGAAAGCAGAACTGCTACAGATTCCTACAGAGAAATTATGCACTAGCAGAATCACTCGCCTCAATCACACAGGCAAAACACAGACAGTCCCCCATCAAATCTAGAATAAGGCACCACAAATTAGAACTATGCAATAACTAAACTGAAACCTCAATAAGCCAGATTGTGCATACAATACAACACTAGAGAAAAAGAGACAAATCCATTTCCTCTCATACTGAGCAAAATAGAAAGACATCAAAAATGCACATTCCCAGCATTGACATAGCCAAATTAAAAATGTAAAATAAAATGTGCTGTTTTTTCTGGCATATTGATCTTTCCGTTTTAGCTATTTCCTCCATTTCTTTCTCTCTTTATTCACTCAAATTTCACCTCACTTTTTCACCCTCAGTCCTCCCTTTCCCTCTTTGTACCTTTCACCTACCAACCAGTTTTTCATCTACTTCTCTCACCTTCTTCCTAGCCCATCTCCCCACCCTTACCCTCCTCCTATTCCCTCCATTCTCCATCTCTCTCTCTATTTTTCTGGCCTCTTATTCCCTTCTGTCTTGAACTAGCTCCACATTTTCACCCTCTCTATACTTACTCCCTTCTACAGTCCTGATTCTTCCCATATCAGTCATCCTCTCCCTGCCTTCAGGCCCTTTCTTCTCGCCCCCCATCTAGTCTCTGATTACCCACTTTTGCCACCTCCACAGCTCTATTTGCACCTTTCTCTCATTAATCAGCTTGCTAATTCTTCTCCATCATAGACTCTCCAACATGGTTCCACCCTCACCCCCCCCCCCCCGATCTCCTCTCTCCACCTCTGCTGTATGCAGCATCTTCCCTTTGCTTCCAGTAACCCTGTTCTGCATTCCGTCATCTCTCCTTTGTTTACCTTCCCCCCTTTAGTCTTGCATCTGCTTTCTTTGCCCCACTCCTTTTAGTCCAACATCTCTCCTTTGCTTTCCTTATTCATCACCTTTAGCCCTACATTTCTTCTTTGCTTCTCTTGCCCCCCTCAGTCCAGCAATCCCCTTGCTTTGTTTCTCTTGCCCACAACGTTCCTCTCGCTCCCCCCCCCGGGTTGACCAGCTGCCCCTTGCTCCTAAACTCCACCCTCCCATGCTTCATTTCCTAGCCCTCTCTCACACACACAGAGCAGGGCCTATCTGTCCACTAAATGAGCTAAGCGACCACCTAGGGCCGCTTTGTTGCCTGTGGCAGGCCATTTGCTTCAGCACACATGACCTGCCACTTCTGATCCCCATCCGATGCAACTTACTGTCGGTGTGGCAGAAACCCCTGGGTTGGCCCTGACAGAGAGGTCAGCACACACACACACACACACACAGGAATCAGCATGCATGCATTCTTTGGAGTCAGCCATCCTCAATTAAATAGTTGTGCCTCTCTCAGTCTCTATAGCAATGTCCAGAGGCAGGAGTCAGTCGTTTCATCTCTCTTCTCTCTGCTTAGCAGCTTAAGCCATCTGAGGCAGGCAAACAGGCAGCATGTGTATTTTCAGGGCCACGATTGCTTTCTGATGCTGTGCAGAGAGAAGGAAGGGGAGGTGTGCGCGCAAACCTCAGTTCTGCTCTTCGGGGACAAATGTCTTTATCGTTATTTGCGAAGTTTGATATACCGCCCTTGCCAGAGCGTCAGGGCAGTGTACAATAAAAATATATTGGCTACTGAAAGCAAAGCAAGAAAGGAACGCCATTAGCATATAGGACAGGGATAGAAACAAAATAGAGCAAGAGAAAACACAGGGACAGAACTGAGCGAGAGAAAGCACAGGGACAGAAACAGACATGAAACTAACAGTAGACAAAGGGCAAGAGGGAGGGGAAAACTATAGAATGGCTGGATTATAAAGCTACTGAGTTACAGCGGGTGGGGGGCTCAACTGGGGGAGGCGAGGCCATCAGTGGAAGCAGGGAGGTCATAGGCCTGGCAGTAGAGGTGTGTTTTAAGAAGTGCTTTGAAACGGGGGAAGGATAATTCAGTGCGGAGGGAGTGCGGGAGCGAATTCCATAAAGTGGGGCTTAGAAAGAAGAACAGAGTGACGGGTAAGTTCGAGATGCTTTTCACGAGAGAACCAATTGGGGATTTATATGTAAATTCAGGGACAATCCCTGAAAATTGTGGATGTCTGCTAACTCTGTTTTGGAACTGGATTTGGATTTAGCTCACGTCTTTTCTCAGATGATGAAGACTTACTGTAATTATGACTTTTTTCCAGATCTGTGTCACTTGTCCTGTGCTCAAACTTGTATTTTCCATAATACTCAGAAAGGAAGAGAACTCCAAGGCTAGACTTTTAATAAAATGGGGCAGAAAGGTGTCAGTAGAGTATTAGGTGATTTCATTGTTGCAATTAACTTCTCAGTGCCTAATGCACAGGTCATGTTGAATGAGGTCTAGTGAGTAGACCTGGAGAATCATTTTGTGATTCCCATCTCTCTCTCCTTCCCCAGGCTCTTATTCTCCAATCTTTCACTAACTCTCTCATCTTTCTGTCTCCCCCCCATATCCAGCATCTTCTCCTCCCTATCCAGCATCTCCCTCTCTCTCTCTCTCACCCCACCCCCCGCCACCATCCAGTTTCTTCCTTTCCCTTCTGCGTCCCTATTCCCATTTTCATCTTCTCTCTTCTATGACCCTGTCCTTATCCTCCCCCCATGTCAGGTGCTTCCCCTTTAGGTTTCTGACTCAATCCTCCCCCATGTCCATTGCTTTCCATCTTAGGTCCCTGTCCCTATCCTCTCCCATTTCCAACTTCTCTCATCATGTCTCTCTCCCTAACCTCCCTCCATGTCCAGTGTCTCCCCTCTAGGTCCCTATCCCTATCCTCGCCCCATGTCCAATGCCTTCCCTCTATGCCCCTCTCCTTAACCTCCCTCCATATCCAGTGTCTCCCCTCTATGTCCCTCTCCCTAACCTCCCTCCATGTCCAGTGTCTCCCCTCTAGATCCCTATCCCTATCCTCCCCCCATGTCCAATGCCTTCCCTCTATGCCCCTCTCCTTAACCTCCCTCCATGTCCAGTGTCTCCCCTCTATGTCCCTCTCCCTAACCTCCCTCCATGTCCAGTGTCTCCCCTCTAGGTCCCTATCCCTATCCTCCCCCCATGTCCCGTGCCCCCCCTCTATGTCCCTCTCCCTAACCTCCCTCCATGTCCAGTGTCTCCCCTCTAGGTCCCTATCCCTATCCTCCCCCCATGTCCAATGCCTTCCCTCTATGCCCCTCTCCTTAACCTCACATGTCCCATGCCTCCCCTCTATGTCCCTCTCCCTAAACTTGCTCCATGTCCAGTGCCTCCCCTCTAGGTCCCTCTCCCTAACCTCACATCTCCAGTGCCTCCCCTCTATGTCCCTCTCCCTAACCTCCCTCCATGTCCACTGCCTCCCCTCTAGGTCCCTATCCCTATCCTCCCCCCATGTCCAGTGCCTCCAATCTATGTTCCTCTCCCTAAACTGAGATGTCCAGTGCCTCCCCTCTATGTCCCTCTCCCTATCCTTCCATGTCCAGTGCCTCCCCTCTAGGTCCCTCTCCCTAATCTCCCATGCCTAGTTCCTCCCCTCTATATCCTCTCCCTATCCTCCCCCCATGTCCACTGCCTTCCCTCTATGTCCCTCTCCATAACTTCCCTCCATGTCCAGTGCCTTCCCTCTATGTCCGTCTCCCTAACCTCCCCCCATGTCCAGTGCCTCCCCTCTATGTCCCTCTCCCTAACTTTCCTTGTCCAGTGCCATCCCTCTCCCTAACCTTTCATGTCCAGTGCCTCCCCTCTAGATCCCCCTCCCTATCCTCCCTCATGTCCAGTGCCTCCCCTGTTAGGTTCCTGTCCCTGTCCTCCCCCATTTCCAACTTATCTCCTCTATGTCCCTCTCCCTATCCTCCCCCCATGCCCAGTGCCTCCCCTCTATGCCCCTCTCCCTAACCTCCCATGTCCAGTGCCTCCCCTCTAGATTCCTCTCCCTATCCTCCCCCCATGTCCAGTGCCTCCCCTCTTAGGTTCCTGTCCCTATCCTCCCTCCATGTCCAGCACCTCCTTTCTGTGTCCAGCATCTCCCCTTTGTTTAGCATCTCTCTTCCGTTTCCATATCGCTATCCTCATCCCTGCTTTCCAACATATCTCCTCCATGTCCCTATCCCCCTCTGGGTCCAGCATCTCCCTTCTGTGTCCCAGTCTTCACTTCTTTTAGCAACTTCCTTCTGTCATTATCTCTGTCCTCTACCCCTAGAATCTCTAATTGGTTTTCTGTTGCCCCCCCTTCAGTGTTCCAGAATTTCAGTGTCCCATGGCCCTTCGTTTTTTGCCTGTGGCCACTACAGAATGCAACCTGGATCCACAATATGTAGTAGTGGCACCAGCACATGCAGTATAACAGAGGGGAAGTGTAGGGGCTGCCTTGAGGCTTGAGTCCACACTGAGGCCTGTCCCTTTCAATTTTGACATTTATGTCAGAGGGGCTGGAATGTGGCAAAACTGCCTCAGTGCTCACAAGAGCTCAATCCTCAAGACTGCCACTGGTCCCATGGAGGTGTGGTAGTGGTAGCAACAACAACTGGAGAAGCAGATAGAGGAGGGCGCAGGTGGAAATAATTGATGGGGGAGAGACAGTCTAGACAACCAGTACTTACAATGGCTGGTTTTCTGTCCAGCCGGCCAATACCCTCCCCTGTGGGCCAGACAAATACTGCCAAATTGGCAACCTTTAAGTGGGGTTAGGCTTGGGGGCAAGGTGGAGGAACAAGAGGAAGAAAAGGAGGAGCTGGGAACAAAGGGGAGAGAGTAGGATAAAGGGTGGCTAGGCTAGAACAAGGGATATAGTATGAGAGGAGGGGGACTGAGCACTACTTTGTTAAATGTTGCTTTAAGAGGCACAAACCCTCTTTAGTTTTATACTGTTAGGCACACACAGCTGTAATAAGTCTGAGAGAACGAGCATAGATACAAGGCCCCATGGTTAGGCAAGTGTTTATGCAAATGAGCCCCACAAAGAATCTCTACACATGGCCCTGCATCCTTGTTGAGCTGTCCTAAGCTCTAAGCTTTTGGGGCTCAGTGTGATGAAATTGCCTATAAACAGTGAAAATAAGTTGTATTTACCTTCTCTGGAGGGAAGAGGAGCTGTTCTGGAACCCCACTATAGATATAAGAAAAAACATATTTAATCAGACCAAGATCCATTAAGCCTAGCATCCTGTCTCCAATGGTGGTCAATCTGGGTTGCAACTACCCAGCAGATCCCACAAAGTAGATCTATTTCCTATAATTCATTTCCAGGGGTAAACAATAGCTCTTCCAAATCTATCTGGATAACAATTTTTTATGGGCTTTTCCTCCAGGAATTTGTTCAGTTTTCTTTTGAATCCTGCTGTTGGTCACTCTGACCACATCCGCTGGCAACAGATTCCGCAACTTAATTATGTGCTATGTAAAAAAAAAAAAGAAAATTTCTACAATTTGGTTTCAATTTGTTGGTCATTAGTTTCATGGAGTGTCCCCTTGTTTTGGTTGAACTGACAAGTTAAAAAACTGTGTCCTATAACCATTCCGTCCACTCATAATTTTGTAAATGTCTGTCATATCGTCTGTCTTTTCTCCAAGCTGAAAAGCCATAATCTGTTTAGCTTTTCTTCATAAGGGAGTTGTTCCATCCCCTTTAGTTGCCTTTTCTGAACCTTTTTCTAGTTGCACCTTATTCTTTTTGAGAGGGGTCAATCAGAATTGCACACAACAGTCAAGGTGCAGACGCAGCAGGGCCTTAGAGACATCATGATTTCCATTTCTTTGTGCTGAATAGCATGTTTTACTTTTCTTCATAAGAAAGGTGTTTACTATTTTTTTGCCCTTTTTTGAATTTCTTTCAGCTCTGCTCTATCTTTTCTGAGATGCTAGGTACAGAAACATGGTTCACAGAAAACCATGATTGGGATGTAACTATACCTGGCTATACTTTATTTAGAAAGGACAGTGGCACTATATGTAAAAACTACTATTAAAGCTTTGGAATTACAGAGCTTAAAAGGGAGAGAGGAGGCATTGTGGGTTAAACTAGAAAAAGGGAAAGAGAAATCTATTTGCATTGGTGTGATATACAGACCTCCCTCACAAGAGGAAGAGGTGGACAGAGAGTTAATTGAAGACATACGCAGCATTGCTGGGAAAGGGGAAGTGCTACTGATAGGAGATTTCAATATGCCAGATGTTGATTGGCACATTCCTGCTGCAGTATCATCTAGAAGTAAGGAAATCAAGGAAGGTGTAGATAACATGAGGAAGAATCTAGCTAAGCTTGAAGAATGGTCTAGAATTTGGCGGCTGGGATTTAATGTTAAAAAATGTAAGGTCATGCATTTTTGCTGCAGCAATCCAAGGGAGCAATATAGTATAGGGGGTGAAGTACTTTTGTCCACTAAAGAAGAGCGGGACCTAGGCGTGGTTGTGTCTGATGATCTTAAAGTAGCTAAACAGGTAGAAAAGGCGATGGCAAAAGCTAGAAGGATGCTTGGGTGCATACGCAGAGGAATGGCTAGCAGAAAAAAGGAGGTGATAATGCCTCTGTATAAGTCTTTGGTGCGACCTCATTTGGAGTATAGTGTGCAATTCTGGAGACCGCACCTTCAAAAGGATGTGAACAGGATGGAGTCGGTGCAGAGGGTGGCTACTAAAATGATTAGTGGTCTTCATTATAAAGCATATGAGGACAGACTGAAGGATCTTAATATGTACACCTTAGAGGAAAGGCGGGACAGGGGTGATATGATTGAGATGTTTAAATACCTCCGTGGCATAAATGTTCAGGGAGAGAACCTCTTTCAATTGAAAGCAAGTTCTGCTACGAGGGGACATGGGATGAGGGTGAAGGGAGATAGATTCAGGAGTGATATGCGGAAATATTTCTTTACGGAAAGAGTAGTGGATCCGTGGAATAGTCTCCCAGTGGAGGTGGTAGAGATGAGGACAGTAACTGAATTCAAAAAAGCATGGAACAAACACAGAGGATCTCTAAAGGTAAAAAGAGGACTGTTGTAGTTGTTGATATTGAAGGACAGACTAGATAGGCCATGTGGTCTTTTTCTGTCGTCATATTTCTATGTTTCTATGTACGTATGACCTAGATTGGCCACTGTTGGAAACAGGATACTGGGCTTGATGGACCTTGGTCTGACCCATTATGACATATCTTATGTTCTTATGTTCTTTTGTTCTTATGGGACATCAAGAACAGTGTACAATACTCAAAGTACAGACTTGTACAGAAGCATAACGATAGTCTGCCTTCTCAGAAAACCCCTAACATTCTATTTGCCTTCTTAGTAGTCATAGCACACTGGGCTGAAAATTTCAAGATATCTACAATGACGCCAGGATCTTTTTCTTGGGTGGTGACTCCTAACTCGGAACCCAGCATTATGTACCTGTAGTTGGACTTATTTTTCCCTATGTGGATTACTTTGCACTTGCTCACATTAAATTTTATTTGCTGTTTAGATGCCCAGTCTTACTCTCATAAGATCCTTCTGTAAATTCTCACAATCTTCTGATGAATTCACAACGTTGAATAATTGTGTATCATCTTCAAATTTGTTCACATCACTCCAATCTCCAGATCATTTATGAGTATGTTAATCAGCACAGGTCCAAGTATAGACCCTTGGGGGCACTCCACTAGTGACCCTTTTCCATGTGGATAATTTGACCATTCAACCTTGACATTCTCTCTTTTCTTGTCTTTTAGTCAGTTTACAATCCAGCAAATAGCATAGCCTCCTATCCCATGACTCTCATTTCCTAAGAGCCTCTAATGTGTGGCTTTGTTAAATGCCTTCTGTAAATCCAAATAAGCCTTTATTCTGGTCTTTCTTGACATTGCCTCTGCATTTGATAACATCAGCCATAGCATGCTCTTCACAAGACTTTGCCAGATAGGGATATAGGGAAATGTCTTATAGTGGTTTCAATCATACCTCACAGAGCATACACAACAGGTATGAATTGGTCTCCAGACATCACAACCTTACAACCAAGAGCAAGGTATCCCACAAGGTTCCGTGCTATCAGCATTACTGTTTAACATTTACCTACAACCTATATGTAACATCTTTAAGAACTTCAAACTAGGATATCATATCTATGCTGATGATATAATGAGCCGGACGTACAAAGGGTAGCGCGATTCTGATCCCGCAGGGCACATCTAGCTCCATGGGATCAGAATCGCAATCATGTCTGTACGTGCAGGTCGGGACTGCAATTTAGTCCCAGCCTGCACATACAGGCACTGCCCAAATAGCTCAGTCAGGCATTTAAATGGAGCCGTGATGCCATGGCGTCCTGTTGCTATGGCACCGCGGCTCCATTTAAATGCCATGATGCCGGCCGCCAGAAACGAAAGTTTATTACCCACAGTCTGACCCCCAATCTGGCCTCCTAAGGTCAGGGTCAGGCTATGGGGAATAAAACCTGGCCTCCCAACCCCTTTCGCACCCCGGGCTGTGCAAAAAAAACACGACCAGGGAAGTTATTCCACCTCCGAGGTGGAATAACTTCCCTGGCCATTTCGCCAGCCCTGGATGTACAGGGCTGACATTAGAATCGGCCCTGTATGTCCAGGGCTGGTGATCGCCCACTGTCCACCCACTCTCCATCCCCGGGCCACCTCTTCCCCGCCCCAACTAACTTCCCCACACAACCGGCGAGGAAGTTAGTCAGGGACTGCCTTTGGGAAGTCCATCCTTGCTATTCATGTCTCAGAATAACCCCCAATAACCCCTAATTATCATCAGTTAACAGCAGGTATCACCGAAGCAACAAAATGGCTAAAACTACATAACCGGAATATAAATTTTAATAAAACCGAAGTCCTATTCATCACAAGGAGCTTAAACTTCACCCCACCCAAAAAGATACATATCCAAGATGTAGAGCTAGATGTAAAGAAGAAGTAAGATACCTGGGGGTGATCCTGGATCAAGCACTCTCCATGTCATCCCATATAAAACAAATTACCAAAACCATCTTCTACAAATTATGTATGCTGCAGCATCTTAAATCATATCTTGATAATTCTGATTTTCGATCAGTACTACAAGCTATTATTCTTCCACATTTTGACTTCTCAAATGTTATTCTACAACAGGGGTCTCAAACTCAAATTGCTTTGAGGGCCAAATGAGGACTTGTAAAGTAACCCGGGGGCCGCATAAGACACGGGGCCTCATTTGCATAAATATTTGCATAATGTTGCATAATGAGTATATGGATAAAGAAAGACTAAACAATTTCTATATTACTATAATCCAGTGCCAACCGCCAGGCACATTAGGAACTACTACAAACACTGCCCATTTAGAATCCATAGCAAACCCCCCGTATCATAACAGCACTACCAGGACTCACAAAGCACCAGACCCTACCTATCAAAAGGCAACACTGCAAATATTAAATCAGTACATTTCAGAGAACAACAATACATGACCTACTGGGAAAAGAGAACAAGTAGCAATGTCAAATAGGAATTACATAAACAGAATACCTCAGCTCAGTTACACATGCAGAACATACACCATCACCAAACAAGGAATCACAATTTAGAAACAGGAAGACAATAATTAAATTGGGAACCCCAAAAGCCAAACTTGGAATGTACAACAACACTGTAGAAATAAAACTATAAATTAATTTCTTGTACTAAACAAAGCACAGACATTAATGATGCACATTTCCCAGAGCTGACATATTCCAGTTAATAAATTCAAAATAAAGAGATATTTTCCTACCTTTTGTGCATTTTTTTTCAGTTGCAATTGTTCCAGCCACTTTCTTATGGTTTCTTCGTGTCTTCTGCTAACTCTCCATCGTCTGCTGTCCATTTGTCCTTTCTTCTCTCTTCTAGTTTTTTTTCATTCTCTCTCTACATCTGCTTTAACATACTAATCTTTCTCCTTTTGCTCTTTCCTCATTCCTATTTTATCCACTCAAATATTACCCCTCCATCCTCAATCTCCACTTACTCTCCCAAAACCTGGCCAATTGTAGATTTGTCTTCCCTCCCGCACAAAATATTTTTTCCCTCTCCATGTCACTTTCCCAGCTCCATCCCATTCTAATCCTCCCCCAACATCAGCTCCCTTCTAGTTCAAGCCCCACCCAGCATCCGCTCCTTTCTAGTCCCTGCATCAGCCCATTTCCAACCCTAGCTCCCCCCCCACTCAGCCCATTTCCAGTGCTAGCTCCCTCCCCTCACAGCCCATTTCCATTCCAAGCCCCCCTCCCCATCAGCCATTTGCAGTTCAAGCCCCCTTTCCACTCAGCCCATTTCCAGTCCTAGCAACCCCCCCAGCCCATTACCAGTCCTAACCCCCCATCAGTCCAGGTACATTTTAAAAAATCCAAACTTGCTGCTGCTGCCGCCGCCACCGCCGCAGTATCAAGCATCCCTGAACCCCCCCTCAATAAAAGTCAACATTCACAGCCCACAGAACATTTCCTTTCCTACACCCCCGGATTGGCATTACTATTCCTAACCCCCCAATCAGCCCACAGCACATTACCAGTCCTAAACCCCCCCAGTGGCATTACTAGTCCTAACCCCCCCCCCATCAGCCCACAGCACATTACCAGTCTTAACCCCCCAGTGGCATTACTAGTCCTAAATCCCCCCCCATCAGCCCACGGCACATTACCAGTCCTAAACCCCCCCAGTGGCATTACTAGTCCTAACCCCCCCTCCCATCAGCCCACAGCACATTACCAGTCCTAACCCCCCCCAGTGGCATTACTAGTCCTAACCCCCCCATCAGCCCACAGCACATTACCAGTCCTAAACCCCCCCATTGGCATTACCAGTCCTAACCCCCCCATCAACCCACAGCACATTACCAGTCCTAACCCGCCCCCGTGGCATTACCAGTCATACCCCCCCCCACAACCCACCGCACATTACCAGTCCTAACACCCCCCCCCCAGTGGCATTACCTGTCCTAACCCCCCCCCCATCAACCCACAGCACATTACCAGTCCTAACCCCCCCCAGTGGCATTACCAGTCCTAACCCCCCCCATCAACCCACAGCACATTACCAGTCCTAACCCCCCCAGTGGCATTACCAGTCCTAACCTCCCCCATCAACCCACCGCACATTACCAGTCCTAACCCCCCCCAGTGTCATTACCAGTCCTAACCCCCCCCATCAGCCGCGGCAAAATCAAATGTCCCGCGGGACCCCCCCCTGCCTGGCAGAGCCAGCCCTCCCTCCCTCCCTGCCTGCCTGCCTGCTTGCTTCCCTCCCTCAGTCCTTCTCTGCTTTGGCTTAGAACCGCGAAGGGAGAGTTCCTCCCTCGCGACTCTGCTAAGCCCGCTGAGGCTTATGGGAAATTTCCCATCTGCCCCGGCGAGCTTAACAGAGTCGCGAGGGAGAAGCTCTCCCTTCGCGGCTCTGAAAGACGAAGAGGAGAGGGACTGAGGGGAGGCAGGGCTGGCTAACATCGGGGAATTCCGGGGGCTGCCTCCATACCTGCCCGCTCTGTGCACAAAATGGATCCTCGAGGGCGCGTGGTGCCTCGTGGCGTTCGGCTGGCTGCCCCCCCCTCCTTCCTGTTTCTCATTGGTTGAGGGCAGGCTCGTGACTCGGAAGAAGACGACTTTAGACTGAGAGAGTATTTTTTAACCCCACGCGGCCGCGCCGGCAATCAGGTGAAAAGTGAAACCAATGGCATCGCGGGCCGCACAAAATGCTCTCGCGGGCCGCGTGTTTGAGACCCCTGTTCTACAAGGTCTACCAAAACAGAGCTTTACGTAGTCACCTTCAAGTAGCCCAAAATGTAGCTGTTCATATTGTATTCAGGACAAGTGCCACAGAACACATCACACCAATACTACACAAACTGCACTGGTTACCTATAATGAGCCACATTAAATAGAAAATTCTTGTTACAACATTTAAACTTATGAGGGCAATTGGACCATCATTCTTATCCACCCTGATCAACAGCACACCTAACATGAGATCCAGAAGTTGTTGTAACAATAACACTCTAGCAGTCTCCACCAACAATCGTAACACAAATCTGGCCACAAGCAACATAGTGTTTACTTACTTCTAAACTATACTCTGGAATGCAGATAATCTAAGAAACATTATGGACCTTAAAGATTTCCGCAAAGAGATCAAAACTTCTATTCAAAGAGCATTTTGGCGACGCAACAGAGATACACAAAATATACCCTATATAAAATGAATATCCTTGAATATACACACTGACCTTCCCTACTATATCCCACAGCATAATCAAATCCAAGGTATCTTGCTAGTGCACTTCACTAATGATCATATTCCCATTGTAAATAAGTCAATTGTATAATATGTTTATTGAAAAGAAGTTTTTGTATTGTAAAATAATTTTACTGTATTTCATGTATACTAGGTTCAAACATTATGTAAGTTATAAATAAGAGTTTAATGTCATTTTTGTTGGTTGATTGTAAACTGCCCTTGATCTCTGGAAGTGGCGGTATAGAAAAACATAAATAAATAAATAAAATACACCTGGAGCCTGATTCAGTCCGGTCCGTCCTGACGTCCACACACTGGACAGACTCAGTTCTTACCCGATTCTGCCACAGGAGACATCTTCTGGACAGCATGGCCAGCCCACCCTATGCTCCTGCTGGTGTGCCGGTGCCATAGCATCCTGTCACCATGGCACCAGGATGCTCAGCAGGAGTGTAGTCTGTCCAAAGTGGGATGTGGTGTCATTTCCCACCGCCCAACCCTCGGCGGAGTCTGCCAGGGCCGGGATCAGACAGAGGGACCTCACCTGACACTGCTCCCTGCTCTGGGGGGCTGCTGGGCTCTAGCCACCATCGCCATTGCTTATTTCACCTCCGAGGTTTAATAAGTAGCATGTCGTTCCCCCATCCGCCGGATGTACAGGACTGTGACCTGAATCGGCCCTGTACATCCAGGTGCCTCAGCCAGCCCCTGCTCTGCCCACTCTCTGCCCTCTCCCACTCCCATCCAGCTCTCCCCGCACAGCATGTTAGGCAGAGAGATTAATGACTGGGACAAAGTGTATATCACATCGTCTGTAAATAAGCCAATCTTGTACATCCACCTCCCCACCATTATCCCCATAATACTGATTGGAGTGTATTTTTTTTCTACCAAAGACTCTATTATTAGGGCAAAAAGTAGGGGGATAATGGACACCCCTGTCTAGTTCCCCTCCTCAAGAAAAATTCTTCTGAGTAAGCCCCATTAACCCGAATACGAGCCTTTGGGGCCACATAGAAAGCCTTTATCCACCTGATGAACCACTCCCCAAGTCCCAACCTACAAAGCACCTGTACAATGAAATCCCACTCGACATGGTCAAATGCTTTTTCTGTATCCATTGTGACCAAAAGATAATCCTCTTTCCCCTCTCTTGCCTTCCAAATCAAATTCAGCAGTTTTCTTTTGCCTGCCATCCTGGAATAAAACCTGGTAATGACCCGTTACAGCCTGTTAGCCAAGACTTTGTGAGCACCATCACATCCAGGTTAATCAGGGAGATGGATCTATAATAACCACATAAAGAACCATCTTTCCCTGGTTTGGGGATTATCATTATACCGACAGTGTACATCGAATCTGGGACTTTCTCATAGTGGTTCACTCATAAAATCTCACACCATCCTGCTACCCAAAGTATCTTTGAACTTTTTATAATAGCAGGCTGTATATCCATATAGTCCAGGGGCTTGTCCCACCCTCATACTCCCAATGGTTACAAGGACTTCATCCAGGATAATCTCTGTCTCCAAGTGGGCAGATTCCTCTTTTGTAAACTGATACATTTTACTCGTATTCAAATACTCCCCGATTTCCCCAGTTGTCTCCACCATCTCACTACTGTAAAGCTAAGGGTAGAATTGCCAAGACCTCTTGCACAGCCTCATTCCCAAATTGTAGGGTACCCCTATCATCTTGAATTTTTATTACCTATTGCTTTTGCGCTTTCAACCTGGCTGCCAGCAATCTACCTGCTTTATTCCTGCTCCATCCTGATCACCCGCTCCATCCTGATGTCTTTTGTGTCATGCTCCATGGTAGGTTTGGTATTCAGTGGTCCTGCATAGCACTGGTGATGCAAGGGGAGCTTGGATGGCTGACCCATCCTATGCAGGTGCATGGATTACAAGTGGCATCATGGACAGGATAGAATCTTAGCTAGTCCTGCATTCAAAATCCAGTATAGAGTGATCAGTAACATTTTGATCATCTGTTTCAAAGTTTTAGAGTGTCTTTACTTTGGAAGGATGCCTTCTGAGGGTAGTCTATTTACATCACCCTTATTCTGTGTTACTTCCTCATTGCTGGGCATGGAATACTGATAAGCTCAGTTTGAAATACTGTGAAAGAAAATAAACAACCAGGAGGCCATGTTCAGTGAACAGGCCAAAGCCTTACTATTGTCAAGGAAGGAACAGAGAAAGCCAAGTATGTGTTCAAGAAACTGTCAGAATCACACAAAGTATCTGCCATTGTAGTCTCCCAAGACAAGAAGATACCAGATTTCAGTGGAACATCAGTGAAGCCTGATGACCTGCCAATATGGGAATGGATTGCCCAGATCAGTGAGGCCTTGAAGATTCCAAGAATTCCAGAAGAAGGTGATGATGATCAAGAAAACCATAAAATATGTGTCTATCTTTGAACAGAAGTCTGTAGAAGACATTTTCTCACTCTTGCTCTGTCTATGGAGAAAAGGTGCCTCTTGGTGAGTGGCTGAAGGAATTCTGTGACTGGAAGCAACTGCCAGGAGAAAGTGTTAGAGATTATGCTTACAGCCTACAGGAGAAAGCTGCTAGAGGGTTGGTCAGAAATGCTTCTTGCATGGGAGACCATGAGACCATGGTCAAAGAGAAATTTGTCTCTGGGTTAAGAGAAGACAACCTGCGAAAAGAGACAAAACATAAATGCATAGAGAAACCAACAATGAAATTCCCTGAGCTACTACAGGCCACAGTTGGGTGAGCTAATGAGGATGAAGTGATCAAGCAGGATAAAAGCAGGAGTACACCTCAGATCTTGACAAGACCAAGAACTGAAGTGTTGGTAAGAACAATAACTGCTGTGACACAGCAGTAGCTATAGCTACTTTGAACAGAAAATAGAGAAGCTCAACTTACAGCAAGAAAATTTCTTGCAAGAAAGAGAATAGGCTCAACCCTCACCTAGAAGCTTTAGAAGTCTGAGAAAGATCAACTCTAGGCCCAGTAGGGGCTGGTGTGTTCGTATGTTACCTGTGCCAGGAGCCAGGACATATCACCAGAAACTGTACGAGCAAAAGGATGCAAGTGGGATCTGTACCAGAACTTGTGAGCACCAACAGAGGGAGGTATTTTCTATACCTGAAGAGGCTGTATCCCAGCCTAAAACTTTAAAGGTACGGTATAGTCAGACGGATGGAATGAAAATGACTGAAGAAGCAAGAAAACAAAAGCCTCTGGAAAATCTCCATTAATGTTTGTGACTATTGGAAGTGTAAGAATCAGATGCTGCATAGATACCAGCTCTGATGTGACAACCATTACTGCTAGTCACTATTACAGGAACTTTTAAGAGCCAAACAGAATTGAAGATGCCAATGGAGTATCCCTAAAAGCAGCAAATAGCATGGTCGTTGGTTGTTCTAAAATAGAAATAACCTGCAAACATTAACACCAAGATGCATTTTTATCATAATAGATGATCCTAACTAAAAAGAGTAATGCACACCTGGAATAATGGGGAAGAATATTCTTTAAAACTTGAAAGGATTGTTCAAGAGTTTGTCAATGTTCTGTGAGCCCAAATAAAGGGAAATATAACTAGAAACTAGGCAGAAATTCAATGATTTCTTGAATCACCATGAAAAAAACAAATTGGGGAGGGGGGAAGGGAAGAAATTCAGTGGCAGCAGCTAGCACTTGAAGAGTGGCTTACCATCGCCATGGATATTTGACCCAGTGAAAAGCGGTATATAAATGCAGTTAAATAAAATAAAGAAATAAATAAGATATTCAATGCTGAGGCCATATTCAGCCACCGGCATTGAATATGCAGGTTGCCGTAGAAGCTAACCGGGCAGTGGCCATATTGAACTCAGGTAAAGTTAGGTCCAGCCTTTGCCATGCCTTACTTTACCCATGTGTTGCTAATCGGGCAATGGCTCAATATCACCACTGCCCGGTTAGCGACATGCCGCCTCCACTCTTCCCCATAATGCCCCGGCACTCTGATGCCAATCCCTTATTCATTTATTTGACAGGTTTTTTATACCGCTTCATCATTTTAGTCAAAGCAGTTTACATTCTAACTTAAACTTGGTATAATGCACACTAAACAGGGACATTGATAATTTGGATTTTTCTGAGGCAATGGAGGGTTAAGTGACTTACCTTAACATCGGGGTGTGCAGTGGTAGCATCAGCGGATATCCTGCGGCACTAACCATGCAGCTGAATATCCCACTCAGTAGCATTTACACGGTTTGCAGGTTTGCAAACCATGTAAATACCTTTGAATATCCCCCCTGTGCATCCAGTCGAAACCATGAAGAATGAGGCAGATATTTCCCCTTAGGATAATGGAAATTCAGAAACTCATTCCATAAGCTTAGTAAGGTTACAAGATCTATCTTCAGATTTAAATCCTTCTGAAGTCACAGCAGGCAGATGCACGTGAAGCAAACGAAAATGTGCATGGAGGCAAGGAAGGTGAAATGGAACCAGAGAAGGTGATTCTAGAATGGAGGAATAGAACTGGACCTGAAAGAGATGAATGAGAAGGAACTGTCGCTAAGCCCAAGAGCTTGAATAAAGAGGAGAAAAATCAGGTTGGGCCTCATGAAAATAACAAATTATTACTGTAGCCGAAGGTGAAAAGAAACTTGCAGTGGAAGTCTCTGATGTTAGTACAATTAGAGGGGGACCTGAAGTAAGAACAGCTGCTGTTGAAAGGATGGATATATTGGAAATGTCCACCCTCAGGAAAGCCAGCTTGAAGGAAGAAAAAAAATATTGTCCATAAAAACAAAAAACAATGTTCTGCTAAAGACATGTCCACAGAGAGGCCCAAATTCACCATTCTCCTCTCCATGAAGATCAATTGCAGTCGGAAATATGTGGCAAGATATTCCTTTGTTCTGGCTTTTCCTAATGATCTGAGTGTCTGAAGTCCATGGTAAGAACAGTACCTTTTTCAGATGTATTATTTACCTATGGAAAGAGAGAGGGAAGGTTATATGTATCATACAGACAACTTCAATAAGTAGCTCAAAACCAAATGCATGACCTTACATTTTTTAACATTAAATCCCAGCTGCCAAATTCTAGACCATTCTTCAAGCTTAGCTAGATCCCTCCTCATGTTATCTACACCTTCCTGGGTGACTACTCTATTGCAGATTTTGGCATCATCCGCAAAGAGGCAAACTTTACCCGACAGCCCTTCTGCTATATCACTAACAAAGATGTTAAAAAGAATCTGACCAAGGACAAATCCCTGGGGCACACCACTGGTAACTTCCTTCTCCTCAGAGTGAGCTCCATTTACCTTTACTCTTTGTTACCTCCCACTCAACCAATTTCTAACCCAAGCAGTAACTTTAGGGTCCATCCCTAGGGTGCTCAGTTTGTTTATAAGTCGCCTGTGAGGAACAGTGTCAAAGGCTTTACTGAAATCTAAATACACCACATCTAGGGCTCTCCCTCGGTCCAACTCCTTGGTCACCCAGTCAAAGAAATCAATCAGATTTGTCTGACAAGACCTGCCTCTGGTGAATCCATGCTGCCTCGGATCCTGTAATCCGCTGGACTCCAGAAACCTCACTATTTTCTCTTTCAGCAACGTTTCAATTTACTCACCACCGAAGTTAAACTAACCAGCCTGTAGTTTTCAACCACATCCTTACTTCCACTTTTGTGCAAAGGCACCACATGAGCCTCTCTCCAGTCCTTTAGCACCACTCCCGACTCCAACGAGGCATTGAAAAGATCAGTCAGTGGAGCTGCTAGAACGTCCCCAAGTTCTCTCAGTATTCTAGGGTGTATCCCATCCAGTCCCATCGCTTTGTCTACTTTAAGTTGAGCTAGTTTCTCGCGAACACAGTCTTCTGAAAATTGTTCAAGATGCCCCTCACTTCTGTTCCTGCTTGTGGGTGTTTTCTGAGGTCCTGTTCCTGGTTCTTCATTTGTAAACACAGAACAGAAATATTTGTTAAGCAATTCAGCTGTATCCTCATCAGCTTCTACATATTCCTCCCTTTCACCCTTGAGTCTGACAATACCTCTTTGCCCTTCCTCTTCTCACTAACATATCTGAAAAATGTCTTATCCCCCCATTTTACTGCATTGGCTATTTCCTCCTTTTTTGAATCTTTGCTTTCCTGACTACTTTGCTAGCTTCTCTAAGTTTTTCCAAATATAGATGCCTGTCTTCTTCTCTCTGTGATCTCTTGTATTTCATGAAGGCCTCCCTCTTTTTCTTCATCTTTTCAGCTACTTCTTTCGAAAGCCATAGTGGTCTCCTTTTCCTTTAACCTTTATTTACCATTTTAACAAAAAAGTTGGTTGCCCTTAAAATATCCTCTTTCAGTTTTGCCCACTGTTTTTCTACATCCCCCAGCTGTTCCCATCCCGCTAACGACTCCCTGAGGTATTGGCTCATCTTGGCAAAGTTAGTTTTCCTAAAGTCTAAGGCCCTCAATTTTAAATGGATTCTAAGAGCCCTAGTCCTAATACTGAACCACACCACCTGGTGATCACTGGATGCAAAATGATCTCCCACTATAACATCAGAAACATTTTCATCATTGGTAAGCACCAAGTCCAGTATGACCCCTTCACGTGTGGGGTCTGTTACCAATTGCCGGAATAGTTCTCCCTGTAGAGAATCCAGGATCACCTTACTTCTAGATGATACTGCAGCAGGAATATGCCAATCAACATCTGGCATATTGAAATCCCCTATCAGTAGCACTTCCCCTTTCCTAGCAATGCTGCGTATGTCTTCAATTAACTCTCTGTCCACCTCTTCTTCTTGTGAGGGTGGTCTGTATATCACGCCAATGCAAATAGATTTCTCTTTCCCTCTTTCTAGTTTAACCTACAATGCGTCCTCTCTCCCTTTTAAGCTCTGTAATTCCAAAGCTTTAATATTATTTTTTAGATATAGTGCCACTCCTCCTCCCCTTCTTCCTTCTTTGTCCTTTCTGAATCAAGTATAACCTGGTATAGTTACATCCCAGTCATGGTTTTCTGTGAACCATGTTTCTGTAACTGCCACTAAATCGAAGTCAGCCACTCCCACCAAAACCTCAACATCAGGGATCTTATTTCTCATGCTACGGGCATTTATACACACAGCTTTCCATGTGTTACCCTTTTTACCCATTTCCATAAAGGTATTTAATGTATCACTTACCTGGGGGCTTTCACATACCTGGGGGCTTTCTTCACCCATCCCCAACAAATCTAGTTTAAAGCCCTCTTCAGTAGATTAGCCAGTCTATTACTGAAGATGCGTCAACCTTTCTTGGACAGAGAGACGCTATCTCTGCTCTGCAACCCTTGGAACGGCATCCCATGGTCCAGGAAACCAAAATGATCTCGATGACACCATCCATGCAGCCATGCATTCATCTCCAGGATGCGAGCCTCTCTGCCTTGGCCTTTACCCTCAACAGGGAGGATTGAAGAGAACATCACCTGTGCACCTATCTGCTTCACCCTCTGTCCCAGAACCATGGAGTCACTTTTGATACTTTGGACAACCTGACTCCATCTTTCCTAGAACTGAGGAACCACTCTGTGGCTCTGGAAGTGGAAGAGGCAACAACATCTCAGGGACAGGAGATATCAGAGCTCAAAAACTGCAAAGTAGTATAGGATCAGCAACCATTAAGAGAAAAGGGTAATGATTGGAAAATCCTTCTGAGAGGTACAGAGGTGCCCATCTGCTATCAAAAGTATTTTAGCCTCATGGATCATGGCATGATTTTCCAAGAGTTGCTGAGCAGAGATGGCATCTGCCTACCGAATGAGGGGAGAAGTGTCTTCTATTACCAAATGGCTAATCTACTGAATAAGGCTTTAAACAAGGATAATTGGGGACAACAACATCTGGAACGCTGTGTATACTAATGCCCATAGTATGCAAAATAAAGTTCCAGATTTAAAAGCTGTGATGGAAGAGGCTGACTTGGTTATAGTGGCAGCCATGGAGACATGGTACACAGAAAACAATATTAAGTAGCTATACCAGGCTATAATCTATATAGGAAAGAAAGATAATAAAAATATGAAGAAGAGTGATGCTGTATGTAAAACATATTAAAGCCACAGAACTGCCGGGCTTATAAGGTAAGGAGGAGGTTCGTCTGGAAAGACAGAATGGAAAATATCTTTACACTGGTGATATACAGACCTCCCTCACAGGCACTCTGGCTCTAGATGTAGATTCTGATTGGGTCTTAAAAAGGTTTTTCTGGCCATCTTCTAAGGTGTTCATGGATTCTATTATTAGGCTCTTCCTTGATGTGTCTAGGGCCACACAGAAAAGGTGGAAGCAATTTCTGGTGCTTAAACCTGGGGTGTTGCAGCTGGATGGCTTATTTTTTCTGCATTTTCCTTGTAAATGTCTAGTCAAGTTGCCATAGTAAGTGACAGGAGAGGGGCAAGAAGACCCCACAGGAATGGAAAAAAAGGAAGAACTGACCATATAAGGGCAGGAAAAGAAGATCTGAGAGCCAGCATGTGCTAAAGAAAGAATCAGTAAAACCTTTTAAACTGCCAAATAAACTTTAACCCGTTTTGGACCAGCATATGTTTTGCATACATAAGGTTTCCATACTTGCTACTCAACTGTTTACTAATTAATGGTTATAAATTCAATGGAACTATGTTTATCTATTATCGTTATGTCAAAAAGCGTCATATACAGATTTTTTATCTGAGATCTAGTTAGTTTAATAGGTATTCAAAGTTTGCTGATTTTGACGGTACTGGCAGCTCAACATAAGAGATCACAAAAATTAGTAAGTAGCTTATAATGCTGTAATAGCTACTATTTTGCAAATAAAAGTATTTGTAGACTTTAGAAAATAGGTTTAGGAGCTGATGGCGGCATAGAAGCCTAGCTCCGTCCGATTCCTGTGATTGTGGAGTTAAAACTGAGCCCCCAACATCCTTAAAGTGGAGGGAAAGAGAGGATCCACCTTGGTGATGGCAGCGAGAAAGAAGTTGGCGAACTTCCAGTCCCCGTACGCACGGCGGGAGCTGAAGACGGCCGCGAAGTCGGCCGGCTCGGGAGCGGAGGCAGATTCTGGGAGCTCAGAGGAAGACGGCAGAGGGGAGAAGGAAGGCGCGGAGGAGATTCCATTAAAGCAGTGGCTAAAGACTTTAAGATGGAGATGCGGGGGGAGATAAAGGCCATGCGGAAAGATGTGAAGGAGACCCTGATGGCGATACAGCAGGAGGTGAGCGGCCTGGGTCAGAGAGTGGAGGAGGTGGAGTGCCACGTGGAGCAGTGTGAGGAGGAGGTGAGAGAGGTGGCGGGACTTCAAAATAAAATGCAAGCTCAACAGGAGGAGATAATGGAGAAATTGGAGGAGATTGAAGATAGAGCACGACGGAACAATCTGCGCATTAGGGGGGTGCCCGACGAGGAGGCCTTCCAGGACTGTGTCCAAGTGGTGCAAAAGCTCTGTGGCCATATCTTGCGGCTGGGAGGGGCCGCAGGCTCCAACGAGGCCTCCATCGGAGTGGAAAGAGCGCACAGAGGTTTGGGGCCGCGGAGGGAGAAACAGGCTAGAGATATCATAGCCTGCATGAGCAGCTTCCCCCTTAAGGAACAAGTACTAAATGCGGCAAGAAAGTTTGGATGAATTGCCTGGGAGGGCAGTGAGGTGGAAGTGTTTAATGGCTTGTCGAGAGGCACATTGGAGAGGAGGAGATTGATGAAAGATGTCACTGCTTACATGAGGGGGAAAGTCTGCGATATCGATGGATGTTCCCCTTCGGGCTTCTGTTGACGGTGAATGGGGTGACCAGGAGAGTGAAAACAGCGGAGGAAGCGTGGTCAATGCTGAGAGAGCTGGGATGTGAGAATCTTCCCCAAGCGGCGGGGAGAGAGCAACCGACCTCAGCCAAAACTGTACCGGGTAAACATCCATCTGTTTCGAAATGGCAGAGAGCGGGAGAAAAAGGGAAGAGATTGCAGCGGCTGCCCAAGGAGTGGACAGAAGTGGCGATGGAGGGTGTATCTTGAGCAGGGGAGTGTGAAAGCCGTGGTCTGGAAGTGTATACCAGCGTTTGGGGCGGTAGAGCTCCTTACGTGCTGATTGAAGGACACTGGACTTATAGGGCTGCGGGGGTGGGGGGGAGGTGAGAGTGGGAGTAATTAAGGGCAAGGGGGTGGAACGGTGGGGGAGATGGGGGGAGGGGGTATGAGAGGGAACTGGTGGAGAAAGAAGGTGGAATGGAGGATTGGGGTGTGGAGTGACAGGATAGGACAAGATGTCCCTGGAAGGTGGGGAGAGGGAGTAGTGGGGGGGTAGTAAGGAGAGGGGGGGGAGAGGGAAAGGGGGGAGGCAGGGGGGAGGGGGAGGGAAGGGGGGTGGGGGGCTCCAGGGCACAGCAGATGGGAGAGGGTGGGGGGTGAATATGGTGAGATGCTGCAGATAGGCACGGTTAATGTAAAGGGTTTGAATTCCCCAGGGAAGCGCAGCTTACTATTTAGGGAGTTATCCAAATCCCAATGGGACGTAGTGATGTTACAAGAGACTCATCTGAGGAGGGGGGATGTGGGGAGGTTGAAGCATCGGCAATATCCTGACCAATATTTTTCATGTAATATGGAGGGGGTGAAGAAAGGAGGGGTAGCGTTGTGGGTGCGGCAAGGGAGTGGTATACAGGTAGAGGGGCACTTTAAGGATGGGGATGGAAGGGTGGTAGGTATAAGGGGGAAGCTTGGGGGGGAGGATATTGTGGTGGTGGTGGTATATGGTCCTAATGGGAACCAGGGGAATTTTTGGAAAGAGGTGGGGAAGTTAATAGAGGGCGCGGGAGGGGGGAAATTGGTAGTGGGGGGAGATTTTAATTTGGTTTTAGATCCAGGGGTGGATAGGGAACCAAAGGGAGGGGAGGGGGGAGGAGGAATAGACGGGGGCTGAGAGCTCTGATGAAGAAATTTAATTTGGTGGATGCGTGGAGGACACTCAACCCTGGATGGCGGGAGTATTCTTTTTATTCCGCGCCGCACCGGAGCTGGAGCAGGATTGATATGATCCTACTGGATAGGGCGTGGATGTTGGAGGTGGAGGACGGGAGTATTAGGACGGCGGGGTGGACAGATCATGGTGTAGTGGAGGTTAGATGTCGGCCTCTGAGGAGGGGAGGAGTGGTGTTTTGGAGGTTGAATGAGAGTCTGCTTAGGGATGAGAGGGTGGTTGCGGATATACGTGGAGTCATACAGGAATATTTGGGTTTTAATGACACAGGGGAGGTGGCGGAAGTGAGTGTGTGGGAAGGACTGAAAGCCGTAATACGGGGGAGATTCATAATGTGGGGAGCCAAGAAAAAGGGGGAATGAGGGAGGAAGGAAGAGGAATTGGGAAGGGAGTTACGGGCGGCGGAGGGGAAGTATCGGGAGACGGGGAGGAAGAGGGATAGGATGGAGATGGAGCGGGTGCGGGGGGAGTTACAATCCTTACAGGTGGACCAGGTGGCTTTTGCATTGCAGAAAGTTAAGCAAACCCAGTATGAGTTTGGGGACAAGGCGGGTAGAGTGCTGGCACGTAGGTTGAAACAACAGCAAGGGGCGGCAACGATATACCAGGTGAGGGGGAGGGAGGGTAGGATATGTAGAATGGAGGATGAGATCAGGGAGCAGTT
Organism: Ichthyophis bannanicus; assembly: GCA_033557465.1. NCBI lineage: Eukaryota > Metazoa > Chordata > Amphibia > Gymnophiona > Ichthyophiidae > Ichthyophis > Ichthyophis bannanicus. The sequence continues at coordinate 828,454,055 of CM066035.1, forward strand.
TAGGGCTTATTATAAGGAGTTGTATGAGGGGATGGAGGGGGTGGGGGATAGGGACATTGAGAGGTACCTGGAGGGGGTGGCGTTACCTGGCCTCTCGGAGGAAGCTAGACAGGAGTTGGAGGAAGCGGTGTCGGGGGAGGAAATTAGGAGGGCAGTGAAGGGGTTGAAGGGGGGGGAGGCCCCGGGGTTAGATGGGCTACCTGGGAGTTTTTATAAGATCTTTATAGAGGAGATAGGGGATATCTTGGCAAGGGTGTTTAATGGAGTGGTATGTCAAGGGGGGGGGGGCTGTCCCCAGAGATGTTGACGGCGGGGATTACGGTCCTGTTAAAACCCGGTAAGGATCCGGTTAGCTGTAGTTCGTATTGGCCTATTTCCCTTCTCAATGTGGATGTCAAAATATTGGCTAAGATCTTGGCGGGGAGGCTGGGGAGGTGGCTGCCGGGAGTAATCAATGTCGATGAAGCGGGGTTTATAGAGGATATTCAGGCAGGGGATAATATTAAGCGGGCAATAGCGGTGATTTGGGAAGCTAGGCAAGAGCAGGAGGACTTCCTACTGATGTCCATCGATGCAGAGAAAGCTTTTGATAGGGTCCACTGGGGGTTTCTGATGAGGGTTCTGGAAAAAGTGGGATGTGGGCCGAATTTTGTAAAGTGGGTGAAGGGATTGTACAATGGCCCTAGGGCGCGGGTTTAAAATAAACGGGAGGTATTCTAGGGACTTTGGTTTGGGGGAGGGGACTAGGCAGGGGTGCCCCCTATCCCCGCTGCTGTTTGCACTGGCGGTAGAGCCGTTGGCGGAAAGTATTAGGGGGAATAACAAGATAGTGGGTTTGGTGAGGGGAGGGGGGGGGGGGTTGAACCACAAGATTTCTTTATATGCAGACGACATCCTATTATACTTAAGCAGGCCACGGGAGTCCTTACCAGAGGTAATGGAGGAGGTGGGTCGATATGGAGCAGTATCGGGGTTCAAAATGAATATAGATAAAATGGAGGTGATGAAAGTCCAGATGAATAGGGAGCTAGAGGAGGAGTTGAAGGGCGCTTATCCCTTACGGTGGGTTAGCAAATCCTTAGGGTATTTGGGGGTGAGGCTTACGGTTAGATATGAAGATCTGTACCGGGAGAATTACCCAAAGCTTTTAGGCCAGATAAACAAGGACATTGAGGGATGTCTGAGACTGGAGATTTCCTGGGTGGGAAGGATTGCGGCGCTCAAAATGAATGTCTTACCGAGGCTGTTGTATCTGTTCCAGGTGCTACCGGTAGCGGTACCAGAGGGTGTGATGAGGTTGTTGCAAAGGCGGGTGTTTGGATATATTTGGAAGAGGAAGCCACCAAGGATAGTGAGGGAGGTGATGTATGCGCCCAAGGAGGAGGGGGGGGGTTAGGGGTACCTAATATGAGGGACTATTATAGGGCTGCACAGTTGACACATGTGTTAGGCTGGAGGGGGGAGGGGAGGAGAAACCCTAGGTTAGTTTGGAGAAACTTAGGGTTGGGGGGGGGACATTTGGATGCGTGGGTCTGGGCCCCGAAGGTGGAGAGGGCGGAACTGGGGGGGGGGGGGTACGCCAGCAATGAGACAGGTCGTGCAGGTGTGGGATAAGGTGAGGGAACCTGAGATTGCTGGGAGGGGGACTGGATTTTCAGTAATGACTCCCTGGAGGGGGTGGAAAGCATTTCAACCAGGGTGGGAGGGGGGTAGGTTTGATGTATGGAGGGGGAAGGGGTTGAGCTGTAGTTTGCAGTTGCTGGAAGAGGGGGAGATTAAAAGCTTTGAGGTGGTGAAGGAGGAGTTCAAACTGGAGGAGGGGGACAGGTTTGCATACGTCCAGGTGCGCTCCTTTTTACAAAAGGTGTTGGGGAGGGTGGGGTTGGAAGTGGCGGCCTCACATCTGGAGGCTATCTGGTATGGGAAGAGAGGCTCGAGGGGGATGATATCGGGGTTATATAAGGGGGTAAGAGGGGAGGGGAAAGGGAAATTTCGGTATATGGTGGAGTGGGAACAGGAGTTGGGGGTGTCTTGGACAGGGAAAGACTGGAAAAGGGTTTGGGATCAGATAAAACGGGGGCCTAGGGCGAGTAGAATTAGGGAAAACTGTTATAAGGTGATGATGTGCTGGTATTATACGCCAGAGAGATTAAGTCGGATGTTTCAGGGGGTGTCTCCCCTCTGTTGGAGGGAGTGTGGAGAGGTGGGGACTTTTTGGCATATTTGGTGGAGTTGTAAAAAAGCGCGTGGATGCAGGGGAAGTTAGGGGTGGTGGTGGATTTGGAACCCCATATCTGTTTATTATCCTGGTGGGGGGAGGGGCAGGTGCAATGGGGGGGGGGGGGGTAGGCTGGTGCTGGTGTGTCTAAGTGCAGCAAGGTGTGAGATGGCGAAAGCGTGGAAGCAAAAAGAGATGCCCTTGGTAGAGCAATATGAGAACAGGCTTAGGGAGATGGTACTGATGGAGAGGCTTACGGCAGCGAGGCAGCAGAGGGGAGGGAAGTTTGAGGAGGTGTGGGGTCCGCTGTGTCGTGCTGTGGGGGAGGGTTAGGGGGGAGGGGGGGAACGGCGGGTAACAGGGTAACATTTCATGGTTAGAGGGTAAAGGGAGTTGGGGTCCGGGTGGTGGGGGGGGAGGTAACAAGTTGATATCGTGGGTGGCTGGTAGCATTGGAATGACAGCAGGGGACGAGAGCGGGGGCTGGGGGGGTACGGGGCTGTGGGGGGGGGGATTGGAGGGGGGAGGGTGGTATGGGGGAAAGGAGACTTAGAAAAGAGGAAAGTACTTATTGGTTAAGCAATTTGGGGGGTTGTGGTAGTGGGATACCTTCCAACTGGGATGTCTTTGTAAATATTTGGAGATGTATTACTCTGTTAGATTTGTTTTTATTTCAGTCATAGGTATGGAATGACCTCATTAGCACCAGGTTTCCTGTGGCAACGCAGGTTGTTCAAGATGTAACTTGGCAGGAGGTGACATTACCACATTATGTGTGTTAATACCTTTGATTACTTAGGGGCATGTTTACTAAATCGCGTTAGTGCAGTTCGCGTAAGTATCCGCGTTAATAACACAAACCCCCAAATAAGGAGATGGGCGGGACAGTGGAAGACCTAACGCGCGTAACAGAGCTAACGCGCGATACGTGGCGCGTTAGAGGAGTCGCCGCGCGTTACTGCGCATGAAGCATAAGAAGCCACGCAGACATACCTGACCCAGACAGAGCTGTAGCACAATGGTTACTGCAGTGACCACTGATACGGGCAGCATGGGTTCGAGTCCCCAGGCTGCCAGATGCAGAAGGCTGGCTGATGCAGCATCCCGAACATGATACAGTGAGGGAGGGGGCATATATTTTTATACGTCTCGGAGGGGTGCAAGCAAACACACCCACACATCAGATAGTGAGTGAAGGGGGCATGTATATGCTCTGTTCCCCTGGGTGCAAGCAAACACACCCACACATCATATAGTGAGTGAGGGGGCATGTCTATGCTCCCCTACCATTTGGGGTGCAAGTAAACACACACACACAGTATATAGTGAGTGAGGGGGCATGTCTATGCTCCCCCCCCCCTTTCGGGGCTCAAGTAAACACACCCAAACATTACATAGTGAGTGTGGGGGCATGTATATGTTATGTATGTGTTGTATGGTTGTTACCATACATACCTGACCCAGACAGAGCTGTAGCACAATGGTTACTGCAGTGACCACTGATACGGGCAGCATGGGTTCGAGTCCCCAGGGTGCCAGATGCAGAAGGCTGGCTGATGCAGCATCCCGAACATGATACAGTGAGGGAGGGGGCATTTATTTTCTATACGTCTCGGAGGGGTGCAAGCAAACACAGCCACACATCAGATAGTGAGTGAAAGGGGCATGTATATGCTCTGTCCCCCTGGGGTGCAAGCAAAAACACCCACACATCATATAGTGAGTGAGGGGGCATGTCTATGCTCTCCTTCCAGTTGGGGTGCAAGTAAACAGACCCACACATTATATAGTGAGTGAGGGGGCATGTATATGTTGCCGATAGTCTGTAGGGGCGCTAGCAAACACACCCACACATCATATAGTGAGTGAGGGGCCATGTACATTGTTTTGTATGTGCTGTAAGGTTGCTAGCAAACACACCCACACAGTGGTGTATCCAAAGTTGCTGCAGAACGCACCCCATAACGCACAACAGAGGCCACACTAAAAAGTAGAGTGTCCACTGAGGCACAACAAGATGTCCCCCATTGAGCAGTCCATAAGGGAACCTAAAGGTAGCCAGATAAGGTGACACATGGTGCACCCAATGACGCTCAGTACGGTAATATCACGCTTGAGAGGCTGTCGCTGGTAGCAGTCCTGCGTATGTAAAACATATAATGCGGCAGACACCCCTATAAAAGGAGTCCATTGTGGGTCGCAACCCATGACTACTGGCTCCACAGGCAATGAGTGACCCACTGGCCTGCAGCCCCATAGCCGGTAACCACCCCCTGGCTGTCCACTGAAGTGCGGCAGGACACCACCCAACTGTCCGCTGTAGTGTCCCGGATCCGTAACAATGCAGGGATTCCCATGGTGCACACTGCACATGCAGACCAGCAGTCCACAGATGAACACAAGAAGGGGTACGTACCCACATAGCCCCCTGGTATGGTATGGTGAAATGACTGTGTGTGTCACTGGACATAGTAGCAACAGAGAGTATCCCAACAGGGTGCCCCAGAAGAAGCTAGAAAATGTGTCAGTGAAGGCAGACAGATCATAAGCACAATGGGTAAGAAGCTGCCTGGTGGAGCAGGGTCTGTGAGTTCAATCCCCCCTGTGTGTCCAAAGACCAAGGCTGCCTGCAACAGTACCCTCCGCAAACAGTAGGCACACATATGTTGAACCAGTCAGCCCCCTGTCTAAACCAATGAGAACCCCAATGTTTGGTTGGACACAAAGAACATGAGAGGGAGGAAAATATGCCCACCACCCCTTGCTGGGAGTGTCCGTGTAATCCCGAGAGGTGCAGCACCCAAAGGTAGAAAACAGTGTGAATCTGCAGCCAGAACCGGGTGCTTGAAATGTACAAAGGTGAAGATATACACAACCCATATAATAAAGGAAAGACCACGTCAGACTGTACCAGAAACAATGCAGGGGACAACACAATTGCCTTGCCATTGGAATTCAGCATCAAACAGCACCAGGACATGCTATGTGTGCCACAACTATGGGCCGTGTACCAAGTGGTTGTGTCCCTGCAAGGCTGGCATATCTGTGGATGGGTGTGCGTCATGACTCCCACACCAGACCAGTAATATCATAGGAGGTCTGGTTTGTATGTCCCACAAGTTGTGCTGGCAAACACCTACCCACAGGGATGTACCTGGAAGGTGTCACATAGGATAACCCCATGAAAGCCACACCAGAGAACTAAGGCTACTGTGCACTGTCTTCCACAGCACCCGACAGGGCTTTTCACAAAGCACCCCATAGGGCATGTGACAGGGCCCATGAGGAGTCACTGTGCGGAGTCTGCAGTGTGAGGGCGTTGCTGTTGTTAGCACCAATGTAAAGCAAGATAGGAATACGCCCCCCAAGGTGCTCACAATGACCCACTGTGTGTTCAAACCCATGACCCAGGCCCCACCCACAAGCATGGAAGCAACCCCATGCCCATATTGCCAGTGCACATAACAAAGTCACAATAATGAGGTGGGCAGCCCCTGGAGCAGAACTGCCAGATGACCCAAGCCCCCGAAACAAACTCACAGAAGACGCACCATGTACATGCAAGGGATGCCTGACTAAGAAACAAAGCAAGGTCTCAGCAAACAAGGGCATATGGCAAACACAATCAAGACCAAGGTCATGATCATTACCAAATATAGAAGGCCCAATAACATCACAGACCGCTTTGCAACATGGAATGTCACTGGCAAAAGCAAAAGCAGGGAGAAACACACTATGGTGACTGTGCGCAAGAAAATGAAGATGTCCGTAACACCTGAAACCAAATCCCCTGACTGTGGACCGAGGGGCGCCATGTTGTCACCCAAGGTGCCTGCTGGGCTGCTAAGGATATGGGAGTATGCAACAGTACCCATGGTGCACTGCAGATGCCCAGCAGCAGTCCAGAGATGACCATAGGAGGGGGTAGGCGCCCCCACAGCGCCTGGGCTGGAAGGGAGATAAGAATATGTGCGCCCCTGCCATAGAGCACCAAACGACAGTAGGCCAACAGTGTGGCCAAGAACAAGCAGAAAAGGTGTACCAGTACAGTGCGAAGACAGGTGTGCAAACTGAACCCAAATATGCGGCTAAGCGGGATAGGAGAGTGCTGACAGACCTGTGGCCCATTGAACAATATGGCATGGTGCATCACAAATGGTATGTTTGCAAAGGTCAGTGTGCCCTAGAGGCCACAAGGTGTGCCTGGAGGGCCAGCAGGACCTGTGTGGAACAGAGATAGATGTAGCACAAACACCACCTAGAGCCCACAGTAACGACAATGAACAGGTGACTGTTGGAGGGCAAGCAGGGAGTTCACGGACCCTCACACATGACAGCAGCACACGTGTATGGCAGCAGTGCAGACAAACATGCTGGGAGCAACAGCATCACAGCAAAGGTTCTTGGCACCCTGGTATACCGGAAAGAAGGTGTGTGGCAGCTGAGGGGAATAGGTGCCCCCCAGTGGAGGGTGAGGTCGCCCGAGAGGTGAGCAGGACATGCCAAGCAGGCACAGGACAAACAAGCAAAAGGAGATGCTAAGTAGACAATGGCAGCAGGGTAGGGTACGGGGCAAGAGTCCACAGCAGCATACATGACACCTCACCACACCATGATGCAAATACATGGACCAAAGGATGGACAGCAAATGTGACAACGCTAATATGACCAGACAGGTAGCAGAAGCCCGGAGACCACTGTTACAGCGACAATAAGCATCAGCGCGGGAAAGGCCGAGGAAAAGAGGAACAGAAAGAGCGCAAAGCTATGACCACTCTGATGGAAAGCACTGGAGAACATAGATGACCTAAAATAAACACTGAGGCACACAGAAATGGATGCAGACAGGACCACATCATGCCAACAGCAAAGACCACAGCTGCGTGCCAGGTGATAGAACCACAGAGCGTAGGCAAAATGCAGTACACATGTGGAGGAGGGGTCCACAGCCCACAACACAGTCGACAGGTGGGATGGAACACACAAATTAAGAGGCACACACCCACACCCACACACACACACACAGCAGGAGATATAATGTACTGTAAACAACATGCAAGTGATCAGGGAAGTGACACATGAGGGGTGTAATTGGATAGCCCAATGGAGGCCCATTTGGATCGGCTGTGGAAAGGGCCACCGGACTAAAAGAGGGGCATGCCAATCACCAACCAGACCAACAGTGTTGCCTGTGTCCTGTGTGAAAAGAAGCAGATATCAGGTAAGGGACGGACACACACACCCATGACACCTGCAGGACAGAAAGGAGACACACACATAAAACCAGCCACACACAGAATGCATAGATAGCAACACATGATGTGTCCACAACACTGAGCACACTGCACATGCACCACAGACGTAGATGACAGTGAAGACTACGGCACCATCCCAATATCATCAAGAACATGCACATGACACGCATACACCGCAGGGGACAAGAGCATGTGCAGCAGCGGTGGCATACCTAGAGAACAACTAACGACAGGCTGAGAGCAATAGGCAAAAAGCAGAATAAGCAGGCGGTGTATGTCACAGAGTATGGAAGGTGAGGGCCACCTGAAAGGTACACCAGTGTCCTGGATGTGAATGTTACTGTCAGCAATGTTCCCCCTAATCGTCTGTAGGCTGTGTGCGCGTAAAATATCAGCTCTGTGCAGCTTTGGAAGGAAGGTGACATGTCTGTGCGCAACATAATGACAGGCAGAGTTATAACATTAAAATGTTGATTACACGTCAGAATATAGTATGTACACCACATTGATTTTAATCAAATTAACTGAAAATACACGATTAATAAATGAAGCAGGAAATGTCTAGTAATTACAACCCTGACTTTAAAGGTGTAAGATGTCTGTGTTGCTCCCTAGCGGAATCAGAGCTGCAACGTTTGTGCGCTCTGTTGCAAAGTATGTGCGCTCCCCTGGCGAGGTGTGTGCGCGCACACATGCGCACAGCTCAGAGGGAACAGTGATTGTCAGCCAAAAGCACACAGAGACACAATAGCGGATCCAGACACCGATGGATGGCGGACAGCACGACGTCTGCAGGGGTAGCTGTGAGAGCAACATGTCCACGGTGCAGTGTGTCCTGCGGAAACACAATGTTGATGTACATTGCATCACCATCGGAACTGTGACCCATCTGAGGAACATATATGACACCTGTGCACAATGTACAGTTGCCCACCAGTGGAAGGTAACAAATGGATGAGGGAACATAATCGGAGAGGGCGCAAAATACATCCCTACAACACACTTAGGCAGGGTGGCACATGAGGAATGGCCAGGTGGAAAGGTCACTAACAATCAGGAACATACACAGTGTGATAAAGTACACATGCAGAAAGCCAAGATGTCCTGCCCCCCAACACTGAACGTCAAATGGAGACACACAGCACATCACATGCATGAGTGGCACATATCTGCCAAATGACCCATTGCCAGTGGCTGATCAACCTAGCAAACCAGTATACACTGACCTGTGCAAGAGTACACACACAGCCGCTCAAGATGTGTGCAAGATAGAACATGCAGAACCCCAAGATGTGAACAAGTAAAGGCCACCTCTGTGACCCATGGAGGCGAAGGGGGAAGGAGCAGTGGTCCAAATAAATGTGCAGCACCATAGGAGCAGTGGAGAGAAAACAACATATATGTGACCAGACGTGACGAATGACATGCAATCCCCACTACCCTGCAACTCACCCAAGCCAACATGAAGGCTGCATATTGTGATAAGGAAGCTTATCATAGCTCAGGTAGGAGCTATAGAAAAGATAATGTGACTCTGAACAAGCAACCTGTCAGTTCTGGTAGAAGCAAGAAAACAGAGTTTTCACATAAAAGACTACCAGTCCCAGAATGCACCAGGTTTCCAGCAGCCATGAGAGGGGCTGAAGTGAGAGAATGTGTGTGCAATCAAGAGAGCTATGAGGTAATCCCTAAGCACTCATCTCAAAGGGCAGGGCCTGATTCAACACAGCTGCGCTGTGTTAGGGAGCAGCACACATTAGAACAGGATAAGAATAGAGCTTATTCTTCAGATAACAGCTACAGAGGGAGGAAGAGATACAGAGACAGCAACGGCTACAAGCTCAAGCACCAGTATCACCTGGAGAAACAGAAGCCAAGCCAAGCAGATAGAGAGAGAAGGAAACTCTCTGGAAGGAAGAGAAGAAAGGCCATTGGAAGGTCTGGGAGATTCCAAGGCAGTACTCATACTGGGAGGTATTCCAAAAGCCAGCAGAGTCCATTGGACTGGATTCAGCCAGAGGAATGGAGTGGCAGAGATAGGAATCCCCAGTGGCTACCTGGAAGAGAGAAGACTGCATGTGGAAGGGACTTTCAGACCAAGGCCAGAAGGTATGTGAGAGAAGATCCAGTGTCCAGGGATCAAGATTGGAAGGCTGGACATCAGAATTGGATTACATATTGGCCAGGCTATACAGAGAGGAATAATGATAGCAGGAGAGGCTCAGGTATGAACACTGATCCAGACCCTATCTATAATAGAGAATGGCAGCAAGGGAATAAGCATTCTCATGATAGTGCCTTAATGAAAGACTCATCTGTGCCAATGTATGATATTGACCCTATGATTGTTGATGCAGGGGGAAATACAGCAGATGAAACTATTTACATGGACTGTTCTTTATCTAAATGCTATTGCTAGTTTTCTATGAGCAAACACATCAGCCATCACAAAGAAACCTAACTTTGTTCTTTATTTCCACTGCAAACAGCTCTTAAAGCAGGATTTGGGCTCACACAGTAGCAGCCAGCCAGCTAAAGGCTTTCAGCTGGTCCATTGATAGTAATTAGGGCTGCACCTGATTGTGTGTGTGAGCAAGGGAGAATCACTGCTGAGATCGGCGTGGAAAAATAAGCAGAAGTTAACCTAACCAGCAAAGTTTATTCTTTACTTTGTGCCTTTGTATTTGGTAATTATTTGCTAAGAAAACATTAGCTAATTGCCTGACAAGCTGAAGGTTGTTTTCTGGTTTACTTTGTGACTTTTTGTTATCCATTTTAAACACTGCAAGCAAGTAACCTCATTTATAGTGCTATCAAGCATACATGTGCTGGGTGAATTAAACCCCATCAATAAAAGAAGTATTTTATTGATCTTACCACTTGGTTTCACAACTCAAATTATTGTCATCAGCTGTGTTTGGGAGTGAATGAACTACAATACCCACAATACCTTGCAAGAATCATATGAATATATGCATCGTCAAGATTGTGTAAGTTCTCACCCTAGGCAGCCGTCTGACAATATATGAACACCCCCCCCCCCATGCAGCACAGCCACATGCAGCATTACAAGGCAGTCCGGGTGGGCCTGGAACACAGATGCCCATCCTGTGGAGCCAAGAACAGGACAGAGATATGGAGGCATCAGATGGCAGTGCTGCACAATCCTCACACCACCTAACACATGGCAAACCCAGAGACACGTCCCCAGCACACCCATAACTTACAGGTGAAGATCCTCTCGATTAGATGCTGCCTGGCTGCCATGCCTGCACGTGTGTCACCATGGCCAGGTGCAGGAGGGCACATAGGATCCGGGCCGAGATCCTCATTAATGTCGACTGGAACATTGTGCCTGAGAGAAATGTTGTGGAGGATGCAACAGGCTATGATGATCTTTGCCACAGTCAGTGGTTTGTACTGTAAGGCCCCGCCAGTCCTATCCAGACACCTGAAGCGACTTTTGAGGACGCCAAAGGTGCGCTCAATCACTGAGCGACTGGAGGCATGGGCCTCATTGTACCGTAGCTCTGCACCTGTCCGGGGACGACGCACAGGGGTGAGCAGCCAGGTGCGACACCCATATCCTGCATCACCTGCAGGGAGAAATGGTGCAAATTCACATGCGTGCTGAGCCAATAATGGAACGACAGACATACCAATTCAGAACTGGACAGCCGAGAGGCCATGCACACACATATGAGGCAAATGATGTGCACACAGTGGTAGCACAGCAGAGGCTGTTGAGGCCAGTGGGAAACGACCATGACATGCTGAGAGTGGCAGTGCACACCCATGTAACCGTGACACGTGACATGTGCAAGAACTGGTTCAGCAAAAACATCTGCGTGAGCTGTGAGGCAAGGTGCTGGACATTGTCAAATAGCAACCGGGGGTGCAGGGTGGCACAGGTGTGCAAGTGGGTGGCTGGCACGATCCTCCGCATACACAGCACCAGCCACTGGGATACATATCATGGGTGTTGGGGGTGAAGCAAACGGCGGTGGTGACGGGGACCCCGAACATGGTGCCCAGACATGCAGCAGACACGTGTGATAGTCAAATGGTCACCAGCACATCTCCTGTCGAGCAAAAAACAGGGCCAGAAAGATTGGTCCGCGCACACAGAATGAGCCCCATGAGGGTGGGCCCAGGCACCCCCCCCCCCACCAGGCTGCCTCACCGAAATCCATGCAAAGGATGGGCTAGCCAAGTGACTGACTCCACTGGGAGACATGGGTCCAACTGCCAGCGCTGTATGCCCGTGGTGCAGCTGTGGAGGCGATGGCCTGGATACATGTGTAGCCCACAGGCTTGGGGGGGACACAGCATATGCTGCCCTGTCGCACATGGACACAGTTCATCTGAAAAACGAGGGCATGGGCACGGAGAAACAGACACCACACTGGCCCTCTGGGACACACATGTGCGAGCAAACCAACACACATCCTAGACAGAGAGATGGCTGTGGCGAAACATATGTCTAAGACCAGGACACCAGTGACACGGCATGAGGTTGTGAGCCACACCCAACAGTGCACTCCCAGAACTAACGCTGCAATGTCAGTCAAACAGTGGAGAATTCTGACAATGCAGCAGATACACCCCCCTACAGTGGGCGCATGTCAAATACGCGGAATACCCACCCAGCAGGACGTAGTCACCAAACTGACCAGTCTCAAACTGGTCAAACACTGCCGAGTTCTGCAGGATATAGGAGTCATGGGCCGACCCTGGGAACCGCGGAACCACATTCAGGATACGCATACCTGCATCACAGACAACCTGCACATTGAGGGAATGGAAGTGTTTCCGGTTCCGGTACACAACCTCCCTGTCACGTGGCGGGACAAGGGCAACATGTGTGCAATCTATAGCGCCCATCACGTGTGGGATTCCAGCAAACCTATGGAATGCCAGTGCCAGGGCCGCCCACTGTTGCCTACCATTGGGAATTGCTATGTAATTCCCAACCCGGCTGACCATGGCACGCAGTACCTGATGGAGACAGCGGGAGAAGGTGGGCCTACTCATCCCACCCACTGCTGCCACCGAGGATTGGAAACAGCCAGAGGCAAAGAAATGTAGGGCAGCCAGGAGCTTGGTCATACCCGGTATAGCATGTGACCAGGCATTCAGGGGCTCAAGGTCAGGTCTGAGGTCCTGATAGAGCTCCCTAATGGCTCCTGTGTCCAGCCCGTAGAGGGAGAGTACCTGGCCCTCTCGCAGGTCCTGGAGCAAGACCCTGGGCCTGTAGAGACGCCGCAGGCGTTGTTGTACCTCAGCATGCCTATGGCGCCGTTGGTCAACCACACCCTCCTGTGCAGGCCCCACAGCTGCAGGCCTGAGTTGCAGTGGCAGTGCACCGATGCCCAGGGCAGCGGCCCCAGGAACAACATCCCCCTCCTCCTGGCCAAGCAGGTCTGCCAGCCCAACCAATGCAAACACTGCACCACCTGCATGTGATGTGTGAGCCATGATAGACACAGTTAGGAGGGTAGCAGGGCTAGAAATAGTGGTGTGGGTGGGGATGGACACCACATGATTGCCACTCACCTGGGGAGACAGAATGTTCCAGATTCCAGTAATCAAACGCTGTACCGGTAGGAAAGTGCAGCGCGCGCTGCTCCGCGCGTTCACATAATGCAGCCGAGGGGTACACATAATGCAGCCGAGGGGATTCATCCACGTATCACACTGCTGTAGGTGAGTCCGAGCGATGCCGTAGGGTGTATATAAACTGCGTATCACACCTTATTCCACACCCAGACACCAATGCAGGGGTGACGTAAAATGCATGTGCCCATGTGCAGGCGACGGAAGTCGCGTTGCGATGCGCCTTACACCACGTGCAACGTCAGAGTGCGGTCGCGTACGTATCACATAGTGCTGCATCAGCCTATGCTTCCACTACGGTGCAGATAAACATAGCCCTAACAAAGGAGGGTACATGTGCACCAGCACTATACAAAAGAAACTGCCCCAGAAGGGATGTGTAGGGGGGATCGGTGATACGGCCGGTACTGCCGACACTCACATATATGATGTCACTTCCGGCGCGCAGCGGAACGCGTAGCGAGGCACGACAGAACGCGCCTCACGGCACACGTGGCCGTGTACCCCATGCCCCACGAGATACACCCCATCACAGCCTATATATAGGCTTGCCACTGTGTGGCGAACCCCCGTGCAGAAACATAATGGACATTATGGATCTTCCACAGACCCAGGACCAGGACCATCCCCAGGACCAGCCCCCACATCCAGCAGCACCAGCCACATCTCCACAGGAGGCCGTTGCTGGACTATCTGGGATTCAGCAGGCTGCAGGTGTGCATAGAGGTGGCAGGCCACGCCAGGCAAGGGTCCCTGTCCCTGATGAAACAAGGCGCAGAGCCATACGTTTCAGCCAGCAGGAGAATGAGCTCCTGCTGTCCAACGTACTTGAGCGCTACGACCTCCTTTTTGGGCGCCAGAGTGCCACACTCACCATTGCCATGCGGGCACGGGCGTGGTCAGAGGTACAGTCAGCGGTTGCAGCAGCTGGGGGACCACACCGCGATTTAGAAAATCTAAGGAAAAGATACTGTGACATCAAGAGGCAGGTGAGGGCTGAGCTCGTACGTGAGCGACGTGGGGCCCAAGGCACTGGAGGGGGACCAGCATATGTGCCCAAACTCTGCGAGCTGGAGAGACGCCTGGCTGATAGGCTCGGGACAATGTATGTCTACGGACTGCCTGCAGCATTGGACACGGCCCACCCGCAAGCAGGTAAGGGGGGAATGCAGACCAAGGTGGGGATGTAGCACGGTCACATGGTGCGAGACTAGAAAGAGGGGGGCCAGTAAGTGGATGTCCAGGGCGAGCGGGACAAATGAGACACAGTGTGACCACCCATTCAGGAGCAATGATGGGTGGTGGGGGGCCTGTGTATGGGTGGCAGTTGGTGGCAACATGCAGTGAATGTGATACTGTGCATGGGTGACCGCCACACAACGACAGCAGAGGCTGACCACATGTTGCATGCCACACATGGATGGGCTGTGTAGGGTTGAAGTACTGGTAGAGGTTACGTATGACTGCGTTGGGGTTATGTAGTATAGATTTGCCTCAGAGTTGTAGGTGCTAAGGGTTACTAATGTTCCAGGTTCATAATCACTTAGTGGCTGCCCTGAATCTCACAGAATAGTTTGGTAACAGCCACGCGGCTACAACATGTGGGCCAGAATACAGGCCTTAGCAAGAAGAGATCCAGCACCAGATATACCCATGTAAGGGGATATCATGGGCCTTGTAAGGTGCCAGTGTGGCCTGGAGAGTCTAGACATGGGCCGACAAGGGGATATCAGATAAAGGCCTGTAAGGTCTATGTGCACAGGAAAACATACACAGGAAACCACAGGTTACCAACATGTATGCTAGGCCTGGGCTCTGCAGAAACGTAGATAGCTGCACCATAGTTGGTGAGTATGGGAGGGGGGCCACAAGGGATTGTACAACATGAAAGAAGGGGTACAAAATAGGCAATAATAGGAAATAAGAGGGAGGGGGGAGAGGACACACAGGACTAGCTCTGAGGACTGCATGTAGAAAGAAACGGAAGCAGGAGACATATCTTTATATAGTATGCAGCTCATATTCTGGGGGGGATATGCTGTCATGAGGTGCCCAGTGCCTGATAGAACTCGTTTCCCCAATTTCCCACCTGTATCTGATCATCAGTTATCTAATAAACAGAGACTGTCATTGCACCTGTACTGACATTTTGGATCTGATCATTGCAGGTACATAGTAGTATTATTAGGTTGTGGTCTAGTTGGTGAAAAACGGGCGCACAGCTGGCGGGACCACTAGGGCCACACGTGTAAGGGGGTGTCCTACGCGACGATACACTGCATCCTCGGGGGACATGCTGTGTGCGGTCAGGTTGTGAGTGATGATGGCCCTGGCTGGGGTGTGCGTCTGCACACAGAGGTGTTGTGGGGGGCCACAGGGGGCGGACCACAGGGGGCACTTGCATGGGGAGTGCACAAACATAGTAGGGTGCTACTACAGCCATGGCTCAGACACACGTGGATCAGTAACCCACGTGTGCCTGAGGGGGTATGTGATGGGGATGTCAAACAGCAAAGAGCACCCTCTAACGTATGTATCCCTGTGGCACCCAGGTGATCCCCGCGCCATCGACCAGGAGGAGGAGCCACAGGCGGTGGCAGACGTGGCACCACCAAGCCCCGTTGACACTGGTGCGGAGGCAGGCAATGTGTGTGCGGAGGGCCAGGATGCACCCCTTGGTGATAGGGAGATGGAGGTTCCAGACATCCCGGATGTGGATGCACCAATCACCACAGAGGACACTGGGGATGTGCCTGCGGATGTGTGTGGGCAACACCGGAATGAGGCACTTGCTGCTGTGGTTGAGGTTATCGCACAGATGCAGGCCAACACTGACGCAGCCCACAGAGATGCTGAGGGTGAGTGCCCTATACTGCCATGGTATATATGGACCCGAGCAGGTGTCGCTGTGTAACACATCTCATATTGTGCTATGTCCTCTCCCCCCAGGTATACGGCATGCCTTGCGCACGGTGTCACAGACACAACGGCGCCAACTGCGAATGCAGAGGCGCCTACAGCGTACCATGACGGCCCTCGTGGGACATGCAGGCCGCATTGCCGCGGCATGTGAAGAGATGGCTGCCGCACAGGCGTGCATGGCAGCAGGGATGGGGGCAGGAAGCCCTCTTGTCCAGCAGCCACAGGGGACAACACCACCTGCAGCAGCAACAGCAGCAAGGGGGTGGCAAGCGCCACGGGGTTGGCGGGGACGCCCGAAAGGTGGCAGGGGGGGGTCTAAATAAAGACACACACAGATGGACAATGATGGTGACATGTGCTTCCTGTCTACTTTTTGGCATGACATTCACATCCCCACCCCACCACCCCCCGGGCCACTACCATCGTGCACATAGCATACTTTCCAGACCCACCTGGGATGCCCCACAGGCACATGTGTGGAGGGACAGGCCATGTGGTTGCAAGGGCACTGTCCGTGCTGCATACCTGTGTCGTGTGCCATACCACCTACCATATATAGACTAATGTCACGTGTCACAGCTTCTGCGGAGGAGCCCCCATGTGCAGCACTTGCAATATGTCCCCCCAAACCATGACACACACGATCACGGAGCACAACATGTGGCACAGCCCATGCCACCCTAGGGCCATGCCCACTCTGTCCACCCATAGCTCTGTGCACATCAACGCTCAGTGACCATTAGGCCACCTGTGTTCCCCATGCCATACCCCACCCTGGCCTGCACCAAGCACAGATGTTGCACAAAGCCTGCATATCCCACCACTGCTGGTCCCTGGGCACTGTCACATGTGTGTTCCCTGGGACATGTGTGGCATGGCCACATGTACTGTCCGTATTTATGCTAGCTGCCTGACACGTATGCAGTAACCTGCGCACACCAGGGCCGGATTTACCAGTATGCCATGGCGTAGGGCACACAGCTGGCAGGGGCCCACAAAAGAGGAACAGGGCATTTATTTTGTTGAATAAAGGTAAAGAAATACAACCTGCTGTCTGCCGCCGCGGGGCCCCCTCTACTGCCGCGGCAGCACCGACTGACCCGCGGGGGCCCCCTCGGCAAGCTGAGGCCGTCAGTTCGTCCCTCCCTCCCTCCCTCCTTGCAGGGTGCAGGCTGCAGGCTGTGAGAGACGGGAATGGAGAGTGTCTCCTCGCGTCGCTGTTAGCCCGCAGGGGCTGATGGGATATTTCCCATCAGCCCCTGCGGGCTTAACAGAGACGCGAGGGTGACCCTCTCCCTCCGCGCCTCTCACAGCGTGCACGGAGGGAGGGAGGGATCTACGGACCGACGGAGGCAGCTTGCAGAGGGGGCCCCCGCAGGTCAGTCTGTGCTGCCACGGCAGCAGAGGGGGCCCCGCTGCGGCAGCCAGCAGGTTTGTTTTTCAAATTAGATGTTACCTTAGGCCCGTGGGGGGGGGGGGGTGGGCCCGGTGATGGGCTATGGGGGTGGAGTAGGACTGGTAATGGGCTATGGGGGGCTGGGGCTGGGAATGGCCTGGGGGGGGATAAGGCTAGAGGTGGGCTGATGGGGTTAGGACTGGTAATGGACTGTGGGCTGTTGGGGGGGTTAGGACTGGCAGTGGGCTAGGGGGGGGCTGACTGGAAATGGGTTGATGGGGTTAGGACTGGAGGTGGGCTGATGGGGGTTAGGACTGGTAATGGGTCATAGGGGGGCATAAACTGAGGATGGGGTGATGTGGGTTAGGACTGTAGGTGGATTGATGGGGGGCTAGGACTGGTATTGGGTTGGGGGGTTGCTGGGACTGGAAATGGGCTGATGGGTGGCTAGGACTGGAAATGTGCTGATGCATGGACTGTAAGGGAATGGATGTTGGTTGAGGCTGGAACTAGAAGGGAGCTGACGTTGGGGGTGGATTAGAATGGGATGGTGCTGGACGAGTAACATGGAGGAGGGATGAATAGTTTGTGTGGTAGGGATACAAAATCTACAATAGGCCGGGTATTGGGAGGGTACGTGGGGATTGAGGATGGAGGGGTAAAATATGAGTGGATAAAATAGGAATGAGGAGAGAGCAAAAGGAGAAAGGAGAAAGATCAGTATGTTAAAGCAGATGTAGAGAGAGAATGGGGAAAGATCTAGAAGAGAGAAGACAGGACAAATGGACAGCAGACGATGGAGAGTTAGCAGTCGACACGACAAATCCAGCAGAAAGTGGCTGGTGCAATTGCAGCTGAGAAAAATGCACAAAAGGTAGAACAGCTATCTTTATTTTGAATTTATTAATTGGAATATGTCAGCTCTGGTAAATGTGCATCATTAACGTCTGCGCTTTGTGTAGTACAAGAGCAAATTAATGTATGGTATCATTTCTACAGTGTTGGACATTCCATGTTTGCCTTTTGGGATTACCAGTTTGATTATTGTCGTCCTGTTTGCAAATTGTGATTACTTGTTTGGTGATGGTCCATGTTCGGCATGTGTAACTGAGCTGTGGTGTTCTGTTTATATAATCCCTATGTGACATTGCCACTTGTTCTCTTTCCCCAGTAGGTCATGTATTGTTGTTCTCTGAAATGTATTGGTGTAATATTTGTATTGTTGCCTTTTGATTGGTAGTGTATGGTGCTTTGTGAGTCCGGGTAGTGCTGTTAGGATACGGCGGGTTTACTATGGGTTCTAAATGGGCAGTGTTTGTAGTAGTTCCTAATGTGTCTGGCAGTTGGCGCAGGATTATGGTAATGTAGATATCTTTTAGTCTTTCCTTATCCATGCACTCATTAAGAGGCACGTTTACTGAACGTTTGTATATGGTACCATTATGCGAATATATCTGCAAATGAGGCCCCTTATGCATATGAGACCCCGCCCCCCTCTTGGCCAGCCCCTGCTGGGGGCCCACAATGTTTGTTGGCATAAGGCCTCACTCAAGGTGGATCCGGCCCTGGCGCACACCCTTCCTATCGTACACCTACAGACATGTGTGTGCCCACGTGTGTTGCACACACAACACAGACCCATCGCAAAGAATGAGATATGGACAGCAGGGTGTTATGAAAAACATATCTAATATTTATTTGAACAGTCAAATGAACAGTGAGGTTATCCCCAGGGACTGACCTGCCTCTGTGGCAACGGTTCGGTGCAGTACACCCAGCCACTGTGTACAAGGGCAGAGGGTCACAGGTTATAGCCCCTGCTGTGGCTCCTGCAGGCCATGTCCCCATATATTCTCCAGTACTAAACCATGGTATCTTACAACGTCGGAAACCCTTTTGCAGATAACAGTAACATGCCGTATATGCCTATATACCACCCTACAGAGCACAGAGTGGGTTTGGCCTGTACATGGGCTGTCACAGGGCAGGTGTGCATTGCGTATCCACGCGCTACACACCCCGGGGACCCCTGTCACATGGTGGCTGTTCCGGCGCACCCCCTCCCACGCGCTCCTCCAGCGAGCGCAGCCGGTCAGCCACCATGGTCAGGGTTGCCAGAACCTGCCCCATGATGAGCGCGTGCTGGCTCTGGGCGCGTGCATGCGCACGCATAGCTGCTGCCACACGCAGGCCGCACATGCAGCCACACAGACACAGGTCTCCCCGTGTCTGTGTGGCTGCATCCACAGCACGCATGTCAGCGGCTATGTGTGCCAAGTCCAGGTCCAGGCGCAGCGCATCGCCCTCACCCTGGTCCAGGTGGCTGGCGCCCCCGTTGCCCTGTGACAACCCTTGTGGATGGGCACATGGCCCACCCGGCTGGCCCCTCCCCGCACCCGCCCCATCCCCCTCCTGCTCCGCCAACCCATGGACTATACCCTCCAGGTCCACTCCCCCCACAGCAGGGTCCCTCCCCCCCACCTGTGCCATCCCCACCGCCCCCTGCCCCCCAGCACGCTCTGCCCTTACCGCCTCCACCCCCACCTCCCCCTCCACAGCCACCCGTATCTGCTCACCTTCCCCCTCCTCCCGCCCCCCCAGACCCTCGGCATCCCCCCCCCCAGCGTCGTCTTCAGCAGGCTCATCAGGGTGTTGCGGGCTGACACTTGGCATCTCCCCTGGGCTCGCCGCCTGCTCCAGCCCCTCTGTTTCCTCGGGCTCACCCTGGCCCGCATCCTGCTCCATGGGCTCCTGTTCAGCACATTCATCCGCTGTGGGAAAGGGGAGGAGGTGTTATAGCCATTGTCACACAGCAGCCACAGTATGCACATACATCCTGTGTTCAGGACAGCAGGTGCCCCACAGGGCCATGTCACCTCACGCACCGTCCCGTTGGGCCAACCGCTCCCTCCGGACCCGTTCGACAAAACGGGGGTACCTCGCTCTCAGCTCCCGCGCCTTCTTACGGAGATCCTCGACCTATTGTTTGAAAAACACATATTGACATTAGGGGACAGAGACACCCTTTCGTGGGCACTAACGGGGCACATATCTGTTTCACAGTGTGCAACATAGCTAGGCCCTCTGATGACAGACTGGGGCATTCAACACAGCACCAGGATGCTGGGTGGGGCTCTGGGGGACGGCCTACTGCATCCTGGGACTGTGGGCTGTTTCCCCTGCCCATCAACAGGGACAGATACCAGGGCACAGGGACTGTAATTTGGCCTCATTTGGGCCCTCCTCCTCCCTGGGCTATAGTCCATCCCTGTATGCACAGACAGGGACAGATACCAGGGCACAGGGGCTGTGATTTAGCCTCATTTGGGCCCTCCTCCTCCCTGGGCTATAGTCCATCCCTGTATGCACAGACAGGGACAGATACCAGGGCACAGGGGCTGTGATTTAGCCTCATTTGGGCCCTCCTCCTCCCTGGGCTATAATCCATCCCTGTATGCACAGACAGGGACAGATACCAGGGCACAGGGGCTGTGATTTAGCCTCATTTGGGCCCTCCTCCTCCCTGGGCCATAGTCCATCCCTGTATGCACAGACAGGGACAGCTACCAGAGCAGCAGGATGGGTTTGTGCCCCTGAGGTGGGGCTGGTGGTTGTATCGGGGGGGGGGGGCAGGCCTCACTCAGAGCTGGATATGGACACACCTTGCAGTCCCTCTTGGTCCATATGTGTTTGCTGCCCTGGTTGCATGGTGTTCCTATGCACCTGCTTTGTTGTGGTGCCTGCTCCCATGGACTTACCTCACGTGGGTAGTCTGCGCTGCGGTTATAGCGAATGGTGAGGCGCTCCCAGGCTCTCCTCACCCTTCCCAGGTCCTGCCTCCTCGAGGATCCGGGGAATAGGCGCCTCTGCCTGAGGCAGACGAGCTCCGTCAGGAGATACAGCTCCCTCTGGGTAAAGGATGGCTTCCTTGACCTTGCTGCCATCTCTGTGGAATGAGATATGCCTTGCTACGTGCGTTGCTACGGGCGTTGCCACGTGCGTTGCTACGGGGCGTTGCATTGTGCAGATATTTGTGCTGTTCCATCTCTTTGAATGTGTTGAGGGTGATGTGTGGTGACAGGGCCACAGACTTGTTTACAGTTTAAGCAGATGTAGGGATCACTTTGGGGGACCTGTGGGGGTGTTGTGAGGTTTACTTTCTGGGACTGCATGGTGTTAATGCGCGTTGATCGTATGAGGTCATACAGACACTCAGCACAGAAACAGAGCCGTAGCAGAATGGTTAGTGTACTGATCGCTGTTACAGGCAGCATGGGTTCGAGTCCCCAGTTCGAGTCCCCAGGCATCACCCTGTACAGTACATAGGGATCAAGGAGGCATGCTTTTATTTTCGTTGGGCAATGGTTGGTGCGCGTGCGTGAGCTGCGCATGGTGTCACGTGCGCTGTCACGTGCGCTGTCCCGTGCGTAGCTACGAGCATTGGTGCGTGCGTATAAACGTGCGTTGGTACGTGTGTTTTACCAGCGTGGCCACCTAATATTACAGACTGTTCAGGGTGTCCTGCACCTATGCAGTATGCTAACAGATGTACGTGTGATGGCCTATGGTGCATCTGAGCCTGTGTGTAGGTGCAGGTGATTCCCAGGGTTGGATTGTGCCTGGCACACCCATGATGCACTGCACATGCAAATTAGCTGTCCACAGATATACACCTTGGGGGATGCACCCCCACAGAGCCACAGCCTGGTAGGGGGGACTGACTGTGTGCACCCCCACAGCACCTCGGCCTGGTAGGGGGGACTGACCGTGTGTTGCACAGGCACAGAGTGGCTGTCACATTGTGCGGGTACTGTGCTCACCCTGAGGGTGCAGTGAGGCGCCCAGCACCAGGTCCACAGCAACGTCCATGGCGCAGGTCCAAAGCAGAATATCTCTGTCCATGTCAGTCTGGTGTTGCCCCCGTGGCCCCCGTCCAAAGCAGGATATCTCTGTCCGCGTCAGTCTGGTGTTGCCCCCATGGCGCCCCCCCCCCAGGGCCAGGCATGGCAAACAGGGTCTCCCATCAATGGATCCACATTCTACCCCCCTGCAAAGGTGGCAGTAGGGGGGAAACATCAACCCGGTCCTGCTAAGGAGCAGACACCCCAGGGGGCTGTCACTGCAGCTCTTTACACATCCATAACACAATAGCAGACAGACCTTAGGCATGGACAGGGTGAGCTACACCCCACCACCATCTGACATTCTCCTGCAGCAGGCCTTCAGCTGCTGCACCCTGCAAGGCACTCCATCAGGACACATACCAGCTGCAGACAGTCTGCTAGTTAGGCCATGGTGCATGTGCCCAGGGAAGATGCATGCACCCCTAACTGGGATGCCAGCATACACAGCCAGCAGATACATCAGTGGCTGGGCCCCAAAAGGAAACCCATATCTATCACATGAGGGAAATACCATATAGCACTATGGGGATGCCTAGCCATGCTGTGGTCACCGCACAGTCAGGGTGAGATTGATGTCCCTGCAGGACATACAGCAGTCGCCCTGTCAGTGTAGGTGGTGGCCGGGCACTAATATTTCCCAGTCAGTGCCCTATGCTCTGTGCAGATGCACCCTGACCAGGCCACCCTGTCCGGTCTATACCCATGGTACCTTGCTCCTCATTATGTACATTGGCAGCCCAATACTGGCAACATTGCTGGCAGTGTGGGCTGTGGAAGGGGTTTGCAGCCAGCACACACTGGATAGACTGACAGCCCCCCCCCCCCACACCTATGCAAGTATTGTGCTACTATAGAGGTGTTCAGCAGCCATACCCACCACACCCGTCCTGGGCACAGCACAGGCATGGATATGGTACGCAATACTGTTGGGGGTCACTCCCCAGGGTGGTAAACACTATCAGAGACCAGACCTACAGCACACACCGCAGACATCGGAATGATTGTTATGGTGGAGGTCAATGAGCAAAATGTGCTTAACGTAGGAATTGTTATCTGCCAGTTATCATAGGAAACGTTTGATAGCTGTGTACCATATACCCAGGTGTAGGGTGGCATTGCGAAGGTATGCAACTGCTAGTATTGGGGGATACAGGCAGGGCCCATTGTCCTGCCTCTCCAGGAGGCTCTGGCCAATGGGGCCTGTGGGTGTGTGTCTGGCCCTGTTGGCTGCTGCTTTACAGCAGAGTTTCCCAAATACAGTCCTGGTGTTCCAAACACTGTTTGGGTTTTCATGCTGTCCCTCATACATATGCATGAGCTACATCTGCATACCATGGGGACGGTGCATAGATATGCAGCACAGGCATTTTTATTAGAGGCAGCATGGAACCTGAATGGTGTGGGGCCCTCCAGGACTGCATTTGGGAGACTCTGCTCTAGGTAATGCGCCTGTTTATGGTGTGTGTGTTTGGTGTGGTAAAATATAGGCGTCTTAACCATGCGTATTTTCTCAGCAATAAAGGTTTGTCCATAGTAGCACGGTTTAGTTGTGGGAAAAATATGTGGACAGGATTGGCAGTAGCCCCAGCTGAGATTTGAACCTGTGACCCTCTGGTCTTAGAGACACTGGCTGTGTCCGTTGCACCACACTGTGGCCACAGAGACAGTGCAGTCCCTGGATATAGGAAACCTGGCCTGACGAGTCGGAAACCCTGCTTTGCAACATTTTACTGTGTGCCCATATACCTTGTATGGAGACAAAGGTGCACGTAACCTCACAATTGACCTTGCAGAAAGGGGCAAACACCCATAACCAAGCTGGGCAACAATGATATCATCGGGACACAATACCAAACACTCCCAGGTCAGCTCCATTAAAACGATATGAGTTTTGAAAGGGTCTACGGAGCGTAGGCCCTTACAAATATCATATCTTTTTTTTGGTGCTTTCCTGGCAGTGTTTTTTTTATTGTTGCCCAGTGCTATCACTGTTGCCCAGCTGAATTATGATTTGTACAATTTTTCTTGTGGTCATTTTATGGTTGTATTTGAGGTTTTGTCCTGTGCACATGTATCACACTGCTCACGTTTTGTAGGTTTCCCCGGTTTTGCTGTACATTGCTGACGGAAATGGTTTCTCTTCCCTTTAATATGCCTTTAACGACAGGTTTTCATTCGCGTTGGAATTGGGCTCAGAATTACAGCGCATTAGTGAGGGGGAGCCTCTCCCCGCCCCCTCTCAGCCCAATACTGGCAACAGTGCTGGCAGTGTGGGCTGTGGAAGGTGTTTGCAGCCACCACAAAATGGATAGACAGACAGCCACCCCCACACCTATGCCAGTATTGTGATACTATAGAGGGGTTCTGCAGCCATACCCACCACACCAGTCATGGGCACGGTACATGCATGGATATGGTACGCAATACTCTTGGGGGTCACTCCCCAGGGTGGTAAACACTGTCAGAGACCAGACCTGCAGCGCACACCGCAGACATCAGACTGATTGTTATGGTGGAGCTCATTGAGCAAAGTGTGCTTAACGTAGGAATTGATATCTGCCAGTTATCATAGGAAACATTTGATAGCTGTGTACCATATACCCAGGTGTAGGGTAGCATTGCTAAGGTATGCAAGTGCTAGTATTGGGGGGTACAGGCAGGGCCCAATGTCCTGCCTCTCCAGGAGGCATTGGCCAATGGGGCCTGTGGGTGGGTGTGTGGGTGTGTCTGGCCCTGTTGGCTGCTGCTTTACAGCAGAGTTTCCCAAATACAGTCCTGGTGTTCCAAACACTGTCCGGGTTTTCATGCTGTCCCTCATAAATATGCATGAGCTACATCTGCATACCATGGGGGTGGTGCATAGATATGTAGCACTGGCATCTTTAGTAGCAGCAGCATGGAACCTGAATGGTGTGAGGCCCTCCAGGACTGCATTTGCGAGACTCTGCTTCTGGTGTCTGTGTTTGGTGTGGTAAAATATAGGCATTGTATCTGCAATAATGGGGTGTCTTTACTATCACTGTTTAGTGGTGGGTAAAACTATGGGGACTGGGTTGGTAGGGGCCCCAGCTGGGATTTGAACCTGTGACCCTCTGTCTTACAGGCACTGGCTGTGTCCGTTGCACCACACTGTGGCCACAGAGACAATGCAGTCCCTGGAGATAGAAAACCTGGCCTGACGAGTCAGAAACCCTGCTCTGCACAATTTTACTATGGCCTCATTTACCTTGTATGGGGACAAAGGTGCACGTAACCCTCAGAAAGGGCCTCAGAGAAAGGGGGCACACCCCCATACCCGAGCTGGGCAGCAATGATATCATTGGGCAACATTAGAAACCACTCCCAGGAAAGCTCCGATGAAATGAAATGCTTTTTTAAAGGGTGTACGGAGCGTGGACCCTTCCAAGCATCATTTCTTCTTTTTGGAGATTTCCTGGGAGTGTTTGTATTGTTGCCCATTGCTATCACAGTTTCCCAGCTTAATTATACGTTTTACACTGTTTCTTGTGGTCATTTTGAGGTTTTATTTGAGAGTTTGTTCTGTGCACATGTATCACACTGCTCACGTTTTGTTGGTTTCCCAGGTTTTGCTGTACATTGCTGACAGCTAAATGGTTTCTCTCCCCTTTAACGGCAGGTTTTCATTCGCGTTGGAATTGAGCTCTGCATTTCAGCGCGTTAGTGTGAGGGGAGCCTCTCCACGCCCACTCTTCGACAATTGACCCCTTCTCTCCGCCCACTCTCCACCTTTTGCGCTGTTTTAACGTGCCGCGGGGCTTTACGCGCGTTAACCACGGCTAACGCGCGTAGTCTGACGTTAACGGTCGTTATCGCGTGATTACACGCGTTATACTGCACTTACGCTCGTTAACGTCATACAACGCGCGTTATTCACGTTTAACGCATTTTAGTAAACATACCCCTTAGTGTCATGGTGTTTTTGTTAATGTGAGTATTTCCTACGTCTCATTTGGGTTATTGTTCGCAGCTTCTAGTAGTAGTAATGTAACCACTGCCCCATGAACAGGTGGGCTCTAAGGGAGTTTTCTGTAAAATTGTTTATTCATAATGTCTGATATTTGTTAAAGATGGGAGAATCTCCTTTTTTCTTTGTACGTAACCTTTCTTGAAAATTTCAATAAATATTAAATTTAAAAAAAAGAAAAAAAAGAAAATAGGTTTAGATAACTGTAAATTACTTAGTGTCAGAGTTATTGGTGCGTATATCGGCCTTGTATGTTTTTCATACGCTGGGCTAATATGTTGTCAAAACTAATTGCTATCAAGCATTCTGTTCTAAGTGTTTCAATGGTGCAATATCGATGCACTGCATCAGAAGTGTTTTCATGTGTATCATATTCCGCTGTCAGAATGGACTGTTGACAAACTATATTATATCATAATAAAGTGTTTTAAATGAAAACTGCAGTTTCAATAGTATCATACAGTATGTTTATGTCAATGAATATTGGAACTGAATCCTATCTTTTCTGAAGACGGACAATATACTATATTGGACCAGTGTATAAAAAACATACACTATGTGAAACTTCTATTTTCTGCAAATTTGTCCTCATGAAGAGGGATTACTAAGTAGCTATTGTGATAAGGAAGCTTATCATAGTTCAGGAAGGAGCTATAATACAGGTGAATTGTCTCTGAACAAGCAACCTGTCTTTGCTGGTAGAAATACTAAAACAATGTTTTCATAAAAGACTACCAGTCCCAGAATGCACCAGGTTTCAAACAGCCTCTAGAAGAGCTGAAGTGGGGAAACGTGTGTTCAATCAGGAGAGCTATGAGGTAATCCCCAATCACTCATCTCCAAGGGCAGGGCTTGATTCAGCACAGCTGAGCTGTGCTAGGGTGGAGTATCCCTCTAAACAAGTTAAAAGTAAAACATATTCTACACAGAATCAGAAGGAGATGAGGAACTCAGAACCCAAGGACAGAGAGAGCAAGAAGTAGCAGCAACGTGGAAGGAAGAAGAGAAAAACATCTTGGAGGTCTAAAGAAGGAGCCCACAGCAGCACGTGTGTTGGGAGTCATTCCAGAGGCAAGCATACTCCATTGGACTGGAGGAAGCCAGAGGAGTGGGGTTACAGAGCCAGGAATTCCAGGACGGCACCTGTGAAGGAGACGGCTGCATTTGGAAGGGACCCAAAACCAGTGCAAGAAGGTATGTGAAGAGAGACCCAGTGTCCAGGGATCTTGATTGGAAGGCTGGACATAAAAGCTGGACTACTTACTGGCCAGGATATCTGGAGAGGAACCCTAACAGCAAAGGAAGCTCAGGTATGAACTCTGATCTATGCCCTAGCTCTTTACCTGGAAGACAGCAGGGAAACAAGTGTTATCCTGAGAGTGATCCACTAAGGAATTCCTCTGAGCCAGACCATGATATTGATTCTATGATAGTTGAAGAAGAAGGGGATATTTTAAATGATCAGAATGAATACATGGATTGCTCTCTGACTAGGCTGCTGTGGTAAAATACTTTCACAAATACTACAACCATCAAAAGGAACTATAACTTGTTCTTTTATCTACCCAGAAAAGCCTGCAAGAAAGCTTTAGGATAGGATTTGAGCCACGTAGAGAAAGTGAACCAGCAAAGGGGTTTGCAGCTGGCTAATTATTGGTAATTAAGCCATGCACAGTTGCACGTGAGCTCTGAAAGGAAACCTCTGTTTGTGTGTGTAAACTAGAAGAAAGTTATCCTTGAAAAAGAACAGTTTTTGGTTACTTTTTGGGTTTTGTTTTTGCTTTTGGAGCACTGTTAAAAGTTATTAGCAGGAGCCCTCAAAAAAACCTTTTCTGTTTCTCATCAAGGTCTTTTATTGTTTGATTGCTTAACAAGTTCAGTTGCTTATATCATGGTTTGTTTTTCTAAGTACAATACTGAAGCAAGTTGTCCTTTTGTGTTACCAAGTAAATCTATGTGGGAGAATTAACCCCATGAATAAAAATATATTTTTCTTTGCTTACACTCGAGCAACACAACTCATTATTTTGTGAACGGCTGATTCTGGTATGAATGGACAACATTCCCCACAATCCTTTGCAAGTCATAATAGTATTTTGCCTTTGCCAAGACTGTGGACATTCATGCCCAGCGCCCCCGTTTACACTATATTTTGTATAAGCATACACCACTCTGCCTCTCCAAACCACATAGTAACATAGTATATGATGGCAGATAAAGACCAGTGTGGTCCATTTAGTCTGGCCAGTAAGATGGCTAGAATGGTTGTACCTGCCACTCCATGTAGGTCACCCCTCTGTTTGTTGAAGTATAAAAGATATTTAAGTTTGTTTTGACTCCATTCTCTTGCTATATAGGGATCCACTGTGTCTGTCTCATGCCATTTTGAATTCCATCACTGTTTTTGCCCCACCACCTCCATTGGGAGGGCATTACAATTATTTGATAAACTATTGCAACTATTTGATAAACTGAAGAGTAGCAAATCATATGGACCGGATGGTAAACATCCAAGGGTGTTGAAAGAACTGAAATATGAGATTGCAGACCTATCATTAGTAATCTGTGAACTATCATTAAAATCATCTGTAATACCTGAAGATTAAAGGATGGCCAATGTAACGCCAATTTTTAAAATCATCTGTAATACCTGAAGACTGAAGGATGGCCAATGTAACACCAATTTTTAAAAAGGATTCCAAGGGTGATCCAGGACACTAGAGCCCTGTGAGCCTGATGTCAGTACCGGGAAAAATGGTGGAAACCATCATAAAGAACAAAATTATTGAACATGTAGATAGTCATAGCTTAATGGGAGACAGCCAACATGGCTGTAGCCAAGGAAGGTCTTGTCTTACTAATCTGTTATTTTTTTTGAAGGTGTGAATAAACAGGTAGACAAAGTTGAGTCAGTTGATATAGTGTATCTGGACTTTCAGAAAGCTTTTGACAAGGTCCCTCATTAGAGACTTTTGGCAAAATTAAAAAAGTCATGGGATAGGAGGTAGCGTACTATTGTGGATCAGGAACTGGTTAAAAGTTAGAAAGCAGAGGGTAGGGCTAAATGGCCAATTTTCCCAATGGAGAAAGGTGAATAGTGGAGTACCCCAGGGATCTGTGCTGGGTCCGCTGCTTTTTAACATATTCATAAATGACCTGGAAATGAGAATAACGAGTGAGGTTATCAAATTTGCAGATGACACAAAACTATTGAAAGTTGTTAAAATTCATGAGGATTGTGGAAAATTGCAAGAGGATCTTGATAAATTGGAAGACTGGGCATCCAAATGGCAGATGAAATTTAATGTGGATAAGTGCAAAGTTATGCACCTAGAAAAGAACAACCCAAACTATGGTTACACGATGCATGGTTCCACATTAGGATCTACCAACAAGGAAAAAGTTTTAGGCGTCATCGCAGATAACATGTTAAAACCCTCTGCCCAGTGTGCAGCGGCGGCCAAGAGAGCAAATAGAATGCTAGGTATCATAAGGAAAGGAATGGATAATAAAACAAAGGATATTATAATGTCTCTGTATTGTTCCATGGTGCGACTGCACCTTGAATATTGTGTACAATTCTAGTCACCGTATCTTAAAAAGAACATAGCATTATTAGAAAAGGCACAGAGAAGAGCCACCAAAATGGTAAAGGGGATGGAAGGATACCCCTATGAAGAGAGACTAAAAAGGTTAGTAACATAGTAACATAGTATATGACAGCAGATAAAGACCAGTATGGTCCATCTTGTCTGCCCAGCAAGCCGGTAAGAGTAGGTGCACTTGCCGCCCTGAGGTCACCCATATCCATGCCTTTGTTTGGGGTGTACCCACTGCTCCATGTAGGTCACCCCTATTTGTTGAGATATAAGAGAGTGTTATGTCCATTATGATGTTATCCTGTTGCTATAAAAGGATCTATTGTGTCTGTCCCATGCCATTTTGAATTCTGTCACTGTATTTCCCCCACCACTTCATCAGGAGGGCATTCCAAATATCCACCACCCTTTCAGTGAAAAAGTATTTCCTGACATTGCCTTTCAGTTTACCCCCTTGAAGCTTCATGTTATGCCCTCTAGTTCTACAGCTCCCCCATCTTTGAACAGGTTGGTTTGTTCATTAATATTCTTTAAGTATTTAAAGATTTGAATCATTTCTCCCCTGTCCCTCCTCTCCTCCAGAGTGTACATATTTAGGGCTCTTCAGCCTTGAAAAGAGACGGCTGATGGGAGATATGAGAAAGGTCTATAAATTAATGAATGGAGTGGAATGGGTAAATGCAGATCGATTGTTTACACCATCAAAATATAGAAAGACTAGGGGGCATGCAATGAAGCTACAAGGTAACCTATTTAAGACTAATAAGAGATTTTATTTTTCAGTCAACGTGTAATCAAACTCTGGAATTTGCTACTGGAGGATGTAGTAAAAGCTGCTAGTGTAGCTGGGTTTTAAAAAGGTTTGGGCAAGTTCCTGGAGGAAAGGTCCATAAAACATTATTAAAGTGGACCCAGAATATCCACTGCTTGCCCCAATACAAGCATTGTGGAACCTGTGTGTTTGGCCACTGTTGGAAACAGGATACTGGGCTTGATGGACCTTAGTCTGACCCAGTGTGGCATTTCTTATGTTCTTATGCATTCCAGGCATCCATCACCCTTTCAGTGAAAAAATATTTCCTGACATTGCTTTTACCTCTTTGAAGTTTACCTCTTTGAAGCTTCATTTTATGCCATCTAGCTTTACAGTTTCCCCTTCTTTGAAAAATGGTTTGTTTGTTCATTGATACCCTTTAAATATTTAAACATCTGTATTACATTTCCCCTGCCCTTCCTCTCTTCTAGGTATATATATTTAGGTCTTCAAGTCTCTTCTCATACCTCTTTTAGTGCAGGCTCCATATCATTTTTCTCACCTTCCTCTAAACAGCTTCAAGTCTTTTTATATCCTTTCTGAGATAGAATCTCCAAAACTGGACATAATACTCCAAGTCAGGCCTCACGGACGTCTTGTATAGAAGCATTAATATCTCCTCCTTTCTGCTGGTAATTCCTCTTTTGTATGCAACCCAGCATCCTTCTGGCTTTGACCACTGCCTTGTCACATTATTTTACCACCTTGAGATCCTCAGAAACTCTCATTCCAAGGTCCCTCTTCTGGTCTATGCACATCAACCTCATTGCATACAATTCCTTTGGATTTCTGCATCCCAAGTTCATAACTCTGCACTTCTTTGCATCGAATCTTAACTACCAAGCACTAGATTATTCTTTCAGTTTTTGTAGATCTTTTCTTATGTTGTCCACTCCCTTTGAGGAGTCCACTTTGTTGCAAATCTTCATGTCATCTACAAAAAGGCAATCGTTTCCCTGTAATCCTTCAGCAATATCATTCACACAGACTTTGAACAGTACTGGTCCCAAGACTGATTTCTGAGGCACTCCACTACTTACCTTTCTTTTTTCAGCATGAATTCTGTTTACCACCACCTTCTGTCGTCTGTCAGCAAACCATTTTCTGATCCAATCCACCACTTTGGGACCCATTCCCAGGCTGCTCAGTTTATTGACAAGCCTCCTAAGAGGAACACTATGAAACGCGTTGTTGAAATATAGGTAGATCATTTCCATCGCATGCTCCTGATCTAGTTCTCTGGTCACCCAGTAAAAGAACTCAATCAAATTTGTTTGGCATGATCGTCCTTAGGTAAAACCATGTTGCCTCAGATCATGCAACCCATTGGATTTTAGATAGTCTACTATTCTTTCTTTTAGTAGTACTTCCATTACTTTTCCCGCCATGGGGTAAGGCTTACTGGTCTATAGTTTATCACCTCTTCCCTATTAGCACGTTTGTGAACAGGTATTACATCAGCCCTTCTCCAATCTTGTGGAACCTCTACCATCTCCAAGGATCTATTAAACACATCCTTTAAAGGCCCTGTCAGAACCTCTCAGTCATACATGGTCCTTCTCCAGGATTTTATTTCACAAATACAGAAGAGAAGTATTGGTTTAGCATTTTCGCTTTTTCTATGTCTCTTTCCATGAATCTGTCCTCACCATTTTGAGTCTTGCAATTCCACCTCTGGTCTTCCTCTTCTCCCAAATATATCTGAAAAAAAATGTTTTGTCTCCTTGTTTCATATTTTAGCCATCTTTTCCTCTGTTTGCTTTTGCTATCCTTCTTTCTTTGTCTCTTTTAGCTTTATCCTGAATTCTTTTCTGTGTTCCTCTTTTTGTGATCTTCTGAATTTTGTGTAAGCTGTGTTTTTTGCCTTTATTTGTGCACCCATTTCTTTGGAGAACCATACAGGTGTCCCTTTGTTTTTATTTACTTTCCTTACATATAGATCCCGTGCCCTTTTTATATTCTCTGACAATTTAGTCCACTATCCTGCCACTTCCCTTATCTCCCCCCATGCTGCCAGCAACTCCTTCAGGTACTTTCCCATTTTACTGAAATCAGCATTTTTGAAATCTAGGACTTTGAGTTTGTTGTCATTGGGCTCTGCCTTGGCTTTTATCTCATAGCACACCATGGGGTATGTTTACTAAAAGCCGCACAATTGCGTGCCGCACAATAGCGCACGGAAACGCGGCACTCAAACGCTCAGAAATGCTCTTAAACGCCCCACAAAAGTGTGCGTGGGCCCCGCACAATTGCGCGGCGCACCAACGCACCCCGCACAAGTACCCGGCCCGCAAATGTCCGATAGAGGCGTGGAAAGGCATTCTGAGGGCGGAGGAAGGCTCCCGAGGGGCGGAGAGACGGGGTCAATGGGCGGGGAAGGGGAGGGGAGAGGCTCCCCGCACATGATCGGGGCCGAATTCACAGGTTAAAAATAGCGCGAGTGAAACACTCACGGTAGAGGGCATTTAAAGGGAAGAGAAACGATTTCGCGTCAGCAATGTACAGGGAAACCGGGGAAACCTGCAAAACGTGAGCAGTGTGATACATGTGCACAGAACAAAAGTGCAAATAAAGATAGAAAAAGACCCAAACAAAAATATTAAAAATAGGAAGGCAGCTGGGGAACCCCGATAATAATGGGCAAACATAAGAAACACACCCAGGAAAGCTAAAAAAAAATGAAATGAAGGTTGGAAGGGGCTACGGAGGGGAGACCCTTCCGAAAACCATTTCCTTTTTTCTGAGCCTTCCTGGGAGTGTTTGCTATGGTTGCCCATTAATATCACTGTTGCCCAGCTTGGTTATATTTATCCCCAGTTGTTCGTGGTCGGTTGAGGGGTGTATTTGCACTTATGTCACCAGACATGGTGACGGAGCCCACAGTACAAATGTGCAGAGCAGGGTTTTTGACTCTGTTGGTCAGGTTTCCCACCCCCAGGGACTGCACTATCACTGTGGCCACAATGTGGTGCAGCGGACAGAGGCAGTACCTCTAGGACCAGAGGGTCACAGGTTCAAATCCAAGCTGGGGCTCCTGCCAACCCAGTCCCCATATTTTACCCACCACTAAACAGAGATAGTACAGACACTCCTTTATTGCAGAGAACATAAGCATGGTTCACACACCCATTTTGTACCCAACACCGCACACACACCATAACAATGGGCATTACCGACAGCCGAGTCCCCCAAATGCAGTCCTGGAGTGCCACAACGCAATCAGGTCATATGCTTTTCCAAGATACGGACATGCCAGCATGTTGGCGGTAGGGTACAGGTGGTGGAGGGGGCAGTGGCTGCTAGCCACAGAAGACAGTGGCCGAGCCATGTGCAGGCTGGCACGTCCACTGCAACATAGGCCCTGTCAGATGTACAGTCATGGACTTCCCAGGGAATTCAGCACATCTGTGGCAACACAGTGGTGCAGTGCACACAGACAGTGTGTGCAGGAACAAAAGGTCACAGGTTCAAAGCCCAGCTGGGGCTACTACCAATCCTGTCCACATATTTTCCCCACAACTAAACCATGTTAGTAAGGGCAATCCTTTATTGCTGGGGACATACGCCTATCTTTTACACCACCAAGCACAGACACCATGACCAGGGGCATTACCTAGAGCAGAGTCTCACAAATGCAGTCCTGGAGGACCACACACCATTCAGGTTCCATGCTGCCACACATACAAATAACTGTGCTGTATTTCTATGCACCACCCCCATGGCATGTAGATGTAGCTCATGCATATTCATGAGGGACAGCAGGAAACCCCAACCAGTGTATTGCAAATCTGGACTGGATTTGGGAACCTCTGCCGTACAGCAGCAGCCAACAGGGGCAGACACACCCACACCCACAGGCCCCATTGGCCAATGCCTCCTGGAGAGGCAGGACATTGGGCCCTGCGTGCAGCACCCAATACCAGCACTTGCATACCTTAGCAATGTCACCCTACACCTGGGTATATGGTACACAGCTCTCAAACGTTTGCTATGAGTACTGGCAGATAGATATCCCTACGTTACGCACAGTCTGCTCTTTGAGCTCCATCATAACAATCTATCTGATGTCTGCGGTGTGTGCGTCAGGTCTGGCCCCTGACAGTGTTTACCACCCTGGGGAGTGACCCCCAACCGTACTGCATACCATACCCATGCCTGTACTGTGCCCAGGACTGGTGTGGTGGGCAAGGATTCTGAACCCCTCTATAGTAGCACAATGCTGGCATACGTGTGGGAGTGTGTGTCTGTCCATACAGTGTGTGTTGGCTGCAAACACTGTCCACAGCCCACACTGCCAGCACTGTTGCCAGTTTTGGCCTGATGATGTGCATAATGAGCAGCAAGGTACCATGGGTATAGCTCAGACAGGGTGGGCTGGCCAGGATGCATCTGCACAGGGCATAGGGCACTGGCAGGGACATTGTAGTGGCCGTCCACCACCTCCACAGACAGGGTGACCTCTGTATGTGCTGCTGGGCTGTCACTCCACCCTGACTGTGCAGTGACGGCAGCATGGCTAGGCACCCCCATAGTGCTTCATACCATTTCCCTCATGTGATATATATGGGTCACCTGTTGGGGCCTAGTCACTGATGTATCTGCTTGTGTGTGTTGCCATCCCAGTTGTGGGTGCATGCATTTCCAGCGGGACTAACCAGCAGACTGTTCACAGCTGGTATGTGCCCTGCTGGAGTGCCGTGCAGTGGCTGATGGCTTGATGCAGGGGAATATCAGATGGTGGTGGGGTGCATCTTAGCATATCCAGGCCTACTGTCTGTCTGATATTGTGGTCTGGGTGTGTGTGGGGCTGCTTGGACTGCCCTGTAGGGTGTCTGTTCCCCAACAGGACTGGGGTTGATGGTCCACTCTACTGCCAACATTGCAGGGGGGGGGGGGAAATCTGTTGATGGGAGACCCTGTTTGCCACCCTGGGGGGGGGGGGTGGTGGTTGGTGGTACATGGCCCACCTAGGGGTCCGTGGGGGGTTCCCCTGACTGAGACAGACAGAGATATCCAAGGTGTTCCTGCAGAAACTACCTATCTGACAGATTACGACTGTTTTGGAGCTCTGCCATGGAGGGTGCTGTGGACCTGGTCCAGGGCGCCTCATCGCACACTCAGGGTGAGCACAGTTCCCGCACAATGTGACTGTGTGTAGCTACTCTGTGCCAGTTAAACACCCGGTCAGTACCTCCTACCTGGCCAAGGTGCTGTGTGGGTGCACACGGACACGTCCCCCTACCAGGCCGGGGAGCTGTTGGGGTGCATTCCCCATCTTGTGTTCATCTGTGGACAGCTGATTTGCATGTGCAGTGCATCATGGGTATGGGTGGCCTAACCCTATCCTGGTTACCACAGCAGACTGTCTGTGTGGTGACATGCAGGCTCTCTGCAGCCAGCCAGGGGCTTGCTGGCAACTATATAGCTGTAGCCCAATGGTTACTTCACTGCCTGTGGAGCCAGAGGTAATGGGTTCAAGCCCACAGTGGGGTTATTTGATAGGGATGTCCAAAGCTTTTTTTAGATTTAATGTACATATGTTGCTGCCATCAAACACACCCTCAGTGTACTGTACCCATAAGGTGCCTCTGAGGGTGCTTTATAGGGCGCCCTATAGGGCACCTTATGGTTGCTGTCCATATAAGGTGCACTATACATTATCCTGTGATGCAACATATATGGTGCCCTATAGGGGACATTCTAGGGTGCCTTGGCGGACAGTGAACTTTAACATGTGCCTTATGGGCCGCCTTATGTTAACACGCTTTGTGAGTGCGTTTGCTAGTAGTGATAACTGAAATAAAAATAAATTGCCCCCTACAGCACTCATCCCCATAATATGCACTGCCTCAGTGAGCCTTCTTCATTGGGCACTGTGGGGGATTGAACCCCTGATCCCTGCACCATTGGTCAGTGTCTTAATCATTGTGCTGTGGCTCTGGTCCTGTGCTTGGGCATCAGCGCACTGCCTTATGCCGCCCAAACTTAACAGTGCACCGCCTTATGCCGCCCAAGATTAACAGTACACCTCCTTATGCCGCCCAAAATTAATATGCCTCCTAAAGCACCT
Organism: Ichthyophis bannanicus; assembly: GCA_033557465.1. Classification (NCBI taxonomy): domain Eukaryota; kingdom Metazoa; phylum Chordata; class Amphibia; order Gymnophiona; family Ichthyophiidae; genus Ichthyophis; species Ichthyophis bannanicus. The sequence continues at coordinate 828,490,834 of CM066035.1, forward strand.
TTACCCATTAAAATTAATGCCTCAGCCAGCCCTTTTTGTTGCACACAATGGGGAATTGAACCCATGGCAGCTGCACCAGCTGTCAGTGTCTTAACCATTGTACTATGACTCTGTTCCTTTGTGTGTGCATATCAGGGCGCCACTTAGCCTTCCCACACACTATTTTGCACGGCGCACATTAGCACGCCGCGCAAATGTGCGATCGCTTACTCCCGTTTTTTTCTTTTTTCTGCCTGACCCGCCCACTCCTTATATGGCACAGGCACACTACCGCGGCCCCGCACGTTAGGAATGTTTAGTAAACATGCCCCCATGTTGTGATCATTGCTGCTCATATGGGCACCCACCTGGATATTAGACAAGCTATCTCCATTGATGAGTACTAGATCCAGCGTTGAACTTTCCCTGGTTGGTTCCATTACCATTTGTCTAAGCAATCTACAGTCTTTTTACTTCTTTCCAGATTTGCAGAAGGAATACTCCAAACCATGTCTGGTAGATTAAAGTAACCCACTATCAACACTTCTCCCTTCATTGCTACCTTTGCAGTGAAGGGAGAAGTGATGATAGTCTCTATCCATTTGAGTTTGAGGTCTATAAACTACAATAGTATGGATGATTAGGTCCTCTAATGTGGTAAAGATGACATTAAGCATAATCTAAGGTGACTCAAAAGCAAATGGAGAAAGACCATGGACCACAACATAAAAGCAACATATCTAGAAGAACAGAAAGCATACCAAGCACTCACCAATAATGCCAAACAGGAATGCCACACCAACCTGGTAAAGGCTGCCATCAACAAATCCAGAGAACTATTCGAGATTGTAAAGATGCTGACAAAAATCCCCACCGCCCATGGCAAATGCACCCTCACCCCACAACAGATGGCAACATACCTTCAATCAAAATACAACTCCAACAGCTACAGCAAAACAGAGCTCCCTGTATACACATTAGACAACAGCATTACCCCCTGTACTAAATTCAAACCTGTTAGCCATGAGCAGCTGGACAACATCATCACCTCCATAAATACTATTATCTCCCCTTTAGACCCATGCCCGGTATCCTGGATAAAGGTCACAAGATCATACCTCATCCCCTTTATTGCCCACATAGTCAACAAATCACTTAAACAAGGTTTCCTCCCAGCCTCACTCAAGCAATCCTTGATCCGCCCCATCTTAAAAAACCCAAATGTTGACCCATGCACCCCAACCTCATACGGGCCAATATCCAACATCCTTTTCCTAGCAAAAATCATAGAAAAGACAGTGCAGGCACAATTGCAAAATCATCTTGACATACATGCCACCCTGGACATACACCAGCATGGATTCCAACCAAAGCATGGGGTAGAAACCCTACTCACCTTTCTACTTAATACACTAATCACAGACACCGAACAGAGCACACAAGGTTTTATACTCCTATTCTTCAACATATCAGAAGCTTTCAATACTATCTCCCACTAGTTGCTCCTCAGCAGACTTTATGACATTGGAATTCATGGTAACACCATAAGATGGTTCCAGTCTTACCTATCAGACTGAAAACAGCGAGTCAAAATCAGAACACAGAACTCACAACCACACCCCCCCTACACCAAGGATTCCCACAGGGTTCAGTCTTCTCATCAATATTGTTCAAAATATACATCTAACCTCTATGCAAAATCATACAAGGACTCAATGTCAATTATCAAATTTATGCAGATGACATCATGAGATACACCCCCTTTTGTACAACTGCACCAACTATTCAACCATAAACATCTGCTTCACAGAAATTACTAAATGGCTCCAAGAACACAGCCTCACCATCAACTATAACAAAACCAAAATTCTGCAAGTCACAAGAGATCCAACCTTCAAACCACCCATTATAATCAAGATGCACAACAAAGAAATAGCAGTCAAAACTGAAGTCAAATACCTAGGAGTAATCAAGAGATGAACCTACAAACACAAATAAAACAAGCAACAAAATCAGTATACCACAATCTCCGAATTCTAAAGAACTTGCGACCCCACCAGGCGTCCATACAGTTTGCCAAGCCATCATCACACACATTCTGGCCTATTGTAATTCAGTCTACCAGGGTCTTCCAAAACACACCACATACTCACTATAAACTAGCACAAAACACAGCTGCAAGACTTATATATGGTACCTCCCGGTACACCCACATCACCCTGATCCTGAAACAATTGCACTGGCTACCAATTGCCTCCAGAATCAAATGCAAAATCATCCACACACATAAAATCATACATAACCAGTCAGCAACCTGTCTCCATCCACTAATAAAATCACCCAAAAACAACAGACCAAGATGACAACACACAGTCAATCTTATGGAAATACCAATGCACACAATTAAATAAAGCCAAAGGACATGCAACAGGGAAAATTTCGTAGGAAACTAAAGACTCAACTTTTCCTAGAATATTATTTATTTTATTTATTTATTTATTTATTTATTTAACAGTTATTTATATACCGCTCTTTCCCTTGTTTCAAGTGCGGTTTACATGTAACAGTAGGTTAATTGGTATGAGATATACCAGGACATTTTACATAGAACAGATAATTATAAATTACAAGGAAAATTGTAACATTACAAGTATAACATATTAGAACATATATACATTGCTAGTTAAATTATTAATCATCATGTAAATGAGTGTGTAGTATGGTTAAATTAGTGTATTAGTGTCGTTTATTTTTGAAAATAGGGTATATAATATTAAAAATAAATGTTAGCCTTATCCCTTTGAGAATTCTGTTTTGGGAGTGTATTATAGTGTAATGTAAATAAGTGAGTTTTTAATTTTTTTTTAAATTCTTTTATGTCAGACAGTAGGCGAATGTTGTCAGGTAAATTGTTCCAGAGTATTGGAGCAGAGTGTGAGAAAGCTCTCTTATTGGTTTGTTTTCTGGCTTTTGTAAAATCTTTTGGTATTGTTAAAGTATTTATGTTTCTGCTCCTTTGAGATCGTTTATCAATGTCAATGTTAATCAGTGTATTTAGTGCAGATGGTGCAAGTAACTAACCAATCTCGATCCTTACCCTATAACTAATAACAAATCCTGTTGTGTATACTTGTAAATACTCATGTAAATAGTTGCAGTAATGACGTCCCATGTTTTATCCAAGTTCTCTGACCTTGTTCTCTGTAAAACCAAACAGTTTGTTGTTCTGGTCTGTTGTTATATTGTGAACCGCGCTGATGCTGAATAGAGCGGTATATAAAAGCCTGTAATAATAATAATAATAATAATAATAATAAGTTTAAATGTAGTGACAAGAATTTTATATTTGATTCGGGAGTAAATTGGTAGCCAATGAAGTTCAGCTAAAATTGGTGTAATATGTTCAAGTGGGCTTATATTCATAATCGTTCTAGCAGCTAAGTTCTGAGTTATTTGTATCTTTTTAATATTTTGTTTCGAAATACCATTAAGTATTGTATTTGCAAAATCGAAATGTGGGGTAATAATAGCATGAATTATGTTAATAAAATCTTGTAGAAGAATCAAAGGTCTTAGTTGTTTTAGTGTTTTGAGTTTGTAATGTATATTTTTAGTTAAATATTTTATATGTGAATCCATATTTAGATTATTGTCAAGTATCACACCTAAATATTTTACTTCTTTTTTATATTAATTTTATGAGTATCTAGTGTAATCGTGTTTGGGGGTATATATGTTTGATTTTTAGTGATAAATAAAATATCTGTTTTAGTAAAGTTGATAAGTAGATTTTGTTCTTTGAGCCACTCAGTTAGTTCATTAAAACATTCTGTTATTTTTTGGAGAGGTGGGTGTGGGATTTCAAATGGGAGGTAGAACATTATATCATCGGCGTAAATATGATAAAAGACATTGTGGCGTTTAAAGATGTTACAAACTGGTTGTAAGTAAATGTTAAATAATAGTGCAGATAAAGCAGATCCCTGCGGAAGACCTTGAGTTTGTTTGAAGGTGTTAGATATTTGGGTGTGGATTCTTACATTTTGGGTTCTGTTTGATAGATAGGATTTGAACCAATTATAAACAGTAGATGTTATACCAATTTTTTGAAGTCTGTTTAACATTGTTAAGTGATCAACACTGTCAAAGGCAGCTGATATGTCAAGGAAAACAAGAATAAAGGCTTGTTTAGTATTATCAATACCTCTTAATATTGTGTCATAAAGGATCGTTAGTAAGGTTTCTACTCCATGGAAGGGTCTAAAGCCATATTGATGTTCATCAAGAATGTTTAATGTGTCAATAAAATCTTGTAGTTGAATTTGTACAATTTTTTCAATAAGTTTAGCCATAAAAGGAATACTTGATATAGGTCTGTAAGATTTTGGGGATAGTTTATCTAATGTGTTATTTTTAAGTATAGGACGTATTTGAACATGTTTGAGGGATGGTGGTAAATAGCCTTTTTGCAAGGATAGATTCACTAAAGGTAGAATGAAAGAAAAGAGTATTGGGAAAGTCTTCTTTATCCAATCAACTGGGCATGGATCAAGGTATGAAGTTGTTGTATTAATGTTAGTTATTGTAGTTTTGAGAGTAGTTTTTGATATTAAGTTGAAAGTTGGTCCAGTTATCAACTGTAGTTTGCTTTAATTGTGTTTTAATTTGTGGTTGAGTAATATTTGAATGGTGTTATTTGTAGGTTTGTTTTGTTGCTATAGTATTGAGCTAATTCTTGTGGGGAGATATCTATTGATATTTCATCATTATTTAGTGTTTTGTTTGTTAATTTCTGTACTATACAGAATAGTTCTCTTGGTCGATTAGTGGCTCTTGATATTATATTAGAATAATAATTTTGCTTGGAGTTGTTTATTGTTTGTTTATAAATTTGTAGTGTTTTAGTGTAATTCTCATGATTTATTAATGATTTTGATTGTCTCCATTTTCTTTCCTCTTTTCTTAGTTGTCTTTTTAATGTTTTGATAGATGTATTAAACCATGGAGTATGTCTTTTTTCAATTTTATTGTTTATATTTTGGTTTGATTGATTTGGGTTATTTTCTGCTGCTTTGGAGATTATATTGTTCCAGTTTTTGATAGATTCTTCGAGATTTGTGGGTGTTTGTGTAAGGTGTGGTATTATTTGATCTAAAAATTCCTCTTCATTGAATTTTCTGAATCTTTTAGTTTGAGGAGGTTGTGGTTTTTTAGTATGATTGTTGTATGTGAAGGTTATATTGAATTTTAAAAGATAGTGGTCAGACCAGGGGACTGGAATGTTTGAGAGGGATTCAGTGTTATATAGGTTGTATATAGAGTTTGGTAGGAAGACCATATCAAGTGTTTTTCCTTTATTGTGTGTTTGTTCAGTTATTATTTGGTGAAAATCCAAATTATTTATCATTTCTAAGAAGTGATTAGAATGATTATTGGGTGTTGATGGAAGGTTAAAGTCTCCCATAAGTATTACAGGATTTGTGTCTGTGGATGATGCTAGTAATTCAATTAAGTTGTAAATTTTATCTATGTAGTATTCTGGTGGTCGATATATTAGTGATATATTTATGTTTTTAATTTTTATGGTGAGTATGTCAACATTGTCTATATTATTATATATTATGGAACGGATCCTCTTTAATTCACCCCCCAGCCCATATACTGACTTCATTAGAGAACTCAGCATGCTGTAAATAGTTAACCTACACCCCCACCCCCCACCCCATCCCTTTTTCACTACCATTTAGTGTAAAGAGCACAAATGTTACCATTCTTTGTTTCACATTGTTATATGTAAACCGTCTTGACTTGTAGAAAGACGGTATATATACACTGTTAAATAAATAAAAATAAGCCTGGTGGCCTAGCAGCCCCAATCCTTCCACCCAACCAATTAAAAATAAGCATGGTGGCCCAGTGGCCCTGAACCCCCACCTCCCCTCCCAGTAGCTTTACAATGGAACAGGAGCATTGTCCGTGCTCTCCTGCCGCTGTATCACCATCTTGAAAATGATGGTGCCTGGTCCCTGGGATGCACCAGGCAGGTTCAGACTGCCATATAATGCCTGTTGCATCCCAGGATGCACTGGGTGGGGCCAGGTGCCACCCATTTTCAAGATTGTGGCACAGGAGTGAGAGCACATGGGCAACACTCCTACTCCAATGTAAAGGTACGGGGAGAGGGCTGGGGGGTTTGGGGCTGCTGGGCCACCAGGATTATTTTTAATTGGATGGGTGGGGGGTGGGGGATCAGGGCTGCTGAACCACCAGCCTTAATTTTATTTGGGTGGGTGGGGGGATTGGGACCACTGGGCTTATTTTTAATTGGTTGGTTGGGTGGGGGTCAAGGCTCTTGGGCCACCAGGGATTTGATTTCTGTTGGGGGTACCGGTCCCCTGACAGTATTTAGATGTCACTGTGGGCTTTCCACGATGCCTGGATCATCTTAGGGAAAGTGAGGGAGGAGTGGTCTAGTGGTTAGGACAAGGTACTTCAGGCCGGAGGGCCGGGGGTTCAAGTCCCACCTGGGGACAGCAATCTCAGGCCGGAGGGACTGGGATTTCTAGTCCTATAGGCACTCCTTGTGGTCTTGGGCAAGCCACTTAACCCTCCATTGCCCTTGTTCCCTTTAAGTATTAGTGTATGTGTCTTATATCCCCTCGTGTTAAATGTATCCCCCAATTGACTGCTTTGACCTGGTGAAACGCGGGATATAAATACAGCTAAATAAATAAATAAATAAATAAGTGACACTTTCCCTCAGAAGATACAGGCATTAGGGAAAGCCCACAATGCCATCAAAATGGTGTTGGGGCACATATGCAAATTAGAAATGCAGTGGCCCTGTTCCTCTGGGAGAGCATGCCAAACTTGTGCCAAATTCTGTGCGCATGTGTTTGGCTTGATCTCCCAGTTTAATGCTGCCATTTGTGCCAAAGTTTAACGCATGGCTAATTTACATATGCGCCTCTTTCTGCATGCCGGTGCTGAAGCCTCGCGCTGTGAGTGCTCTGTATAGAGGCATACAGAGTTAATAGCGTGAGACTTCAGAGCCAGATTTCTGCATCGGCCTGTAAGGCTCCAAATGATTCTTCTTAGGAGACATCACAGTTATGGCACTGAATACATGGCATGTTGATTATTGAGAGTGTTATAAAGGAGTTTTAGCAGAAAGAGAAAAGATGGGCCTTCCACTTAATTGAGGATAGATGACTATCTATGATAGGAAGTCTATATAGGCAAATTTAGCTGAGGGTGGAGTGAGGGGTAGGATTGGTGGGAATTTAAGTGCCCTAGGCAGCAGACCTTCTATGAATTGTGGGTACACTCAAATTTCTGATGAATAAAGACTACACAAGGAATACAGATTTTTCAAAGCTTATAACCGAAATTTAAGTTGTTTGCCACTGAACTGTACAAGAAGAAAGCTATAGATGGGTAGAAATTTGCAATACTGTTCTCTTTTGCAGGAAGAAGAAAGAAGTGACTAAGTAGTATTATTATGAGAGGTCAAAACAGGTAATAAATAGGTAATGGAAATCTATATCAAAAAACAGCCAAACAGTAAAAAAATCCAGAGTAGTTAGAAATGATTAGCTGGGCATATTCTCCTGAAGCAATGAATGTAAGTTCCACAAATGTGCTAGAAAATACTAGATCAAACTGCTCCCTGTCTTCTCTGGTAGCAGTTGCTGAGTGAATTAACCCAGAGCTCACTTGTCCACTAGGCGAGCTAGGCGGCTGCTTAGGGCAGCCGGCCTGGGTGGGTGGCAGCAGCAGCATGGGTGGGTGGCACTGGGGGCAGCACACATGCATGGCTGCTGTCGCCCCCCCCCCCAGGGCGGCATTAGCGGGGTTGCAAGGCTGGGGTTTCTGCCTAGGGCAGCAGAAATCCTTGGGCCGGCCATGAATTAACCACACACTGAGGGAGAAGCAGACTTGCAATAGAACAAAGACAATTTTATTTCTACTTGTATTTGTAAATTAGTCCACCTCGGAAAGGACCCTGGAAATTTAAAATTATACTTTTACTGCAATTTCAAGCAGGAAAGCCCATGCAAATTTAAAGGCAAATGTTTATTTCAGTTCCAAGCAGGTAAATGTCTAAAGTTCAATGTCCCAGGCCAGTAGATGTTGTATGAATTGAGGGTACACTCAACTAAAGAGTCATGGGATAGGAGGCAGTGTACTACTGTGGATCAGGAACTGGTTAAAAGACAGAAAGCAGAGGGTTGGGCTAAATGGCCAATTTTCCCAATGGAGAAAAGTGATTAGTGGTGTACCCCAGGGATCTGTGCTGGGTCCGCTGCTTTTTGACATATTCATAAATGACCTGGAAAGTGGAATAACGAGTGAGGTTATCAAATTTGCAGATGACACAAAACTATTTAAAGTTGTTAAAACCCAAGAGGATTGTGGAAAATTGCAAGAGGATCTTGATAAATTGGAAGACTGGGCATCAAAATGGCAGATGATTTAATGTGGACAAGTGCAAAGTTATGCACCTAGGGAAGAACAACCCAAACTATGGTTACACGATGCAAGGTTCCACATTAGGAACCACCACCCAGGAAAAAGATTTAGGCATCATTGTGGATAACATGTTAAAACCCTCGGCCCAGTGTGCAGCGGCAGCCAAGAGAGCAAATAGAATGCTAGGTATGATAATGAAAGGAATGGAAAATAAAACAAAAGATATTATAATACCTCTATACCGTTCCATGGTGAGACCGCACCTTGAATATTGTGTGCAATTCTGGTCGTCGTATCTTAAAAAGGATATAGCGTTATTAGAAAAGGTTCAGAGAAGAGCCACCAAAATGGTAAAGGGGATGGAAGGATACTCCTATGAAGAAAGGCTAAAAGAGTTAGGGCTCTTTAACCTGGAGAAGAGACGGCTGAGGGGAGATGTGATAGTATTCTATAAATTAATGAACAGAGTGGAACGGGTAAACGTAGATCGACTGTTTACGTTATCAGAATATAGGAAGACTAGGGGACATGCAATGAAGCTACAGGGTAAACTATTTAAGACTAATAAAAGAAAATATATTTTCACTCAACGTGTAATCAAACTCTGGAATTTGTTACCGGAGGATGTAGTAAAGGCTGTTAGTGTAGCTGGGTTTTAAAAAGGTTTGGACAAGTTCCTGGAGGAAAGGTCCATAAACCATTATTAAGAAGGGACCCAGGATATCAATGGTTGACCTAGTACAAGCATTGCAGAACCTGTGTCTTTTGGGAAAACTGCTAGGTACGTATGACCTAGATTGGCCACTGTTGGAAACAGGATACTGGGCTTGATGGACCTTGGTCTGACCCAGTATGGCATATCTTATGTTCTTATTTCTGAGTAATGTAACCAGTAGGTTAAAATAAATAGATTAGCTGTTTTGTGCCCCAGGAGAGATGCAGGACTTCATTCCCAGGACCCAGAGAGAGCACTGGAGCCTCAGATAAATTAAAAGAAGTGTAATCCTGGATTTGCAGGCTTTAAAAACCTATTTTAATGCTGAAAATGAAGTTTAATTTAAAAACAAATCCCAGCACCATAGGAAATCTTTGAGTATGCGGGGGGAAGTGCAGGGATCTCTTTAGTGAGTAGTCTTTTAGAAACTGCAAAGCCTGATGCAGGGAGGCAGTATTTAAATTTGCTGCTTCAGAGGCTTACAAGAACAGCACAGAAGCCTAGGATATATTCTGATGTATTGTGAAAAAATACAATGTAACTGGAAATTTGAGTTGTTTTGCCCTTTCCAGAGCAGTGCTGGGGTGCTATTTGCAGTTCTAGCAGTGGAAGACCACTAAACAGTTGATCTTGGGAGGACTGAAGTGAAACCGAAAGAAGCAGTTGAGGGCTGGAAAAGAAGAGGAAAGGAGGTCTGTGTGTGCTTTGAAAGTTTAAGGTAACTGGAAATTTGGTTAAAAAGGTTTAACTTTGTTAAGTCATTGGTCTGCTTATTCTTGATGTCTGCTTGGAGAGAGAATTAGAACACAGAGTTAACAGACTCGAGTTTTATTAACTGTGCCCTGTGTTTGAATTACAGATTTGCTGGGTACAAGCTGTATTGGAAAGGGAAAGGATTTGCTCAAACAACTCGGAACAGAACTTTCTGACTGAGTTTTCATTTGAAATGTTCTGGTTTTGGACAGGACAAGAGAACTTCTTTAAGAATGTTTTTGAAGTATTGACAAGCTTCAGAGCATAAGGAATTAGCTCAGCTTTTGTCTATTGAGAAATATAATCAAAATCCTGAAAAAGGATTTCTTGGAGCAGGATTTGAAAAGAAACAGAAACGTTTCCTATTTTATAAACTGGAAAGTTTCTAAGGAATACTGGATTAAGTTCCTTCAAGTAACTAAATATTCTGAAAGCTAAGATTGTAGCAAAGCTTCTTAGAGGAAAGAAATATTTTAAATCCTGTGCAGAGGAGCTGGTAAGTCTGCTGAGTGTGGCAGTTTGGAGTCCTCTGAGCAAGACGGAAAGGGGAATCTGCCTTTCTTTGAAATAGCTTGAGAAACTGGAAAGGAAAACTGTATTGAGCTCCTCTAAGGAACCTAAGATTACTGGAAACTGAAGCTATAGAGAAACTCTTTGGAAATATGTCTAATCCTGTGAAGGAATCCATATAGCTCTGCTGAGTCTGGGCAGTTTAGAATCCTAAGAGTAGTGGCACTGCTGCATGCTATTGGAAGCAGTGCAGAGGGAGAGAGAGAGATAGGCACTGGTTTTAGACTTTTGGCAGAAGGACGCTGCCAAATTAAGGTTTAAACTGGAAAATTCCTGAGTTCTTAAAGGAATAACTTTTTATGACTGTGAAAGGTGTGACTGCACAGTATTTGTGTGGGCTTAGATAGGGACTTTCAATTTGTCTTTTATTTTTGGATAGGAGTAGGGACAATATTGTATGTCAGATCCCAGTCGACATACTAACCCCCAAGTGACTGTGGATGCAGCCTCAATTTAGATTAGTTTTATTTACTTTCATAAAAGTTAAGGAGTAGGTACAGTCCGGATCATCGCTGGACCAGAGGAATCCTGAGTACCTGTGACATTGGATCTCCTGGAAGAATACACCGTGTGACTGGACCCCTTCACAAGACAATTTCTGGGAAGAAAGGTACCAGTGCACAAACACCCTGAGAGACAAAAAGAACTACATTTTTGAGCTCATACTTTACATTACCAATTGAAATACATACAGAGTACTCTGGATAATAAGAGAACTCGCCTGTTAAAAGGTGGAAGCTCCTGTATAAAGAAGTATATTTATAGTAAGAGAGAAACTGTAATGCGTATCCTAAAAAGAAAAACTGAACCACTTGAGTATTTTGTGTTAAACGACCACTGTGAACAAGAGAGAAACACTGAATGTTGATTTACTTCTGAGTTCTAAGGTGCAAATGTGTATAAATACCTTATTGATTTAACTTAACTAACATAAAATTTCTGAATCCATCTTTAAGCTTGTTCGACAAGTTATACAAGCTTAACACATTTTTCTGAAAATTCTGTTTATAGACATTAAGGTGTTCTGTGTCCCATTCTTGCAAAGTCTACCCTATCACCATAATTGTAACATCACCTTGGTAGGGGCTTAGTTTATTTTCCTCTCAGTCTTTCTCCACCCAACAGTGGAGCTAATTGAGACAAAGTCAGTGACTTCTGTAAGCCTCTACTGGAGGGGGATGTCAGACTCTGAGGTTCCCAATGGACTACACTACACTAAACATCTGAGATATTGTTGTAGGTGTTTGACCCCTGCCCTTCTCCAGGAGTTGGATGCTACATTAATAAAGGCCAGACAAGGGACACAGAGAAGCTAGATTTCGCAAAGCTTAACCAAAAGTTAAGGTTTTTTGCCACTAGACCGTAGAACAAAAAAAGCTATAGACAGGTAGAGATGTGCAATACTGTTCTCTTTTGCAGGAAGAAGAAAGAGCAAGACACTCTATGACTAACTGGCTTCTGGAATGCATACCTTTTCTTTTTACAAGCAAGTGGGATGAACTGTGATAACCAAAGCTCCCCAAAAGTGAGCTAGTCTGGTAATAAGGCTACATACTCCAGGCCAGTGGTTTCCAAACTTGGAATCGGAACCCCAAACAGGGTCACATCCTCAGTGGATGGGGTCACAGAAACATTTATTTATTTAACAGGTTTTCTATACCGCCTTATCATCAAGTCAAAGCGCTTTACATAGAATAAATACAGCAACCAGCTCTTACATAGAGAAGGTATTAAAACTTGGAGGATTAAATGATAGATTTAACAATTGCTAACTATATACAGATATGTTGTTGTGTTACAGTGCTACATTTATTTATTTAACAGGTTTTATATACTGCTTTATCATTTCAATCAAAGTGGTTTACATTGTAACTTAAACTTGGTAATGTACATTAAACAGGGACAGTGATAACTTGGATTTTTCTGAGGCAATGGAGGGTTAAATGACTTGCCCAAGGCCACAAGGAGTGTTAGTGGGAAATGAACCCTGTTCTCTAGGTTCCCAAGCTAGTGCTCTAACCATTAGGCTACTCCTCCACTCATTTCAGTTATTTGTTATATACAGTTGCATTATTTCCCCATCTCTGTGGACTATGCCAAATCGCTAGTCAGCATGTGTCCTGGGAGCCAGTGAACATTCATAGGCCCTTGCCCCTCCTGGGTAAACTTCCTGCTAGTCTGGAAACTCATGCTGATTACTGAGGCCTGCAAGCACACATTGACACAAGGGACCCTGTGCTGACTGCTACTGCTGCTGCTGCTGCCTTCCTGCTTCAGATGAGTGGAGGGGAGGGGAAGGAGGCTCGAAATCTGCCAGTTTGATTTCATCATCATCTGGGGGTCACGTGAATTTTCAGTTGTTAAAATGGGGTCATACGGGATAAAAGTTTGAAAAACACTGCTCCGGGCTGCAAAGAAACTCTTGTTTCATCTCATAGAAACATCCACTTTAGGAAATCCCCCCCCCAATTGTCTGCCTCCTGCCATTCAGATTCTCTGGCCAGAGTCATACAGGCCGATGCAGAAAGCTAGGGTAGGCTTTATGAGCCCCTAATGCCACATTTAAGCACTTTTAATGATCCTGCAAATGCAGGAAACAGACATAAATGCCGACGGAAAATCTAGCGCCCAACTGACACCACACATATTTAAATGAAATTGAATTATTTAAATCTATTATAATCAGCCAGGCTGGAATACAAATCATAGCTACGCCCGATGCAGAGACAGGCATAGAGGATTTCACAACCAGCCACAGCACCAAAACGTTTACTTCAGGGTCTGAGTAGAAGTAGACCTCTAGCGCGTGCCCCTGACAGTATTTTGATGGCACCGGGTGCTTTTCCCACTGCCTAGATCATCTCCTCCTCTGATGATCAGGCATCAGGAAAATCATCCAAAGCCATGAGGACCGTGCCCGACAATAAAATGATCTCTGGTGGTCCAGCGGCCCGGTCCTACCCCCAACAGTATCTTGATGGTGTCGTAAAAGGCCCCCAATGGCATCAAAATACTGTCAGGGGCCATGCCCAACAATAAAAGAATCCCTGGTGGTCTAGCAGCCCCTTTCCCCCCTCCCCCTATTAAATAAAAAAAGAACCTGGTGGTCTAGTGCTACCTTTCCCCCATTAAATAAAAAAAGAACCTGGTGGTCTAGTGGCCCCTACCTGGTGATCTGGTGGCCCCCAAATTCACCTTAAATGGGAGCACTGCATACACGCTCCCGCTCTCCATCAGCCATCTTGCAAAATGGCAGTGTCTGGCCCTGCGCGGTGCATCCTGGGATGCACGGGTGAGGTCAGACTGCCATTTTACAAGTTGGCTGATGCAGCATTTGGGGGCCGCCAAACCACCAGGCAAACTGCCATTTTGCAAGATGGCCAACACAGAATTTGGGGGCTGCCAGACCACCAAGTAGGGGCCACTAGACCACCAGGTTTTTTTTTAATTTAATGGAGGAAAGGGGCTGCTAGACCACCAGGTTCTTTTTTTAATTTAATTTGGGGGGTGGGGGAAAGGGGCCATTAGACCACCAGGGATCATTTTATTGTTGGGAACGGCCCCCGACAGTATTTTGATGGCATTGGGGGCCTTTCCTGATGCCATCAAAATACTCAAAATACTGCCAGGGGTGGGATTGGGGCCACTGGACCACCAGAGATCATTTTATTGTTGGGCATGGCCCCAACAGTATTTTAATGGCATTGGGGGCTTTTCCCGATGCCGCGATCATCCCCGATGCCATCAAAATACTGTCGGGGCTGCTATGCAAATTAGCCACATGGTGCTCGGAGAGCAAGCCAAACTAGCGCAGACTTCTGGTGTTTGGCTTGCTCTCCCAGTTTAATGCTGCGATGGCTCATTTGCATGCACACGATTAATGCGGGGGTCATTTGCATGCCCTACCTTTGCTGCATCTGGGGTTAAAAAATATGCATTCTCTGACTACATTAAAGTTGTCTTCAGTGCGCGTATAGCGCCAGTTTTCTGCATCAGCCTGATGGTGAGTTATTCTTGCTTGCTGGCTTCTGGAATGCATCAATTTTCACTTACAACTTGCTTCTGGAATATATTCATTTTTCACTGACAAGCAGACACATTGTCCCTTTGTCCAAGTGGTTTATAGGCATATCATCGGTCCCACAATTTGCTCCTCATGTGTTGTCTCCAGTAGCTGTTTTTATTCAACATAAATATTTTGGACTCAAGTTTGTAAATACTGATTTCTGCTTTTTACCCCAGTACTTGGTGAACTGTTATGCATGGTCCACAACATTAATTTCTCCCTTACGTTCTCATTAAAGCTCACCATGTGTTAGTGCTTCATAGGGGCCTTGATTGTTGTCCTCATCTAACCTTGTACTTTACCTCCTTTATGCAGCTTCATCCTATCACAACATACTATTTTCAGGCTGTAAAGGATGAACATACACTCATCTACATAACAATCCTTCACAGCCCTCTGCTTGGGAATCGCCAGTATGTGGCTAACCCATCCTGCTTGTCCATGGAGAAAGTGTAGTTGTTTACCTGTAATGGGAGTTCTCTATGGACAGCAAGATAAGCCAGCCTCATAAATTGACCCATCTGGGATGAACTTCCCTACAGCTGAAAATTCACTGGAGCTCTAGGAAAACTAATCTATACATGGCACTGTTGGATGACATCATCAGTGTGTGGCTGACTTATACTGCTATCCATATAGAAGCTCATTTACAGGTAAGCAAGTATGCTTTTTAAGTTGAAAACAGTTTAAAGGGAAGCTGCAAAGGAGCTGTCTTTGAAAAGAGACCCAAGTCAGTGGAGCGCTGCAGAAGCCAGCCAGAGGAGTGTTCTATAAAGCTAGAATTTGTGCTGCAAGCTTAAGGTAACCCACAGCAAGAGATGCTGACAGGATATGCAAGAAAAGCTGTGTGAAAGCACGGCCAGGAAAGCTACCTGTTGCTGAAAGAGAGTGTAAGACCTATGAAATGCCAGAAAGAGCTTCTAATGTCAAAGACAAAAGCACTGGCTACAGAGGAACTGTGAAGCTAGAGCAGCAGATGCCTGAAGAAAAGCCAGTAGGGAAGAATGTGTACTAGTCTCTAACTGGATAGAAAATTGTAGTTTTTTTCAAGTCTAGTTATAGAGTGATAATTAATTTTAAAAAGAATACGGAAAAATGCAAAATGTTGAATTGTTGTGTGCTGAATTCCATCAAGAGTATAGTGTTAGAGCAGTGCATGCACCAAGAGTAGGCATACGTTTTCATGCAAGGCTTTGAAATCTGGTGGCTTGTCAATGATAGAAGAGAGCTTTTATTTACCTTTGAGAGATAGTCGGGCACAACATGGGACAGGATGGTTTGGTGTTGTCTGGAGACCCTGCAGAATCTATTGGAGTCGAGCCACCTCAGAGAGCGGAGCCCTAAGATGCCTTGTGGTGAGACTGCTGCATGCACCCATATCCAGTACTGGTCAGTATTAAGAGTAATTGAGCTCAGTTTGGGTAGGCTGTCTCTATACTCCAAGTTACGATTCATGTGGAGGACACACCATGGAACAGGGGCACACCTACTGCGATCTTAGTTTGAATGGATTTGCAGAGCCCAAGAAGGCATATTCAATAAATATCCACAGTTGCAAATTAGCTTTGGTCTGGTAGTGAAAAAGAACATTTTGGATCGTGTTTACTAAAGTGTGTTATGCTTTTACATCTAATGTGCCAAAAAGGTGCTGATAGCACCATGTTTATTTATCATTTCTTATATACTGCCTTTCATGAGATCAAGGTGGTTTACATTGAACAGGGCATTATAACTTGGAGATAACTATTTTACAGGGAACATGGGCAATGGAGGGTTAAGTGGCTTGCCCAAGGCCACAAGGAGCACCTGTGGGACTAGAAACCCCAGTCCTTCCTGCCCAAGGTTGCTGTCCTCTGGGGGGATTTGAACCCCTGACCTTCTGGCCTGAGGTAACTTGCCCCAACCACTAGGCCACTCCTGCCTCAGTTAGTTGCTAAAAGCCAAGTGTTATCAGTTGGGGTTGTGCACAGCATTTTCTGAGCAGATAACATACTAAACGTGCAGAGAACGTGGTCTGGCAGCATCATGAATGCTGCTATCGCCAACCATTGAGGTGGCGTTAGCTGCACCTGCACTGTCTGCATATCTAGCGGTTACCACGCACTGCTGAGGTCTGCAGTAACTGTGCATTGCAGACACACCTACTCTCTGCTTCAATTTCACGCATTCCTGCAAATTACACACATTCTGCAAATAGCACAGAAAATCACTGCGCTATGTGCAGTTGCCTCGCTTTAGCTGCTACAGCGGCCAGATAGTGTGGGCTATCTGCCGCATCAGCTACTAGTGTGGTTCAGTAGAAATTCCCCTTAGTAACAAAGAGAAATCTTCCTGGACATGGCAGAGGGAGGCCTTACATTAACAGAGTTACTTAAACAAATAGTTATGTAACAATTGCACAATATGTTCTGGTAAAGTGTGTTCTCACTGTTTATATTCCTAATGTTGAAAGTGCTGAGAGGTATTGCACAATTTGGAATGTGATTTATGTTCTTCTATTCTGCCTTTCTTTCTTTTTTATCCCAGACCATGATCCCCAATAAAATTTATTCAAATATTTATCGTTTCTGGGTATTGTCTACTTCTTCCCACTCCATAAAGAACCTTTATATTTTGCTACTATTAATTTCCTTTTACAGTGCCAGCCCCTCTCCCCTACCTCTGGGGAAACAATCTGTGGCAGTTTCTTGTCATGCCACAGCAGGATGGCATCTTTTGTGCCCCTCCCAGTGGATGGGTTGGTGCCCAGTGGTCCTGGCTTGGCACTGGTGATGCAAGGGCAACCTGGGTGATGACCCTGCCTGCTCAGGTGCATGGGTCACATGACTATGGTGTTAATAAGCGAGCTGGTGTGTTAGGCATATTGAAATGTGGAGACTTTCTGATGCTAAAGCAGTCTCTTCACAGCCAGATTACTTGCCCTTCCTGCAATAAATGGAGCTGATGGGGTAAACAGCCCATGAGAGAATTTTATCCTCATTCTTTTAATAACCGAGCGTGGGTTTGGATGGGAAAGCTATGCTGGCTTTCCATACAAGCTCTTGCGACACCCATTGCCATAAGACGTTGTAAGGTCACAGCGCACACGAGAGATTTGGTAAACTGACGTCAAAGAGCTCAGCAGCTGATGCGTGAGCTCCACGGAGCCTTCAGGCCTGCAGCTATAACTCATTTGACTAATATTATTTCATCCTTGACCGTTATCATTTCCCTGTCAGCTTGTTAACTACTTTTGTGCCCAAGCACACTTAGCTGGTTGGTACTTTTGGAGCTTGTGGGTATAGTGTTTATCTTTTGGATCACATCGTACGTGAGATGAGCTCAAAACAGTAAACAAGTTGCTTTTTTTCCTTAATAACTTTGAGTAACTAACATAGCAAATTGTATCCAGCTATCTAGCTAACTACCTTTTTTGGTTTTATGCGTTTGCAGTTTGCTCTCTCTAAACTTTAGTTAAACAAACTATATTTTGAAATCCTGAACCCTCTTGGAAATTTTGGCTTTAGCTCAGGCGAGTTATTTCAGATATGGTAGGTGTTTTCCTGTCCCTGGAGGACTTACTATGAGAGTTTGTACCTGAGGCAATGGAGGGTTAAGTGATTTGGCACCAGGACTGGCCAAACCACGAGGCAAACTAGGCAGTCACCTAGACAGCAACTTGGGGGGGGGGCGGGGGGGGGGAATGCAGCTAAAGTCAAAACAAAGCAATAGGTTCTGGCAGCCACACAAAGAGAGTGTATACTTTTACCTGCGGGCAAATAGGGCAATATGCAAATAGCTTATTTATCTTTGGAAGTGGCCTTTTGAAATCTACAAAATAAAATGTAATATTTAAAAGTGTGATGATAAAGAGAAATGATGAACAAACAAACCTCTTCCAAAGACGGGGAAGCTGTAAAACTATAGGGCATAACAGGAAGCTGCAAGGTGGTAAATTGAAAGGCAATGTCAGGAAATATTTTTTCACTGAAAGGGTGGTGGATGCTTGGAATGCCCTCCCGATGGAAGTGATGGGGGCAAACACGGTGACGGAATTCAAAAAGGCATGGGACAAACACAGTGGATCCCTTTACAGCAATAGGATAAAAACAAGATAAACGGTATCATCTAACTTCTGAACCATATAACGTCTCAACAAATAGGGTGTCCTACATGGAGTGGTGGGTTTACCCATAAACAAAGACATGGGGAGGGGTGGCCTGCACAGAGCGACAGGTGCACCTACTCTTGCCATCTTGCTGGGCAGACTAGATGGACCATGCTGGTCTTTATCTGCCGTCATTTACTATGTTACTATGTATGTCCTAATATGCATTTTGGTCGGACTGTTCTGGGGGGTGGGGGAGGGGATGATGGTGAGATAATTACTATTGACTTTAATAATCAAAATCTTGGTGGGGGGATTTCAGAGGCCTAAAAGCTAACTGTGAGGATGCACAAGGCTAAAGTTTCACCTAGGGTACCTAAAACCCTTGCATCCAACTTGTTGCCTAATGAATCGGCTCTGTTTGTTTTTGCTTGTTCCTCTAATGCAGAGTGCCCAACATACTTTTTCCTTCTTTTGTTAGACATTTGTAATCCGGGTACAGCAGCACTAAAGTAAGACTTCCTTCTTTCAAAGTGGGTTGATAACTATAGTTGATTTGTAGCTTATTATGTGGAAATGGAGAGAATGTTGGACCACGGGCATGCAGGGCACACTCAGTCTAGGGCAGGGGTCTCAAACTCAAATTGCTTTGAGGGCCAAATGAGGACTTGTAAAGTAACCCGGGGGCCGCATAAGACACGGGGCCTCATTTGCATAAGGGGCCTCATTTGCATAAATATTTGCATAATGTTGCATAATGAGTATATGGATAAAGAAAGACTAAACAATTTCTATATTACTATAATCCAGTGCCAACCGCCAGGCACATTAGGAACTACTACAAACACTGCCCATTTAGAATCCATAGCAAACCCCCCGTATCATAACAGCACTACCAGGACTCAAAAAGCACCAGACCCTACCTATCAAAAGGCAACACTGCAAATATTAAATCAATACATTTCAGAGAACAACAATACATGACCTACTGGGAAAAGAGAACAAGTAGCAATGTCAAATAGGAATTACATAAACAGAATACCTCAGCTCAGTTACACATGCAGAACATACACCATCACCAAACAAGGAATCACAATTTAGAAACAGGAAGACAATAATTAAATTGGGAACCCCAAAAGCCAAACTTGGAATGTACAACAACACTGTAGAAATAAAACTATAAATTAATTTCTTGTACTAAACAAAGCACAGACATTAATGATGCACATTTCCCAGAGCTGACATATTCCAGTTAATAAATTCAAAATAAAGAGATATTTTCCTACCTTTTTTTCCTACATTTTTTTTCAGTTGCAATTGTTCCAGCCACTTTCTTATGGTTTCTTCGTGTCTTCTGCTAACTCTCCATCGTCTGCTGTCCATTTGTCCTTTCTTCTCTCTTCTAGTTTTTTTTTCATTCTCTCTCTACATCTGCTTTAACATACTAATTTTTCTCCTTTTGCTCTTTCCTCATTCCTATTTTATCCACTCAAATATTACCCCTCCATCCTCAATCTCCACTTACTCTCCCAAAACCTGGCCAATTGTAGATTTGTCTTCCCTCCCGCACAAAATATTTTTTCCCTCTCCATTTCACTTTCCCAGCTCCATCCCATTCTAATCCTCCCCCAACATCAGCTCCCTTCTAGTTCAAGCCCCACCCAGCATCCGCTCCTTTCTAGTCCCTGCATCAGCCCATTTCCAACCCTAGCTCCCCCCCCCCCCCACTCAGCCCATTTCCAGGGCTAGCTCCCTCCCCTCACAGCCCATTTCCATTCCAAGCCCCCCTCCCCATCAGCCATTTGCAGTTCAAGCCCCCCTTCCACTCAGCCCATTTCCAGTCCTAGCAACCCCCCCAGCCCATTACCAGTCCTAACCCCCCCCCTCCCCCATCAGTCCAGGTACATTTTAAAAAATCCAAACTTGCTGCTGCTGCCGCTGCCACCGCAGTATCAAGCATCCCTGAGCCCCCCCTCAATAAAAGTCAACATAATCAGCCCACAGCACATTACCAGTCCTAAACCCCCCAGTGGCATTACCAGTCCTAACCCCCCCCCTCAGCCCAGAGCACATTACCAGTCCTAAACCCCCCCAGTGGCATTATTAGTCCTAACCCCCCCATCAGCCCACAGCACATTACCAGTCCTAAACCCCCCCAGTGGCATTACTAGTCCTAACCCCCCCATCAGCCCACAGCACATTACCAGTCCTATACCCCCCCCCTTAGCATTAGCTGTCCTAACCCCCCCCATCACCCCACAGCACATTACCAGTCCTAACCCCCCCAGTGGCATTACCAGTCCTAACCCCCCCCATCAGCCGCGGCAAAATCAAATGTCCCACGGGACTCCCCCCCCCCCTGCCCGGCAGAGCCAGCCCTCCCTCCCTCCCTCCCTGCCTGCCTGCCTGCCTGCTTGCTTCCCTCCCTCAGTCCTTCTCTGCTTCGGCTTAGAACCGCGAAGGGAGAGTTCCTCCCTCGCGACTCTGCTAAGCCCGCTGAGGCTTATGGGAAATTTCCCATCTGCCCCGGCGAGCTTAACAGAGTCGCGAGGGAGAAGCTCTCCCTTCGCGGCTCTGAAAGCCGAAGAGGAGAGGGACTGAGGGAGGCAGGGCTGGCTAACATCGGGGAATTCCAGGGGCTGCCTCCATACCTGCCCGCGCTGTGCACAAAATGGATCCTCGAGGGCGCGTGGTGCCTCGTGGCGTTTGGCTGGCTGCCCCCCCCCTCCTTCCTGTCTCTCATTGGTTGAGGGCAGGCTCGTGACTTGGGAGAAGACGACTTTAGACAGAGAGTATTTTTTAACCCCACGCGGCCGCGCCGGCAATCAGGTAAAAAGTGAAACCAATGGCGTCGCGGGCCGCACAAAATGCTCTCGCGGGCCGCGTGTTTGAGACCCCTGGTCTAGGGCTTTCTCCTTATATCTTTGTAGCCAAGGCTTGTTTGTGCCCGTCTCAGGTGTTTTTGAATTATATTCCTGTTTGCGTCTCCCTTGGGAGGCTGTTCCCCTGCACCCAGCACCTTTTTCTGGGAAGAGCTCTTTCCGTGTATTAGTCCTATGTCTCATATCATGTCCTGTTGTTCGACGACACCCTTTCCACTGAAAACTGCTTACTTATTGCTGAGACAAGTTCTACTTTTGTAACTTGTTCAATGAAAATTAAACTTTCTTATTTTCCTTTGGGCTTGCACATTTGTGTCTTAGCTGCATTTTATTTTAGTTGCTAGTTTCCTGTTGGAATTTCTAATGGATTTTGATTATTAGGTGGTGATGGGGGAGGGGGGGGGAGGAATGGTCTGCTGTCATTTACTATGTTGTGATATCATGAAGTAAGTTGTCTCAAGTGCTGAACAATGTAGAAATTTGTTTTCTGCTTGCTCTGGCTCCACAGATCTCATAGCTAGTGGTGATTCCCAGACACAGTCTGATTTGACAGAAGTCTGCTGAGACCTAAACAAAAATCTCTCTCAACTTACATAATTCAACCTTAAAGAAGACTGTGAAATTACACCGTCTAACGTTTCAGTTAGAATTTGTTAATATAAAGAGAATAAGCTGTCTTCCTGATGCCATAAGCAACAATAACAGAGTTGCCAAGTTACCCAGTTCCAGGGGTAAGATTTTCTGCCAGTCTTAGATTTCTTACCATCTCATTCTGATGCATTTTGTGATCTGCAGCACTGATGTCAATGGGTAGAATCAAGGACTACAGCTATCATACTGCATTGCAATGCAAATTTAAAACCAGAACTGGCAAAAAAATCTCACTTCTGGAACTGGTTAACTTGGCAACTCTGCAGTAAGATCCCAGTGTGAGTGTGACTTTTATATTCTAGTCTCTTGCAGCAATAATGTAAGTGCTTGTTTTAAGGACTTTTTTAAAAATCATTTAAGCAGTTCAACTGCAACTTATTACTACTACTACTACTATTAAGCATTTATATAGCGTCATGCACGCAGCGCTGTACAGGCATACATAAAAGATACAGTCCCTACTCATCAGAGTCATGCTCGTCTGAGCTTACAATCTAGTTGAGACAATACAGAGCATAGTCAATTCGGTGCAAAGCACAATATGGTCTTGACAATTTGGTCATGAAAACTGGCGGGAGTCAGGTTGAGATAAGGATAGAAGTCAGGATCTGAAGGCGACAGTGAAGAGGTGGGCCTGAGAAGTAGGAGTGTGCAGGCAAAAAGATGTCATTTTATTTAGTTTCCTATGTTGTTTGCAGGTTTGTTTTGTTTTAATACATTTTTCATTTTATGTTTTGTTTCTATACATTTTCATTTCAGGGCAATTTTTATTAATTAAAGAGGTTGCTATAGCTGCTACCCAAACAAAACCAGAGCTGAAAGATTACTAGAGGTTTCAGGCACATAAAAACAATATTTTTTCCCAGGTCATAGGCTAGCCTCCATTCACTGACCTTTGGGTTAGAAAGCAGGCATCTTCAGGAAAAGCTATTATATCAGTAGGGTGTTGACTCTAGTCAGCCTGCTGTTAACTGTGTCTTGTATTTCTGGTACTTTTTATTTCTGTTTCCTGATTAGCCCAAAGTTAGTCTGATCAGGAGCTCTGTGGAAAACCCTTCCTTGATGTCCTTGTGAATCTATTGACTCCTGCTCTAGAGACTTGTTCCAAAGACTTTTCTTTTACCATGCTCTTGTGCCAAATTCTGTGAAATTATGTCTAAGTATACTATCAGAGACATTTACCAAGCTTAATCCAGATCCTGGTTGTTCAGTTAGTGATGATTACTAATTGGACAACCAGGATCTGGATTAAGCTTGGTAAATATTTCTGATAGTTTACTTAGACATGGTTTCACAGAATTTATAGCATAAGAACATGGCAAACGTTTTCATTGTACTGCTTATTTGTAATTAAAAGTTCTTGTTCCCTGTACAACAGTGCATCCCTGCATGGTCAGTCTTTTGTTATCTGTAAACCACCTTGAATAGTAGAAAGACGGTATATAAATAAGTTTAAATAAATAAAATAAAGGCATTAAGAGCAGGATAGCTAAAGCTAGCCCCCTTGGAGAGCTTAGAGTGTCTCCTGCAAGACCCTGCCTTCTAACCCAAAGATAACAGGTTTGAGGCTAGCTGACAGCCTGTGACTATACTGGGGGTTAAAGAACAGAATTTTGGATTTTTCATGTTATGTTCAGATTAAAAAATGATATGAAATGACATATTATTGTTTTGCATTTTTCAAATGAATGGACTTAAGTTACATTTGATGTCTCCCACTTTTACACAGTGGATTTTGTGAGAAAGAGGATCAGCTGACTGACTCATTAGGGATAAATGTCATGTACATGTGTGTTGCTTGTGCCCATAGCAGGCAGAAAAGCAGAGAAAAAAAACGTGTAGCTACTCACCTGTACCAGGTGTTTTCTGGGAGCAGCAGGAATCAATCCTCATATGGGTGACATTGGTGCCGATGGAGCCCATACGGAGCATTTCCCCAGCTTTCAAAGAAAGCCTTTGGGAATGCTAGCACGCATGCGTGATCCCCTTCCCACCCAAAGATGCCATCTTGCTCAGTCAATGACATAGCTAAGATGGCAGTCAGAACTAAAATAAGGTAGGGAAGGCAACTCCTAGGGAAGGAGGGAGGGTTGTGAGGACTGATTCCTGCTGTTCCCAGAGAACACCTGTTACAGGTGAGTAACTATCTTTTCTTCAGGAACAAGCAGGAAGTCAGTCCTCACATATGGAACTCCCTAGCTCCAGGCTGCCGAGGACCGAACCATGACAACACCAGCAGTGACCAGTTAGGTAGCCATGAGTTGCAAGAGGTGAGTCCCTGCTGAGAGACTCTGCAAGACCCCAGCATCCAGTGACATTATCATTCTGGTACCCTGAACACAGAGGGTCGGAGGGCAGAAGTTGCCTACACCCCGAGAAAGTTACGGAATACAGCCTGGCCGAAGGCACTGTCCCTGTGGGACTCGCTCTCCAGGCAGTAGTGAGCTGCGAATGTGTAGATTGAAGATCAAGTGGCAGCTCTGCAGATCTGTCACCGGCACAGAGTGGAGGTTGGCCACCGACATGGCCATCGCCCTCACACAATGTGCTGTGATTCAGTGCTCAAGGGAGAGGCCTGTTCACTCATAGGTGAGGGCCATACAGTCCAATGTGTGGAGTATGAGCTCCTCATTGCTGGCGTGAAGCTGCAGGTAGAAGGTGGGGAGTACCATTTCTTGCTTGAGGTGGAACACGGATACCACCTTTGGAAGGATCTTTGGGTATATGTGGAGCACTACCCTGTTTTTGAAGAACCTGATGTATGGAGAGTCTGCCACCAGGGCTTGAAGCTCACTAACTCTGCGAGCTGAAGTGAGGGCCCCAAGGAAGGCCACCTTTCAGCAAAGATACCATAGGTGGCATGTGGCCAGGGGCTTGAACGGCAGTCTGGTAAGCTGGGAGAGCACCACATTGAGATCCCACTCCACTGCCGGGGGTGGAGAGGGAGCTTGGATAGTAGATAGTCTCGTAGGAACCGTGAAACCAGGGACTGGCTGAAGAGGG
The DNA here is from genome assembly GCA_033557465.1 of Ichthyophis bannanicus. Classification (NCBI taxonomy): domain Eukaryota; kingdom Metazoa; phylum Chordata; class Amphibia; order Gymnophiona; family Ichthyophiidae; genus Ichthyophis; species Ichthyophis bannanicus. The sequence goes on from CM066035.1 coordinate 828,516,012, forward strand.
GCTTGTCCTCGACTGGGTTGTGGTGAGCAGCTATAGCACTTAAGTGCACCCTGACAGAGTTAGACTTCAGTCTCATGTGTGATAGATGCACCAAGTACTGAAGCACCAGCTGTACATGTTAGGAGAAAGGATTCTCCTTCCTCTCCGCGTATCAGACGGCGAACCATTGCCACTTAAAGGCATAGGCCCTTCTGGTGGAGAGCTTTCTAGAGGCCAGTAGGATCTCTTCAACTTCCTTTGGCAGGTTGAGGGGAGCCAAGGCTACCCTCTCAACAGCCATGCTGTCAGTGTCAGCGACCCCCCATTGGGGTACAGGAGGGAGCCCTTCTCCTGAGTCAGGAAGTCTGGGGTTCTTCCCAGTGGGACTGGGAGTGCTGCCAATAATGAGAGTAGCAGGGGGAACCAGGGCTGCCTGGGCTACCTGGGGACAATCAGTATCACTGACACCCTCTCACTCTGGACTTTGAACAGAATCTTGGCAACCAGAGGGGTTGGCAGGAACGCACAGAGTATTCTCTTGGACCACAAGATCAGGAAGGCATCTGCAACTACTCTCTCTGGGAGTGGTTGATGGGAGCAGAAGCGAATCAACGTGTTGTCTGGAGAGGCAAACAGGTCTATCTTGGGCCAGCCCCAGAGATGGAAGAGCCTCTCTGCCACCATGGGGTTGAGATGCCACTTATATGGCCGCAGGACTCTGCTGAGTCTGTCCACCAGGCAGTTGTCCTGGCCCAGGAGGTAGACTGCATGCAGGAGCATGTCATTGCTCGCTGCAAAAGAGAGGAGGGCTACTGCCTCTTAACAGAGGGATTACGAGCCTGTGCCCCCCTGCTTGTTGATATAGAACATTGCAACCTTCTGGTCCATTTGGATTAACACAGGTTGGTAGTGCAGGTGGCTGCAGAATGCTTGTAGAGCTCAGAGGCCTGCCTGGAGCTTCAGGAGGTTGATCTGTAACAGGGACTCCTCCTGAGACCAGCAGCCCCGCATGCGCTGAGCTCTGCAGTGAGCTCCCCACCCCTGGAGGGAAGCATCCATGCACAGGGTCCTCTGTGGTGAGGGCACCCTGAAGGGCATTCCCACCTGGAGGTGGCACACATCTTGCCACCAGTAGAGGGATCCCACCAGCCGGCGGGTGATCCTGATCCTGTCTCAAAGCTTGCCTGTTGCCTGGGTCCACTGTGACTGCAGGCACCACTGGGCTGTGCACATGTGCAGGTGGTCTAGGGGTGTGACATAGATGGTAGAGGCCTTGTGGCCCAGCAGACGGAGGAGGAGGCGAGCTGGCACCATTCTGTGGTGTTGGATCTCTCTTGCCAGCTATATAAGGCATTCGGCCCTGTCCTGAGGAAGGAGAGCCCTGGCCTGCACCATGTCCAGCTGAGCACCTATGAACTCCAGGTTTTGGGCTGGAGAGAGATGTGATTTGGGGTAGTTGATGATGAACCCTAGGTACTGCAGGAGGAGGATGGTATGCTCTGTGGCCTGGCTGGCCTCTGCGGCTGTGGTGCCTCTGATGAGCAGTCATCCAGATATGGGAAAACGAACACCCCTTGTAGGCACAGGTGTGCAGCTACTACTGCTAGCATTTTGTGAAGACTCTTGGTGAGGAAGCCAGACCAAAGGGGAGTACCCTGTACTGGTAGTGGCCCCCTCCAACCATGAATCTTAGGAATTGCCTGTGAGAAGGGTGGATCAGAATGTGAGTGAAGGCATCCTTTAGATCCAAGAAGCACAGCCAGTCTCCCTGGTGAAGGTAGGGCAGCAAAGTTCCAAGGAACAGCATCTTGAACGTCTCCCTCACCAGAAACTTGTTTAAGTTTCATAGGTCCAGGATAGGCCTGAGACCCCCAGTTCTTTTGGGAACAAGGAAATATCTGGAGTAGAAGCCCTTTCCCCACAAGTGTTGGGGTACAGGTTCCACCGCCTTGTTCCTGAGTAGGCCTATGAACTCTGACAGCCAGAGGGTTTGGTGGTGGAGAGGCCACACTGGCTCTCCTGGAAAATACACCGGTGGTGTCTGCTGGAAGCGGAGGTGGTAACCCTCCCTCTCCATCTGAAGTGCCCACTGGTCTGCGGTAACCTCGGCTCACTTTTGGGCAAAGAGTGCCAGATTGCCCCCTTTGGGCTGGAGAGGGTATCCTGGGGGGAGGGAGGCCCTGCCCTGGGAGTCAAAATCTCCCTCCAGGCTGAGCCAGAGCTGGGGCTTGTGGCTTCGGGGCTTTTGGCTTCCTGGGTCTGTGTCCCTGGCCTTTAGGCTGGGAACCCTGCTGCTGTTGACCCAAGAAGGCTTGGTAGTAGTGGCTTTGGTGAAAAGGCTCTTTCTTTCTCGAGAAAAAAATTGGCCTTTTCCCTGATGTTTTCTTTCAGGGAAGGGCAGAGGTCTTCTTTGAGAGTCTCTGCTGGGTTACCACCTTGGCCTCTATCTCAGCCGCCTTGTCAGTCATAGGCTTTCCAAACAGGTTCTCCTCAGTGCAGGGGACATCCAGCAGCTTTTTCTGGACCCATTGCTCGAGGTCCAGGGTTTGCAGCCAGGCCTGGCATTGGGCACCAATGCCTGCAACTGCAGTCTGGGCTACAAACTCAAAACCATCATAGGCAACCCAGGGCAAGAACTTGGACCAGTCCCGGATGGCAGCAACAAGGGTCTGGAACCATTGAAGGGGTTCCCCGGCGAGCCCCGCTGAGAACCCAGTGAGCTTTTGAATGAGGCCCTTTAGGTACATGCCAATGTAGAATTCATATGCCTGTACCCAGCAGCTCAGCATGAATCCCTGGAAACACTTGCGCCTTAGGGCTTTGAGAGTTCTGGCCTCTCTACCTGGGAGGACCAAAGAATAATTCCTCTGGCTCTTCAGCTTCTGCATCGAGGACTCCACCACCATAGAATTGTGCAGGAGTTGGGACTTTTGGAAGCCCGGGCTCTTCTTGACTCGGTAGATAGCGTTGAGGCATCGGCTGACCACTGGCACTAATGCTGGGGTTTCCTACATCCGTAGGAGAAGCCGCTTGAGGATGAGTTGCACTGGCACCAACAGAGTCTCCTTTGATGGAAACTCATACTGGAGGATCTCCAGTTCTTCGGTGCGCACATCCTCTACTGATTCAGTTGGGAATGAGAGGGCTCATGCCTATGTTCCGGACAAAGTCGTGGAAGGCCACATCCTTGGGTGGGGAATTGCGCCGGTGCTCCGGGGGAGATGGCTCCGAGGGAATGTCCGGTGTTGATAGGTCTTGGGTGAGGCTTTGACTACGGTCTCCAAGACTCGGAGCTCCCACACCTTGAGACCTGCTCTGAGGAAGCGAGATCCCCCGGTGGGTCTCAGGTCAGTCTCCTGGAAATTAGCTGGGGAGGACCGGATACCTGAGGATTGGGACCAGGACCTTGATTAGTGCCGAGGGTTTGCCCGAGGCTGGTGGTGCTTAGGGCCCGGCTTGATGCCTGGTTGTTGGGGCAGATGTTGCGGATGAACCTGACATCATTGCCTGTTGCATGGCCAGGATGGCAGAGATATTCTGCTCCAGGGCCGCCATTCTGGCTTCAATGCCAGAAGGCTCCACAGCCTTCAGCGCAGGCTCCAAGATCATTGGGCCCAGCGCTGGCACTCTGGTAAATGCATCCTCGATAAGCCTCACATGGTCACTGCCGGCTGAGGACTCCTTCTGAGAGACCTTAAGGGGGCACTGCTTGGAGTCGCCCAAGTCCCACCATGGGACTTTACTGGGTTTCCCCAGTGGAACCTCGACTGGCCTCAAGGAATTTTTCTTTTTCTTTCCAGGGTCCAGCGTCTTTATGGAGGAGCCGCTGCCGTGGGACTCCAAGAACGCCTGGGACTCACAAGAGGTGCTCGGCTTGGGGTTCAGCATCAGGGAAGCCGGAGCTGAGCCGGACTGCAGGAACATCTCCTGCTGCTCCAACCTTTTCCTGTTGGTTCTTGGAATGGTCTGACACAGGTCACAGGTCATAGGTGGTACTGTCGTGGTCCGGACCGAAGTAGTTCAAGCAGCAGTCGTGTGTGTCCATAATAGACATGATCTGACTGCAGTGGTCACATTTTTTGAAGCCACCGGGAGACATGGTGGGATACACCCGGGTGGGGTCGAGGACATGCGGGTGAAAAAGAGCGTTAATGCCAGTCGAGGCAAGTCTGAACAAAAAAAGAAGGGAGAGCCGAGGATGATGCCTGGGGATGGCGCAAGCTCAAGGCAAGAAGAAGAACTAGTATGTAAACTAGGAAAAAACAAGTTTTAAGGTAATTTTAAAGGATTTTTTTTTCGAGGACACAGGACAAGCGTCTGTTGGGCTCCGCGGAAAAAAGAAGACTGAGCAAGATGGCATCCTTGGGCGGGAAGGGGACCACACATGCGTGATAGCATTCCCAAAGGCTTTCTTTGAAAGCTGGGGAAATGCTCTGTGCAGGCTCCGTCGGTGCAGACATCACCCATATGTGAGAACTGACTTCCTGCCTGTTCCTGGAGAAAGGATGTTTGCTTTGAAATTTGTGCTTTAGTTTAGACTGCTGGTTAAGTTTATAAGATATCTCTCTCAATCCTATCTGTCTCCCCCTGCCCCCACCTCAGCTTACATGTTGACACCCTCTCCTAGCAATGCTGTGTTTTACTATATAAATCTAAAGTAATATTCAGGAATGATAAAGATTTTCTTTAACATGTAGCCAGAAAGCAAAAGCAGGTGACTGGGGCTGGTGCATAATGGATGAAATTGTATCTAAGTGTTTGTAGAAATATCTCAAGTATAATAGTTCAGAAATGCATCTGGTAAGAGTGTAGCACTAGGCCTTGGCTGAGAGATAATGTGGGCAGGCTTAGGTCTGTTATCGAGCTGGTAGACTGAAGATTGCACCTACAGATCTCATCCTTCTTGTTGACGATGGAAAAAATTCATTCATCAGAAGAGATGGGAATAATGAAAATGCTTGCATGATAAACTGCTACAGTGAAACAGCATCTTAACTGCTGTTATGGCAGGTGAAGTGTGCCGATAAATGGAACCTTGAGAGGTGAGAGATGTAGGCAAAAGTTGAGGCTTCCTCATTTTCCAAAGAAAATTGTTTTGTTTTAGGTTTAATAGGAACTATCTTACTATTGTGTAGAGTAGTGGTGATGGCAGTTGTAACCACCCTCTAAAGATGGGTTGAGTGTAGCTCTAGGAGGGGAAGATATAAAAGAGGAAAAAAAGGTTAGCAGGAGGGAATTGCCTCAAGGTTTTGCTTGAGTAACTTACATTTGAAAAGCAAAAATTGAGAAAAAACACAAATCCACTCCTGGGGTAAAATTAAGTTATATATTTATTGGTGGTTTCCCATAATAGATATACAGCGGATAATAAACTGAGCAAAATAGAAACATGACAGCAGAAAAAGATCATATGGCCTATTTAGTCTACCCTTCCATATCAACTACTAAAGTTCCCTTTTTTCCTTTAGAGATCTTCTGTGTTTGTCCCATACTTTCTTGAATTTGGATACTGTCCTCATCAAAACTATCTCCACTAGGAGACTATTCCACTCATCTACCACTCTTTCTGTAAACAAATATTTCTGCATATTACTCCTGAGTCTATCCCCTTTCACCCTCATCCTATGTCCTCTCATAGCAGAGCTTGCTTTCAATCTAAAGAGCCTCTCCTCTTGTGCATTTATGCTATAGAGGTATTTAAATGTCTCTATTATATCTCCTTTATCCCGCCTTTCCTCTAACATATACATATTAAGATCTTTAAGTCTCATTCCCATATGCTTTTTAACGAAGATTACTAATCCTTTTAGTAACCACCCTCTGTATCGACTCCATCCTGTTGATGTTATTTATTTACAGTATTTATTTATTTAATCAGTCTTTTATACCGCCTTATCCTTCAATCAAGGCGTTTTACAACATTGTAACTTAAACTGAGTACATTAAAACAAGAGTAAATGCATTGTAACTTAAACTGGGTACATTAAAATGAGACAATGCATGGGGAGGAGGGGGAATTGGCATGCAGGGGAATTAACCTGGTAGAATTTCTGTACAGCTATAGTCTGAGGTTTTGGCTTGTGGCTGAAATGTAACTGTCTGATTTGGAGGGGGGGGGGGGGCAGAGTCTTCCATTTGCTGGGGCTAGGTGAGAGTTCCAAAGTGTTCTGTATAGAGAGATGTTTTCAGTTTTTTTCCAGAAGTCTTTCATGTCTACTGAGGCTCCCATGTCTTCTGGGAGGGAGTTCCATAAGGCCGGGATGGAGAGTGAGCATGCTCTTCTGGATGTGGATTGTTTAGATTTATGGTATTTGGTGGGTGTGATAATCATGTTTTTGTTTTTATTTTTCCTGGGGCATGTGTTTATGTTTATGTTTATGTTTATTGAATTTGATAAAACCGCCTTTCTGCAGGAATCAAGGCGGTGTACAATTTTCCAAAAAACAAAGAAAAGTCAAGGCCGGGGGCCAGTGAAAATAAGAAAGGAAGTTACAATGCTTTGACAGGAAAGAAGAAGAGGGAGGAGAGATAAGACAAGACGGGAGAGAATACATATTCCAAGATAGAAACAAAAGGATAAGGAAAGCAAGAAGGTCACACGAAAGGGGAGGGAAGGTCAAAGGCCAGGGAGAAAAGATGGGTCTTCAGATTTTGTTTGAAGGTGGTATGATGGGTCTCTAAACGTAAGGAGGAGGGGAGAGCATTCCAAAGAGCCGGGCCGGTGAAGAAGAAGGCAGAAGAGCGGGTGGATTGCAGGTGAGCAGATGAAGGGGAAGGGAGAGTGAGGCAGTTGAGGTGGAAGGAACGAGGAGTGTGCCTGGGAGAGTGAAAGTTGATGAGGTCTGCCAAATATTGAGGGGTGCTAGTGTAGAGAACTTTGTGGACCAGAGTAAGCAATTTGAATTGGAAGCGAGCAGGGATAGGCAACCAGTGGAGGTGGAAGAGCAATGGAGTTACATGGTCGCGGAGGGTGGCGTGGGTAATAAGACGGGCTGCAGTATTTTGAATCCTTTGGAGCCGAGACAGTTGAGACTTAGGGAGACCAAGAAATAAAGAATTCGAGAAATCCACGCGTGTCATGACTAGAGATAGCAGTAGGGTATTAAGAGCTGTAGAGGTGAGAAATGGACGAATGGCTCGAATTTGCCTAAGAAAGAAAAAGGACATTTTGGAGACGTGCGAGATGTGGGACTGAAATGAAAGCTCAGGGTCAAAATGAACCCCAAGATAGCGAAAGGTAGTGACTAAAGGGATGGAAGTGCCAGAAAAGGAAGGGGCAATTGAAGGAGGTGGACTACCATATGAAAACCAGATTGCGATGGTCTTAGTGAGGTTGAGATGGAGGCAGTTTTGAGTCAGCCAGTTGGCCACGGAAGAGAGACAGGAGTTTAACACAGAAAGGTTGGGACAGGAAGAGGAGGTATGGTGTAGTAGAACAATGTCGTCTGCATAGTTGAACGCGGTGATGCCGGATTGCTGTATTAGGAGGGCAAGAGGGGCCAGGAAAAGATTGAAGAGGAGAGGGGCCAGCACCGAACCCTGAGGAACCCCACAAGGAAGAGGAAATGGGTCTGAAGGAGGGATAGAGGGAGACGAGGAGAGAACTGCGCAAGACCGAGAAGAGAGAAAAGAGTGGAACCAACGATGGACAACACTACAGAGCCCCGCATCCCATAGGCAACAAAGGAGGAGGGAGTGGTCTACCAAGTCAAATGCTGCCGAGAGATCAAGTGCTACCGCCACCGAGATGTCACCACGATCACGAGCTACATGTAGTGCGTTAGTGAAAGCAAGCAGAACTGTCTCAACACTATGGCCCTGGCGGAATCCGGACTGACGAGGGTGGAGGTAGTTAGTGGAGTCGAGGTGGTGTGAAAGCTGAGCAAAGACTATTTTTTCTAGAAGTTTGGAGAGAAAGGGGAGATTAGAAACAGGGCGATAATGGGCAGGAACCAGAGGATCAAGCGAGGGGTTTTTAAGAATAGGGCGTATCAGTGCATGTTTCCAGGGGTGGGGAAAGATACCTGTGGAGAGACTCGAGTTAAACATGGTAAGGATAGGAGGGAGAAGTGCTATATGAGGAGCAAGTAGCCATGAGGAGGGGATGGGGTCAAGGGTACACGAGGTCTTTTTGGAGGAGGAAATGAGCTGATGAAGCTCAGGGGCAGTGATCAGGGAGAAAGAAGCCCAAGTGTGGGAGAGTTGAGAGACAGGTGGAGGGGAAACAGTGGGGGGAGGGGAGAGAATGGGTGTAGGGCAGGAAGGTAAGGATGCTCTTAGAGAAGTAATCTTGCCGCTAAAGAATGACGTGAGAAGGGGAGGAGCAGGAGAGGGGAGATTCGGAGGAGCAGAGGTTGAGGAATGAAGAGAAGTAAGAGTCCTAAGAGTAGAGTAAAGATGTCGGGTTTGGTTTGGGGCATTGGAGATGGCGTTGGAAAAATAGGAGCATTTGGCTAAGTGAACCTGAGAACGGTAGTGGGAGTGAGTTGATTTAAAGAGAGTAAGTTTGGTAGGGGAGGGGTCCTTCCGCCACAACCGCTCGGCCCTACGGAGGTGGGAGCGCAATAGCCGAAGGCCCCTGTGGTACCATGGATGAGTGGGCTTACGTTGTGGGGGCCGGGGAAGGAGAGGGGCAACGTGATCTAATGCAGCAGAAAGGGAGGATGAGGGAGGATGACCACAGAGTGGCCTGGGAATTTGGTGAGAGAGAGGGAAAGTTAGAGGGTAGGAGCTCAGAAGCTGCGGGAAAACGCTGAAGTGTAAGGGGAGTAATAGAGCGAGAGAGCCGCGGAGGAGGAGATAGAGACGAAGAAGGGGGAGAAGTATGGGAGAGTCCTGAGTGTGAGCAGGAGACAGAGAGGAAGGCATGGTCTGTCCAAGGAAGATGTGTGGCACGTAGGTCTTGGAGTGTAAGTGAAGAAGTGGAGGGTGTCAAAAGTAAATCAAGGGTATGGCCAGCCTGATGGGTAGGGAAAGTGACGTGTTGCAGAAGGGACAAATCATGTAGGAGGGACGTAAAAGACAAATCTCTAGAAGAGATAGGAAGGTCCATGTGGAGGTTGAAGTCACCAGCAATAAGAAGATGAGGGAAAGTTAGGGAGAGGTCAGTGATAGTCCGAAGGAGTGCATCCCAAAGGTCAGGGCGAAGAGCAGGTGGAGAGTAGATAAGAAGGATGTGTGTAGGAGGTGAGATATGAAGGAGGAGTAAAAGGGATTCGGGGTAGTGCAATGAGGGGGAGAGAAGCTGGGTAAATGGAAGGGAGGGACATATTATAGCGGCCACACCACCACCTGAACGGCTAAGGCGGGGGACAGAGATGGCAGAGAAACCAGGAGGAAGACAGCACGCAAGGAGTGCCTCATCCCCCTCTCTGAGCCATGTTTCTGTGAGGAGGGTGAGATTGAAAGATGACTGAAGGATGAGGTCCTGAATAAGCAAGATTTTGTTACGCAGGGACCGACAGTTTACAAGGCCAAGGCGGAAAGGAAGCAGAGCAGAGAAGGAAGGTTCAGAAGGTAGAGGAAAGGCAGAGGGGGAGGACAAACAGGGTTGCAGATTGAAGGGACAGCGGGAATGAGTGTAGAGTGGTCTAGGTGGGCGTCTGCCCCATATCACGGGAATAGTAGCCATAGGGAAGGGCTGAGGAGAAAGGGGCAGAGAAAGGATGGAAGTATAACTGTTTACCTGAGGAAGGAAGGATGTGTCTGCGGGGGAGGGCCAAAAAGGCAGAGAAGAACCGTCTAGCTTGGAGGACGGGAAAGGGCAGAGAAGTAGCACAAAGAGAGCTTGCAGCATAGTGGTAATAAAACGGTCTCCACGGCCGGAGCGGCCCCAAGGAGCGCGCCTAAGGAGCACGGCGTGCTCCTTAGGTGCGCTCCTTCGGTGAGCGCCCCTGTTGCACGCCGCGGCGATAAGCGCCGCAGGCGCTCTGCTTTTATGGGTGCAGGACAGTGTACCTGTGAGCACGCGGCCGCGGGAGATCCGGAAGGGGAGGACCCAAGCAGGAAGCAGGAGATTGTTGTCGGCCCAGATGGGAAGGGCACACTCTGGGGAGACAGGGCACACAAATATAGTGAGCTGACAGCAAGCAGTAGGTAAGCATACAGGACAGCATACAGAACAGCACTTTCTTGCCGCAGGCGCTCTGCTTTTATGGGTGCAGGACAGTGTACCTGTGAGCACGCGGCTGAGAAGGGGAGGACCCAAGCAGGAAGCAGGAGATTGTTGCCGGCCCAGATGGGAAGGGCACACTCTGTGAGCAAGCGGCCACGTTCACGCGGCCGCGGGAGATCCAGAAGGGGAGGACCCAAGCAGGAAGCAGGAGATTATTGTCGGCCCAGATGGGAAGGGCACACTCTGGGGAGACAGGACACACAAATATAGTGAGCTGACAGCAAGCAGTAGGTAAGCATACAGGACAGCATACAGAACAGCTGTGCTTGAGTCTCTGATAATTAGGTCTTGTAGGATGTTTGCTGAGGAGTGGTGTGTAATTTTAAAGATGTTTAGCGTTGTCTTGAATCTGGTGCAAGAGTGTATTGGGAGCCAGTGTAGTTGACTGAGTATGTGGGTGATATGTTCATGTTGGGTGTTCCAGTAATGATTCGAGCTGCCGTGTTTTGTGCCAATTGGAGAGGATGTATGATTTGTTTTGAGAGACCCTGGTATTTGGGTGATGACAGCCTGACATATTGTGTGAAAAGAGTCCCGCCTTAGGACTGGTTTTAGTTTCCTAATGAGTTTCATTCTGTGGTAGGCGTTTGCTGTGGGCTTGTTTATGTGGGACTGTAGGTTTAGGTTATGATCCAAGTTAACTCCTAAATATCTGAGTTTGTTTCTTACTGCTATGGTTCTGAGTAGAACATTGATTGTTTGTGGAGGATTGAATGCAGTGTCTCTTATGAGGTAGGTGCTTCTGTCTTGCTGTAGTTTACTGTTAGGTTGTTGTTGCTGAGCCAGATGATCGTATCCTCCATACATTTGGTTATGGCTGAGAGGTCTGGTTTGTGAAGATCGATTGGGGTGAATACCATGATATTGTTGTCATATAACTGGCACTATGTTTTGTGTCTTGATGACATTGCAGATGGGCTGTATATAGAGGTTGAAGAGCAGTGAAAAGATCCTTGTGGTATGCCCTGTCATATGGTGAATGACATGGACTTATTCCGCATTTGATTTGTTGCAGTCTATTATTTAAGTAAGATTGAAACCACTTTAATGTGGTGTTGTGTAGGCCAGTTTCTCGTGGACATCGCAGCATGATAGTGCGGGATAAGGTATTGAATGCAGATGATATATCCATAAATATGAGGAGGAATCCAGTTTTGATGTTATCCATGCCCCTGATGGTGGTGTCAAAGAGCGAGGTTAACAGAGTTTCTACATTATGGTTTGAAACCATGCTGGTGGGGGTTCAGTGGAGCATTTTGGTCTATGTGGTCTTGTAGCTGCTTTTGAACTACTTTTTCTATGACTTTTGCAGTAAATGATAGGCTAGAAATTGGGCGGTATGCTGCAGGGTCATTTTTGGTGAGTGATGTGTTCTGGAGGAGTGGCTGTATAGTTGCTTGTTTGAGAGATGTTGGCTTGTAGACTTGGGTGAGTGCTGTTGTTGCTATTTTGTGTATGAAGTGTTTGAGCTGTTCCTTGGCTGATTTTATTCATGTTTCAGGGCCGGGTTCTGACAGTGAGGTGGTAGTATTAAGGGAGGATATGATATGCTCTATTGATGACAGGATGGTATGCTGAATTCACTCCATGTTTTAGTGAGGCTGGTCTTGTGTATTGCCACTATTTAAATTACTGTATACGGTATGGTGGTGTACAAAGATTCCAGAAAACAAAAAAACAATCTCCATGACAAAAATGACAAGCAATCATCAATTATAGGGAATGTAATTAGAACAACGGTAATCATCTTAGATAGTATATCCAGTATAACTGTGAAACAAATAGGCAGGGGTAGCATACTAAAAAAAAAAATTGCTGGAAGTGCCAAGGTTTTGGATGGCCAAAAAACTAAGCTAACTGTACCAGGGGAAATAAAGAAGAGAAAAAAAGGCCCACCAATCGAAGGCCCAACTAAAAAACCAAGGGCTCGATTCAGCACTGGCAGCTAGGCACAAGTATAGCGCTTAGCCATCGGTGTTGAACTTTAAATCTAGACATTCAATGCCGGGGTCATATGCGGCTCCGGCATTGAATATCCAGGGTCATCACACAGCCTCCACAGCTGCAGAATCTAACAGGTCTGTAAACTGTGTAAATGCCTTTCAATATCGGGCCCCAAGTTTTTAACCCCTTCTTAAATTTTTTTCAGTCGGAGTTTCTGAGGTAATGAATTCCAAAGTTGAGGAGCTTGATAGCTAAAAGCCAAGTTTTGGAAAAAAGAGTCTCAGCCTAGACTTAGAGGGCATTGGTAGATTAGCTTGAGAGGAGCATAACGCTTTCTGAGGCACATACAGAATCACCAAAGAACTGAGATAAATTGGCATTCCTGTAAAGTACAGTATGCTATATGTGCTAAAAATAAAATCTTAGATTTGATATGACTTAATACTGGGAGCCAGTGGTGCTCAATCAGGAGAGATGTCACATGGTCTTGCATTGTTGCCCCATAAAGTAACTTTATGGATGTGTTTTGGGCTTGTTGTAATATTTTTAATTAAAGTACTCCACCAGGTATTGAGTTACAGTAATCAAGTCTCGTTAAGTCAAGGGCTTGCAGTAGCGTTTTGAGGGCCCTTGAATCCGAAGAATGTTTCAAAGCTTTGATTCTTCGTAAGGCAGTAAAAGAACCTTTAACAATCTGGGAAATCTGCAGAGTAAAGGACAATCTACTGTCCCATTGAGCTGCTAAGAGTTCAATGATGCTTTTAATTTCTGTGGAAGTAGAGTTTATTCATGGTGTGAATGGCAGAGGATTATCCTGGAAGGAAATCCAGATGGTGCATATTTTTGGAGGGTTCAAAACTAGCTTCTTGTCTTTGATCTATGAGGAGATTTTATGAAGTAGGTTATCTAATTTAACTTTGAAATGGTCACCCCAGTTAACTGCGGAAATTACTGGCCGAATATCATCTGTGTAGATATAGGCACTTAAGCCCAATTCCTGAATCAGTGTGGTCAGTGGGTGAACAAGATCACCATGCTAGCGCTGGGCATCTCTGCAGCCAACTATGCCTCTGCGCGAACCATCTTATGCCTCCTGGGCCACATGGCAGCGGCAATACAGGTCATAACCCTCACATGTCTGTACATGTGCAACCTCCAGTGCACCTGCATGATCACTGGAATCAACACTCCCAGTCGCTAGCCATGTGCATCCTGCTGGATATTCAATCCAAGGATGGTCTCCGCTGCTGGACCATCCCCAGTACCCTGATGGCAGGTAGAGACCTCCAGCAGGCCACACACCATGTCCTGATTACAGATGCATCCACAGCTGGATAGGGGGCCCATTTGTAACCCCTCCATACCCAAGGGCATGGTTCATGAAAGAGATGATGTGCCACATCAACCTGCTGGAGATCCGGGCTATCTGGTACTCACTGTGGGCCTTCCTACCACACCTCAGTGGCAAAACAATCCTGATACAGTCGATCAACCAGGTCATCATGTTTTACTTCAACAAGCAAGGCAGAATGGGCTCGCCCACTCTCTGAAAGGAGGCGCTAGCGATATGATCCCTGGTGCTCTCAAACCTTTGCCAGTTGTGAGCCTACTTGTCACATGAGCAAAACACACTGGCAGACTGGCTGAGCTGCCAACTGGAACCCCATGAGTGGAAACTCAACCCTGAAGTGGAGGACTGGGGACGAATGCAGCTCAACCTGTTTGCCACAGAGCAGAACTCCATGTGCCGCGTCTTCTGCTCAAAATGTCCATCCTCCAAGAGCATCGCCATGGATGCCTTCAATGTGTTGTGGGGGGAATGGTATCTTGCCTATGCCTTCCCCCCATGCCATTGATGTCCATGACCCTACAGAAGCTCATGAGAGACAGAACACGGGTCATCCTCATTGCTCCTCTCTGGCCCCACCAGATGTGGTTTCTCTTCCTCCACAGACTTGCCCAGGAGCCGCCAGTGCATCTACCTTTCAAGCCAGACCTCCTCACCAGAACCATGGGAGCACACAGCACCCCAATCTAAAAGCTCTCACACTGACAGCCTAGAGATTGAGTGGATAGCACTAGCATCCCTTGACCTATCCGCAGAGGTGCAGCAAGTCACCCTCGCAGCAAGATGGCTGTCCACTAGAAAATCCTACGGCCGCAAATGGAAGCACTTCAGCATCTGGTGTGCAGCATACTATCTGGACCCTGTCACCTGCCAGGTGTTTCATGTCCTCCAATATCACACCTCCCTTTTTGAGCTTGGCCTCAAGATCTAGTCAATCAGAGTTCACCTCTTGGAGATAGCGCCTTCCATGAATACATTGCCATGCTGCCTCTGGTCACCTGCATCATGAGAGGCCTGGAAAACCTGAGGCCTATGGTATGGCCTCTGGTCCTGCCCTGGGACCTCAATGTAGTTCTTCACTAGCTGACACAGGAACCCTTCAAACTGCTGCAGCCTTAAAGTATGCTTCCTGAAAATTCTGGTCCTGATTACGATCACATCCGCTAGGAGGATCAGTGAGCTGCAGGCCCTCAAGGCCCATACGCCCTACACACAGCTTAACCACGACCGAGCCACCTTTCGCACCCATCCAAACTTTTGTCCCAATGGTGGCCACAGCCTTCCACATCAACCAGGCTATAGAGCCCCCCACATTCTACCCAGAGCCCCGTGCTTCCGTAGAGGAATAGAAACTGCACACCCTTGACTGCATCAGGGCCCTAAGGACCTATCTCGACAGAATTATGCCTATATGGCAAGGGATACAACTTTTTGTCTCCTTTGACCCCGACAGGCCAAGGCGACCAATCACGAAGTGGACCCTGTTGCAGTGATATCAGACTGCATCGCCTACCACCACGACAGGGTGGGCATGCAATCAGAAGCTAGATCAGGGGCCCACTAGCTCCGGGTGCTGGTTACCACCATTGCCAACCTGTGGGCCATGCTGGTGACAGACATCTTCAAGGCCGCCACCTGGTCTTCAGGTACACATGTCAGAAACATTAATGCCTCAACCTTGAGGCACAGTCAGACAGCTCCTTCGGCTGGGTGGTCCTGGCCGCGGCCATGGACAGAACTTTACCCCTTGGAGCCCTACCCACCACCGAGTGACTGCAAAAGGGTCCTGGGGCTACCATCATTGTATGCTGTTCTACATTGTTCACATTGGGACTGCTCTGATGCTCTTGTTGTTCTGTTCTGCACTGTACTCATTGACTCTGAGGTTATGTGCCTTCCCTGTTCTGAGATGTTCACTGCCAGCATTGTTCTGAGTTGTTCACCTTGTTTTGCAATGATGAACGATTCTTTAATGCAGCATTATCTTCCCCCAATTTTGAAAGAAGCTGCAGTTCGTCCTCTTTTAAAAAATGACTAATTTGGATCCGAGCGTCATGTCTAATTTCTGGCTAATTCCCAGTTTACAGTTTGACCAAATGAATTGAAGCTATGTTTTTTGAGCAGCTGAAAACATATTTCAAGGCATATGAGGGGTTTGACTAATATCAGCTTGGGTTCCAGAAGGGCCTCGGCATGGAAATACTTTTAGCCTCGGTTGTTGATAAATGGTTAGCCTTTTGAGGTAAAGGCCAGAGTATAATTGTGGTATTTCTGGATGTGTCAAGAGCATTTAACTCAGTAGTTCATCAAGTTTTATTAATGCACATCTCTGAGTGAGAGGGCAGGTGCTGGAACAATTTCAGTCATGTTTCTCTGACAGAAGGTTTTGTGTTTTTGTTCAGGATCAACTATCTGAATGGATTCATCTCATATAGGGAATTCCTCAAGGCTCTTCTTTATCTGCTGTTGTGTGTAACTTTTACCTGTGCCCAGGGCTGGCCCATTCATCATACAAACTAGGCGGTTACCTATGGCAACAACTTCTGGGGGGAAACAAAGAGTGGAGTATTCAAAGCTAAACAATAGATTCTGACAGTCAGGATCTGCATAAGGCTTAAGATTTGCCTAGGGCACCAACAGTTTGAACAAATTCTGAGGCCGACCTTGTCTGTGCTCTTTTTATTATTCATTATGTTCATTACAAGTACAATATGTTTTATATGCTAATGATATCATGTTGTTTTTTCCTTTGGCCCAGAATGTTCTCTCAACTTTTACTTATAGCTAGGGTTGTTGTCCAGGTAGCTCCCTGGCTGTCATCTCAAGGCCTGAGGTTAAACTTATCAAAGACTGAGGTGGTGGTCGTTTGACAAGATACCCATTGCCTTCTGATATTGAGATCACAGGTGGCAAAATTCCTATTAATGTCTACTATTGAGGTGTATTGTTAAATTGTAATTTTGCCTGCACATTCATGATTTAGTAAAAGAGATTGCTTTTCAAACTTTGTTTATTAAGACGGATAAAGGTGGTTTTGTCAGCAGATGAGTTTAGATTTGTGATTTGGTCAATTGAACCTCTAGATTACTGCAATGTTATTCTATTTGAGTTACCTGCATCCTACCTGAAACCTTTGCAAATTATATAGAATGTGCAGCCTAGTTGATTCTAGGAATACGACTCCAGGATCATATCTCCCTTATTTACAAATGTTATATTTCTTGCCCATTGAGTTTAGGATTCAGTTTAGGGTAATTATGTTAATTCTCAAGGTTTTAAAACTAGGGTTTTCTCTTCTGATTTCTATGTCTTTGGAACTACATTGTCCATTTTGCACACTTTAGTCCATTGGGAGTAATCTAATGAAGTGTCCACTACCCCCCTGATGTTCAGGGAATCTGAGTTTTGAATTAGATGTTATCTGTTTCTGCACCGGAAATTTGGAATCGCTTACCAACAGAATTAAGACTGAATACTGACTTACCACATTTTTGAAATAAATTAAAAGCTTATCATTTCAGTTGAGCTTTTTGAAAACTTCAGTTGTTTTAGGAAGAATGTTGTCTGGGTGTGATGGGGTGAATCATGGAAAATGATGCCGATTTATATTTTTTTAAATGTTTAATAGTTAGCCATTCTGTTATTTTTATTTTGATTAATGTGTTGTTTATTTGTTTGTTTGTTTTTAATATGTGTTTTTATTATTTCATGTTTTATTGTAAACAGTGGAGATTGCAGAAAATCGGTGGCATATAAGCACCAATAAATGAATGAATGCAGTGCTGCCGAAGGAAGGAACTCTTGCCTAACCAGCCCGATAGCCAAGCCTAGCTATCATAAGAACATAAGATATGCCACACTGGGTCACACCAAGATCCATCAAGCCCAGTATCCTGTTTCCAACAGTGGCCAATCCAGGTCACAAGTACCTATCAAGTTCCCAGAAAGCTGCACAGATTCCACATTACTTTTCCTGGGGTAAGCAGTGGATTTTTCTGGTCCTCTTTAATAATTTGACAGATTGTTCTCACATTCACCATCGTCCATTACTGTACTTGTTGCCTGTTGGTTTTCTGCCGTAAGTATTAGCCTTCCAATATAGAGGCTTTCAGCCAATTCTGTTGCTGCGTTGGTCTTTCTCAGCTCTTCTGAGCTGTTGCCATCGGTGCCGCAGCCCCACTCCCACTGCTTTTGGGGCCTTCACCATGGTGCATCCTCTGATTCTTATTTAAATCTTTCAGAATGTCATCAAAGCATTCCATGAATGCTTCTTCCACCCAAAGGGGCTCTTCCTCTATACTTAAAGTTCCTATGCTGGGACCAAAGTCCTCAGTGGCAGGACTCTAATTTTCAGGCACACAGATTTGCTGAACTCATCTTACTTCTGCAGCCTAGGCTTTGTTATTCTTTATTCTTTATTCGCAAAGCTTGATAAACCGCCCATGCCAAGGCGTCAGGGTGGTGTACAATACAATATAATGACTAAGGCTATTGAAAATAAAGTTGGAAAAGGAACGCCATCAGTGACAGGACAGGAAAGAACAGTTAAAAGACAGAAGACAGAAAAGAAGAGGATGAGTGGAGTGGGGGTGGGGGAGCAAGGGGAAGTAGTACGAAGGGAAACTATGGGGGATGGAGGGTGCGGCTAGGGGAGAAGGCACCATCGGTCGGTAAGGGAAGATCAAAGGCTTGACAAAAAAGATAGGTCTTGAGAAGACCTTTGAAACGGGGGAAAGATGATTCGAGACGGAGTGGTAGGGGGAGTGAATTCCATAAGGCGGGACCTCGGAAGAAGAAGGCAGAGTGGCGAGTGAGTTCCAAATGGGCCTGGGAGGGGGAAGGGAGGAAAAGACGGTTGCCGTGAACAGAGTGGAGAGAGCGAGGGGAGGGTTGAAAGTGAATGATATCTGCCAGGTATTGAGGGGTACTGGCATAGAGAGCTCTGTGTGCAAGAATGAGCAATTTAAAAATAAACCTAAATTTAACCGGAAGCCAGGGAGTGACATGAGATCGAGCGGGGGAGCAGGTAACGAGACGGGCGGCAGTATTCTGGACCAGTTGTAGACGGCGAAGCTGGGAGGAGGGGAGACCTGCGAAGATAGCATTACAGTAATCTAAATGCGATATCACGAGTGATAAGACCAGGGTGACAACAGAGGAATGGGGGAGAAGTGACCGAACAGCCCTTATCTGGCGAAGATGGAAGAAGGAAGTGCGTACTACAGAAGAAATATGCTGGTGAAAGGAAAGGGAGGAGTCCAGGGTGATGCCCAGGTAGCGAAGAGTCGATACTAGGGGGATAGGGTGGGAGGACATAAAGGGTGACAAGTCAGGAGAAGGGAGTCCAAAAGAGAACAAAATCACCGAGGATTTAGCGGGGTTGACGTGAAGAAAATTGAGGTCAAACCAAGAAGCGACGGAGGCAAAACACGAGTTTAGTGGGGCAAGGTCAGGGGCGCAAGAAGAAGTGTGGTGAACCAGAAGAATATCGTTGGCGTAGATGTAAACAGAAATTCCAGATTGCTGAATAAGAAGAGCAAGAGGGGCAAGAAAGACATTGAAAAGCAAGGGGGCAAGGATAGAACCCTGAGGAACACCACAGATTGAGGGAAGCGGGAGAGAGACAGAGGAACCAGAATGAACAGAAAAAGAGCGAGACGAAAGAAAGGAACGGAACCATTGTAAAACTGTGCCACGCACACCGAAATCAGACAGACGAGTGAGAAGGGTGCGGTGATCGACAACGTCAAAAGCCGAAGAAAGATCCAAGGAAACCACAATAGAAAAATCACCACGGTCATGAGCACGGTGAAGGTCAGAAAGCAGTGACACAAAGATGGTCTCTGTGCTATGGCCGGCGCGGAAACCTGATTGGCGTGGATGAAGTGCAAAGATGGAGTCAAGATGAGAAGCAAGTTGAATGAAGACAAGTTTCTCCAAAATCTTCGAGAAAAAGGGAAGGTTCGTAACTGGCCACCAATTTGCAGGAGAGGCGGGATCGAGGGAGGGATTTTTCAGGAGGGGGCGGACTATGGCGTGCTTCCAACTGGAAGGGAAATGACCGGATGCGAGATTGGAATTACAAATAGAAAGAATGTAGGGGGAAAGTGCAAGATCAGGAGTAAGCAGCCAAGAAGAGGGTATGGGGTCAAGAGAACAGGAGGTCTGATGGGCGGAGGAAAGAACTCTAAGGAGTTCGGAGGAAGTAATTAACCTAAAGGAGCGCCAGGAATGAGGGAAGGCACAGGAGGGGGGGGGGGCGAGGAGATGTCAGCAGGGGACACGGGAGAAAGGGGAAGGGGGGAAAGGGGAGGAGGGCAGGCAGAGAAAGAGGAACGTAGGGAGTGGACTTTGTCGGAGAAGTAGGAGGCAAGAGTAGAAGGACTGGGAGAAGAGTGGGAAGGAGAGGAAGGAGAAGTGGTGGTGGGGGAGAGAGATTTAAGGATGTGATAAAGGCATCTGGAGGAGTTAGAGGAAGAAGTTATAAGATGGGAATAGTAAGTGTATTTAGCTGCGGTTATCGAAGAGCGATAGAAAAGGTGAGCCTGACGAAATGCAGAGTAGGAGGCATCCGATGGGTGCTTCCTCCAGAGACGCTCTGCATGACGGAGGTGAGTGCAATGAAGATAAAGCCCCGGGTGATACCAAGGGTGATGAGAGGTGGAACGAGGAAGTACAGGACGGAGGGGGGCTAGGGTATTAAGAGCAGCGGAGAGCGTGGAGGACCAAGTGTCCACCTGTTGATCAACAGGTAAGGAGGAAAATTCTGGAGGGAAGAGGGAACTAGCCGGTGGGAAAGAGCCTAAAGTGTGTGGGGTAATATGTCGTTTGGAGGATGGGGCAGAAGGGACGGCGAGGAGGGCCCTGCTGTCCCAGGGGAGGAAGGGAAAGGAAAAGAAAAGAAGAGGCATAGGTGGTCAGACCAGGGGACAGGAACAGGATGGATACAAGAAGGGAAATGAGGAGAAGAGTCGGGAGTGAGGATGAGGTCCAGAGTCCTAGCCTGCGGCATGAGTCGGACAATCTACGTGCTGGGTGAGGGACAGGTCAGCGAAAAGGGAGGATAGAACCTTATCACGTGAGCGTGATTGGGAGTACAGATGGGTGTTAAGGTCCCCCAGGATGACTAGATAAGGGGACAAGAGAACGGAATCAGATAGGGAAAGTAAGAGAGAATCCCAGAGATCTGAGCGTTAAAGAAGGGGGGACGTAAAGAGAAAGAACATAGATTGGAGTAGAAGAATTAAAGCGGACTAGAAGTGATTCAGGGTAGGTAGGAGAGGGCGAGACAAGCGAGAAGGGGAGGGAGGATCTGAAGATTAATGCTACTCCGCCACTGGAGCGGCGGAGGCGAGGGGTGTGAAAGGCGGAGTAACCTGGAGGAAGACATTGGTTGAGAAGAGCGTCTTCCCCCTCACGGAGCCACGATTGCTGTTGTTTTGGCTCTCCTAAGGCGTTTTAGGGCCTTGCAGCTGATCTGGGTGCTGTGCTGGTCCTCCTTGCATAATTCAGAACCTTGCAGACAATCTGGATGCTGTACTGGCTCTCTTGGCATGTTTAAAGTCATTACAGCTACCTGGGTGCTGTGTTTGTTCTCCTGGCATAATTTAGGGCCTTGCAGCCAATTTGGGTGCTACTGGTCTCTTTGCCATTTTACTCCTCTCAAAGTGCCTTGGTATGTTTCCACCAGCTGTGGTCCAGCTTTGCTCATTTCCACTATTTTGAGGTGTTCATTGTGCTCTTAGTACTGCTTTGCCCTTCTGATGGTGGTTTCTGGTACTCATCCTGCCACTGTGTGTACTTTTTGACCCTCTTCTGGTGTCCCTGGCGTAGGATTGTGACTCTCTTGGTGCCTGCCATAAAGTTTCAAACAGGTTTGACTGAAAATAGATGGAAGTCTGATTGCTTCATGGTAAAATAGCTTTCCCCTTAGACTTTAATGGGATGAATGGAATAAACACACAAATCCTTTGGTTCTCAAAGATTAACTGAATGGGTATATTCAGATGAAAAAACTGAGCTCCAAAATCTTTAGCATGTACATCCCTATTGTCAGTTCACTAGGGGGTCACCCAAGGAGGAGGGTTTGCCCAGGGCATCTAATATCCTTGCACTGGTCCTATTATAGTCTTTCCAACGCTCTCCCGGCTGTTCAAACACACTGGGAATGAAGAGCTACCCAAACTTGGGCTTTGTTAATGTAGGACTGTGGCACCTACGAAGCAGTAGCAGACATCTCTATTTTTATTTTACTTTGCTGTGATTTTATTTCATGTTTAACTGCCATTCTTATCAAGTGCTACTGAGCTAGTTCTTTCTCTGTCCGGTTCTTTTGTTTCTCTGGTGTTTCCAGATCTTGAACATATCTTAATGTCTCTATACCCGGCTCTCCTCTTCTTCCCTCTTCCTTTTGGCCTTTATTGGAGCCTCCAATAATAGATTAGATTAACTCATTTTATTTCTACAGCCCCTGCACATGGGCCAAACCAGTCTTCCTTCACTTTTGACCAGATTGTTGTCAGAGGCTGAGCAATGCTAAGTCTGCATCCCATGTCATACTGCAAAAGGAACTCCAGATACTAAATACTCTCCCAGCAGAGCATTAGCAGAAATCATGACTGCTGTTCTAAGCTTTCTGCAAGCATTTCTAAGCAGGAATAATGCTTAAGTGCTATTTTTGGTGCTCTGCTCACCTCTGTGGTTCCTTACGAATGGGACTGGTCATATCCAAGGGAGCATGGGGTATCAACCAGTCAGAATGAGGGATTCCCCTCTACTGGTCCATATCAGACCTGCACAACATGCCAGGGGGTCCAAGGAATCCTAACAGGAGTAGGAATTTCTTTCATCAACATATGCCTCTGTATCGTTCCATGGTGCGACTGCACCTTGAATATTGTGTGCAATTCTGGTCGCCGTATCTTAAAAAGGATATAGCGTTATTAGAAAAGGTACAGAGAAGAGCCACCAAAATGGTAAAGGGGATGGAAGGATGCCCCTATGAAGAGAGGCTAAACCTGGAAAAGAGACGGCTAAGGGGAAATATGATAGAGGTCTATAAATTAATGAATGGAGTGGGACGGGTAAATGTAGATCGATTGTTTTCATCATCAGAATATAGAAAGACTAGGGGACATGCAATGAAGCTACAGGCTAACCTATTTAAGACTAATAAGAGAAAATATTTTTTCACTCAACATGTAATCAAACTCTGGAATTTGTTACCGGAGGATGTAGTAAAAGCTGTTAGTGTAGCTGGGTTTAAAAAAGGTTTGGACAAGTTCCTGGAGGAAAGGTCCATAAACCATTATTAAAAGGGACCTGGGATATCACTGCTTGACCCAATACAAGCATTGTGGACCCTGTCTTTTGGGGAAACTGCTAGGTAGTTATGACCTAGATTGGCCACTGTTGGAAACAGGATACTGGACTTGATGGACCTTGGTCAGTATGGCATATCTTATGTTCTTATATATGTGCATGCTGCAACATAGAGGCCAATTCCTGTAGGGGCACATCTGGGCTGTCCAGACAGCCCCAGCCAAGATGGGCCTGTTTGGACCCAGTTCTGGTTCAAGGGAACAAAATGTTCCCGTCACAGCCAGAATTGGGCTCGTGGATGGCCTGGCATGCCCCTGCCTGCCTGCAGGGACATCTTCCCCACAGGCTCCCTTGGCCGCTGCGGCTTTGCCACCTCCTCTTCCCCACTGCCCGACCCATGGCTGGCCAGCTGGGGCCTGGATCAGGCAGCAGGGATGCCCCACACCCAGACCCGGCCCTGGGAGGGGGGGCGGGGATCCCGGGCCTGATCGCCGGGTTGGTGCTACTTATACCACCTTCAAGGTGGTATAAGCAGCATGTCCCCATGGGCCCGGCAGCACATACAGAGCTGTGACCTGAATCGGCCCTGTATGTGCTGCCGGGTTGGCCTGCCTCTGCCCCATCCCCTGCCGGCTCTCCCCATCCTGATGCACAGGGGCCCCAATGGCTTGCAACCCGCGTTCATGAATGACCTCCATAGTTTTTATTAATTCTATATGTACAGTAACTTCCTATTAATACTTTATTTATATTTTGTCCAATAATGCAAGAATTTGTTGGAATCGTGCTTGCATATCGTTTCCAAACCTGATAAGCAAGCAGAAGCACCATGAATTTCCAATTGCAAATATATTCCTGGAAGTCTATCCCATTAGCACTCAAGAAGAAGCAGGAAGGACATAATTACTGTGTCTTGGTTAGAAAACTGCGAGAGAACAATTGGGAAAAAATAAGTTTCCAAGAGTATTTTTAAAAATAAGAGGAAAATCTGCAGTAGAATGACCAATACCTTTGTTGTTGTTGTTAAGTGCCATTGAGTCGGAGTCGACTCATGGCGACCCTCTGGATAGCTATCCTAAATTGTGTTCGGTCTTCAGTCAGGCGGCTCATTGTTGACAGACTGGTACCTGTAGCTGCTGTTATTGTATCGATCCATTTCATTGCTGGCCTTCCTCTTTTGCGTTGACCTTCTATCTTGCCAAGCATAATGTCTTTCTCTAATGATTTCTCTTTTCGCATGATGTGTCCAAAGTATGAAAGTCGAAGTCTTGTCATCTGAGCTTCTAAAGAAAGCTTAGGTTTGATCTCCTCTAGTACCGACTGGTTTGTTCTTCGGGCAGTCCATGGTATACACAGTATTCGCCGCCAACACCATAATTCAAAGGCATCAATATTCTTCCTATCTGTCTTTTTCACTGTCCAGTTTTCACATCCATATGATGTTATTGAAAATACCATGGCTTGAACAAGTCGAATCTTTGTATGGAGAGAGACATCTCTGCTCTTGAGAATCTTATCTAGGTCTTTCATAGCCATTCTGCCAAGAGCAATGCGTCGTCTGATTTCTTGACTGCTTGTTGCTTCTTTATTGAAAGTTGATCCAAGTAGGTTAAAGTTGTTCACAATTTCAATTTCTTCTCCTTCAACGATGAACCTGTTGATTATGCCAGTTGTCATGATCTTTGTCTTCTTTACATTAAGGTGCAGGCCCATTTTGAGACTATGTTCTTTGATTGTGAGAAGCAAATGTTTTCAGATCATCTTCACTTTCAGCCAGTAATGTGGTATCATCAGCATAGCGAAGGTTGTTGATGAGTCTTCCACCAATCTTCACACCTCTGTTGTCTTCATACAATCCTGCTTCTCTGATGATTTGTTCTGCATATAAATTAAACAGGTAGGGGGGAAAGTATGCAGCCTTGTCTTACACCTTTGCTTATTTTAAACCATTCTGTTTCTCCTTGTTCCGTTCGAACTGTTGCTTCTTGATCAATGTACAGATTGCACAAGAGAACGATCAGGTGTTCTGGTATACCCATGCTTCTTAATGTGGTCCAGAGTTTCTCATGGTTTACACAGTCAAAAGCCTTGCTATAGTCGATAAAAGCACAAATAGATATCCTTTTGGTATTCTTTAGTCTTTTCAAGGATCCATCTCACATCTGCAATGATGTCTCTCGTTCCTCGCCCTTTCCTGAACCCTGCTTGCACTTCAGGTAGTTCTTGTTCCAGGTATGGTTGTAGCCTCTTTTGAATAATCTTCAGTAGAATCTTGCTGGCATGTGGGATCAGAGCGATTGTGCGATAATTTCCACAGTCAGTTGGATCACCTTTCTTTAGTATTGGTATAAACACAGATCTTTTCCAGTCAGTTGGCCATGATGTTGTCTTCCATATTTCTTGGCAGAGCCTTGTGAGTACGGTAACAGCTGCATCAGATTGCTGCAATACTTCTATGAGAATGCTATCAATGCCTGGTGCTTTGTTCTTTGATAAGGCTTTCAATGCTGCTTCAACTTCTTCTTTCATCACCAATGGTTCCCGATCATAAGGTACAGGTTGAAACAGCTGTTGGTCCACTTGATCTTTATCATATAAAAACTCTGTATATTCCTTCCACCTTTTCTTGATCTTCTCAGCATCATTCAACATAGAACCTTGAGCATCTTGTAACATTCCAATTCGAGGCTGGAACTTTTTCTTTAACTCTCGTAGCTTTAGGAAAGCCGATCTTGTTCTTCCTCTAATAGTTTCTGCTTCTATTTCCTTGCAAGTGTCATTGTAGTAGTTTTCCTTGTCCTGTCTTGCTGCACGTTGGAAATCTCTGTTGAGTTCTGCGATTGTCTTTCTTTCTCCTCTGGCTTTAGCTTCTCTGCGTTTCTGGGCAATTTTCAGAGTTTCTTCAGTCATCCATTTTGGCCGTTTTTTCTTTTTCACCTTTTGTAGAGACTTCTCGCTTTCTTCCAACACAACCTTCTTGATGTCATTCCATAACTCTTCCGGAGCTCTGTCATTTGTATCTAAAGCAGCAAATCGATTTTGCAGGCAGTCTTTAAATTCCAGTGGTATATTCTCAAGGTCATATTTTGCTGCATTCATGAGTGGTTTGCTCTTTTTTCAACTTTAGCTTGAGTTTGCATACTAGTAGTTGATGATCTGTACCACAGTCAGCTCCAGGTTTTGTCTTTGTTGACGTTACAGAGCTTTTCCATCGTTGACTTCCACAGATGTAGTCAATTTGATTTTTATACAATCCATTGGGTGAAGTCCATGTGTACAGTCGCCGCTTGTGTTGCTGGAAGAAGGTGTTTGAGATGAATAGATCATTGGCCTTGCAGAATTCTATCAGTCTTTCTCCAGCTTCATTTCTGTTGCCAAGTCCATATTTTCCAACTACTTTGCCTTCTTCTTTGTTGCCAACTTTTGCGTTCCAGTCACCCATGACTATCAGGATATCCTGTTTGCATGTTCTGTCAATTTCAGCTTGTACTTGTTCATAGAACTCTTCAATTTCATTCTCTTCTGCAGCTGTTGTTGGGGCATATACTTGAATTATAGTTGTGTTGATAGGCAATCCTCGTAGACGAATAGAGATTAAGCGTTCGCTGACTGCATTGTATTTCATTACCGTTCTTGCAAGAAACACAAAGGCCAGTTTTCAAAGAGCTCACCATTCAATGGGCTGTCTGGTGACTGCAGCACTGCCTGCATTATCCGGATATTCTGTGGAAATATCAGGATATTGACTGCTGCGGAATATCTAGACTGAGCACTGCTATCTGGATAAGTGTTGACTGAAAATCATCGCTATCCAAATTAGTCAGTTCGGACTGACCCCAGCACTAACCAGATAATACAGGAGTGTTCTGTGGAGATATTAAGAATATAAGAAATGCCATACTAGATCAGACTAAGGTCCATCAAGCCCAGTATCCTGTTTCCAACAGTGGTCAATCCAGGTCACAAGTACCTGGCAGTTTCTCAAAAAGACACACAGGTTCCACAATGCTTGTTCCGGGGCCAGGCAGTAGATTTCCCGGGTCCTCTTTAAAAATGGTTTATGGACCTTTCCTCCAGGAACTTGTCCAAACCATTTTTAAACACAGTTACACTAACAGCTTTTTCTACATCCTCTGGTAACGAATTCCAGAGTTTGATTATGTATTGAGAGAAAATGGTTACATTGTAGCTTCATTATGTGCCTTCTAGTCTTTCTTCTTTTTGATGATGTAAGCAACCGATCTAACGGTTTACCCGTTCCACTCCATTCATTAATTTATAGACCTCTAACATATCCCCCCTCAGTCATCTCTTTTCCAGTTTGAAGAGCCCTAACCTTTTAAGCCTTTCCTCATAGGGGTTATCTTTCCATCACCTTTACCATTTTGGTGTCTCTTTGTACATGTTCTAATTCTGCTAAGATACGTTGACTAGAATTGCACACAATATTCAAGAGTTGAATACCCTTGTGTGCATACCATTCTTGAGTGCTCTCAATAAAGTGTTCTTTGCAATACTCACCTTGGACTTGTTTGTTTCTACATCAGCGAGTAGTTTGTGCTTTTTTCTGGTTGGACTGTCACAGCATTCAAGGTGTAGTTGCACTATGGAACAATACAGAGGCATTATAATATGCTTTGCTTTATTCTCCATTCCTTTCCTTATGATTTCTAGCATTCTATTTGCTTTCTTGGCTGCCATTGTACACTGGGCGGAGGTTTTCAACGTATTAACCACGATGTTGCCTAAATCTTTTTCCTGGGTAGAGATTTCTAAGGTGGTACCTTGCATTGTGTAACCAAAGTTTGGGTTGTCCTTTCCTAGGTGCATAACTTTGCACTTGTCCACATTAAAATTCATCTGCCATTTGCACACCCAGTCTTCCAATTTATCAAGGTCTTCTTGCAATTTTTTCACAATCCTCATGTGTTTTAACAACTTTGAATAATTTTGTATCATCTACAAATCCGCATTGTCCAGATGGTACCACTGAATATCATGGTCAGCAGCAGCCTTATCCACACAGCCTCCCATTGGCCATCCAGCTAAGGCTTATGAGTATCAGGCCCACAGATTTTCAAGTTATGCTTTTTTGAAAACAAGGAAATAAGTTAACAGAATAACAGAAACTATTAGCAGAAAAGGACCATTTTGGCCCACATGCCTTTGTCCCTCCCTGCTGTTTTGTCTCAGATCTCATTTGTTTGCTTGTCACCACTTTTTTTTATTTTTGTTTGTTTGGATTTAGTTCACACTTTTTTAAGTAGGTGCTCAGAGCGAGTTACATTTAAGTGCAGTGAGTATTTGCCTGTCCCCAGAGAGCTTACAATCTATTGTACCTAACATAATGGAGAGTGAGGAGCTACCCTAAGTCACCAAGTGCACCCATGGGAGAAGTAAGTCCACTGCTCTAGGCTACTCTTCCAATGTAGTGGAGACAAGACAGTGTCTGAACTCAAGAAAGCACTGGATAAATATAGAGGATCTTTGGGATGGGAAGGGATTATAGAGTTTAGTATGTTATTGCGGATGGGCAGCCTGGATTGACCGTTTGGTGGCCTTTGTCATCATTTTCTGTTTGTCTTTGTAACTGAACTTTGAAAACGGGGAAAAACATTTTGATATTTAATAACTGGATTCTTTTGCAGGCTGCAATACTATTATAAGTCTAATTTGTTCAATTTCATTTCATTTCATTTGTTTCATTTGATATACTGCCTTTAACAACATACATTGTTATCAAAGTGGTTTACAATAATGTCACATTCAAATTCCGCATAAGAACAAAAAACCCTCACCCCCCCCCAAATGCACACACAACCATGCTTTTAAAAGTTTCACGAATCAAAGATCATTCATCTCCTCACGCAATCCCAGAGGCAAATCATTCCATATTTTAGTTCCAGCATAACTTTCTTCTGGTCATAAACCACACCGCATTCACTGATGGCAACTGCAAAGCTTCATTTGGGACAACCGCAACAATCTAGCTGGAGTATCAAGCTCAATCACTCTAGCAAGGCCCCTACGGACCTTGCTATTATGGACCAGACACAACACTTCAAATTGCACACATGAAGGTGGCGAAAGAGGTGTCATATGATCGTACTTCATCCGACTCAAAAATAACTTAATAGCCACATTCTGTGGTGTCATTAGCCTTTGCAAAGGTTACAGAGAAACTTGGGAATCAAACTTGAGAATACATCGACAGAATTAACTGTCTCCATCCAAAAAAGAACAAACGAAACTGGCATAAACAAGATTTAATAACAGTAGATTTAATTACCATAGGAATATGCAAAGACATGAACAATGTTGCATCAGATTTTTTATATTCATACTCATCAGCTACTACTACTATTACTAGTCATCATTTGTATAGTACTACGAGGTGTACACAGCACTGTACATATAGATGTAAGACACAGTCCCTTCTCATCAGAGTGATTTCACATCTTTGCTGATGAATTTAAGCTTTTTCTTTCCTTTGGACCAGACCGTCAGGGAGCTTTGGGATGAGTCAGCTTCAGACACGATATGGACACAAGGCTAAGACTAACCCAAGTAAATCTGGTGGTCCTGTCATCATGCTTCAAGATATTTATTTATTTGTTTAAAAAAATATTTATAATCCACCTACCAAATAAATGTGCAAGGTGGAGTCCCGTGGAACATATATAATAAGGTGTTGCTGTTGATTGTGAACAATGAGTTCTATAGCCTTGGATCTGTTTTTGATCCTAGTTTTTCTTGGGATGTACTGCTTACATCAACTGTTTTGGAATTGTATGCAAGCAGAATGTATATGTGATTAATGTTCCTATGTTCTTTATCTAGGGCTGCCAGTACAGGTGATTAAACTATTTCAACTGATCCAGAGACCAGAAGCTGGACTTTAAATAAGAAAGTATTCCTGTAAATCTATTTCTTTAATCCTGACTAGACTCCACTGGTTAGCGGTGAAGGCAAGAATTGAGCTCAAGGTTCTGATTATAATATTCAAACTTATTCAGGAATTTAGACCATCATATTTAAGTTCTAGAATTCAGAATTACATATCTGCTTAAACTTTACATTCATGGGCAGAGACACTGTTGCAGATGCCCCCCGCCAAGGCATGTATGGTTAGCCAGAACTGGAAATCAGTCTTTCTCTTCCTGGGGAGCATCCTGAATGGCTTATAGTCCTTTCTTTCAAATAAGCAGCCTCATCACTTTTAACAATTAGGTGATCTTTTGTCCTTCAGATGTCCACTGAAAACATGAAGGCCACTTTTTAAAGGAGCTGGAGCTGGATGGTTAATGGAGTATTGTGTGCAATTCTGCCCTTAAACATGCAATCATACGACCAATCCTAAACAACAACACAATGGATAGAAACAACCCCAACTCATACAGGCCTATCTCCAGCCTACCACTCCTCACTAAGCTAATTGAAAAAGCTATCCTTATTCAAACTCCAAGACCATATTGACACATATGCCCCCCTAGACGAGCAACAGTATGGCTTTAGGCTGCACAATGGCATAGAGACCCTCCTAAACTGTACTCTTTGACGGCATACTTTGCAGTATTGATAACACCGAAACTGTGTTCCTCCTCATATTCCTTGACATCTCCACAGCATTTGATAAAGTAAACTACCACATTATGCTATCCAGACTACCACACATTGGCATCAATAACACTGTACTACAATGGTTCAACTCTTACCTGTCAGAAAGAACACAGCAAGTCAAAATAGGAAACACAACATCCAAAACATACAACCAGGAACAAGGTCTCCGCAGGGCTCTTCCCTCTCCGCTCTTTTATTTAATATTTACCTCCAATCCATCTGCACCATACTTAAAAAATGTAAGCTGCTATATCACATATATGCGGATGATATAATGATATAGCTCCCATTCAAAATTAACAAATCCTCAATCCAACAGATCAATAACTGTTTCGCTGAATTACTCAACTGGCTTTCAGACTACAATCTGAAGATTAATTTCAATAAAACGTAGGCCCTCTATGTTACATGAAATCTAAACTTCACACCCCCACCTAACATCACAATTCAAGACACCACTATAACTGTCAAAGGCGAGATAAAATACCTTGGGGTACTACTAGATCGCACACTTAACATGTCCTCATACATAAAATACTTG
Source organism: Ichthyophis bannanicus (assembly GCA_033557465.1). Lineage (NCBI taxonomy): Eukaryota > Metazoa > Chordata > Amphibia > Gymnophiona > Ichthyophiidae > Ichthyophis > Ichthyophis bannanicus. The sequence goes on from CM066035.1 coordinate 828,546,939, forward strand.
ACACGAAAAATCTACTATAAACTGAAACTGCTAAAACAACTCCACTCCCTACTCCACCCCAGTGACTTTAAATCCGTGCTCAAGGCAATTGTAACCCCACACTTTGACTATGCAAACTCTCTACTTGAACGATTCTTTAATGCAGCATTATCTTCCCCCAATTTTGAAAGAAGCTGCAGTTCGTCCTCTTTTAAAAAATGACTAATTTGGATCCGAGCGTCATGTCTAATTTCTGGCTAATTCCCAGTTTACAGTTTGACCAAATGAATTGAAGCTATGTTTTTTGAGCAGCTGAAAACATATTTCAAGGCATATGAGGGGTTTGACTAATATCAGCTTGGGTTCCAGAAGGGCCTCGGCATGGAAATACTTTTAGCCTCGGTTGTTGATAAATGGTTAGCCTTTTGAGGTAAAGGCCAGAGTATAATTGTGGTATTTCTGGATGTGTCAAGAGCATTTAACTCAGTAGTTCATCAAGTTTTATTAATGCACATCTCTGAGTGAGAGGGCAGGTGCTGGAACAATTTCAGTCATGTTTCTCTGACAGAAGGTTTTGTGTTTTTGTTCAGGATCAACTATCTGAATGGATTCATCTCATATAGGGAATTCCTCAAGGCTCTTCTTTATCTGCTGTTGTGTGTAACTTTTACCTGTGCCCAGGGCTGGCCCATTCATCATACAAACTAGGCGGTTACCTATGGCAACAACTTCTGGGGGAAACAAAGAGTGGAGTATTCAAAGCTAAACAATAGATTCTGACAGTCAGGATCTGCATAAGGCTTAAGATTTGCCTAGGGCACCAACAGTTTGAACAAATTCTGAGGCCGACCTTGTCTGTGCTCTTTTTATTATTCATTATGTTCATTACAAGTACAATATGTTTTATATGCTAATGATATCATGTTGTTTTTTCCTTTGGCCCAGAATGTTCTCTCAACTTTTACTTATATAGCTAGGGTTGTTGTCCAGGTAGCTCCCTGGCTGTCATCTGAAGGCCTGAGGTTAAACTTATCAAAGACTGAGGTGGTGGTCGTTTGACAAGATACCCATTGCCTTCTGATATTGAGATCACAGGTGGCAAAATTCCTATTAATGTCTACTATTGAGGTGTATTGTTAAATTGTAATTTTGCCTGCACATTCATGATTTAGTAAAAGAGATTGCTTTTCAAACTTTGTTTATTAAGACGGATAAAGGTGGTTTTGTCAGCAGATGAGTTTAGATTTGTGATTTGGTCAATTGAACCTCTAGATTACTGCAATGTTATTCTATTTGAGTTACCTGCATCCTACCTGAAACCTTTGCAAATTATATAGAATGTGCAGCCTAGTTGATTCTAGGAATACGACTCCAGGATCATATCTCCCTTATTTACAAATGTTATATTTCTTGCCCATTGAGTTTAGGATTCAGTTTAGGGTAATTATGTTAATTCTCAAGGTTTTAAAACTAGGGTTTTTCTCTTCTGATTTCTATGTCTTTGGAACTACATTGTCCATTTTGCACACTTTAGTCCATTGGGAGTAATCTAATGAAGTGTCCACTACCCCCCTGATGTTCAGGGAATCTGAGTTTTGAATTAGATGTTATCTGTTTCTGCACCGGAAATTTGGAATCGCTTACCAACAGAATTAAGACTGAATACTGACTTACCACATTTTTGAAATAAATTAAAAGCTTATCATTTCAGTTGAGCTTTTTGAAAACTTCAGTTGTTTTAGGAAGAATGTTGTCTGGGTGTGATGGGGTGAATCATGGAAAATGATGCCGATTTATATTTTTTTAAATGTTTAATAGTTAGCCATTCTGTTATTTTTATTTTGATTAATGTGTTGTTTATTTGTTTGTTTGTTTTTAATATGTGTTTTTATTATTTCATGTTTTATTGTAAACAGTGGAGATTGCAGAAAATCGGTGGCATATAAGCACCAATAAATGAATGAATGCAGTGCTGCCGAAGGAAGGAACTCTTGCCTAACCAGCCCGATAGCCAAGCCTAGCTATCATAAGAACATAAGATATGCCACACTGGGTCACACCAAGATCCATCAAGCCCAGTATCCTGTTTCCAACAGTGGCCAATCCAGGTCACAAGTACCTATCAAGTTCCCAGAAAGCTGCACAGATTCCACATTACTTTTCCTGGGGTAAGCAGTGGATTTTTCTGGTCCTCTTTAATAATTTGACAGATTGTTCTCACATTCACCATCGTCCATTACTGTACTTGTTGCCTGTTGGTTTTCTGCCGTAAGTATTAGCCTTCCAATATAGAGGCTTTCAGCCAATTCTGTTGCTGCATTGGTCTTTCTCAGCTCTTCTGAGCTGTTGCCATCGGTGCCGCAGCCCCACTCCCACTGCTTTTGGGGCCTTCACCATGGTGCATCCTCTGATTCTTATTTAAATCTTTCAGAATGTCATCAAAGCATTCCATGAATGCTTCTTCCACCCAAAGGGGCTCTTCCTCTATACTTAAAGTTCCTATGCTGGGACCAAAGTCCTCAGTGGCAGGACTCTAATTTTCAGGCACACAGATTTGCTGAACTCATCTTACTTCTGCAGCCTAGGCTTTGTTATTCTTTATTCTTTATTCGCAAAGCTTGATAAACCGCCCATGCCAAGGCGTCAGGGTGGTGTACAATACAATATAATGACTAAGGCTATTGAAAATAAAGTTGGAAAAGGAACGCCATCAGTGACAGGACAGGAAAGAACAGTTAAAAGACAGAAGACAGAAAAGAAGAGGATGAGTGGAGTGGGGGTGGGGGAGCAAGGGGAAGTAGTACGAAGGGAAACTATGGGGGATGGAGGGTGCGGCTAGGGGAGAAGGCACCATCGGTCGGTAAGGGAAGATCAAAGGCTTGACAAAAAAGATAGGTCTTGAGAAGACCTTTGAAACGGGGGAAAGATGATTCGAGACGGAGTGGTAGGGGGAGTGAATTCCATAAGGCGGGACCTCGGAAGAAGAAGGCAGAGTGGCGAGTGAGTTCCAAATGGGCCTGGGAGGGGGAAGGGAGGAAAAGACGGTTGCCGTGAACAGAGTGGAGAGAGCGAGGGGAGGGTTGAAAGTGAATGATATCTGCCAGGTATTGAGGGGTACTGGCATAGAGAGCTCTGTGTGCAAGAATGAGCAATTTAAAAATAAACCTAAATTTAACCGGAAGCCAGGGAGTGACATGAGATCGAGCGGGGGAGCAGGTAACGAGACGGGCGGCAGTATTCTGGACCAGTTGTAGACGGCGAAGCTGGGAGGAGGGGAGACCTGCGAAGATAGCATTACAGTAATCTAAATGCGATATCACGAGTGATAAGACCAGGGTGACAACAGAGGAATGGGGGAGAAGTGACCGAACAGCCCTTATCTGGCGAAGATGGAAGAAGGAAGTGCGTACTACAGAAGAAATATGCTGGTGAAAGGAAAGGGAGGAGTCCAGGGTGATGCCCAGGTAGCGAAGAGTCGATACTAGGGGATAGGGTGGGAGGACATAAAGGGTGACAAGTCAGGAGAAGGGAGTCCAAAAGAGAACAAAATCACCGAGGATTTAGCGGGGTTGACGTGAAGAAAATTGAGGTCAAACCAAGAAGCGACGGAGGCAAAACACGAGTTTAGTGGGGCAAGGTCAGGGGCGCAAGAAGAAGTGTGGTGAACCAGAAGAATATCGTTGGCGTAGATGTAAACAGAAATTCCAGATTGCTGAATAAGAAGAGCAAGAGGGGCAAGAAAGACATTGAAAAGCAAGGGGGCAAGGATAGAACCCTGAGGAACACCACAGATTGAGGGAAGCGGGAGAGAGACAGAGGAACCAGAATGAACAGAAAAAGAGCGAGACGAAAGAAAGGAACGGAAACCATTGTAAAACTGTGCCACTCACACCGAAATCAGACAGACGAGTGAGAAGGGTGCGGTGATCGACAACGTCAAAAGCCGAAGAAAGATCCAAGGAAACCACAATAGAAAAATCACCACGGTCATGAGCACGGTGAAGGTCAGAAAGCAGTGACACAAAGATGGTCTCTGTGCTATGGCCGGCGCGGAAACCTGATTGGCGTGGATGAAGTGCAAAGATGGAGTCAAGATGAGAAGCAAGTTGAATGAAGACAAGTTTCTCTCCAAAATCTTCGAGAAAAAGGGAAGGTTCGTAACTGGCCACCAATTGCAGGAGAGGCGGGATCGAGGGAGGGATTTTTCAGGAGGGGGCGGACTATGGCGTGCTTCCAACTGGAAGGGAAATGACCGGATGCGAGATTGGAATTACAAATAGAAAGAATGTAGGGGGAAAGTGCAAGATCAGGAGTAAGCAGCCAAGAAGAGGGTATGGGGTCAAGAGAACAGGAGGTCTGATGGGCGGAGGAAAGAACTCTAAGGAGTTCGGAGGAAGTAATTAACCTAAAGGAGCGCCAGGAATGAGGGAAGGCACAGGAGGGGGGGGGGGGGCGAGGAGATGTCAGCAGGGGACACGGGAGAAAGGGGAGGGGGGTAATGGGGAGGAGGGCAGGCAGAGAAAGAGGAACGTAGGGAGTGGACTTTGTCGGAGAAGTAGGAGGCAAGAGTAGAAGGACTGGGAGAAGAGTGGGAAGGAGAGGAAGGAGAAGTGGTGGTGGTGGAGAGAGATTTAAGGATGTGATAAAGGCATCTGGAGGAGTTAGAGGAAGAAGTTATAAGATGGGAATAGTAAGTGTATTTAGCTGCGGTTATCGAAGAGCGATAGAAAAGGTGAGCCTGACGAAATGCAGAGTAGGAGGCATCCGATGGGTGCTTCCTCCAGAGACGCTCTGCATGACGGAGGTGAGTGCAATGAAGATAAAGCCCCGGGTGATACCAAGGGTGATGAGAGGTGGAACGAGGAAGTACAGGACGGAGGGGGGCTAGGGTATTAAGAGCAGCGGAGAGCGTGGAGGACCAAGTGTCCACCTGTTGATCAACAGGTAAGGAGGAAAATTCTGGAGGGAAGAGGGAACTAGCCGGTGGGAAAGAGCCTAAAGTGTGTGGGGTAATATGTCGTTTGGAGGATGGGGCAGAAGGGACGGCGAGGAGGGCCCTGCTGTCCCAGGGGAGGAAGGGAAAGGAAAAGAAAAGAAGAGGCATAGGTGGTCAGACCAGGGGACAGGAACAGGATGGATACAAGAAGGGAAATGAGGAGAAGAGTCGGGAGTGAGGATGAGGTCCAGAGTCTAGCCTGCGGCATGAGTCGGACAATCTACGTGCTGGGTGAGGGACAGGTCAGCGAAAAGGGAGGATAGAACCTTATCACGTGAGCGTGATTGGGAGTACAGATGGGTGTTAAGGTCCCCCAGGATGACTAGATAAGGGGACAAGAGAACGGAATCAGATAGGGAAAGTAAGAGAGAATCCCAGAGATCTGAGCGTAAAGAAGGGGGGACGTAAAGAAGAAGAAAATAGATTGGAGTAGAAGAATTAAAGCGGACTAGAAGTGATTCAGGGTAGGTAGGAGAGGGCGAGACAAGCGAGAAGGGGAGGGAGGATCTGAAGATTAATGCTACTCCGCCACTGGAGCGGCGGAGGCGAGGGGTGTGAAAGGCGGAGTAACCTGGAGGAAGACATTGGTTGAGAAGAGCGTCTTCCCCCTCACGGAGCCACGATTGCTGTTGTTTTGGCTCTCCTAAGGCGTTTTAGGGCCTTGCAGCTGATCTGGGTGCTGTGCTGGTCCTCCTTGCATAATTCAGAACCTTGCAGACAATCTGGATGCTGTACTGGCTCTCTTGGCATGTTTAAAGTCATTACAGCTACCTGGGTGCTGTGTTTGTTCTCCTGGCATAATTTAGGGCCTTGCAGCCAATTTGGGTGCTACTGGTCTCTTTGCCATTTTACTCCTCTCAAAGTGCCTTGGTATGTTTCCACCAGCTGTGGTCCAGCTTTGCTCATTTCCACTATTTTGAGGTGTTCATTGTGCTCTTAGTACTGCTTTGCCCTTCTGATGGTGGTTTCTGGTACTCATCCTGCCACTGTGTGTACTTTTTGACCCTCTTCTGGTGTCCCTGGCGTAGGATTGTGACTCTCTTGGTGCCTGCCATAAAGTTTCAAACAGGTTTGACTGAAAATAGATGGAAGTCTGATTGCTTCATGGTAAAATAGCTTTCCCCTTAGACTTTAATGGGATGAATGGAATAAACACACAAATCCTTTGGTTCTCAAAGATTAACTGAATGGGTATATTCAGATGAAAAAACTGAGCTCCAAAATCTTTAGCATGTACATCCCTATTGTCAGTTCACTAGGGGGTCACCCAAGGAGGAGGGTTTGCCCAGGGCATCTAATATCCTTGCACTGGTCCTATTATAGTCTTTCCAACGCTCTCCCGGCTGTTCAAACACACTGGGAATGAAGAGCTACCCAAACTTGGGCTTTGTTAATGTAGGACTGTGGCACCTACGAAGCAGTAGCAGACATCTCTATTTTTATTTTACTTTGCTGTGATTTTATTTCATGTTTAACGCCATTCTTATCAAGTGCTACTGAGCTAGTTCTTTCTCTGTCCGGTTCTTTTGTTTCTCTGGTGTTTCCAGATCTTGAACATATCTTAATGTCTCTATACCCGGCTCTCCTCTTCTTCCCTCTTCCTTTTGGCCTTTATTGGAGCCTCCAATAATAGATTAGATTAACTCATTTATTTCTACAGCCCCTGCACATGGGCCAAACCAGTCTTCCTTCACTTTTGACCAGATTGTTGTCAGAGGCTGAGCAATGCTAAGTCTGCATCCCATGTCATACTGCAAAAGGAACTCCAGATACTAAATACTCTCCCAGCAGAGCATTAGCAGAAATCATGACTGCTGTTCTAAGCTTTCTGCAAGCATTTCTAAGCAGGAATAATGCTTAAGTGCTATTTTTGGTGCTCTGCTCACCTCTGTGGTTCCTTACGAATGGGACTGGTCATATCCAAGGGAGCATGGGGTATCAACCAGTCAGAATGAGGGATTCCCCTCTACTGGTCCATATCAGACCTGCACAACATGCCAGGGGTCCAAGGAATCCTAACAGGAGTAGGAATTTCTTTCATCAACATATGCCTCTGTATCGTTCCATGGTGCGACTGCACCTTGAATATTGTGTGCAATTCTGGTCGCCGTATCTTAAAAAGGATATAGCGTTATTAGAAAAGGTACAGAGAAGAGCCACCAAAATGGTAAAGGGGATGGAAGGATGCCCCTATGAAGAGAGGCTAAACCTGGAAAAGAGACGGCTAAGGGGAAATATGATAGAGGTCTATAAATTAATGAATGGAGTGGGACGGGTAAATGTAGATCGATTGTTTTCATCATCAGAATATAGAAAGACTAGGGGACATGCAATGAAGCTACAGGCTAACCTATTTAAGACTAATAAGAGAAAATATTTTTTCACTCAACATGTAATCAAACTCTGGAATTTGTTACCGGAGGATGTAGTAAAAGCAGTTAGTGTAGCTGGGTTTAAAAAAGGTTTGGACAAGTTCCTGGAGGAAAGGTCCATAAACCATTATTAAAAGGGACATGGGATATCACTGCTTGACCCAATACAAGCATTGTGGACCCTGTCTTTTGGGGAAACTGCTAGGTAGTTATGACCTAGATTGGCCACTGTTGGAAACAGGATACTGGACTTGATGGACCTTGGTCAGTATGGCATATCTTATGTTCTTATATATGTGCATGCTGCAACATAGAGGCCAATTCCTGTAGGGGCACATCTGGGCTGTCCAGACAGCCCCAGCCAAGATGGGCCTGTTTGGACCCAGTTCTGGTTCAAGGGAACAAAATGTTCCCGTCACAGCCAGAATTGGGCTCGTGGATGGCCTGGCATGCCCCTGCCTGCCTGCAGGGACATCTTCCCCACAGGCTCCCTTGGCCGCTGCGGCTTTGCCACCTCCTCTTCCCCACTGCCCGACCCATGGCTGGCCAGCTGGGGCCTGGATCAGGCAGCAGGGATGCCCCACACCCAGACCCGGCCCTGGGAGGGGGGCGGGGATCCCGGGCCTGATCGCCGGGTTGGTGCTACTTATACCACCTTCAAGGTGGTATAAGCAGCATGTCCCCATGGGCCCGGCAGCACATACAGAGCTGTGACCTGAATCGGCCCTGTATGTGCTGCCGGGTTGGCCTGCCTCTGCCCCATCCCCTGCCGGCTCTCCCCATCCTGATGCACAGGGGCCCCAATGGCTTGCAACCCGCGTTCATGAATGACCTCCATAGTTTTTATTAATTCTATATGTACAGTAACTTCCTATTAATACTTTATTTATATTTTGTCCAATAATGCAAGAATTTGTTGGAATCGTGCTTGCATATCGTTTCCAAACCTGATAAGCAAGCAGAAGCACCATGAATTTCCAATTGCAAATATATTCCTGGAAGTCTATCCCATTAGCACTCAAGAAGAAGCAGGAAGGACATAATTACTGTGTCTTGGTTAGAAAACTGCGAGAGAACAATTGGGAAAAAATAAGTTTCCAAGAGTATTTTTAAAAATAAGAGGAAAATCTGCAGTAGAATGACCAATACCTTTGTTGTTGTTGTTAAGTGCCATTGAGTCGGAGTCGACTCATGGCGACCCTCTGGATAGCTATCCTAAATTGTGTTCGGTCTTCAGTCAGGCGGCTCATTGTTGACAGACTGGTACCTGTAGCTGCTGTTATTGTATCGATCCATTTCATTGCTGGCCTTCCTCTTTTGCGTTGACCTTCTATCTTGCCAAGCATAATGTCTTTCTCTAATGATTTCTCTTTTCGCATGATGTGTCCAAAGTATGAAAGTCGAAGTCTTGTCATCTGAGCTTCTAAAGAAAGCTTAGGTTTGATCTCCTCTAGTACCGACTGGTTTGTTCTTCGGGCAGTCCATGGTATACACAGTATTCGCCGCCAACACCATAATTCAAAGGCATCAATTTTCTTCCTATCTGTCTTTTTCACTGTCCAGCTTTCACATCCATATGATGTTATTGAAAATACCATGGCTTGAACAAGTCGAATCTTTGTATGGAGAGAGACATCTCTGCTCTTGAGAATCTTATCTAGGTCTTTCATAGCCATTCTGCCAAGAGCAATGCGTCGTCTGATTTCTTGACTGCTTGTTGCTTCTTTATTGAAAGTTGATCCAAGTAGGTTAAAGTTGTTCACAATTTCAATTTCTTCTCCTTCAACGATGAACCTGTTGATTATGCCAGTTGTCATGATCTTTGTCTTCTTTACATTAAGGTGCAGGCCCATTTTGAGACTATGTTCTTTGATTGTGAGAAGCAAATGTTTCAGATCATCTTCACTTTCAGCCAGTAATGTGGTATCATCAGCATAGCGAAGGTTGTTGATGAGTCTTCCACCAATCTTCACACCTCTGTTGTCTTCATACAATCCTGCTTCTCTGATGATTTGTTCTGCATATAAATTAAACAGGTAGGGGGAAAGTATGCAGCCTTGTCTTACACCTTTGCTTATTTTAAACCATTCTGTTTCTCCTTGTTCCGTTCGAACTGTTGCTTCTTGATCAATGTACAGATTGCACAAGAGAACGATCAGGTGTTCTGGTATACCCATGCTTCTTAATGTGGTCCAGAGTTTCTCATGGTTTACACAGTCAAAAGCCTTGCTATAGTCGATAAAGCACAAATAGATATCCTTTTGGTATTCTTTAGTCTTTTCAAGGATCCATCTCACATCTGCAATGATGTCTCTCGTTCCTCGCCCTTTCCTGAACCCTGCTTGCACTTCAGGTAGTTCTTGTTCCAGGTATGGTTGTAGCCTCTTTTGAATAATCTTCAGTAGAATCTTGCTGGCATGTGGGATCAGAGCGATTGTGCGATAATTTCCACAGTCAGTTGGATCACCTTTCTTTAGTATTGGTATAAACACAGATCTTTTCCAGTCAGTTGGCCATGATGTTGTCTTCCATATTTCTTGGCAGAGCCTTGTGAGTACGGTAACAGCTGCATCAGATTGCTGCAATACTTCTATGAGAATGCTATCAATGCCTGGTGCTTTGTTCTTTGATAAGGCTTTCAATGCTGCTTCAACTTCTTCTTTCATCACCAATGGTTCCCGATCATAAGGTACAGGTTGAAACAGCTGTTGGTCCACTTGATCTTTATCATATAAAAACTCTGTATATTCCTTCCACCTTTTCTTGATCTTCTCAGCATCATTCAACATAGAACCTTGAGCATCTTGTAACATTCCAATTCGAGGCTGGAACTTTTTCTTTAACTCTCGTAGCTTTAGGAAAGCCGATCTTGTTCTTCCTCTAATAGTTTCTGCTTCTATTTCCTTGCAAGTGTCATTGTAGTAGTTTTCCTTGTCCTGTCTTGCTGCACGTTGGAAATCTCTGTTGAGTTCTGCGATTGTCTTTCTTTCTCCTCTGGCTTTAGCTTCTCTGCGTTTCTGGGCAATTTTCAGAGTTTCTTCAGTCATCCATTTTGGCCGTTTTTTCTTTTTCACCTTTTGTAGAGACTTCTCGCTTTCTTCCAACACAACCTTCTTGATGTCATTCCATAACTCTTCCGGAGCTCTGTCATTTGTATCTAAAGCAGCAAATCGATTTTGCAGGCAGTCTTTAAATTCCAGTGGTATATTCTCAAGGTCATATTTTGCTGCATTCATGAGTGGTTTGCTCTTTTTCAACTTTAGCTTGAGTTTGCATACTAGTAGTTGATGATCTGTACCACAGTCAGCTCCAGGTTTTGTCTTTGTTGACGTTACAGAGCTTTTCCATCGTTGACTTCCACAGATGTAGTCAATTTGATTTTTATACAATCCATTGGGTGAAGTCCATGTGTACAGTCGCCGCTTGTGTTGCTGGAAGAAGGTGTTTGAGATGAATAGATCATTGGCCTTGCAGAATTCTATCAGTCTTTCTCCAGCTTCATTTCTGTTGCCAAGTCCATATTTTCCAACTACTTTGCCTTCTTCTTTGTTGCCAACTTTTGCGTTCCAGTCACCCATGACTATCAGGATATCCTGTTTGCATGTTCTGTCAATTTCAGCTTGTACTTGTTCATAGAACTCTTCAATTTCATTCTCTTCTGCAGCTGTTGTTGGGGCATATACTTGAATTATAGTTGTGTTGATAGGCAATCCTCGTAGACGAATAGAGATTAAGCGTTCGCTGACTGCATTGTATTTCATTACCGTTCTTGCAAGAAACACAAAGGCCAGTTTTCAAAGAGCTCACCATTCAATGGGCTGTCTGGTGACTGCAGCACTGCCTGCATTATCCGGATATTCTGTGGAAATATCAGGATATTGACTGCTGCGGAATATCTAGACTGAGCACTGCTATCTGGATAAGTGTTGACTGAAAATCATCGCTATCCAAATTAGTCAGTTCGGACTGACCCCAGCACTAACCAGATAATACAGGAGTGTTCTGTGGAGATATTAAGAATATAAGAAATGCCATACTAGATCAGACTAAGGTCCATCAAGCCCAGTATCCTGTTTCCAACAGTGGTCAATCCAGGTCACAAGTACCTGGCAGTTTCTCAAAAAGACACACAGGTTCCACAATGCTTGTTCCGGGGCCAGGCAGTAGATTTCCCGGGTCCTCTTTAAAAATGGTTTATGGACCTTTCCTCCAGGAACTTGTCCAAACCATTTTTAAACACAGTTACACTAACAGCTTTTCTACATCCTCTGGTAACGAATTCCAGAGTTTGATTATGTATTGAGAGAAAATGGGTTACATTGTAGCTTCATTATGTGCCTTCTAGTCTTTCTTCTTTTTGATGATGTAAGCAACCGATCTACGTTTACCCGTTCCACTCCATTCATTAATTTATAGACCTCTAACATATCCCCCCTCAGTCATCTCTTTTCCAGTTTGAAGAGCCCTAACCTTTTAAGCCTTTCCTCATAGGGGTTATCTTTCCATCACCTTTACCATTTTGGTGTCTCTTTGTACATGTTCTAATTCTGCTAAGATACGTTGACTAGAATTGCACACAATATTCAAGAGTTGAATACCCTTGTGTGCATACCATTCTTGAGTGCTCTCAATAAAGTGTTCTTTGCAATACTCACCTTGGACTTGTTTGTTTCTACATCAGCGAGTAGTTTGTGCTTTTTTCTGGTTGGACTGTCACAGCATTCAAGGTGTAGTTGCACTATGGAACAATACAGAGGCATTATAATATGCTTTGCTTTATTCTCCATTCCTTTCCTTATGATTTCTAGCATTCTATTTGCTTTCTTGGCTGCCATTGTACACTGGGCGGAGGTTTTCAACGTATTAACCACGATGTTGCCTAAATCTTTTTCCTGGGTAGAGATTTCTAAGGTGGTACCTTGCATTGTGTAACCAAAGTTTGGGTTGTCCTTTCCTAGGTGCATAACTTTGCACTTGTCCACATTAAAATTCATCTGCCATTTGCACACCCAGTCTTCCAATTTATCAAGGTCTTCTTGCAATTTTTTCACAATCCTCATGTGTTTTAACAACTTTGAATAATTTTGTATCATCTACAAATCCGCATTGTCCAGATGGTACCACTGAATATCATGGTCAGCAGCAGCCTTATCCACACAGCCTCCCATTGGCCATCCAGCTAAGGCTTATGAGTATCAGGCCCACAGATTTTCAAGTTATGCTTTTTGAAAACAAGGAAATAAGTTAACAGAATAACAGAAACTATTAGCAGAAAAGGACCATTTTGGCCCACATGCCTTTGTCCCTCCCTGCTGTTTTGTCTCAGATCTCATTTGTTTGCTTGTCACCACTTTTTTTTATTTTTGTTTGTTTGGATTTAGTTCACACTTTTTTAAGTAGGTGCTCAGAGCGAGTTACATTTAAGTGCAGTGAGTATTTGCCTGTCCCCAGAGAGCTTACAATCTATTGTACCTAACATAATGGAGAGTGAGGAGCTACCCTAAGTCACCAAGTGCACCCATGGGAGAAGTAAGTCCACTGCTCTAGGCTACTCTTCCAATGTAGTGGAGACAAGACAGTGTCTGAACTCAAGAAAGCACTGGATAAATATAGAGGATCTTTGGGATGGGAAGGGATTATAGAGTTTAGTATGTTATTGCGGATGGGCAGCCTGGATTGACCGTTTGGTGGCCTTTGTCATCATTTTCTGTTTGTCTTTGTAACTGAACTTTGAAAACGGGAAAAACATTTTGATATTTAATAACTGGATTCTTTTGCAGGCTGCAATACTATTATAAGTCTAATTTGTTCAATTTCATTTCATTTCATTTGTTTCATTTGATATACTGCCTTTAACAACATACATTGTTATCAAAGTGGTTTACAATAATGTCACATTCAAATTCCGCATAAGAACAAAAAACCCTCACCCCCCCCCAAATGCACACACAACCATGCTTTTAAAAGTTTCACGAATCAAAGATCATTCATCTCCTCACGCAATCCCAGAGGCAAATCATTCCATATTTTAGTTCCAGCATAACTTTCTTCTGGTCATAAACCACACCGCATTCACTGATGGCAACTGCAAAGCTTCATTTGGGACAACCGCAACAATCTAGCTGGAGTATCAAGCTCAATCACTCTAGCAAGGCCCCTACGGACCTTGCTATTATGGACCAGACACAACACTTCAAATTGCACACATGAAGGTGGCGAAAGAGGTGTCATATGATCGTACTTCATCCGACTCAAAAATAACTTAATAGCCACATTCTGTGGTGTCATTAGCCTTTGCAAAGGTTACAGAGAAACTTGGGAATCAAACTTGAGAATACATCGACAGAATTAACTGTCTCCATCCAAAAAAGAACAAACGAAACTGGCATAAACAAGATTTAATAACAGTAGATTTAATTACCATAGGAATATGCAAAGACATGAACAATGTTGCATCAGATTTTATATTCATACTCATCAGCTACTACTACTATTACTAGTCATCATTTGTATAGTACTACGAGGTGTACACAGCACTGTACATATAGATGTAAGACACAGTCCCTTCTCATCAGAGTGATTTCACATCTTTGCTGATGAATTTAAGCTTTTTCTTTCCTTTGGACCAGACCGTCAGGGAGCTTTGGGATGAGTCAGCTTCAGACACGATATGGACACAAGGCTAAGACTAACCCAAGTAAATCTGGTGGTCCTGTCATCATGCTTCAAGATATTTATTTATTTGTTTAAAAAATATTTATAATCCACCTACCAAATAAATGTGCAAGGTGGAGTCCCGTGGAACATATATAATAAGGTGTTGCTGTTGATGTGAACAATGAGTTCTATAGCCTTGGATCTGTTTTTGATCCTAGTTTTTCTTGGGATGTACTGCTTACATCAACTGTTTTGGAATTGTATGCAAGCAGAATGTATATGTGATTAATGTTCCTATGTTCTTTATCTAGGGCTGCCAGTACAGGTGATTAAACTATTTCAACTGATCCAGAGACCAGAAGCTGGACTTTAAATAAGAAAGTATTCCTGTAAATCTATTTCTTTAATCCTGACTAGACTCCACTGGTTAGCGGTGAAGGCAAGAATTGAGCTCAAGGTTCTGATTATAATATTCAAACTTATTCAGGAATTTAGACCATCATATTTAAGTTCTAGAATTCAGAATTACATATCTGCTTAAACTTTACATTCATGGGCAGAGACACTGTTGCAGATGCCCCCGCCAAGGCATGTATGGTTAGCCAGAACTGGAAATCAGTCTTTCTCCTGGGGAGCATCCTGAATGGCTTATAGTCCTTTCTTTCAAATAAGCAGCCTCATCACTTTTAACAATTAGGTGATCTTTTGTCCTTCAGATGTCCACTGAAAACATGAAGGCCACTTTTTAAAGGGAGCTGGATGGTTAATGGAGTATTGTGTGCAATTCTGCCCTTAAACATGCAATCATACGACCAATCCTAAACAACAACACAATGGATAGAAACAACCCCAACTCATACAGGCCTATCTCCAGCCTACCACTCCTCACTAAGCTAATTGAAAAAGCTATCCTTATTCAACTCCAAGACCATATTGACACATATGCCCCCCTAGACGAGCAACAGTATGGCTTTAGGCTGCACAATGGCATAGAGACCCTCCTAACTGTACTCTTTGACGGCATACTTTGCAGTATTGATAACACCGAAACTGTGTTCCTCCTCATATTCCTTGACATCTCCACAGCATTTGATAAAGTAAACTACCACATTATGCTATCCAGACTACCACACATTGGCATCAATAACACTGTACTACAATGGTTCAACTCTTACCTGTCAGAAAGAACACAGCAAGTCAAAATAGGAAACACAACATCCAAAACATACAACCAGGAACAAGGTCTCCGCAGGGCTCTTCCCTCTCCGCTCTTTTATTTAATATTTACCTCCAATCCATCTGCACCATACTTAAAAAATGTAAGCTACTATATCACATATATGCGGATGATATAATGATATAGCTCCCATTCAAAATTAACAAATCCTCAATCCAACAGATCAATAACTGTTTCGCTGAATTACTCAACTGGCTTTCAGACTACAATCTGAAGATTAATTTCAATAAAACGTAGGCCCTCTATGTTACATGAAATCTAAACTTCACACCCCCACCTAACATCACAATTCAAGACACCACTATAACTGTCAAAGGCGAGATAAAATACCTTGGGGTACTACTAGATCGCACACTTAACATGTCCTCATACATAAAATACTTGACACGAAAAATCTACTATAAACTGAAACTGCTAAAACAACTCCACTCCCTACTCCACCCCAGTGACTTTAAATCCGTGCTCAAGGCAATTGTAACCCCACACTTTGACTATGCAAACTCTCTACTTCAAGGACTGCCTAAGCAAACAATTTGCCCACTTCAAATTGCTCAACACATTGCTACCAGAATAACAACAAACTCTAACCCATTAGACCACATCACACCTATACTATATAACTTACACTGGCTTCCAATACACTCCCGCACTCAATACAAAATAATTGTAACCTCCTTCAAACTAATCAATGACATATCTCCATCCTGATTCCCATCAGCCCCGGCGGGCTTAACAGAGCTGTGAGAAAGGGAAACTCTCCCTTCGCGGCTCTGAAAAGCCTGCGCTGAGGGAGCTGATGCTGCAGGGAGGGCTCTGCCGGGTGGGGGGGCAGCAGGACACTTGATTCTGCCGCTGCCATGGCGGCAGCGGCAGCAGCAGCAGCAGTAGCAGCAGCCAGTTGTTGTTGTTTCTTTTCTTAATTTACCTGGGCTGATGGGGGTGAGGGGGGTTAAGACTGGTAATGGGCAATGGGGTGATGGGGGGGGGGGTTTAGGACTGGTAATGGGCTATGGGGGGGAGGCTAAGACTGAAAATGGGCTGATCGGGGGGTTAGGACTGGAAGTGGGCTTTAGGGTGGGCTATGCCTGAAACTGGGGGGGGGTTAGGATGGGGGTTAGAACTGGAAGTGGGCTGATGAGGGGGAGTTAGGACTGGTAATGAGCTGTGGGGGGCTAGGACTGGAAATGGGCTGATGGGGGGTTAGGACTGGAGGTGGGCTGAGGGGGGTTAGGACTGGTAATGGGCTATGGGGGGCTAAGACTGGAAATGGGCTGATGGGGGGTTAGGACTGAAAGTGGGCTGATGGGGGTTAGGATTGGTAATGGGCTATGGGGGGCTAAGACTGAAAATGGGGTGATGGGGGTTAGGACTGGAAGTTGGCTGATGGGGGGCTTAGGACTGGCAATGGGTATGGGGGGGCTAGGACTGGTAATGGGCTGGGGGTTGCTAGGACTGGAAATGGGCTGAGTTTGAGGGGGGTCTTGAACTGCAAATAGCTGATGGGGCGGGGGCTTGGAATGGAAATGGACTGTGAGGGGAGGGAGCTAGGACTGGAAATGGGCTGAGTGGGGGGGGGGGGGCTAGGACAGGAAATGGGCTGATGGAGGGGCTAGGATAGGACTGGAAATGGGCTGTTGGGGAGTGCTAAGATTGGAAATGGGCTGTGGTGGGGGCTTGGATTGAAATGGACTCATGGAGGGGCTAGAACTGGAAGTAGGCTCATGGGGGGCTTGGATTGGAAATGGGCTGAGTGGAGGGGAGCTAGGATTTGACATGGGCTGATGGTGGGGCTAGGAAAGGACTTGAAATGGGCTGATGGGGGCTGGGATTGGAAATGAGCTGATGGGACTCGGATAAGACAGGAAATGGATGGGGGAGCTAGGACTGGAAATGGGCTGATGGTGGGGCTAGGATAGGATTGGAAATGGGCTGATGGGGGGCTAGGACTGGAAATGGGCTGATGTGGGGACTAGAAGGGAGTAGATGCTGGGTGGGGCTGGAACTAGAAGGGAGCTGATGTTGGGGAAGGTTTAGAATGGGATGGAGCTGGGAGAGTAAAATGGAGAGGGGAAAAGCATTTTGTGTGGAAGGGAAGACAAATCTACAATTGGCCGGGTATTGGGAGAGTAAGTGGGGATTGAGGATGGAGGGATAAAATTTGAGTGGATGAAATAGGAATGAGGAAAGAGCAAAAGGAGAAAGATTAGTATGTTAAAGCAGATGTAGAGAGAGAATGGAAAAAAATTAGAAGGGAGAAGAAAGGACAAATGGACAGCTGACGATGGAGAGTTAGCTCTTTATTTTTATTTTTTTTTACTGGAATATTTCAGCTCTGGGAAATGTGCATCATTAACATCTGCGCTTTGTTTAGTACAAGAGGAAATTAATTTATAGTTTTATTTCTACAGTGTTGTACATGCCAAGTTTGGCTTTTGGAGTTCCCAGTTTAATTATTGTCTTCCTGTTTCTAAATTGTGATTCCTTGTTTGGTGATGGTCTATGTTCTGCATGTGTAACTGAGCTGAGGTATTCTGTTTATGTAATTCCCATTTGACATTGCCACTTGTTCTCTTTCCCCAGTAGGTCATGTATTGTTATTCTCTGAAACGTATTTGGCTTAATATTTGCAGTGTTGCCTTTTGATTGGTAGAGTATGGTGCTTTGTGAGTCCTGGTAGTGCTGTTAGGATACGGCGGGTTTGCTATGGGTTCTAAATGGGCAGTGTTTGTAGTAGTTCCTAATGTGCCTGGCGGTTGGCACTGGATTATAGTAATGCAGAAACCTTTTAGTCTTTCTGTATCCATACACTCATTAAGAGGCATGTTTACTGAAAGTTAGTGTATGGTAACATTATGCAAATAGTTATGCAAATGAGGTCCCTTATGCAAATGAGGCCCCAAACCGAGTCTCCGCATATGGCCCCGCACTCCCCTTGGGCTGCTCCTGCTCCTATGCAGTTCACAGTCGTTTATTGTAAACCGCATTTGATCTTCAGGAACTTGTGGTATAGAAATATAAATAAAATAATAAATAAAATTCTGGAAAACACATCTTCAAAAGGATATAAGCAGGATGGAGTCAGTGCAGAGAGTGGTTACTAAAATGGTCATTGGTCTTCATTATAAACCATATGGGGACAGACTTAATATGCATATGTTAGAGGAAAGACAGGATAGGGAAGATATGATTTATTTATTTATTTATTTTTTAGGTGCCTTCAAGTTCTTGCTGACTCCTGGCAACCCAGCAGCCCCTGGGTTTTCTTGGCAAGGTATGACCGGAAGTAGATTGCCGGGCCTTTTCTTCCGAAGCAATGAAGGGTAAAGTGACTTGCCCCAGGCCACAAGGATGCCAGTGGGACAAACACAGAGGATCTCTAAAGGAAACAAAAGGGACTATAGTAGTTGATATGGAAGGGCAGATTAGATAGACCATATGGTCTTTTTCTGCTGTCATGTTAATATGTTTCCCTTTGTCAGAGAATTTCACAAATTATATGGATAGTATCAGGCTATTCTACGACTACTACTTATCATTTGTATAGCACTACAAGGCGTACACAGCGCTCTACAGAGACATATAAGAGGCAGTCCCTGCTTGTAAGTGCTTACAAGCTAGTCAAGCCAGACGTTCAAATAGCTAGGGGAGAAGCTGTTTCAGGCAGCCGAAGGTCATTGGAGTGGCAGGCTGTGGGTAGGATGGCCCTGATGCCCTCAGGAGCTTTAAAATCCAGTAGGGAGTGCTCTGAGCTAGGAGAAGCTGTTTCAGGCAGCTGCAGGTCATCGGAGTGGCAGGCTGTAAGCAGGACGGCCCTGATGCCCTTGGGGGCCTTGTTGTTCTGTATTTAATTTTGTCTGGCTTGTTCCGCACGGGTGAGTGCGTGCGGGTGATACGCATCTAAGGGTCGTGATACAAGGGGCTTTTTAGGCCCTTTGGGAGCACCGTGGGAGCACCTTGGAGGTAGTGTATGTGGACCTCTATTCATGGGGAAACGGAAGAAGAAAGTGCCATCATTGACATCTAAGGATAGACATGTCCTGCTTGTTTCTGGGGTTGTCCCACATTCAGCTGTGGTTTCCCCTTCAGAGATTTCTGAAGGGGCTTCCTTAAGCTCCGTTGGCTGTATTCTGCCCCCCCCCCTCCTCCTTTGGGATCTACTCCTGCTGACTCTACCCGAGGTTCTCCGTTGGAACAGAATGTGCTAGTGGTTTTGGTGAGATCTCTTAAACCAATGTTATGGATACCCCCACCGGCAGAGGCCACAGAGATCTCGGACTCTCAGGTCTCCCTGGCTGATATCTGGAGGGTGGTGACACGGACTGAGTATACTTTAGTTTCTATGGTGACCCAACTCTGCTCTTTCACGCAAGATGTGGTGGCAGGGTTGGTTCAGGTAGAGAAGCGGGTGGATTTGCTTTGTACTCAATTTCCTAAATGTGATTCTCTGTGTCAGTCCTTGCAGATAGGTCAGACAGCTGTAATGAAGGATAATTTGCTGCTTAATCATAAATTGGAGATGTATGAAAATGTAGTTAAATGAAAGAATATTAGGTTTTTGAATTATCCAATGTGTCATTTGTTATCTTCTGAAATTTTATTATGGAAATATTTTTGTGAGATATTAAAATTGCCTAATGCTGATATTATTTCTATTTCTAAGATGTATTACCTTTCTTGTCGGGGAACTTCTAATGGGTGGTCTGCTGCTGGTAGTCAACAGAAGCTATCTCCAGGGCTTGATTTAACCAAGTTCCTGGAGGACACCCAGGATAATATCCCTACTAGAGCTACATTACTTGTGACTTTTGTTTCAGATCATGATAAAGTCTCTGTGTTTAAAGAGTACTTTAAGAATACAAATATTTCCTTTTGTGGTGCTCCTCTACAGCTGTTTCCAGACGTATCGAGAGCTATGCAGTGTCAAAAGAAAGCCTTTTTGGCTCTAAGACCTCGTGTGTTGGCTCTTGGCGCTTCTTTTTTTGTGCGATATCATTGTAAATGTTTGGTATCCTTGCAGGGGGTTAGATATGTGTTTTTGATCCATCTCAGAAATTTTTTGTCCAGTAAGGAAGACATGGTTTGATGAGGTTTGTGGGTGGATGGATGTATAGGTTTGTTTTTTGGCTGCAACAATGTGGAGCTTAGTCTCCTTGTGATTTCTTTATGTTTTGTGCATTTTGGGGTTGCGTCTCCTCATTGTGTGGACTATAATTATTTGTTTTTTTCTTATAATGTGTTAGGTTTGTGCAGTTTGCTTTGTCACTTTATTTGCTTGTAGCTTAATGCATTGTGGAAAATGAATAAAATATATTGAAGGATAAGATGGTATACAAAACTGGCTAAATAAAATAAATAAATAAATAGCTGAATTGCCCAATATTATCAGTATAATTGTGTGGAGCCTTAAAAATTATACCACTGGTAATATTCAGCCACCGTCTGGATAAGTTATCTGTTTACTTTAGGTTTACTGAATCTAAATGCTTATTGCCAGCACAGTTGACCATCGATCTATATATTTAGTGTTACTGCCTAAATGGATAGCATCACTGTGTATACGAATTAAATTACTGTACATGCCTACATATATCTTAACCTGGTGACTATGATGGCTGAATATTTGGCCTGTGGATGATTAACTAGCGGTGATTATGGTTTTCCTTGTGGTTGATATGCTGTTATAGATAGTGGGGTATCAGCTTGTAAGAGTCCGGAAATAGATGCTATGGGGGTGAAGAGGGGGCCAAAGAAGTAGTGCATCTTTAGGCTAGTACAGGGAGCTTGATTAGTCCCTTACTAGAGAATGGCTATGAGCCTGGGATGGGGAAAAGTAAGGAAGGAGGGATTCCCAGGGTTGGGTTGACTTGGATGTTTGTGTATGTCATTTATTTGTCCTATTACATTATAGTTATTTCTACTGTATTTTAAATTATTCTGCACCCTATTCTAAGTGCCTTTGGCAAAAGGATAGGTAAAATAAAAAAAATGCATGAAATGAAATTGGATTAGTGTCAAAATTATCTAAAAATGTTGTATATCAGGTTCTGAAAGCACACAAGATCTCTTCTCTCAAGTCTCAAGTACACATTATCCATAGATCATTCACAGCCCCTCAGGAATCTCACTTTTTCCAGGAATGAGACGGCTACCAGAATTCTGCATTACATCCTATATAAATGGAGATTTTGTTTTACTTTTCCTTCCTATAGGTTGTGTATTAATATAGTATTAAGTTGGGCTTTGACTGTATGACAAGTGTTCCATAAACACTGTGAAGGCAAAATGGTTTCAGCCTGCATCAGCAATCTCCTGGTCAATGATCATCAGAGGCGGTTCTTCCATTAGGCCGTCTGAGGCGATCGCCTGCAAGCGATCAGGCTGTTTTGTGCGGCGGTGGCGGAGGCCGCACTCCGGTTGTTTTAATTTTAGATTTTTGCTGCAAGCATTTCCTGATGAAAAAAAACCGTGGTGGGAAGGCAGAGGCAGGGCAGAGGTGGCAAAATCTAAAACTAAAACAGCCGGAGTGCTGCCGCCACTGCCGGATGAGAGGTGCAGGTGGAGGGAATGGGGACAGGAGGAGGACAAGAAGAAGAGACAATGGTGAGTGTCAGGGGGGGACAAAGGGAGAGACAGGGGACATGCTGGACAAAGGGAGAGGCGGGATATGATGTTGGACAAAGGAGGAGACAGTAGATATGCTGGACAAAGGGGGAGACCGGGGGACAAGTGCTGGACAAAGGGGGAGACAGGGGGATAAGTAGTAGACAAAGGGGAGAGACAGGGGAGCAAATGCTGGACAAAGGGGAGAGACAGTGTGGGTTAGGATTATAATGGGCTGATGGGGGGCTAACACTGGTAATGGGCAGATCGGGGGGGGGGTAGGACTGGTAATGGACTGATGGGGAACTAGCATTGGAAATGAGCTGATCGGGTGGGCTAGGACTGGAAATGGGCTGATTAGTGGAGGCTAGGACTGGTAATGAGTTGATGGGGGGTGTAGGACTGGTAATGGGCTGATTAGGGGAGGCTAGCACTGGTAATGGGGCTGAGGGGAGACTAGCACTGGAAATGAGCTGATTAGGGGAGGTCAGGACTGGTAATGGGCTGATGGGGAGGGGTATATCTGGTAATGGACTGAGGGGGGCTAGCATTGGAAATGAGCTGATTGGTGGGGGGGGGGGGGGGAGGCTAGGACTGGAAATGGGCTGATTAGTAGAGGCTAGGACTGGAAATGGGCTTATGGGGGGTAGGACTGATATTGGGATGATTAGGGGAGGCTAGCACTGGTAATAGGGTTGAGGGGGGACTAGCACTGGAAGTGAGCTGATTGGGGGGCTTTGACTGGAAATGGGCTGATGGGGGGTAGGACTGATATTGGGATGATTAGGGGAGGCTAGCACTGGTAATGGGGTTGAGGGGGGACTAGCACTGGAAGTGAGCTGAATGGGGGGCTTTGACTGGAAATGGGCTGATGGGGGGTAGGACTGATATTGGGATGATTAGGGGAGGCTAGCACTGGTAATGGGGTTGAGGGGGGACTAGCACTGGAAGTGAGCTGATTGGGGGGCTTCGACTGGGAATGGGCTGATGGTGGGGAGGGGAGGATAGAGTTGCTGGCCCTTCTGTCACACTAGAAGGCAAACCTTTAAAATTTATGACCTTCTAGAGGAATTTCTCCTGAATGATAGAAGGACTCTTAACACCCCATCTGACAGGTTCAAGATTATTAAGGTTAACCCCTCAACATGCAAGCTATGAAGGCTAGGGACTCGATGCTGGGATACAGTAGCATTCCCTGATCCTGAGTGATTAACAAACTACCTAATCAAATTGGATCTCTTATGGAGAGATCTAGAAGAAGAGGAAAACATGGTTGTTTGGGCCATATGGCATAATGAGGATCATGGTTCCTCGATCCGTCTGGGTTTCAGGAGAATTTTTCCCATTAAAGGCAAGGAATGATATGCACACAGAAGGCTCTTTCCCCAATCCAGGAGGAAAGCATCTGAGGCTAGCTTGCTGTGAATCCCTGTCCTGGAACAGAAATTATGTGCTTTTCTGTTTCGGGGAGTAGCAAACAGGCCTATCAAGGGGATACCCCATTTTCAAATGATTTCCTGAGCCACCTCCTTGTTCAGGGACCATTCAGGGAGTTGTAGCATATATATAGGTTTGCCTTCCAGGACAGTGTTCTCCCCTGCCAAATATGGAGCTCAGAGAGTCATCCCATGAGAGATGGCAAAGTTTGTGATAAGGAAGCTTATCATAGCTCAGGTAGGAGCTATAGAAAAGATGATGTGACTCTGAACAAGCAACCTGTCAGTTCTGGTAGAAGCAAGAAAACAGAGTTTTCACATAAAAGACTACCAGTCCCAGAATGCACCAGGTTTCCAGCAGCCATGAGGGAGGCTGAAGAGAGAAAATGTGTGTGCAATCAAGAGAGCTATGAGGTAATCCCTAAGCACTCATCTCAAAGGGCAGGGCCTGATTCAACACAGCTGCGCTGTGTTAGGGAGCAGCACACATTAGGACAGAATAAGAATAGAGCTTATTCTTCAGATAACAGTTACTACAAGCTCCAGCCCAGCTTCAGGGAGAACTTCAAGAACAGCTTCAGCAAAAGCCACAGAAAGAGCTTGAGGGAGAGCTTCAGCAACGGCTACAAGCACCAGTATCACCTGGAGAAACAGAAGCCAAGCCAAGCAGATAGAGAGAGAAGGAAACTCTCTGGAAGGAAGAGAAGAAAGGCCATTGGAAGGTCTGGGAGATTCCAAGGCAGTACTCATACTGGGAGGTATTCCAAAAGCCAGCAGAGTCCATTGGACTGGATTCAGCCAGAGGAATGGAGTGGCAGAGATAGGAATCACCAGTGGCTACCTGGAAGAGAGAAGACTGCATGTGGAAGGGACTTTCAGACCAAGGCCAGAAGGTATGTGAGAGAAGATCCAGTGTCCAGGGATCAAGATTGGAAGGCTGGACATCAGAATTGGATTACATATTGGCCAGGCTATACAGAGAGGAATAATGATAGCAGGAGAGGCTCAGGTATGAACACTGATCCAGACCCTATCTATAATAGAGAATGGCAGCAAGGGAATAAGCATTCTCATGATAGTGCCTTAATGAAAGACTCCTCTGTGCCAATGTATGATATTGACCCTATGATTGTTGATGCAGGGGGAAATACAGCAGATGAAACTATTTACATGGACTGTTCTTTATCTAAATGCTATTGCTAGTTTTCTATGAGCAAACACATCAGCCATCACAAAGAAACCTAACTTTGTTCTTTATTTCCACTGCAAACAGCTCTTAAAGCAGGATTTGGGTTCACACAGTAGCAGCCAGCCAGCTAAAGGCTTTCAGCTGGTCCATTGATAGTAATTAGGGCTGCACCTGATTGTGTGTGTGAGCAAGGGAGAATCACTGCTGAGATCGGCGTGGAAAATAAGCAGAAGTTAACCTAACCAGCAAAGTTTATTCTTTACTTTGTGCCTTTGTATTTGGTAATTACTTGCTAAGAAAACATTAGCTAATTGCCTGACAAGCTAAAGGTTGTTTTCTGGTTTACTTTGTGACTTTTTGTTATCCATTTTAAACACTGCAAGCAAGTAACCTCATTTATAGTGCTATCAAGCATACATGTGCTGGGTGAATTAAACCCCATCAATAAAAGAAGTATTTTATTGATCTTACCACTTGGTTTCACAACTCAAATTATTGTCATCAGCTGTGTTTGGGAGTGAATGAACTACAATACCCACAATACCTTGCAAGAATCATATGAATATATGCATCGTCAAGATTGTGTAAGTTCTCACCCTAGGCAGCCGTCTGACAAATGGCGTAGTCGGCAGGATTGCTTTTGCACCAAGAGGATTTACTTGTTGTGGATTACAAATAAAAGTCAAGTTTAAAGCTGTAAGAAGATTTCTTTCCCTCATCTGCACTTTGGAAGAAAAGTGGTTGTTCCAGGAAGCTGTCCCAGAGGAAAAGACCTGTGCAAAGCTGGATTCATCACTGAGACAAGGTAATATGTACCTGGGCATGTCTAGTGGTGGATGTGTGTAAGCACAGGGGGTAATTGAAAAAAAAAAAAAAGCTGAAAAAAAAAAAAAACCCACACCTGGTTGGAAGGTGCTGCTCTTTGGTTTTTTTTTTTTTTCTCTTTTCTTGCAGGGTCAAGATGGATCCGAGGGAGATGGCTCAGTGGATGGCAGCCCAATTTTGCAAGCAGCAGGAGCTATCACAGCAGGCCCAGGACACTGCTATGAAGGCCTTAATGGAACAGCAGAAACCAGTGCTTGATCTGGTGCAAGCTCTAGTTCAGCTGCAGAGCCAAAGTGGAACAGATGCAAGACCAGCAGTTAGTACTGGTACACCACATGTGAACACTGTGGGACTCAATCAAGGGATTGGGGCATTTAATTTTGGGAAATTAACTCCAGAAGATAATGTTGATGATTTTCTAGAGTCTTTTGAAAGAGTGGCACAGGCTTTAGCATGGCCAGAGACCCAGTGGGCAGTAAGGCTGGCAGCCTCATTAACTGGTGAGGCACTAGCAGCTTACAGAGCAATGCCAGCAGCCCAGGCTTTGATTTATAAGGATGTAAAGGCAGCTATTAGAGATCGCCTAGGGTTGTCTATTTCAGAGTATAGGCGAATGTTTAGAGCTGTTACATTGAAAGTGGGTGAGACACCCAGGGCTCTGAGTCAGAGAATCAGAAGTTTAGCTGTAAAATGGTTGGAGCCTGAGCAAAAGACAGTAGAAATGTTATTAGATATTATAATGCTGGAACAATTTATGCTTGGGGTACCTAAAGATTTGAATGTTTTTCTTATACAGCAAAATTGCCAAAATCTTGGAGAGGCAACCATGCTAGCAGAGAGATTCTTGGAAGCCACGCAGGCTTGCCATAGAATGGGTGGCCCTCTAAAGATGGATGCTGAGGCTAGATGTGCTGTATCAGAAAAAGGAATAATTAGGAATGTTTCTAAAAATGAATGTACTGTATCAAACCAGATGACACAGTGGAATAGAAGGAAATGTTTCAAGTGTGGAAAAGTGGGACACTTAGAGAAGAGATGCCAGACACACACTAGTTTAATGGGTCTGGATTTAAAACAGCCCAAGGAAGGATTTCTTTTGATGGTTGATGTGCAAGGAATTACCACAAATGCATTATTAGACTCTGGGGCAGACCAGAGTATGATGTCAAAAAGGCTTTGGAAGAGGATAGAGGCCCAAGAAAGATTTGTGCCTAGAACCCCTGAAAGCCAAGTTCACATCAGATGCATTCATGGTGCTGCAACATCATATCCCACCTATAGGTTTAAGGTTAAGTGCCTGGGGGAACAAGAGGAAGTCCTATTAGCAGTGGTGCCTAGGCTACCCTTTGATTTGGTCCTAGGAAAGGACTGGCCAAGATTTAAGCAGGAACTAGTGAAAGGGCTAGGAAAGAAGGAGGGAGAAGGTTTAATAATGGAAATAGCTCCCGGGCCTTTCTTTGGAAGTCCTCAGTCCCTAGCTAAAAAGATGGTTAAGCTTCCAGAAGGCCAAACTATGGGTAATAAGAGGGGCCTTGTATCCACCCGCTCGCAGGCTAAGTTAGAGAGCCAGCAGAAGGAGGAGGGGGAGCAGGCGGAGTTATTAGGAGATTTACCCTCTCATGATGATTTAATAACCCCATCATCTGGTAAAGTAAGAAAGTTGAAAGCACAAAAGAGGCGTGAGAGACTTTGCAGAGCACAGGGTAGGGCTGAGATGTTAGCTGGTCAAAGTTTACCCTGGGTGCCAGCTGAGTTGGTGGCAAAGTTTCCTAACTTTCCACAAGAGCAGCGAGCTGATCAAGCTCTCACCCGAGCTTTTAAGTATGCTCAGGAGGTCAGGGAGGAGTTGCCCAGATTCAGACTAGATAATGACATATTATATAGAGAGAGTCAGGACCCCAGAAATGGTGCCATACGTAAACAATTGGTGGTACCCACAACTTTCAAAGGGCTAGTACTTAGGCTAGCACATGATCATCCAGTGGGAGGTCATAAAGGTATGCAAGGAACGCTGGATCAAATACTTGTGCGTTTTTACTGGCCAGGTATCTTCAAAGAAACTGCCCAGTTTTGTGCTGCATGTCCAGCGTGTCAGCGAGTTACAGCGGCACACCCACCGGTGGTGCCATTGATCCCCATGCCAATCATCACAGACCCAATTGGTCGCATTGCCATGGATATTGTAGGCCCATTAGTTAAAACGCCCCGAGGTTCCCAATACATCCTAGTTATGGTAGATCAGGCAACAAGGTTTCCCTGGGCCATACCATTGAGGAATGTTTCTGCAAAAACAATAGCTTTAGAGCTAGTAAAATTGTTTTGTGAAGTGGGATTCCCAAGAGAGGTGTTGACTGACCGAGGGTCCAATTTTGTATCCAAATATTTGGCCCAGGTCTGGGATGCCTTTGGCATTCGTCACGTGAAAACCTCAGCCTACCATCCACAATCAAATGGTTTGGTGGAGAGATTCAACCAAACTCTCAAACAAATGTTGAGAAGGGGGTTAGCAGGAGAGGTAAAAGAATGGGATATGTTATTACCCTTTGCCTTATATGCCTGCAGGGAAAGAATTCAAGTGTCCCTAGGTGTAACTCCGTATGAGTTGATGTATGGTAGGGCTCCCCGGGGTTTGTTGGATATTTTGAGGGAACAATGGATTGATCCTGAACCAGGAAGTCAGGAGGTGCCACTGTTTCTACGTGACTTGAGAGCACGTTTGAAAAGGACGTCGCAGGTTGCTGAGAGGAACCTGCAAGACAGTCAAGTTCGCCAGAAAGGGTGGTATGATAGAAAGGCCAAAAGCCGCCAATTAAGCATTGGTGAAAAGGTTTTGGTTCAAGTAGCAGGAACTGCTCCAAAATTTGAGGTACAGTGGAAAGGGCCATGGGAGGTTGTTAAACAAGTAAGCCCAGTGTCTTATATGGTAGAAAATGCCAGAGGGCGTAGGCAGACCTACCATATTAATGTACTTAAGTCTTGGAGGGAGAGGCCTGTAGATAATGACCTTGAACCCAGTCAGGAAGTAAGTGAGCTTCAAGAAGATAACACTCTCGTAGGTATTACGGACTGTAGAGAAGCAGTTTCACCAGTAAAACCAGTCCGTAATAACTTAAGCAGGGGGGTATGTGATAAGGAAGCTTATCATAGCTCAGGTAGGAGCTATAGAAAAGATGATGTGACTCTGAACAAGCAACCTGTCAGTTCTGGTAGAAGCAAGAAAACAGAGTTTTCACATAAAAGACTACCAGTCCCAGAATGCACCAGGTTTCCAGCAGCCATGAGGGAGGCTGAAGAGAGAAAATGTGTGTGCAATCAAGAGAGCTATGAGGTAATCCCTAAGCACTCATCTCAAAGGGCAGGGCCTGATTCAACACAGCTGCGCTGTGTTAGGGAGCAGCACACATTAGGACAGAATAAGAATAGAGCTTATTCTTCAGATAACAGTTACTACAAGCTCCAGCCCAGCTTCAGGGAGAACTTCAAGAACAGCTTCAGCAAAAGCCACAGAAAGAGCTTGAGGGAGAGCTTCAGCAACGGCTACAAGCACCAGTATCACCTGGAGAAACAGAAGCCAAGCCAAGCAGATAGAGAGAGAAGGAAACTCTCTGGAAGGAAGAGAAGAAAGGCCATTGGAAGGTCTGGGAGATTCCAAGGCAGTACTCATACTGGGAGGTATTCCAAAAGCCAGCAGAGTCCATTGGACTGGATTCAGCCAGAGGAATGGAGTGGCAGAGATAGGAATCACCAGTGGCTACCTGGAAGAGAGAAGACTGCATGTGGAAGGGACTTTCAGACCAAGGCCAGAAGGTATGTGAGAGAAGATCCAGTGTCCAGGGATCAAGATTGGAAGGCTGGACATCAGAATTGGATTACATATTGGCCAGGCTATACAGAGAGGAATAATGATAGCAGGAGAGGCTCAGGTATGAACACTGATCCAGACCCTATCTATAATAGAGAATGGCAGCAAGGGAATAAGCATTCTCATGATAGTGCCTTAATGAAAGACTCCTCTGTGCCAATGTATGATATTGACCCTATGATTGTTGATGCAGGGGGAAATATAGCAGATGAAACTATTTACATGGACTGTTCTTTATCTAAATGCTATTGCTAGTTTTCTATGAGCAAACACATCAGCCATCACAAAGAAACCTAACTTTGTTCTTTATTTCCACTGCAAACAGCTCTTAAAGCAGGATTTGGGTTCACACAGTAGCAGCCAGCCAGCTAAAGGCTTTCAGCTGGTCCATTGATAGTAATTAGGGCTGCACCTGATTGTGTGTGTGAGCAAGGGAGAATCACTGCTGAGATCGGCGTGGAAAATAAGCAGAAGTTAACCTAACCAGCAAAGTTTATTCTTTACTTTGTGCCTTTGTATTTGGTAATTACTTGCTAAGAAAACATTAGCTAATTGCCTGACAAGCTAAAGGTTGTTTTCTGGTTTACTTTGTGACTTTTTGTTATCCATTTTAAACACTGCAAGCAAGTAACCTCATTTATAGTGCTATCAAGCATACATGTGCTGGGTGAATTAAACCCCATCAATAAAAGAAGTATTTTATTGATCTTACCACTTGGTTTCACAACTCAAATTATTGTCATCAGCTGTGTTTGGGAGTGAATGAACTACAATACCCACAATACCTTGCAAGAATCATATGAATATATGCATCGTCAAGATTGTGTAAGTTCTCACCCTAGGCAGCCGTCTGACAAGTTCCACATCCTGATGGTTTCCCAACACAGGAAACACAATCTTGTTCCTCCCTTGTTGATGTAATATATCACTACCTAGTTGTCAGTTTGAATCTTGATAATTTGATTGGCCAACTGATCTCTAAAAGCCCTTAGAGCATTCAATATTGCCCTCAATTCTAGGAAATGTATCTGGTGAAGACAGTCCTGGAAGGACCATAAACCTTGAGTGTGAAACCCATCTACATGGACTCCCCAGCCCAGTTTGGATGCATTTGTTGTCAGGAGTTTTTGGTATTGGGGAATTTGGAATGAAATTCTTAATGCTAGATTGCAATAATTCCTGGAGAGGAGCAGGGGCAATTATAATGTCTGAGAGTTTTAGAATAGCCTGTGTCCACTATGTGTTCAAGGTCCATTGAGCTTATCTCATTCTGAAACATGCCAAGGGCATTACATGAAGTGCTGAGGCCATGTGGCCTAACAGTCTCAACATGTTCCAAGCTGATGTCTGCTGACTCCGCTGAACATACTCTGCAATTGAGTTCAGGGTTCTGATTGTGTCTTGTGGAAGAAAACCCTTTGCCTGAGTCATGTCTAGCAGAGCTCCAATGAATTCCAATTGAGTGGTCAGGTTTAAATTAGACTTGGGATACTTTATGATAAACTCTAGCACCCAGTCGGTTGTGAGCAAGGATCCTTGAACGCCTCCTGAGTTGTGCTCTTGACCAGCCAATTGTCCAGATACAGAAATACATGCACTTCCAGTCTGCGCAGATATGCTGTGACTACTGTAAGGAATTTTGTGAAATTGTGAAGAGCTGACATGAGGCCAAAGAGCCTGTCCTCTGTACTGACAGGGGCATTTTCCTATAACCAATCTCACATACTTCCTATGACTTGGATGTATCTGAATATGGGTATAAGCATGGATGTAGGGTATGAGGCTGCCTAAGGAAATCATCCTGAAGTTTTCTCTTAAAAAAGGTTTATCCAGATCTAGGATGGGATGGAATCCCCCCATCTTCTTTGTGACCAGGAAGTACTGTACTTCCTGGTGCTGAGGACTTGAGCAAGACACTCTTGGAGGACAATTTGGAGGGACATCTAATAGGTGTAATCTGTATCCTATCCAGACTATTTTTAGAACCCAGTTGCCAGAGTTTTCAAGGGGCCAAAGGCTCACAGAGAATCTTAGCCTCCCTCCTAATGGAAGGTTGTGCAGCATAGATACAGGAATCTTAGCTATGTTCTCATGGAGACAGTCAAAACTCCACTACAGATTTTAGCTGTAGAGCAGGCTGGGCCTTTTGGGTCCTTTTATGACTTTATCTGGTTTGGGTGGAGTGGGAAGAAGAAGGATACCTATGCCTTTGAGATGGAACAGAATCCCCTATGATCCACCTACCATGATACCCATGATGGAGGATAGGTCTTCAGTGGACCTGGAGAGGATCTTAAGAGAGTCACTGCAGCCTCCTCCACCTTATTTTCAAAGAGATTCTCTCCATGGCATGGCACATCAGTAACTTTTCCTGAACATTGTAATGAAGGTCTCAGGCCCGCAATCATGACAGTATCTAGGCACCAATACCCATAGAGGAAGCCCTCAGTGCCATATCAAAAATATCATAAATCACTCAGACTATGTCTTTTCCACATTCCTTCCCTATGCCTACTAATAGTCAGAGTTTCTCAGCTGTCTCTGAAGGGAAAGAGTCTGCAAATTCCTGTATGCCACACATGGTGTTCCACAAATAAATGCCCATGTACAGCTGGTAGGATGCTATGTGGGATGTGTGTACGGTGTGTTTTTTTCTGAAAAACTATAGAATCTGAGCCTCTTTCCTTGAAGGTACTGAAGAGTGCATCTTGGAGCTCTTGACTCTTGAGAGTGTATTTGACCACCACAGAATAGTGTGGCAACTGCAACTTTTTGAATCTAAGAGCCTTCTGAGTTGGCCTTCTTGTTAATAGATTGAATAAAAAGGGGGTGGGGTTCCACATCTTCATCTGAACATCCTTCAGGATTCCATAAACTGGCACCATCACAGCTTCCTTAGGGGGATCAAGAAATTGGAGGAATATCTGTTGCTTCATCCCTGAGTTCCTCCCCCATCTCTAACATAAATGAAACAGACTCAGCCATTTCCCTGACAAAATCAATAAAAGATAACTCCTCTTGAGAAGATCTTCTTCTCTCATGAGGAGCTGATGGATCTGAAAGGATGCCTGGAGATCTCCCCTCCGAGAATACCTCAGAGCAGGACCATACCAAGCTAGAAATGCGCCCTGTGTGACTAATGAATCTGGTGCCATTCTCCACCCAGCCATGTTCAATAACTCACTCTTTTTGAGCCTCCTGGAAGCTCAATGATGATATGTGTGCCCCCTTCTGTGCTTGCATCCTGTGTGGCCACACCGCTTGCACAGCCCTTGGTATGACCCTACCTTAAAGTGATACTCAGACTCCCATGAGTGTTCCAATTCTAAGCCTAAAATATGCTCCATGGATGTCTGGCTTGCTGCCTTGCTCGTTTTCCTCCTCCCTGGGAGCAGACCTTGATGGAGAGTGTTGATGCACCAATGGCCTCATGTGTCTTGGTAAGATTTCCTTCCCTGATACACTGGAGATAGACACTAGATGGGTACTCACAAGAACTGAGGTCCTTTGAAGCCTTGGTGATGATAGCTTTCCCACCAGCAGGGCATGAATCTCTAGGATTGGTTGGATCTTTCAATGCACTGGTGTTGGTGCAGTAAAAAGAACCACTTCCCATCCTGCAAAGAAGCCCTCCATTCTTTTTTCAAATCTCTTCAGGAGACATTCCTCAAGGGCTGCCATAGACAAAGATGAAGGGCCTGCAGTAGGGTCAGCTACATGCCCTAAAATCAACTGAGGAGTACTGGCAGGGTGATCTTGGCTTCTTGGAATCTGGTATAACCCCTCTGGTGCTGAGAAAGATAAGCAGATCTCACATTGAGGCTGCTTCAAGGGTACCAGTTCCTCCAGTACCTCAATGATGCACAGCAGCCTTCATTGTGTGTTCGGTGACATGGACTCTCAATATTGATGAAGAAGACAAATCCTTTGTCTTCTCTTATGTATTTGCAAGATTTATATTCCACTTAGTAATATCTAAGCGGATTCCAATAAAACACTCATAACATTTAAAATAACATAAAACCATAAAATAACAAAGCACCAAAACAATGTCCAAACAATACATGCCTGTAATATGGGAGTACATTTTCTCAAGATATGCCCATCCCATGAGTAGGCCTGACTAAACAAAATTGCTTTCAGTTGCTTTCAAAACCTTTCAGTACCAGCTGGGAGGGAATTCCACAGCTTTGGTGCTGTGAGAGAGAACATATATTCACACAAACAATAGTGAATCGCTGAGATCTCAGAGCATGTGGTAGACAATGTATTCTTAGGACAGATGCAATCGCCATTGGCATTTCTTGATTAACAGCCTTGAACACCAACATCAGCACCTTATACATAGCTCACCATTTACTAGATAACCAATGGAGTCTTTGTAATACTGGCATAATGTGTTCTCATTGTGCCACACCTGTTATAATCCAAGCTGTAAACTATGGATGACATTATTAGGCAGACCTAAATAAAATCCATATGATATAGAGGTTAAGACCCTTTATTTCTGAAAATAATTTACATTTGGTCATCCAGGCATTGGTAGATTTTTGTACTCGGTGGGTGAATGTTTGTTGGAGCTCCCTGGTTGGTCTCAGGTTCATTTGCAGCGCCGGCAGGAGAGACTTTTTTTGGTGGTTATGCCAGCCTTGTGGAATACCTTGCCTCTGGCACTTAGGTTGGAGACAAACCTGTTGTTATTTCGGAAGGCGTTAAAAACCTTCCTTTTTCAGTGAGGGCGGGCAGTGGTTTCTTGTTTTTGGCAGGTGGCATCAGGATCAGGTTGTTACTTCTTTTCTTAAGGGGAGTAGGGATCCTGCTGGATGGGATCAGCGGGGTTGTATTTTATCTTATTGTAAACTGCTGTGAATGCTTCAGGAAATAGCAGTATATAAATGCTTTTAAATAAATAAATATGTTCAAAAGTATATGAAGGTGAGTTAGTTACTGGAACAGAAAATAGAATATAATTTGGGCTTCTGGCTCTAGGTGTTTATCATCTGGGATTTTAGGGTTTTATTTTGAAGCATTAGGTGCTTTCCCAGGGTTGGAAAAATAGGGGTTTATCGGTGGATTTGCGGCATGAAAAAATGTTTTAGCATCTTTTTAGGTGGACTTCAGATGGATTCCATTTAATGATATAAAACACAATTTTTCAATGCTTTCTCCCAGCCCAGGCATTGTACTCCATAGTCACAAAACTGAACGGAATTACTTTATATCCCTACTTAGAAACTCCATGCTAAGAGAACATGGGGCCTCGCTCACATACCTTCTGGTTCTCTCACGCTGGTCTCATGCTCTTGTGAGACCAGCACCAGAGTTCCAACACCATGCATCATCTTAAGATAAAGCGTAGTTACTCACCTGTAACAGGTATTCTCCAGGAACAGCAGGAATAAGTCAATATGGGTGATGTTGGCACCGACGGAGCCTGCACGGAGCATTTTCCCAGCTTTCAAAGAAAGCCTTTGGGAATGCTACCAAGCATGTGTATTCCCCTTCCCGCCCAAAGGTGCCATTTTACTCAGTCAGGTGCCATAGCTAGAGACCCACCAAGAAGATGGCAAAAAAGGACAGCAACTTCAAGGGGAGAAGGGAGAGTTGTGAGGACTGATTCCTGCTGTCCCTGGAGAACATCTGTTACAGGTGAGCAACTATGCTTTCTCCAGGAACAAGCAGGAAGTCAGTCCTCACATATGGGACTCCCTAGCTACAGGCTACCGAGGACCTGTAGGAAAAGCATGGCAGAGCCGTGAGCAGATGCAAGTGAATCTTAAGATAGACCTGATGACCCCAAGTCCATGGAGAGCCATGTCTCTGGTAGCCTGAACAAGAAGGATCAGAGGGCAGGAGTTGCTTAAACCCCGAACAGATTACAGAGTACTGCCTGGCCGA
Organism: Ichthyophis bannanicus; assembly: GCA_033557465.1. Taxonomy (NCBI): domain Eukaryota; kingdom Metazoa; phylum Chordata; class Amphibia; order Gymnophiona; family Ichthyophiidae; genus Ichthyophis; species Ichthyophis bannanicus. Next base: position 828,581,990 of record CM066035.1, read on the forward strand.
AGGCCAAGTCCCGATGGGACTCCCTCTCCAGGCAGTGATGGATCATGAAGGTATGAGTGGAAGACCAGGTGGCGGCCCAGCAGATGTCCACCAGGGGCATTAAGTGGAGGCTTGCGACCAACATCGCCATCGCTCGGATATTGTGTGCCATAGGGATAGGGCCCTCATGCAGTCCAGGGTATGGAGAATGGCCGACACCTGGTCAGCATGGGGCCTGGGGAAGAAAGTGGGCAACACCATCTCCTGGTTGAGATGGAAGTCCAAGACAACCTTCGGGAGGAACTTGGGGTGAGTGCTTGTAGAGCCTGGTGTATGGCGCCTAAGCATCAGGGCTTGGAGTTCACTGACTCTATGGGTGGAAGTGAACACCACCAGGAAGGCCACCTTCCAGGATAAATGCTGCAAGGAGCAAGTAGCCAGGGGCTCAAAAGGGGTTTGGTCAGCTACGTGAGGACCAGATTGAGATCCCATTCTGCCGAGCTGGGTAGATAGGGGGCTTGCCCACATGAAACGAGAGACGAGGGGTTGCAGTGAGAGGGGGTTGCCCTCAATGGGATGATGGTTCGCCGAGATCATACTCAGGTGAACCCTCACTGAGTTAGACTTTAGGCGAGTCTGCGAAAGATGGAGCAAGTATTGCAGGACCGAGTATATCGGGCAGGAGAATGGGTTCACATGGTTCTCCGAGCACCACACCGAAAACCTGCGCCACTTGAAGGTGTACGCCTGCCTTGTCGAATCCTTCTGAGAGGCCAATAGGAAGTCTTCAACCTACTTGGGGAGATGAAGGGGAGCTAAGGTGACCCATTCAGCAGCCAAGCTGTAAGGGACAGGGACCCCAGATTAGAGTGGAGGAGCAAGCCTCCCTCCTGTGTTAGGAGCTCCGGTGACTTCCCGAGAGGGACCGGGGGCTCCGTCGAGAAATGGAGCAGCAGGGGGAACCATGGCTGTCTGGGCCACTTTGGAACCACTTCGGATCACTAAGGCCCTGTCCCACTGGACCTTGAGAAGGGTCCGTGCTATCAGCAGTGTGGGAGGGAAGGCATATAGCAGACCCATCACCCACGAGAGGAGGAAGGCTTCCGGAGCCACCTGACCCGGGTGCAGATAGGGACTGCAAAACCAGAGGAGCTGAGCGTTGGTAGAATGGGCAGCATGCCTCTAATTAAGATTTCACTCACGATGTAGCATGATCTATGATTACATAGAACTATATAGAATAGTATCTATTGATAAATTGGAATTCGACCATAACAATATGAAATCACTGGTGACATTTAATCCAATTTAGCAGCGGTAGCTTTACGCTGTAAAAGGCTTTGAAGAACATCTACATATGACGTCAACGAGGTTCTCTTTAAATTCCCAGCTGTGAAACTAGCCCGCATGCGCGGCGTTTTTCTGCTTTCCACTTGATGAGAAACCATACATGGAAGCGTGACAAAAGAAAAATTTGGAACATAACGCGGGCAGCAGTTTGTGAGTACTGGACATCAGGGCCCTGAGTAAGATTAGATTTAGATTTTAGAAAAGAATTTTAATAGTAGGATAATAGGTTTAGATTAAGATATGGTGCTTTTATGTATTTTCCAGGCTATACACCCCACCCCCTGAAGAACCACAGCAGGAGAAACGCTCTGAAGCGCTGAGGGGAGGCGTCGGGAACGGGGCGATTTGAATATTTGAATTCTTTAGCGGCAAAGATCATTTTAATGAAGGCAACTGAAAGGAAGTATTTGTGCTTTATGTGACTATAGTACTGAAGACGTTAAACTGAAAATAATCGGCAGCCTTCTTTATTATTATCATCACCGCATACCCTAGAGGAGGTCGTTGATGCTATCTAGCATAATGTTCCTTTAAATCGGCACAGCCGCAAGGACAGTTGCTGTTATAAGTCTGAGACCTCCTAGGGAGAAGAAAATATTAATATTAAGAGGAAAACTATTAGCACAGTTGTTGAAGGATTGAAGATATTATCACACTTTGTTATATTGAGTGCAATTCAATTTATTAGGTGAAAGCCTTTACCCTGACCGCCCTGTGGCGGGGTCAGTGTGGTCGGGTACGGGGGGTATCCCCTGTAGGGTTGGCCCTTCCTGAGGAAGAAGGGTTTCTTCCCTTGTGGCTTTTTCCTAGGAAGGGGTGTTGGTCTTGCTGGAGAGCCGAGTATGGGTGACATAATCGGTCTCAATTTCAGCTGCTTTCTCCTCCATAAGCTTACCAAAGAGCTGCTCCCCGAGGCAAGGGACGTCCAGGGGCTTCTCCTGAACCCACTGCTCCAAATCAGAGGACTAAAGCAAAGCCTGCCAGTGGGCACCAATGCTGGCCACCACCACTCGCATGGAGGACTTGAAGACGTAGGCAGCTTGTGAGAGATATTTGCAGCACTCACTGACTGACTTCGAGAGCACCTCAAAGTGCCAGAGGTGGTCCCCATCGAGACCGACTGCAAATCCCTCGAGTTCTTTAGTGAGGTCTCAGAGGAACATACCAATGTAAAGTTGGTAGACCTAGATGTGGCATGCTAGCATGGAGATCTGGTAACATTTGTGCCTGAGGGAATTGAGGGCATGGGACTCCCTGGATGGAGGGACTGAAGAGTGAGTCTTCAGGTTCTTCTGCTTGTGCATGACCGACTTGACAACCATGGAGGTGTGGGGAAGCTGTGCCTTCCGAAAACCCAGACCCCGCTGGACCCTGTACATGAAGTCCAGGTGTCGACTGACGATTGGGGCAGAGGCTGGGGTCTCCCACATGTAGAGAAGGAGCCGGTTAAGGATAGAGGGGACTGGGACTATGAGGGTTTCCATTGGTGGTGCCTCATATTGGAGGATATCAAGTTCTTCCTTTCAAGGTTCCTCATCCGACTCAGTGGTAAGCACGAGGACCAGCGCCATGTCATGGACAATCTCAAGGAAAGAGGTGTCCTCAGAAGATGACCACCACCTCTGGGTCGGCAGGGATGGGTCTGAGGGGAGGTCTCAGTGAGTCTGAGTCTCTGGTGAAGTGTCCCCATCGGACTCCCACTCCAAGCAGTCTGTGGAGAACATGAGTTTAGGTGGTTCCAGGTGGGTCGATGACCTGCACCGGGCTCCCAAGTCTGGAGCCTGTCTGGGCCGGAGGAACGAGAAGGAGATCGAGACCCTTGCCAAGGTTCCTCATGAGGCTTCTGGCTCTCAGGGATCACTGCGGTGGCCTGGGGAGTCCTCGAGGTTGAGGTCCCTGTGGTCTCATGGCGCATGCTGGTGGGGCCAGGCATCTGCCCCTGCTGGGCAACGAGGAACACAAAAATGCTGTGTTCCAAGGCCAGCATTCAGGCCTCCCACTCGGGAGTGGGGCCCTGCGACACCGATGCTGGGGTGACCGGGTCAGGTGTCAAGAAGGAGAGGGGGTCCTCACCGGGACAACCCTCGCGAGACCGGGCGCCATCGCCGGAGGCCTCTGCATCGATTCAAGGTACCTTTCTCAACTGCTCCCTCTCTGACTCTTCGGACTATCATAGGGAGCTGAGGGACCGGGCGCGTGACTTCTCCTGCTTGTCCGACCCCCCCAGACGACATCCACGTGGCCTTCTTCTTCTTCTTCTGCTCATGCTCGGGGGACCCCTGGTCAGAGTGCCTGCAGGCCCATTAGTGAACCTTGGGTAGCTCCAAGGGTTGCGGGGCCTTGGAGCGCGAGGCTACTGGGGATACAAGGGTCGAGTCTGCCTTATGGAAGATATCATCTAGCTTCTGCTGGCAACTCTGGATGGCCTTAGAGGACATCTTTTTGCATAAGGAGCATTACTCCGGATCATGATCAATGCCCAGACAACTGAGACAGCAGTCATGGGTGTCTGTGAGTGACATGTTTTTGGAGCACCGATCACATTTTTTGAAACCGGAGGCCATCGGGCAAAAAGGACCCCTGTGCGGTTGAATGCCCTCAATGTGCCGATGGTTAAAAAGGGCACGATAATGCTAAAGTGGGAAAGAAGGGAAAAATGGGTCCAGAGACCAATCGCCGAAGCAGCGATGCTCAAGAGGCAGGAGGGAGAACTGGCGCAAGCCAGAAAAAAAATGTACTTACAGAAGAAAAACTTTTTCCGGGGACGAGATGCATGTCTGAAGGGCTCCATGGAAAAAGGGAGACTGAGTAAGATGGCACCCTTGGGCAGGAAGGGGACCACGCATGTGTAGCAGCATTTCCAAAGGCTTTCTTTGAAAGCTGGGGAAATTCTCCATGAGGGCTCCATCAGTGCCGACGTCACCCATATGTGAGGACTGACTTTCTGCTTGTTCCTGGAGAACAATAGTTATAACTTCAGATAGCAAGTGTCTGTGTGGTGCAATGGTAATATGTCTGTCTGTGTGGGGATGTGGTGAGTGCAGGCTCCAGTGCATATGTGTGTGTGTAGTGTGGGTGTGAAGTGCTTGCGTGTATGTTCTGGGAGGGGGTGCACCCTTTGGCATTCACAGACTGTCATTTTTGTCCCCATGCATTCATCCCTTTAACCTTCACTTTGCACTCTTCCCTCCCCACTCAACCCCTCCCCACTCTCTTTTCCCTTTCTCCCTCGCCCCAGCACTTCCATCCCCTGCCCTCCATTTCTCCATCCTCTTTACTTTTTTTTGTTTTTTTAAGGTACTGTCCCTTTACATTTTTTCTGCCTCTCTTCCTGTTTCTTTTTTTTAAAGCTCTGATCCCCACGGTTCTCTGCTGCTTTGGGCAGACTTCCTTTCCCAAATTTCTCCTCCTATTCTGCCTGCAGGGATCCGATCTCCAGTGGGCAGAACAGGAGGGATCTTTGCTGTGATCGGGGGTTAGATGCAGCAGACAGCCTGAATGGATCCTGTGGGTTGTCTGCGAGGCTTAAAAATAGCTGTATACCCTACAGGTGACGGTTGATTAATTATTACATTGTCAGTTTCTAAAAGTCATAACTCCGTAATACACAGTATGTCTGGCTTTCTCTCAACAAATAGATAAAAAATGACAATAGTCTTATTTCTAATGGATCTGGCATTAATTAGAAACAGAGAGAGATCCTGAGATACAGTAGCATTTAAAACATTATTCTGAAGAGCCTGACATTTAGTATTCTGCCTATCAACCATTTCTAGAATTAATGATATGGAGCACATGGCTATTTAAGTAAAGTGCACTACTTTCCACTATAAAAACCCACAACTTTCAATATGCCTTATGTTATTATTTATATTTATGAGAAATAACAGTTTACATAGTAATGTAATGAAAACGGTTACAATCAAAGAAACGTAAGAGTAACAAAGAAGTACATGAAACACAAGCAATTAAACTAAATTCTAGCCCACATCTCGGGGAGACTGACCACGAAATAAGAATATGAAACTTAATAGAAAACAAGGCAAGGGACCCCCCTAAATGACAACAAAAAAGGGGGGAGAACATAGCCAACTAAAGCAGCCGGTAGAGATCCCCCGCCTCCTAACTAAACTATCACACAGGTTTACTCACTTTTTCCTGTTCCACTAGCCACATTTCCAAATCAAATGAGGAGAGGAAGACATATTTATCATAATGTAAAGTGATGCAAAAAATGTGGCCCCTAAGGCAAGCACTCTAGATTTCAAAAGCAAGAACATAACAACATAAGAACATAAGATATGCCATACTGGGTCAGACGAAGGTCCATCAAGCCCAGTATTCTGTTTCCAACAGTGGCCAATCTAGGTCATATGTACTGTGATAAGGAAGCTTATCATAGCTCAGGAAGGGGCTATAGAAAAGGTGAAGTGTCTCTGAACAAGCAACCTGTCAGTGCTGGTAGAAATGAGAAAACAGAATTTTGCCATAAAAGACTACCAGTCCCAGAATGCACCAGGTTTCCAACAGCTATGAGAGGAGCTGAAGTGAGAAAACATGTGTTCAATCAAAAGGGCTATGAGGTAATCCCCAAGCACTCATTGCAAAGGGCAGGGCTTGATTCAGCACAGCTGTGCTGTGCTAGGATGGAACACTCATCTCAAAGGGCAAGGCCTGATTCAGCACAGCTGCGCTGTGTTAGGGAGGAGCACTCATCTAAGCAGAATAAGAGTAGAGTTTATTCTACAGATGACCATCTTCATGATCACCTTGGATATCCAGAGAATCGTCCTCCTTATCCTGAGAATCAGCTTGAGTTTGATCATCAGTTTCATCTGAAGGATCATCAGAAGCAGAAGCCAAACCGGACGGACAGAGAGAAAAAGAAACCCTCTGGAAGAAAGAGGAGAAAAGCCTTTGAGAGGTCTAGAAGAGTCCAAAGCAGTACGTATACTGGGAGGTATTCCAAGGGCCAGCATACACCATTGGACTGGGGGAAGCCAGAGGAATGGTGCTGTAGAGCTAGGAATCTCCAGACGCTACCTGTGAGGGAGACGGCTGCACGTGGAAGGGACCCTAAGACCTATGCCAGAAGGTATGTGAAGAGAGATCCAGTGTCCAGGGATCTGGATTGGAAGGCTGGACATAAGAACTGGACTACATACTGGCCAGGCTATATAGAGAGGAACTCTAACAGCAATGGAAGCTCAGGTATGAACACTGATCTATGCCCTAGCTATAACCTTGAAAGACAGCAGGGAAACAAGTATTCTCCTGAAAGTGCTCCATTGAGAGATTCATCTGTGCCAATCCATGATATTGAACCCATGCTTGTTGAACAAGGGGGAATAATAGCAGATGAAGATCCTGTTTATATGGACTGCTCTCTATCTAAACTCCGTTGGTAACTTTCTGTTATAAAGTACAGCAACCATCACAAAGAAATACAAATTTGTTCTTTAATCTACTCAGAAAAGCTCCTGAAGCAGGATTTGACCCACACAGTAGAAAGCAAGCCAGCTAAGGGGTTTCAGCTGGTAACTGCTAGCAATCGAGCCTCACCTAATTGCTTGTGGGCTAGGAGAGAATCACTTCTGAATCTGTGTGGGAAGTAATCAGAAGTTAATCTGAAAAGAACAGTTTGTTTCTTGCTTTGTGGCTTTTCATTTGTTGTTTTCCTGATTTTGACTTTGTTTTTTCCAAGTTAACACTGAAAGCAAGTTACCTGATTTTATGTGCTACCAAGCATATCTGTGTTGGGAGAACCCCTCATAAATAAAAATCTTATTTGCTTTACCCTTGAGCAAGTATAATTAATTATTGGTCACGGCTGTCTCTGGAATGAATGGACTACATTACCCACAAATCCTTGCAAATCATATAGAGGTATGCTTTTGCCAAGACTGTGAACATTCTCACCCAGGCGGCCGTCTGACAGTACCTAGCAGTTTCCCCAAGAGACACAAGTTCCACAATGCTTGTACTGGGTCAAGCATTGATATCTTCGGTCACTTCTTAATAATGGTTTATGGACCTTTCCTCCAGGAACTTGTCCAAACCTTTTTTAAACCCAGCTACACTAACAGCCATTACTACATCCTCCGGTAACAAATTCCAGAGTTTGATTACACGTTGAGTGAAAAAATATTTTCTTTTATTAGTCTTAAATAGTTTACCCTGTAGCTTCATTGCATGTCCCCTAGTCTTTCTATATTCTGATAACGTAAACAATCGATCTACGTTTACCCGTTCCACTCTGTTCATTAATTTATAGACTTCTATCATATCTCCCCTCAGCCGTCTCTTTTCCAGGTTAAAGAGCCCTAACCTTTTTAGCCTTTCTTCATAGGAGTATCCTTCCATCCCCTTTACCATTTTGGTGGCTCTTCTCTGAACCTTTTCTAAAATCGCTATATCCATTTTAAGATACGGCGACCAGAATTGCACACAATATTCGAGGTGCGGTCTCACCATGGAACGATATAGAGGCATTATAATATCTTTTGTTTTATTTTCCATTTCTTTCCTTACGATACCTAGCATTCTATTTGTTCTCTTGGCCGCCGCTGCACACTGGGCCGAGGGTTTTAACATGGTATCCACAATGACGCCTAAATCTTTTTCCTGGGTGGTGGTTCCTAATGTGGAACCTTGCATCGTGTAACCATAGTTTGGATTGTTCTTCCCTAGGTGCATAACCTTGCACTTGTCCACATTAAATTTCATCTGCCATTTTGATGCCCAGTCTTCCAATTTATCAAGATCCTCTTGCAATTTTTCACAATCCTCTTGGGTTTTAACAACTTTAAATAGTTTTGTGTCATCTGCAAATTTGATAACCTCACTCGTTATTCCACTTTCCAGGTCATTTATGAATATGTCAAAAAGCAGCGGACCCAGCACAGATCCCTGGGGTACACCACTATTCACCTTTCTCCATTGGGAAAATTGGCCGTTTAGCCCTACCCTCTGCTTTCTATCTTTTAACCAGTTCCTGATCCACAATAGTACACTGCCTCCTATCCCATGACTCTTTAGTTTTGCCAAAAGTCTCTGATGAGGGACCTTGTCAAAGGCTTTCTGAAAGTCCAGATACACAATATCAACCGACTCACCTTTGTCCACCTGTTTATTCACTCCTTCAAAAAAACATAACAGATTAGTAAGACAAGATCTTCCTTATCTAAAGCCATGTTGGCTGTCTCCCATTAGGTTGTGACTATCTACATGCTGAGTAATTTTATTTTTTATGATGGTTTCTACCATTTTTCCTGGTACTGATGTCAGGCTCACCGGTCTGTAGTTTCCTGGATCACCCCGGAACCCTTTTTAAAAATTGGTGTTACATTGGCGATCCTCCAATCTTCAGGTATTAGAGATGATTTTAATGATAGTTCACAGATTACTGATAGCAGGTCTGCAATCTCATATTTCAGTTCTTTCAACACCCTTGGATGTATACCATCCGGCCCAGGTGATTTGCTACTCTTCAGTTTATCTAATAGTTGTAAGACATCTTCCCGATGTATCGATAGTTCCTTCAATTCTTCCGCACCTTTAAATACCACTTCAGTCATGGGTAACATCCCTACATCTTCCTCAGTAAAGACCGAAGCAAAGAATTCATTCAGTCTCTCCGCTATCGCCTTGTCGCCTCTTAGTGCTCCTTTAACCCCTTTATCATCTAATGGACCAACTGACTCTCTCACAGGTTTTTTGCTACGAATGTACTTGAAAAGGTCTTTATTTCGCCTTTTTGCTTCCGCAGCAAGCTTCTTCTCAAATTCTCTCTTTGCCTGCCTTATCAATGCCTTGCATTTGACTTGCCAGTGCTTGTGCTGTTTCCAGGTTTCGTCGTTTGGCTCTTTTTTCCATTTCCTGAAAGATGCTTTTTTGGCAACAACAGCCTCTCTGACCTCACCTTTAAACCATGCTGGCAGTTTTTTGGACTTCCTTCCACTTTTCATAAAGCATGGATAACAGCTGGTCTGGGCTTCCAAGATAGTATTTTTCAACAACACCCAAGCTTGATGTACGTCTTTAACCTTTGCAACTGCTCCTCTTAGTTTTTTCTTAACTGTTTTCCTCATTTTATCATAGTTTCCCTTTCAAAAGTTAAAAGGTAGTACTGTGGATTTCCTTACTATCCCTCCTCCACTAATTAAATCAAAGGCGATCATGCTTTGATCACTATTGCCAAGTGGCCCCAACACCCTTATCTGTTGCACTAGATCTGGTGTTCCACTAAGGACTACGTCTAATATGGCTTCCCCTATGGTCGGTTCATGAACCAGCTGCTCCAAGAAGCAGTCATTTATTTCATCTAGGAACTTTATCTCCCTAGCATGTCCTGATGTGACACTGACCCAGTCGATACCGGGGTAATTGAAATCACCCATTATTATTACTGCGCTGTAACTTTTGTTAGCTTCCTTGATTTCTTTGAGCATTTCATCATCCATTTGGTCATTCTGGCCAGGTGCTCGATAGTACACCCCCACTGCCATTGCCTTCCCCCTTTTATATGGAATTTCAAACCATATAGATTCTACAGCAGATTTTGTTTCCTGCAAAACTTTAATCCTTTCTGAGTCAATGCCCTCTCTAACATAGAGAGCAACCCCTCCACCAATTTGATCAGCTCTATCATTACGATATAGTTTGTACCCAGGTATCACAGTGTCCCACTGGTTGTCCTCCTTCCACCATGTCTCTGATATTCCAATCATATCTAACCTTTCATTTAGTGCTATATATTCTAACTCTCCCATCTTATTCTTTAGACTTCTAGCATTTGCATACAAGCATTTTAGAGAATGTATTTTATTCATGTTAATTTGGCTATTGTTACATGGGTAAATTGGGATCTTTAAGCTCTGTCTGCTCCATACTTGAGGGCATTTGGGCTACTTTACTCTTTTGTGGAACCTCTCTGCTTTTGGTAGTATCCTTCAAGGATAAATTCTTCCGAACCATCCGCTCTTGGGCGACTGTCGGCTTTCCCCTAATATCTAGTTTAAAAGCTGCTCTATCTCCTTTTTAAAGGTTAATGCCAGCAGCCTGGTTCCATCCCGGTTAAGGTGAAGCCCATCCCTTCGGAAGAGCCCCTCCTTTCCCCAGAATGTTCCCCAGTTCCTAACAAATCCAAAACCCTCATCTCTGCACCATTGTCTCATCCACGCATTGAGACTCCGGAGCTCTGCCTGCCTTTTGGGTCCTGCGCATGGAACAGGAAGCATTTCGGAGAATGCTACCATGGAAGTTCTGGATTTCAACTTCCTACCTAAAAGCCTCAATTTTGCCTCCAGAACCTCCCTACCACATTTTCCTATGTCATTGGTACCGACATGTACCAAGACAGCAGACTCCTCCCCAGCACTATCTAAGACCTTATCTAGGTGGCGCGTGAGGTCCGCTACCTTCGCACCAGGCAGGCATGTTACCAGGCGATCCTCACGTCCACCAGCCACCCAGCTATCTACATGCCTAATGATCGAATCACCAACTATAATGGCTGTCCTAACCCTTCCCTCATGGGCACATGGCCCTGGAGAAACTTCCTCGGTGCGAGAGGGTTTTACATCACCTGGAGGACAGGTCCTAGTTACAGGATCACTTCCTGCCACACCAGGGTGATGCTCTCCTGTCACGTGACCTCTCTCCTCCATGGCAGCAGGGGTGCTGCCAGACTGGAGGTGGGACTTCAGGACTATATCCCTGTAGGTCTCGTCTATGTACCTCTCTGTCTGTCTTATGTTTTCCAAGTCTGCTACTTTAGCCTCTAGAGAACGGACTTGTTCCCTGAGAGCAAAGAGCTCCTTGCACCTAGTGCACACGTAAGACCTCTCACCAACTGGGAGAAAATCATACATGTGACACTCAATGCAAAAGACTGGAAAGCCCCCATCCCGCTGCTGGACTGCTGTCTGCATCCTAGTTTTAAGTTTGTGTCTAGATCTTTAAGTTCTTACTTACTAGGGGTTGTTATGGGTATTTATACCAATAAAACTGTACCTAATACGTTTAATATACCTTGTTCACCTGAAGCTTAATTAATCTCAGGTCCTTAGTGTATGACTGATTTGGGTAATGAGCTTCACCTGAAAGCACCTCCTGTCCTTTAAGATGTGTAAGTACCTATAAAGCTATGATTATCCCAGGGGTGGGTGGGTGTGGGGAGGGAAATAACACTTATTAAAAGAGGGCTGCTACACAGTACCCTGTCTTGTGCTGCTGAGGTAAGCTAAATTCTGATTTGATTTAAATTATAGCTCTTAGCTGCTGCTAGGCTCTAACTTCTTATGAAATTTAAACTACAAGCTCTCTGCTGGGTTCTAAATTTAACCAGAAAGCTCTCTTCTGTGTTTTAAAACTAAAAGTACTTTTCTGATGCTAGGCCCTGAGTGACTATTAAATGTACACTACAAGCTCTCTGCTGGGTTCCAAATGTAACCAGAAAGCTCTCTTCTGTGTGTTAAATTTAAACTAAAAGTACTTTGCTGTTACTTGGCCCTGAGTGACTATTAAATTTAAACTACAAGCTCTCTGCTGGGTATGAAATGTAACCAGAAAGTTCTCCTCTGTGTTTTAAATTCAAACTTTAATTGCTGCTACTAGGCCCTAACTGATCCAACAGAAAACAGTGGGTTCACAGATTAAGTAGCTTTAATACAAAGAAATCTTTTTAGAAAATTACCAGAAGTATATACTCACAGTTGCAGATTTCTCTCCAGAAGTAACAGTCCCCCTTTCTAGTCCTTTCCTACGTAATTGCGTAGGGCGAGAAACATCCGGAAAGATAGCTACTTTGTCCCCACAAAATTGAAACTCTTTCCTACGAAAATAACTTTTCAAAATAGCAACCTTATCATCCTCTGAAACTAGAGTCACCAATAATGTAGCCCTAGTAGCTATCACATCATGAGATTCCTCTAAAAAAGCTGTTAAATTGAAATCACCATTATCCGGAGGGAGATCCTCCTCCTTCCCCACGGAACCGACTAATTTCTTAGAAGGCAAATAATAACACTTAAGTATCACACAAGAGTCGGCCAGTGGATAGAGAAGGATATCCTTCAGATACTTCCTAAATAATACCAAAGGGGATAATAAAGAACAGGAGGGAAAATTTAAAAGCCTCAAATTCTTACTGCGATATGCATTTTCTAAATTCTCAAGCTTCCGGTGTAAAATGAAACTATCCTTAACATAAGTAGCTGAAAAATAAGAAAACGATTTGACCTGCGTTTCCATTTTCACCAGAACTGAGCTGAAAGCTCCTACTTGAGAATCAAGAGATTGAAATTTTTGTACAGAATCCTTTGTAAATTGACAAAGTTTAGGAACAGTTTCTTCAAGCATTTTTTCAGTGTGAGAAACCACTCGCCAAACATCCGAAAGGGAAACCGTGGACACAGAGGAATCAGTAGAAAGCGGAGGCAAGGGTCTCCACGAAACATCAGTAGGCAGCAGCTTTGTCTGGGCAATATCAGGAGAGAGATCCCCAGTTAATTCAAGAAAACCCGGAGGAAGCGGGGGAGTACGCTCGACAGAGCTTAAACTCGGTCCCTCGAGCAAAGGATCAGAAGACACAGTACCTCTGTTGGAGATTCGCGGTGTGGAAACCACATGTTTTTCCATCGCTCCAGCTTGAGAGTCCTCCGCAGGCTGCTTCTTCTTGTGCTTGCCGCCTGGCATATTCGGCGCAATGTGGCCACTCTGCCTCCACGTAGGCTCCTAAGGGGCTCACAAGGGGCAAACAAATCCCTTTGAAAACGCCCCTTAGAAAATGCGCTGACGGCTAAGCGCCGTAGAGCAGCAACTATAACAAGACCCTCGAGGTGACGTCAGCTGGGGCTGGCCGCTGAATCGCCAGCCGTGGAGCCGGCTTCCTCCCCCTTGAAGGAGCCGGACTGCAGGTGAAAACGCTCCCCCATATGCCTTATGTTAAACAACTTAAAGCCAATTTTGAATCAATGTAGGCTTTCTTACGTGAAGATGACTATAAATAAAAGCTTTTTTAGGCAGATGTTAGTTTTGCCAATGTCCAGACAAAGGAGCCAACAATGCTTCTGTCCCTCAATGACATCAACAGGAGAAGGGACAAATGCTGGAACCAGAGCAAGACAAAACTGTAGCTGGTATGTGGCAGAGAACAGCAGATTAACAGCAAACACTCTCAGGTGGGATAGTTTTGGTCCCAGAACGCTGTCCTCAGTATTCAAAAGTTGTCCATTCCTGATAGAATCTATTGATGCTCAACACTGAGTGGGATCTGTGTTTTCTTTATGTCAATGTACCCCAGGTGTCTGATGCAGCTTCATGGCGCCAAAAATCATTTTCTACTGTTGACCATGATTCCACTTGCTTTCATCTGAGAACACAATTTATAGCAAGTGGATTCATTGCCCTTTCTGTAGAGCTGGTACCTGTTCAGAAACTAATATCTGAACCAATAGCATGGTTTCCTGTTACAAGATGGGGCCTGCTCTGAACCAAAGACTGAATTAAACAAGATGGATTCCTGTTTTGTTATAGCTCAGCATTAAAACTTGCAGTGCAGATCGAGCAATTCTGCAAGTTTATGTATTTCTCAGAAGTATTATTCCAGCTGACTACATGCAGAAGAATATTGCTGAGACCTTCACTGTGCTACTGGTACTAGCATTCGCAACAATGTATGGACTTGCATACCAGCAAATTTAGCATACCATTGACCTTTGTTTGTAGAAGGACCACCTATTAGCTGTTACCGGATTTGCTGAACATAACATACAGGATTTGAGATCAGCCAATCACTGGACTGTCAGGAAAAATAATTATATGCTGGACACAGAGGGACAGAACACAGATGCTGCCCAGGAAAACACCTGCAGCACACTGGAACATGCACAGAGGCTGGCAGAACACCTGGAACTAACTTCTGTCACAGACTGTTTTCCCTGCAGTTTATGTGCTGCTTGCCTGTCTCTCTGGCTGAAAAGTCAGATAGTATCCAAGGACAAAACCTTGGGATGGAGTGAATCTCTCCCACAGACCTGCAGCTTGGTGTGACCACACAGTTCATCTCAGCTGATGTTGGACCTCTGCCATACTTTGACTGTGCCGTGTCTGAGACAATTTCTCAGACCCATCCACAAGTTCTCTGGCAAGAGCTAAATTACTGGTCTTTATTTCCTCCCGAGGTTGGGGCTAGCTTAGACAGACAGATAATGTACTGTACGTTTGAGTGCAGAGCGAATCAGTGACATTGGTTCTTAAAAAAGAGATTAGGCCTCTTGCTAATTGTAACCTAGGACTGCATAACATAGTACCTCAGAAAATTAATTTATGCTAATATTTACACTATTTTTGCTATCAGAAATAAAGTCTAATTTATATACAAACACATGTTTGGGTCTTGTTTTATCACATGGTTTGTTTGCCAGGTAGTCCTATGGAATCCTGTGAAAAGGAGGGTAGCAGTTTTCCCTAGACATACCTAGTATTTATACATGTGTATTTATCTGCTACTGACAATATCTCCTGCAATACAATGAAAGCACCACTTATGAATATTCATAATAGATATGGTCTTGCTATACCTGGTGCATCTTTTAAAATGGGAAGCTTCAGACATATCATCTAGAAAAATAACTGAGGTAGAATCAAGCAACTCGTTCTTTACAAAAAAATCACAAAGAAAATCAATCAAAGTGCCTGAGATCTAAATGCAGCCTGTAGTGATGATGTGGAAAAAAATAAAGCAAACTTGAAACCGAGCAAAAAACCTACCTAAGAAGGTTATGATGATAGAAACTGTGCATGGCAGTGACAGCAGTGGCAGAAAAGATAGAATTTAAAGAAAATATTTAAAGACAAAATTGATTTTAATTGCAAAAAGAGAGCATATCAACAGGAGCTGGAGTAATATGTTTGCTAATCTCCACAGAAGATGAAGACTGAAGCAGTCCATCGTGGTGACAGCACCAGGCAGGAAGTGGTACACATGTGCGATGATGTGCTCCCAAACACTTCTAGAAGTCTTGGAAGCTGGAGAGCTGCCCCCCGAGCTTGGACTCTTTCAGTGACTTCACCTATATATAAGAACACTCATATCCTGCTTGTCTGCAAAGAGAGAGGAAGAAATGGTGCCTCTGTATAAGTGGGAAAGGACCAGATTTTGGATTTAGCTCTCACCTTTTTCAATGAAAGCTCAGAGTAAGTTATATTCATGTACAGTAGAGATTTTTCCATTCCAAGAGGGCTAACAATCTGGTGAGATCTCATTTATAGCAATGCTTCTCAACCAGTGTGCCTTTAGAAAGTCCCCAGTGTGCCTTGATAGTACTAGCCAAGGGTGTGGCAAGGCATGGGCTTATAAGGTGCTTACCACCTCTCTATTGGACAGTACCCTTCAGAATAGATGCCTGCTTCCTGCTCTATCCCTATCTCCTCCCAAGCAGAATACAGAGACCAGGAGGGGAAGGGTGAGCCTAGAGCAGATACAGCAAAAGCACCCCTCCTCTTCTGCCATTCAAGGGTAGAAGGGGAGGAGTATGATTGGAGTAGACACTGCAGCTCTCAGGGAGCTCCTATTCTCCTTGCTTTAACCCCTCTCTGTTCTAGCCCAGGTTAGAAAAACACATTTACTTCAAATTAGTGATTGTAATGCGTGATCCAGTATCTAAGCATCCTGGAGTAACCAGGATGCTTGGGAGCTCTGTGCAAAATCTCTGACTTGAATATAGGGCTGGCCCATCCACTAGGCAGGCTAGGCAGCTGCCTAGAATAGCAGGCCTCTGTGGCTGAAAGGCAATTTGCTTTGGCACACATGACCGGCTGCCCCCCATGTGCCGAGCCGTGCCACCTTTCCCTCCCATGCTGAGCTGTACCGCGCTGCTGCCCCCTGCTGCCGCTGATTCCAGGGACGGCTAGGCTCAGTGGCAGGCCATGTGCTTTGGCACACATGGCCTGCCACTTCTGACCCCCTAACGTTATGTTGGAGGGGGTCAGAAGTAGCAGGCCTTGTGTGCCGAAGTACATGGCCTGCTGCCGAGCTGAGCCAAGTCAAGTTGCGCCCCCAACCCATCACTGGAATCAGCGGCAGAGGAGGGCGGTAGTGTAGCTCAGCATGGAGGGGGGGGGGCACAGCTCAGCATGTGGGGAGGGGGGCGGCAGAAACTCTTGGGCCAGCTCTGCTTGAATGTATTTTCCACACAGAATTTACATGTCAGTGATAGTTTGATTGTGTTGGCTAATTTTTCTCTGCTGCATAATTCTCTTGTATGCATGATATATTTGGCAGCCCTGAGGCTTTTGTGCTGAGCCCAAAAATATTTTGTAGTAACAGACTTAAAGAACTTACTTTTAGACATAGTTTGAAAGTGGATTACTACACTTTTTCATGGACAGGGTCAATAGAACTTCCCTCATCCTCCCTACCAAACTGAATTGATCATTCACTACTACCATTACAGGGAAACACTACCAGAAATCTTATAGATTTAGTCATCTTTATTCCCTCTTTTCCCTTTTTACTTGGGTGCTTCCTCAGTTTGCTGTTTGAATGCATTGTGCTCCACCATCTCATATAATTTGCTAGCCTCATATGTTCAGATGTGAGATAGAATCCAGCAGAATGCTGCTCTCCTGAGCAGTGCGGATCATACAAAATTGTGTTTGTGTGCCTTGAAGACTGAACTAACTCAGAAGTGTGCCACAAAATAAAAAAGGTTGGGAAGCACTGATTTAGAGCACCATCTACAATTCTGGAGATCACTTCTTCAAAAGGCTGTAAACCAGATGAAGTCAGTTCAGAGGGTGCCTACCAAAATGGTCAAGTGCCTCTATCATAAAGCATTTGGGGACTGATTAAGATCTAGGGGCCATCCTTCTCCAGGCCTTTCGCCATTGGGATCAAAGATGCTGAATATACGGATTTTCTCTCCTCCTCCCCACCGGGACTGCCCTTAATAACCACAGCAAATGAGCCAATTTCATGTCTCCTGCCCGAGATTGCTCTATCCCCCAGAACCACTTATCAGTCTCTTCCCTTCAATCCATGAAGCAAGGTAGTAAAGATGGAAGTCCGGGACCCCCAATACTCCTCTATGGCATGGAAGGTAGAGAACTCGTCTCGCCACCTGTGGTGGACGTTTATGCCATATGAAGTCCAGAACCCACCTCTGTAGCCACTGGAGCACAGAGGAGAGCACCACGACCGGCAACACCTGAAAAAGATATAGTAGCCTAGGGAGCACATTCATTTTTACCGTCACTGCCCTTACCAACCAAGAAAGGTCACCAAGTTGCCACCGACTCAGATCTCTCTCCACCTCCCGCAGTAAGGCTGGGTAGTTGGCCTGATATAATTTATCGGGTGAACGCATGATGTGAACCCACAAATACTACTACTACTATTTAGCATTTATATAGCGCTACGCACGCAGCGCTGTACAGAAATATAAGCAAAAAGACAGTCCCTGCTCGTCAGAGCTTACAATCTAGTCAAGACAACACAGAACAATAGACAGATCGGGAAAACAATTATGGTGACACGGAGCAATAGTTAATTCAGGATAAAGCAAAGTATGGGGTAAAACAAAGTATGGCAATTACAATTCAGGCAAAACAAATAAAGCAAAGAGTCATGTGCCCACTTGAAGGGAAACTTAAGCTTTAGCTGTCTCTCTACCTCCTGCTCTAATGAACCATTCAATGCCTCCATTTTATCCCAATTGATCTGGAAGCCCGGCAAGGCGCCGAATTGAGCAAGTTCCCGCATCAAGTGGGGCAGGGAGAGCATTGGTTGCGTCACTGTAAAAAGGAGATCATTGGCAAATAGTGTAATCTTATGGTGATCCCGCTCTGTCAGGATCCCCTTAATGCTGACGTTAGCCCTAATCATACACCCTAAGGGTTCCATCACTAAGGCGAAAAGCAAGGGCAATAAAGGGCACCCTTGCCTTGTACCTCTTTGCAAATCAAAAAATGTTGAATAGCCCCCATTAACCCGCAGTATGGCCTTCGGGACGGTATATAGTGCATGCACTGATGCCACAAACTTTGGCTCTATGCCTACCCTCTCAAGTACAGCAAATAGAAAATTCCAATGCACTTGATTGAATGCTTTTTCCGTGTCGATTGCCAACAAAAGGGCTGCCCTCCAGTCTCTTCGAGCTCACCAAATCAACTGGAGGACCCAGCGAATATTGTCACCCACCTGGTGCCCTTGGACAAAGCTGGCCTGATCCGACCCAATAAGGCCCAGAAGAAGCGTGCCCAGTGGATTGGCCAGGATCTTCGCCAATAGCTTAGCATCCGTTTTAATCAAGGATATAGGCCTATAAGAGGCACATACCGCAAGGTCTCTCCCTGACTTAGATATCACTGAGATGACCGCGTCCCTTTCGCCATAAATGCTGACCCTTAAAGGTGGCTCACTCCCATTGCGAGGGAAGAGATATACTACACTCCATAGTGCTCGCAGGAATGTTGGTAGGCAGGTTTGCCACTCCTTCCTCCTTAAAACAAGCCCAAGCCTCTTTCTCAGTCTGCACACGCTTCACCTGTCCATTAAGCTCAAATTGTAGTGTAAACGGAATTGGCCAACAGCAACGGATCTGTTCTTTCAATAGATACTGGGTAATTCCCTGCACTGGACGTCGGTGTTGCAGTGTGATTGACGCTAAATCTTGAAAGATCTCCACAGTAAGCGAGTCCCAATTAATGTTCCTTTTTTACGTGCTAAATGTAAGACTTGTTCCTTGACTGGACTGGAAATAGGCCAATGGGGGGCTTAGACTGGAAATGGACTGATGGGGGCTGGAATAGGACTGGAATGGCTTATGGGGGGCTAGGATGGGACTGGAAATGGCTGATGAGGGCTAGGACTGGAAATGGGCTGATGGGGTGGGGAGTTTGGACTGGAAATTGGCTGATGGGGCTGGAATAGGACTGGAAATGGTGATGGGGGAGCTTGGACTGTAAATAGGCTGATGGGGGCTAGTACTGGAAATGAGCTGATGGGGGAGGCTAGGATTGGAAATGGGCTGATGCGGGGGGGGGGGGGATGGGAGATTGGGACTAGAAGGGAGTGGATGCTGGGTGGGGCTGGAACTAGAAGGGAGCTGATGTTGGGGGAGGACTAGAAGGGGATGGGGCTGGGGGAGTGAGGATGGAGAGGGGAAAAGATATTTTGTGTGGGAGGGAAGAAAAATCTACAATTGGCCGGGTATTGGGAAAGTAAATGGGGATTGAAGATGGAAGGGTGAAATTTGAGTGGTTGAAAAAGAAATAAAGAAAGAAATGGAAGAAAGAGCAAAAGGGGAAAGATCAGTATGTTAAAGCAGATGTAGAGAGAGAATGGGAAAAAAACTAGGATAAATGGACAGCAGACAATGGAGAGTTAGCCAAAGACACAAAGAAACCAGAAGAAAGTGACTGGAGAAATTGCAACTGAAAAATAAAATGCCCAAACAACAAAAGGTAGAAAAATACTTTTTAAATTGTGAATTTATTAACTAGAATATGTCAGTTCTGGGAAATATGAATTGCTACCGTCTTTGCGTTTTTGTTTAGTACAAGAGGAAATTAATTTATAGTTTTTTTTCTCCAGTGTTGTTGTACGTTCCAACTTTGGCCTTTGGGGTTCCCAGTTTAATTATCATCTTTCTTTTTCTAAATTGTGAGCCCTTCTTCTTTGTTTGGTGACGGTCTATGTTCTGCATGTGTAACCGAGCTGAGGTATTCTGTTTATGTAGTTTCTATTTGACAGTGCCACTTGTTCTCTTTCCCCAGTAGGAGATGTATTGGTATTCTCTGAGATGTATTGGTTTAATATTTGCAGTGTTGCCTTTTGATAGGTAGGGTTTGGTGCTTTGTGAGCCCTGGTAGTGCTGTTATGATATGGTGGGTTTGCTATGGGTTCTAAATGGGCAGTGTTGTAGTACTTCCTAATGTGCCTGGTTGTTGGCACTGGAGTACAGTAATGTAGAAATCTTTTAGTCTTTCTTTATCCATACACTCATTAAGAGGCATGTTTACTAAAAGTTAGTGCAGTTAACATTATGCAAATATTTATGCAAATGAGGCCCCACAATGAGTCTTCACACATGGCCCCGCATCCCCCTTGGGCTAACCCTGGCAGTGCCTGACCTCCTGTGGTGCATCTGGATGGGGTCAGTCTTCCACATAAGGCAAAATTTACTTTACATGGCAGACTGAACCAGGGTGCATCCAGGGACACACAGGACAGGGTCAGTCAGTGTGCATCCCAGAGGAAAGATTTAGCATTAAGAGAAGCATAAAAAGCCGTGCTAAGTTTCAATCAGTTTTTTACATAGGAAGCAAGTAAATATTTGCATGTCCATTGCCCTATGCTTTAGCGTAGTGGTTTTGCTTGCAATTGTCCTGCGCTAGCTTGCTTTCTGCATGAGTGAGCAAGACTAGTGCAGGAAAATGTATAGCAAATCTGTGCTAGGTAGAGCACACCACATTTTGCTGCATTGAGCCCTAAGTCCTTCAATATTTACCCTAACATATATAACATGCACACATACATAAAGACTCGGAGATCAGTTGTCAAAATGTAGTTTATAGACAAGCATACTGGTTAATCATATGTATATTTATATACAGAAGTGCTAACCCTTTCGCGTCCACATAATTGTTTTGTAACTGAAAATTTTTTTGTTTTTTTTATTAAGATTTGAGCTAAATGATGCAGAATATAAAGTTTTTTTTTTAAATTGTATTTCTAAGAAACAATATTTACTGTTGCCATATGGCAACTATGGTCCTGAATGGCTGAAAATTAAAATCAGTCTTGGCATCAGCTTCATTTACTGCTGGGTGTGATAGTTTAAATAAGTTTTTTTCAGATGTCAAGCACAGATACACATCACATTTTGCACACAGTGTGCGGATTTTTTGGAAATATAGAATCCGGTGAAAAATTTGGGGGAAAATTTGAAGGCTGCCATATGGCAACAACAGCCATGAAAGGGTTAATGAACTAGGCATTGCTGCACAGTAGATATAAAAATGAATCACGTTTCTGTATAGCAGACCTGTGGTGATTAATTTTATAGTGCAGCAATTGACACTTCAGATTTTCCTGTCTGTGCAGGACAAACACAGTGATTTCAAGGGGAGCAGGGACAAGGCATTTCTTCCATTCATCCTGGTCCATTCCAGTTATATTTTTAACTCTCAGTGACAGATTATTGAAGAAATGTTTGTGTCCTTGCTCCCTGGGAGGGGGCTCAGCCATAAATGATGTCACGTCTTATCAGCCTGAATACAGGACGCCTCCTTCGCTGGACCTATATAAGGAGGCAGCGAGCGCAGGGCATGATGATCTCTCAGAGCTGCACCGCTCTCGCCTCGTCCAGTCGCAAGCCCGCGAGAGAAGGACACAGACATGCTGCCAGCCACCTTTAAACTCTGTGCCGGAATCTCGTACAGGCACGTGAGGAACATGAGAGGTAGGGTAAAGCAGCCTTGGCTCTCTTCTGCCCTCCGTTCCTGCTTTTGCAATGTTACTCTCTGCTCCCGGCTCCGCCTGCCTTCTGCTACTGGCTCGGAGAGCAGGCTCATCGAGGGCGCCCAGCACCTGCTACGAGAAGCAGGGCTTGAGGTGTCTAGGTACATATGATAAGATCTTTCCTCAAGTCGTAATTTGGAGGTGCAGTGAACACGGGTTGTCCCGGACTCTTACTTTCAAGCACCTTGTGATGCGCTTGTGTGTTTTGAATTATCAACAGAATCGAGACCCCCCCTGGAACTTGCCCACTTGCTCTGCAGGCTTGTGACGCAAAGAGCCCAGGGTGCAGCTTTCTGTAATGCCTTCCCCAAACACGCACCAAGAGGCTTTTCGCATTTGCTTTTGCAATACAACCAGCTTCAAACGTTTAGCCTATAAACGGTAAGAAGCAGATTTGTTGAAACACTGAGGGAAGTGGTGCACGTGTAGAAATCTACTCGTTTTGTTTTTTTTTCATGCTCACCCACAGTCCATTGGGATTTGTAACCTACTTTTAGAAGCCTCCAGATTGTTGGTGCCGGGCGTCGGCGTTACAAAACATGGTGGGGCGAGGCGAAGCATGAGTTAGTTTTTGGAATGTGCTAGTAACGTTCCTCACTATAACGAGTGCTAGCTGACAAACTAATCCAGTCCTGGTTTTAGTACATTGCTAGGAACGTCGTACACGT
This sequence comes from Ichthyophis bannanicus, assembly GCA_033557465.1. Classification (NCBI taxonomy): domain Eukaryota; kingdom Metazoa; phylum Chordata; class Amphibia; order Gymnophiona; family Ichthyophiidae; genus Ichthyophis; species Ichthyophis bannanicus. Next base: position 828,604,514 of record CM066035.1, read on the forward strand.
CTAATTTTTTCTGAGAAAAGTAGAACTACGAGATCCTGCTTTATATAAGAATTGCTCTGATAAAAAGGAAAGGGTACATTTAGGGTGGGGCAGCAGTTTCTCAGGGATGGAGCAAAATCATAGATCCTGAGACGGAGCCATCAGCATATCTCTTCCCTGCATACATGTAAATCAACATATTAAATCCAAAGGATCAGAAAAATTATACAGCCAGTCGCCCATTAGGTTATATGTTACACTAGAGAGATGTGACAGACAATGTCCTGTGCTCTTACTTTATGGCAAAGTTCTTCATTGAAAAGTATGATGTCCAATTATGTATTTTTAGAGGACTGTAGTGGAGGGAATGGGGTTGGGATGATCATGATGGTTGAGTTTCATTAATAAAATCTTGGGACCACGGCAGTGGTCTCATCTCAAAGGTAATAACTTTGGCTTCAGGAAATAATTTTCAAGGCAAATACCTTTGATATTGGTGTTCCAGTTCTGAGCTCCGGAATTTACAGCACACCACCTCAAACCCAGCCCAGTCAACCTAGCTCTGACTGTTGTCATATTCCCCACAATCTCTCCTACCACCTCCTTCAGTGATCTTGCCTTCTTATCTTCTTAGGTTTGAGAAGAACAGCTGCCGTTGCCATCACTCATGAACTGGACAAACTGGCATTTGCTGGATCAGGTCCTAGTAAGTGGCTCAATCAAGTCCGCAGAAGAAGTTCCTTACTTAGTAAGTATGCCAGCTGTTTTGTTCTTAGTGTTTGATCAACATATATTTTAATTTATTCTTGTAGAACCACAGCATGGAAAACAAGCTCACGGCACCTGCAGTCCAGTGGACCTCTTGGAAAAATGCACATTTTTTACATTGTCATATCATTTTATTTATTTATTTATGTTCTTCTATACCACCTCTTCCAGAGATCAAAGGCAGTTTACAGATAACAAAAATTGAACATTCAACTTTTGTATAAACAATAACAGCTTTTGTAACTAATTACAGTCAACTCTTACATGAACAGCAGCATTAACAATGCCATTAACTATTTACATTGGACATATTACATATTATCATCATTAGTAGTGGCAAATTGACTGATATCCTTCTTATCCTTAGCAATGCAGTTAAGGACTGCTGAGGAAATGATGGCTGTTTTGGAGCAGGGAGGGGGTTTTTTGCTCCATTGGAGAAGTCAATTCAACAAGGAGCTTGCTTTTTCTAGGTTCCAGATTGGAAGAGAAGCCATACAGCGAGGTGGAAATGTCCTACATCAAACAGGGGGAGGAGGCGCTTCAGAAGTCTCTCAGCATCTTGGGAAATCAGGAGGGCTGGAAAACTGAAACTACAGCTGTACGTGTGTATTTTCTAACTCTGATGCCAATCTGAAAGCTGTAGTCTAAGTCAAGTTTTCTCATTGCCATGCTAATGGACTAGCCTTTGCTTAAACTCCACAAACAGGCAGCAGACTGTACATCGTGAGATCTGGGTAGTGGGGTTTTGGTGAAGGTAATTAGTGGTGTGAGCAATACTGCACTTTTGGCCTTTATTTGCCAGTATTACAGAATTTTAGGCTAGCCTTGCTTAGTCTACTCCTTACTACCGGGAAAGGACTGAGGCAGTGGAGGCAGACAATACAGTAGAGTGGGAATTCATTTAAATTGCTCTACTGCCAACTCCCTCCCTTCCAAACATTTTTGTTGACGAGGCATTTCATATGTATTCTTTCTACCACTTAGGAAAATGGAGACAAAGTTCTGAGTAAGTTCCTGCCAGACATCGGCAAAGTCTTCCGCCTGGAGGTTGTCTTAGATCAGCCCTTAGAGAGTCTCTACAGTGAGCTGGTGGACAACATGGAGCAGATGGGAGACTGGAACCCTAATGTCAAAGAAATCAAGGTAAAGAACCTGGTACAAACTAATTTCTCCCCCCTCCCCCTAGTGCTTGAATATTTAGTCCTAGAGTCTCTCAATTATATCATTCATATGATATAATTGAGATCGCTGGAAGTGGCAGTATATAAGTGTGTATTAAATAAAATAAATAAAAATTCAAATCAGGCCACAAAAGATGTAAAATATAAACACACTAAAATAAACAAACATTCATAAACAAACACACATCTTAAAAATGGCAAATGCAAAATTAACCACCAAATATAAAAGCTACCTAAGGCAGGCCTTTGTTTTCCTTCTAAAACAATTTCGTGATGTCAGTCTCAAAAAACAAACAAACCCATGGACAGCTAAGGCAGCTTTACAGAAAAGCTATCATGTGGTGTCTCTACTTTGCACAGGGCCCAGACTTGCGGCATGTCTTCCTCCTTTATATCATTGTAAGGCTGATAGCTTAAGCTGTTCTTTAGTATTATCCCTGGTGCAGCATCTGTCTCACTGATGGCACTTCCTCCTGTGAAAGCAGCTGGTTCTCTACCTTTTCTATTTCTAGAGCCCAGCTTTAAAATGTTTCTAGTTTAACAGTACACCAGTGTCTCAGATTTACATTAGTTTCTAAACTTCAGAATGCTAGTCGCCATGATTAAGTTGTCCCATGTAGTTGTTACATGACACCATTCTCTGACTTAGCCTACAGCCCAATACCTCCTGGAAACTGTGTCCAAATAGAACGCCACCCAACCTTATGTATTAGAATTAAAACAAAAGAAATGTTGCTTGCCTCTCTCAGAAATGGAACGAAAGTCATTTAAATATCAGTACATGACCAAAGTGGTTTGGCTGAGCTGATGAGCACAATGTAATAAGCAGGCTCTCTTTGGTTACTTACACAGATCCTCCAAAAAATTGGGAAAGACACATTGATTACACATGAGATTACAGGAGACACACCCGGCAACATTGTGGGACCCAGGGACTTTGTGAGTGTGCGCTGCAACAAGCGCCGTGGTTCTACCTGTGTCCTGGCTGGTATGTCCATCAAATTTGGAGCAATGCCAGAGCAGAAGGGATATGTGAGGTATGTTGTGCTGTATTCTCTCTTGAAAAGTAAATTTGCTTTTGCTTCCAGTTACAAAGGTTAAGGGAGGGGCCATCCCTAACACATTTGTAATCATTTCAAGGGTTATAGGGTGCCCCCTGCTTGGGGTTTTCCAAGTTGGGGGCTAGGCAATTTTGACATGCTGATGCTGGGTAAGGGGAGAAGCAGGGTTGTGGTTAATCCTGAATACTGTTCTAAGAGCTCAACATTTGTTAACTTTTACCTTTCCCCTACATCCATTGTTAACGTAAAGAGGCCTGTCTGTAAGGCAGTGAAACATATTGCCTCTTACCATATTCACAATCAAAATACTCCAATTTCCTTGACTTTTAATCTTTTACTAATGCCAATATATTTCTTCTACAGAGCAGAAAATGGCCCAACCTGTATGGTTATGCGTCCCTATGCTGAAAATCCTAGCCAGACAAAGCTAACCTGGCTCCTTAGCATTGATCTGAAGGTATGGATCTAGAATTTCAACCTAAATTATATTCTTTTTTTCTAAGATATGCCATACTGGCTCAGACCAAGAGGCCCATCAAGCCCACTATCCTATGGTCAATCCAGGCCACAAGGGCCAATCATGCTCCCATAAGGTAGACAATAGCTGAGATAGGAGTGGTCATCAGCATTAGCAGATATCTGGGTACAGAAGCACCCCTGTAACCCCCAATTCTGCTCTGGCCTGTAGTTTTTTGCTAAACTAGACCCAATAATTTTATGACATGAGACTTTTATAATAAAATAAAAAAAAGGTTAGTGCCCACCTTAGACTTGCTTTGTGATCAGACTGCTGTTAAGTATCTACTCATATCAAACCAACTTTTCCTGCTGTGGGTTTGGTAGCATTACTAAGCCAAATTAGAGAAGGCAGCCTGAGTTTTGATACATATGCTGGTCTAGTATTTGTTGTAAGCAACTGCTAAAGACTTAGCCATGATGCCTGTTAGCTTGCATCTTTCTGCGTTAAAAAGGGAGGGGGGGGGGAGGAGTTATCTGAAAAAAAAAAGCCAGATAGAAATGATGGTCAGATGAAAACAGCAAAGCCTGTAAAGGAGGGGGAGGGAGGAGACCATACATTAAAACATCTGCACATTAATTGTTTAAACAGCACAGGTAAACAGCTTTTCATCTTCTGCTACTAGAAAAATTAAGCTAGTTCCCATTAACAGATAACAGCATAAAAACGGATACATGAGAAATAGGAGAGAATAATGGTGAACGTCATGTTTACAGTGATTTGGAGGGGGTGGTTGTGTACTAATCCCTTTATCTTGTTGGTTGCCATGTGATAAGAACATGTGCTTTTTTTTGAATCTTTCAGGGTTGGCTGCCTAAGACAATCATCAATCAGGTCCTTTCCCAAACTCAGGTAGACTTCGCTAACCAACTTCGTCAACACATGGCAGTGAAACCTGCTCTGAATGCAACTGTTGCCTGCTGAGGACAGAACAACCTCATGCGCTTTAAAATGGTGATTTCTTGCACATTAAATGTGGTAACCTGGTGCCTTGTGAACTACCCATATACGCTCTTTCAGACATAGTAAAGCACTGCTCCTTCTGGCCACCAACCCAAACCTAATACCACTACTTGCGCAATGTATTTGCACCTTAGTACAAGAAATGGTTTTGTCTCCCAGAAACAGATACTTAGATAGGAGCAGTGTTGTACTAGTGCTGCTTCAGGAGGTACAGGCTATATGCTTTCTACAGTTTACCAAAATCTACCCCTCTATTTAGGGCTGAAGTTGGAATAGGGAATGGAATAAGGTTTCATGATGAACCAAGTGACTGCCTGCCAAATCACAGCCTTGCAGCAACAATTTCCTGTATTACAATAACAGAATTACAGCCTATGCCATCTAACAATGCAAACAAAAATCAGGTTCGAGCTAGGCTGCAGTTTGCAGGCATCTATTTATTGAAATTACAATGGACTTAGATATTTATTATTTATTCTGTCTGTATAGCAATCAAGAAACATAACTTTACTTATGTAAAATATGTAAATTATTTTGTATAGAGCGTAGATAAGGGCACAGGATAATATTCAGGGAGGCATTAAACAATTAGGGTGTCTTTGAAGCTGCTTTTCCTTTATTTAGCAGGGGACAGTATCTTACTCATATGACTTGAGAGGGATTGCTGGTTATCCTTTATCACTACAGTCATCACTAAATAATCAACTGAACACGTATAAGTTTATAAACCAGCCCTGGTAAGCAGATTTAGCTAAAAAAATAAAAAGAACTAACACGCCATTAGTAAAGCATTAGTACCAATCTAAGAACTGACTCGCTAGTAAGGCAAAATTTGGAATTTGTGTTCCGGCTTAGGAATAGAAAGAATTAAAAGCACTGCCCACAAATTTGCACAGGGAGAGAGGGATAAAAGGCTAAAGTGACAGTAGAATGATTTCACAATATCAAATTTTCATGTCTGTACCTGGCATTATCAGCCACTGCTGTTTCACCAAACAAATTATCCTTATGCTCCCTACAAATGAACTTCAGCCTCCCCTGGCATTCATGCACGATGAAGAAAAAGTGGATTAAGAATAGTTAGCACAACCTCCAAATGCAATTTTTCTAAACTATGTACTATTTAATAAAATCACATAAGCTTGTCAAAGGTTTTTATTAAAAAGTCACATTTACATTGTTTGATGCCATCAGAACCTCAAATTATGAAAACTATTTACAATAAAAATTTAAATATAAAAATGAGACCATAACATCTGTTCATGTTTTGTAGTACAACCATCTGAGGCTATTACAGGGTAAATGTACTAGAGCCAGAGCATCTTGAGTATTAATACCTTAAAAACAGGAGCTAAAGCAGAGATTTTCCAAGCATATGGGAAGACATTTTTCTGTACATTACCTACCAAGGCTGGTACAGGAAGACAGCTCACAAAAGTTGCATGGTGCCTGCAACAGGTTTCATAAATAAGAGGTACTGGCAGTAAGACACACTAGTTCTTAATGTACCTGAAGTAGAGGGACGGGGAAGGAGTCTAGAAATTGAGATGGCCTAGCCTTACACCCGCTGGGGTCTTTAAAAAAGAGAAACTTACTGGACTATTGCTAGAGCTCTGATCTACTTCTCTGGAAGGTGAGGATGGGCAGCAATATGCCACTTTACTTGGAGGTGTGGAAGGACTGCTCCTGTGTAAATTCTTGTCTAGTCCATATATGTCATCACAGAAATACTTGCACCAAATGAATGAGACATGAATAGTTTTGGCAAGTAAGGTTTGTCAGGAGTTGAAGTACTACCAGAAACAAGAAAGAAAAATCTAACTTCAGCATATAACTACTTTCCTACAGGTTCAGGTTTATATATAACTACTTTCCTACAGGTTCAGGTTTCTGAAGTTATCCATCCAAAAACTTTAGACATGTTTTCTTATGCCACACCCTTCTTGATGATCCAACTTATAAAATGAACTCTCTCAAGGAGAACACAAAAAAAAAACCCACTAAATGTGCACTCATTCCTCCAGGTAGCACCTAAGACTTCTGGTTCTAGCTTGTATGGCCATCTCCTACAGGGAAGAGAAGCTAAGAGATAAAAGGATAGCAAGGATTTGGTTCTTTCATAAAATCTAAACACTGTCACTCCAACAGGAAAACAAATGTAGCAGCATCCATAACTACTAGCATTTTTATGGCTCCCAGGGTGGACTTCGCCTGCCATCTACTTCTGTTTCTACATGATAAAGAACATCTGCTAGTGTGTGTTCCAGCACAGCTCCCCATCCCATGTCGCTCATCTGTGAAAAACAGAAACAAAGAATAAATACAGTGGAATGATATTTTCTCTGGAGATCAGGTCCAAGGCTTGATCCTGGTACTCATGCATGTTTGAACTGACCTGCTGCTGTTTTGCACAAAGTACAGTACCCCGCCACCTTCTGTTTTTTTTGCACTTGGCCCTGCTCACTAGTACCTTCATCATGGTCTCAAAGGAAGAAACGGAATATAACCCTGTCTCCCTATCCTTCTCTGAAAAACAGAGCTTTATTACAATTTTTTGTTCAAGTAAGTTTCCATTTATTTTGGGATTCTATCAGCTAAGCAAAACAAAACCCATTTTAGGGACAGAAAAAGGGGCAAACTTACAACTGCATTTGTTTCTTTTAAGATTAGCAAAAGGAAGAGCTTTGCCACCTCTACATGTAACACGGACCCACAAAAAAAAAAAAAAAAAAAAAGTTGTTGTACCCTAAAGTTCTGAAGCATAGGTAAATCCAAGAGGTGATACCCTCGTATTACACTTCCCCCCCAACTTTACTATGGCACTAACAGTTGGTACTTACTGGGCGGTAACTGATATCTTTTGGAGGATATTTGAAGTATGGTCCAAAATTTATTGAGACCTACAAAAACAAAAACATTCAAACAGGCTTTCATAATTGTCTGAGCCGACAAATGAAAAAGTTTTTTTTTTTTTTTAAATTAGCAAAAACAGTTCATGAACACTACACAAACATCTTTGGTTGTGCAGGGGACTTGATACACAAATAAAACTTCTGAATAAGAACATATAGAATTAATCTTTCAGATTAACACTGATGTCTTAGGGCCTTCATTTTGTTGGCTGTTCTGTAGGCAATTTAAGCTGCCAAGATTATATAAATCTCTTGCTAAACAAGAAAAATCAGCCAGTCTCTAGCAGTGCATTAGAAACTAGGGTGATGTGCAAGCGAGGCGTTTCATTATAGGATTGCAGGAAGGTTTTCTTTCATATAGAAGAGAAAAACACCATGTACAATGGAGGATACTAATTACTATAAACTGCTTTGGATGCTCTCTTTCAGATAAGGCCCTATATAAATTTTTATAAACAAGACTGAAACATCTCACTGTGCATTTACTTACCGTGCAACACTTATATAATGAGATAGCAGGAAAATAAACTCCTTCAAACACATCCTTAAAGGCAACACCTTGGCCGATTCCATTTTTATAGAATATTATCTGAAGGACAGCATAGAAAATACTGCTTACATGTCAACCTTTTATCAACCATGCCAAGTAAGAGGATTATGGTAAAAGCTTAGTATTAAAACATTTGCTCTATGACCATGCTTTAAACAGAACGGAGTTAGTGCAGAGAGCAGCTACTAAAATGGTTAGTAATCATCAAGCCTAAGGGAATAGATTTTAAACGTCTCTATCGTATCTCCCCTCTAATGCCTTCCAAAAAGTATACATAATGGATATTTTAATACCTCAGTGGCATAAATGCATAAGAGGTGAGTTTTTCAAAGGAAACTACGGAATGGACGGGGGTGGGAAGCATAGGATGAAGGTAAAAGGTGATTGATTACTCCTGCGTCTAAATTTTTTTCTGTAAAGAATGGTGGATCCTTCCCAGCAGATGTGACATGCGAATTCAAGAAATCATGGGATAAGCACAAAGGATATCTAAGGGAGAAGAGAGGGATTATAGATATTGGTACTAGGTATGGATGGGCAGACTGGATAGGCTTTATGGTCTTTAATCTGCCATCATTTTTCGATGTCTCTATGTCTTCCAGTCAATATTACATGTGCATGCATATTCCTAACATCAGCATACAAATGAAACACTTCAGCTTTTTCCTTCTCATCTGAATCTTATCAGCAACATTATCCTGAACACATGCCCATTAAAAAAAACTCTTACTTGGCTATCAAAAGCTTGCTTCAGGCTCTTCTCTGCTTTGTCCACAAAATCTTTCTCCTCAAAATATAAGTAGCTCTTAAACTTGATCAAAGCCTTTGAAATATAAGCAAGAAATAGCACAAGTTACAATAAAGCAAAATTGCTTGGAGCTTTATGGTAAGTAATAAATGGAGAATGGACCAAATGATAAAAAAGTAATAGAAGGGAACATGAATTTATTTTTTGTTACATGTATTAGTATGTGCACTATGATAAGAATACAATGTCCCATATCACTGTGATCAAATTGTGAAGTGCCAGATAGTCCTTTCATGAATCCCCAGTAATGGCAGGGGGAGGAGGGGGCATGAGGAGAAGCGCACTGAATAGCTTCACGTCAGCAGGTCAAACACACAGCTAAAGTCTGTCTGGACAAGTTACAATTCACACTACATTGTGGCTGTACACTGGAGGATTTACAAATCCCAAACTTCCAAGAAAGCATAGTTACTCACCTGTAACAGGTGTTCTCCAGGAACAGCAGGAATCAGTTCTCATATATGGGTAACGTCAGTGCTGACGGAGCACTCGCGAAAGCATCTCCCCAGCTTTCAAAGAAAGCCTTTGGGAGATGCAAGCATGCATGTATGGTCTCTCTTTCCTGCCCAAGGGTGCCATCTTGCTCAGTCAGATGACATTATCGTCAATAGACGTTATACTTAGGCGTGTTAGCAGAGCGTATACTACTGTATCTACTTATATATTTATTGCTCCAAAAAAGACTTCGACACTTTCAATGCTTACTGCCAGCAACCCGGCAGAAGCTGTGCCAAATAGCATCAACGACCTGTCAGATGTAACAACAATTCCAAAAATATGTAATTCTTCCAATGTGAAGTAATTTATCCTAAAAATGATGAAAATATCGCAACAAATGCTGAAGTGCTCCCAATAATTCAAAGAATATATAATTTTCCCAACACAAGGTAACTTATCTTATGTCACAACAAATGCTGAAATGTTCCCAATACTTCAAAGAATGTATTAAGAAAAGTGGAAGGAAGTCCAAAAAACTGCCAGCATGGTTTAAAGGTGAGGTCAGAGAGGCTGTTGTTGCCAAAAAAGCATCTTTCAGGAAATGGAAAAAAGAGCCAAACGACGAAACCTGGAAACAGCACAAGCACTGGCAAGTCAAATGCAAGGCATTGATAAGGCAGGCAAAGAGAATTTGAGAAGAAGCTTGCTGCGGAAGCAAAAACACGAAATAAAGACCTTTTCAAGTACATTCGTAGCAAAAAACCTGTGAGAGAGTCAGTTGGTCCATTAGATGATAAAGGGGTTAAAGGAGCACTAAGAGGCGACAAGGCGATAGCGGAGAGACTGAATGAATTCTTTGCTTCGGTCTTTACTGAGGAAGATGTAGGGATGTTACCCATGACTGAAGTGGTATTTAAAGGTGTGGAAGAATTGAAGGAAATATCGATACATCGGGAAGATGTCTTACAACTATTAGATAAACTGAAGAGTAGCAAATCACCTGGGCTGGATGGTATACATCCAAGGGTGTTGAAAGAACTGAAATTTGAGATTGCAGACCTGCTATCAGTAATCTATGAACTATCATTAAAATCATCTCCAATACCTGAGGATTGGAGGATCGCCAATGTAACACCAAATTTTAAAAAGGGTTCGAGGGGTGATCCGGTGAGCCTGACATCAGTACCGGGAAAAATGGTAGAAACCATCATAAAGAATAAAATTACTCAGCATGTAGATAGTCACGACCTAATGGGAGACAGCCAACATGGCTTTAGATAAGGAAGATCTTGTCTTACTAATCTGTTATGTTTTTTTGAAGGAGTGAATAAAGAGATGGACAAAGGTGAGTCGGTTGATATTGTGTATCTGGACTTTCAGAAAGCCTTTGACAAGGTCCCTCATGAGAGACTTTTGGCAAAACTAAAGAGTCATGGGATAGGAGGCAGTGTACTATTGTGGATCAGGAACTGGTTAAAAGATAGAAAGCAGAGGGTAGGGCTAAATGGCCAATTTTCCCAATGGAGAAAGGTGAATAGTGGTGTACCCCAGGGATCTGTGCTGGGTCTGCTGCTTTTTGACATACAGTCAAACCTCGGTTTTCATGATTAATCCGTTCAAAAAAGTCTGACTAAAACCGAAACGGACTAAAACCGAAGCAAGATTTCCCATAAGAAATAATGTAAATTCAATTAATCCGTTCCAGACACCCAAAAATATTGACAAAAAATACATTTTATAGAGAATAACTCAGCCAGCAGTAGAACAGCTCCTGTCACTTCTCTCAGCTGCCCGATCGTCCACAGCACAGCAAACACACAGATACTGTAGGACACTAATCTGATCGCCGACTCCGTCTCAACAGCGTACCCCGCAAGAGAAAGAACTGCCTGCCACATTCATTCAACATCTCCTGCTTACCCATTCAACATCTCCTGCTACCCCCGAGCCTGAGGGGGCGCTCCAGAGAACAGGCAGGCGGTGGAGAGATCGGGGCCTTCCTCTCTGCAATCATTGCATCTCTGACTCTGGCTCGAGGATGTTGCTCACCTGACTTTCGCATTTCAACACGCGATCGGTGAGTCCGGGGGGGTAGTGCTGCCGGGACTGGGCAGGCAGTGTATGCAGACCAGCGGAAGGTGTATGTACACTATTGCAGTACTGTTGCTTTTCAGATCTGGCACACGCGATCGGTGAGTCCGGGGGGGGGGGGGGTAGTGCTGCCGGGACTGGGCAGGCAAGCGTGTATTGCAGGACGAAAACCGAGGCGATAGACGAAAACCGAGACAAGATCTCAGTCTGAAAAGACGTCGAAAACCGAAACCGACGAAAACCGGGGCAACCGAAAACTGAGGTTTGACTGTATTCATAAATGACCTGGAAAGTGGAATAACGAGTGAGGTTATCAAATTTGCAGATGACACAAAACTATTTAAAGTTGTTAAAACCCAGGAGGATTGTGGAAAATTGCAAGAGGATCTTGATAAATTGGAAGACTGGGCATCAAAATGGCATATGAAATTTAATGTGGAGAAGTGCAAGGTTATGCACCTAGGGAAGAACAACCCAAACTATGGTTACACGATGCAAGGTTCCACATTAGGAACCACCACCCAGGAAAAAGATTTAGGCGTCATTGTGGATACCATGTTAAAACCCTCGGCCCAGTGTGCAGCGGCGGCCAAGAGAGCAAATAGAATGCTAGGTATGATAAGGAAAGGAATGGAAAATAAAACAAAAGATATTATAATGCCTCTATATCGTTCCATGGTGAGACCGCACCTTGAATATTGTGTGCAATTCTGGTCGCCGTATCTTAAAAAGGATATAGCGATTTTAGAAAAGGTTCAGAGAAGAGCCACCAAAATGGTAAAGGGGATGGAAGGCTACTCCTATGAAGAAAGGCTAAAAAGGTTGGGGCTCTTTAACCTGGAAAAGAGACGGCTGAGGGGAGATATGATAGAAGTCTATAAATTAATGAATGGAGTGGAACGGGTAAACGTAGATCGATTGTTTACCTTATCAGAATATAGAAAGACTAGGACATGCAATGAAGCTACAGGGCAAACTATTTAAGACTAATAAAAGAAAATATTTTTTCACTCAACGTGTAATCAAACTCTGGAATTTGTTACCGGAGGATGTAGTAAAGGCTGTTAGTGTAGCTGGGTTTAAAAAAGGTTTGGACAAGTTCCTGGAGGAAAGGTCCATAAACCATTATTAAGAAGGGACCCAGGATATCAATGCTTGAACCAATACAAGCATTGTGGAACCTGTGTCCCTTGGGGAAACTGCTAGGTACGTATGACCTAGATTGGCCACTGTTGGAAACAGAATACTGGGCTTGATGGACCTTGGTCTGACCCAGTATGGCATATCTTATGTTCTTATGTATAGTTGTCCCAACGCCGTCTTTGTAGTGCTTCAACGTGTTTCTCCTTCACAAGGATTCTTCAGGGGAAGATAATTCCACAGCATGTGTTCCAAAAAAAGCTGGTAGAGCCGAACAAATTATATAGAAAAGTTCCTACTTTCCATGGCTCCTGACTTGCAGCCCTCTATCAGCATGTGCGCGGCGTTTTTTTGACAAACTGGAAGTGAATCGTTATCCTCAGAAGACACGGGCAGCATCAATGGGATAAGTTCTTTCACATGCTGATAGAAGGCTGCAAGTCAGGAGCCTCTTGCAGGTCAGAGTATGGAGAACGGCCACTGCTTTGTTGGCATGGGGGCAGAGCGAAGAAGGTGGGGCGCACCACCTCTTGATTGAGCTGGAAAGGTGGACACCACCTTTGAAAGAAATTTAGGGTGGGTGCGAAGCATGATCCTATTCTTTTTATTTATTTTATTAACATTTTTATACTGCGATTTCCTACAGATCAATTGCGGTTTACAATGAACAATATAAACAATGTGAACAGTACAGGGTAGTACAATTCTTGTAGAACCTGGTGTAGGGTGACTTGGACACCAAGGCTTGGAGCTCCTGACTCTGCAGGCAGACGTGAGCACCACCAGGAAGATAACCTTCCACAATAGGTACCGCAGATGGCAGGTAGCCAAGGGTTCGAAAGGTGGCTTGGTAAGCTGTGTCAGAACCACATTGGAGGTCCCATTCCGCCGGGGACAGCCAGATGGGAGGCTTAGAAAGCACCAAACCCCACATGAAGCGGGTGATGTGATGGACTGAAAGGGACTTGCCCTCTATGGAGTAATAATGCAGAGAGCGTGCTCAGCTGTACTCTTACTGAATTGGATTTAAGCCCGGCCTGTGAGAGGTGAAGCAAGTATTGCAGCACAGTGTATACCTGGCAAGAGAACTGGTCAAGCCCTTGCTCTGCGCCACTTGAAGGCGTAAGCATCTCAAAGTCTTGAGGATAGGACGACTTCCTCCACCTCTATGGGGTGGTTGAAGGGCGCTATGGTGATCCGTTCAGCCGCCATGCTGTGAGTGATAGGATCCCAGTTTGGGGTGGAGAATTGAGCCCTCCTCATGGATCAGTAGTCCTGGGGAATTCCCCAGAGACCAGGAGTTCCAAGGGAGAGCACGTTGAGAGGCGGAGCAACAGAGGAAACCAGGATTGTCTGGGCCACCAGGATCATGGAAGCTCTGTCCTGTTGGACCTTGAAGAGGGTCTGTCCAATGAGCATACACCATGCCCTCCAACCACGAGATGAGAAAGGAGTCTGCTGCTACCCGGTCCAGGTGAGATTGGGGACAGGAGAAGTGGGGCAGCCGAGCGTTAGCTGGGCTGGCAAACAGGTCCAGACTTGGCGTTCCCCAAAGCCGGAACAGCCGCTGCGGCACCTTGGGGTCTAGGCACCACTCGTGCAGCTGGAGGACCATGCTCAGTTTGTTTGCGAGGGCATTGCTCTGGCCCGGGAGGTAGACTGCCCTGAGGAGCATCCCTTGCCTGATTGCGTATGAACATAGGGCTACAGCCTCTTGGCAGGGTGTTGAGACCCGGTGCTGCCTTGTTTGTTCAGATAGAACATCGCAACCTGGTTGTCCGTCTGAACTAGCACAGACTAGTGCTGCAGGCTGTGTTGGAAAGCTCTGAGCGCCAGAAAGATGGCTCTTAGTTCCAGAAGGTTGATCTGCTGCTGGCTTTCCTTGAGAGACCAGACACCTTGCATGCACAACTCTTTGCAATGGGCACCCCAGCCCTGCAGGGAGGCGTCCGTCATGAGGATCTTCTGAGGGTTTGGCTGTTGAAAAGGTGTTCATTCTGCCGAGTGACTCTGCTAGTTGGCAGGACTCAGATATCCTGTCTCTGAGCCTGCCCATAGCTTGAGCCCACAGAGTGGAGGCATCTGTTGGGGACCACATGGGCTGTGTCACCAGGGCCCTGAGATGATCCACCATTTCGAAGGGGAGGAAGGCCTTGGCTTGGAGGGTGTCCAGGTGAGCCCCTATGAACTCTAGGTCCTGTGCTGGACTGAGGTGGGATTTGTGATGGTTTATCATGAACCCAAGGTTTTGGATGGTATGAGCCATGGCCTGCTGCACCTCTGAAGCAGTGTCTGCTTTTATGAGCCAGTCATACAGGTATGGAAAGACAAAGGAGACAGAGGTAGGCCGCCACCACTGCCAGGCATTTGGTGAAGACTCTGGGTGTGGAGGCCAGGCCGAAGTGAAGTACCTGTACTGGTAGTGGTCACCCCCATCCATGAACCTTAGGTACTGTGACTGGGATGAAAAAAGATGTGGGTATAAGCATCCTTTAGGTCCAAGGAGTAGAGCCAATCTCCCTGCTGGAGGTAAGGCAGCAAAGTTCCAAGGGAGAGCACTTTGAACTTTTCCCGCACCAGGAATTTGTTCAGGTTTCTCATTTCCAGGATAGGCCCTAGGCCCCCTGTTTATTTTGGAATCAGGAAGTACCTGGAGTAGAGCTCCTTCCCCCTTGAGTGGGGAGGTAGAGGTTCAACAACCCTATCCCTGGGAAGGCCTGCGAGTTCCTTCAGGAGCAGCGCTTGGTGCAGGGGAGTCTGAGGGGGGGGGGGGCTTCTGGTCCAGATGAAGGAATTAACCCTCCCTCACCACCTGGAGTGCTCAGGAGTTGGTGGTTATGGTAGCCCACCAGTAGGCAAAAAGAGACAGACGCCCCCTCCTGTTGGTAGCTGATCCCCCATGGGTAGAGAAGCTATGCTTTGGCAGTCAAAACCCGACTCAGTCTGGGCTGGGGTAGGTGTTTGGGGCTTGGGGCACTGGCCTGTTCCCTTGTCCTGGTGACCCTGTGGAGGGTCTGGGTGGCTGGGTAAGGGGGATAGCCCTGGTAAGGCTGGCTCTGTGGAAGGGAGGCATCTTCCCGGGAAGAGCAGAGGTCTTTCTTGAGAGCAGAGTTCTGGTGACATAGTCTGTCTCTATTTAGGCAGCCTTGTCCTCCATTGGCTTGCTGAAGAGGTTTTTCCCTGAGGCAAGGAACGTCAAGGAGTTTCTCTTGGACCCACTGCTTGAGGTCCGATGCCTGGAGCCAGGCCTGGCGTCAGGCACCAATGCCCACCCTCGTGCTGGACTCGAAACAGTTGTAGGCCACTCTAGATAGGTACTTTGGAGCAGTCACCGACAGATCTCACAAGGATCTGGAAACACTCGAAGTGCTCCCTGTCGAGGCCTGCCGTGAAACATCCAAGTTCTTTGGTGAGGTCCCAGAGGAACATGCCGATATACAGTTGGTAGGTCTGTATGCAGCATCGAGCCCTGGTAACATTTCCGTCCAAGGATGTCAAGGGTGTGGGACTCCCTGCCCAGGGGCACTGATGAGTGGATCTTCGGGCTCTTTTGTCAGCGCATGGCAGACTACTGCCATGGAGGTGTGAGGGAGTTGCGCCTTTCGAAATCCTGGACCTCATGGTATCCAGGCATCGGCTGATGATCGGCACAGATGCTGGCATCTCCCACATCTGGAGAAAAAAAAAAAAAGGAGTTGACCAAAGATGGGAGGGACTGGGACCATGAAGGTCTCCTTGGGTGGGGCCTCATACTGGAGGATTTCTAGTTCCTCCTTACGAGGGTCCTCCTCTAACTCCATTGTGAGAGAGAGGGCCTTCACCATGTCCTGGGCGAACTCAAGGAATGAGGTGCCCTCAGGTGGGGACGTCTGACTCCCAGTTGGAGTAGTCCGTTAATGACCCCAGACCAGACAGCTCCAGCAGTGATGGAGGGTCTGGTCTTCGATGCCTCAGGGCTGGTGCTTGGCTGGAGCCAGAGGCACTTGCCTGTGAGGATCTCTCTCCCGAGGGTCGGGAGTGGGAACAAGACCCTTGCTGAGGATCCGCACAAGGCATGTGGCACTAGGGGATCGCTTCAGCAGCCGAGGAGTCCTCAGCTTAGAGGTCTCTGCGGTCTCAGGCGTGTACCAGCAGAGCTGGGCAGCGATGCCTGATGCAAGACGAGGAAAGCAGAAATGCTGCATTCCAGCGCCAGCATTCTGGTTTCCCACTCGGGCGTCACAGCTTTTGACATCAACGCCAGGGTGACCGGATCGGGTGTCGAGGAGGAGAGGGGGCCCTCGATGGGAAGGGCCTTGGGAGTCTGGGACGTCAATCCTGGGTACCTTTGCTGGTTATTCCTGTTCCGACTTCTGACACCTGTCGAGGGCTGAGGGACTGTGTACGTGACTTGCCATGTTTATCCGCCTCCCAGGACGAGGTCCTTGATGCCTTCTTCTTACACTCTCGCTCCAGGGACCCTTGCTTGGAGTGGTCTGCATGCCTGCTCGGGAACCACTGGGGCCTTATGCAACTCTGAGGATCTGTGCAGGGCCTTAGAGCACAAGGCTACCAGGGGTCGAGTCTGCCTTATGGAAGATGCCATCCCGCTTCTGCAGACATCTTTTTACATAAGGAGCATTCCTCCGGATCGTGGTCGGCAGCCAGACAGCAGACACAACAATCGCGTGTGTCTGCTAGGGACATGTTTTTGGAACACCAATCACACTTCTTGAATCCGGTGGCCATTGGGGCAAAAAGGACTCCAGCGAGTTTGAAGACCCTTGATGCGACCAGTGGCTGAAAAAGGTGCGAAAGGCGCTGTATGGAAAAAGAACCTAACAAAAAGGTTTTGAGGCCCCATGCAGCAGGCCTCAAAGGCGGGAAAGGCACCGGTGCTAGCCAGAAAAAGGCACAATGTGCATGACGAAATTAACTCTTTTCCAGGGGGACAAGACAAACGTCTGTATGGCTCTGCAGAAAAAGGGAGATTGAGCAAGATGGCACCCTTGGGCGGGAAGGGGACCACGTCTCGTGGTGGTATCTCCCAAGGACTTTCTTGGAAAGCTTGGGAGATGCTTCCACGAAGGCTCTGTCGGTGCTGACATCACCCATATGTGAGGACCAACTTCCTGCTTGTTCCTGGAGAAAAGGTGAACTTTTGTTTACCTCCTAATTTCCTTTCATGGAATCCTGCTAGGTCAATCTAAACAAACGGGTTATGCCCTCCTGCCAGTAGATTGAGAGAAACCAGAACAATGCCTTGGCCATGTCCCGCACGAACTCCGAGAACCGGGTGTCCTCTGGGGGGGGGTGGGGGGGGGGACCTACTCCGGGGCTCAGACTGCGGTGAGTCCAAAGGGACGCACCGAGTCCGGAAGGTGTTGGGGGACTCCTCGTCCTCCGTCTCCCACGTTGACTCATCCTAAGAGGAATCGAGGGACTCCAACCGCGCGGGTCGAGGTGGCACCCGCCCCGACGCCGAAGGCACCGGCGTCGACGCCCTCGGTTCCGAGCGGGAGGTCGAGGGGGACCTTGACCGAGGACGACTTCGAGCCTTCATGGTCTCGAGTATCGGCTTGGTCTCCGGGGTCGACTTCGACGTCGATGTCCCAGTGGTCGGGGCAGATGCACCAGCGAGGCTGGCCATCAGTACCCGCTGCTGATCCATGAAGGCAGACAATCTGCACTCCAAGGCTGTCAGCCTGAGTCCAAGCTCAGGAGACTCAGCAGCCACCAATTCGGGCCCCAGCGGTGCCGGGCCCGACATCGGCTCCCTCGGAGGAGAGTCCACGAGGACTACAAGACTTACGTGTCCGACGGTCTCCGGCTCCACATGAGGTACTTTGGACGGCTTCTCCTGTTCCAAAGGCCCGGGACGGCAGTCGGGGGTCTTAGACCTGGCCCTCAAGGAACCAGGGACCTCTTCCGACGCCGCCCTCACGAGCCGCTTCTTCCTCTTGCGTTCCCGGTCGGGGGACCCCCTGTCCGAGGAACCCCAGCGATGCTCGGGATCAGACTCCAGAGACGTTGAGGCTTCAGACGAGGTCCGGGCCTGGCCGGAGGCAGAATCCAAGAAAATCCTTTCCTTCTGGTGCTGACGGCTTCAAAGTGCCTTGGTGGACATTTTGCCACACGGGCCACAGATCACTGGATCATGATCTGGGCCGAGGCACCGAAGGCAGCAGTCGTGTGTGTCGGTGAGAGACATTAGTTTCTTGCACCGATCAAATTCTTGAAACCACTGGAAGCCATCGGGGAAAAAAGGGCCCCAGCGAGGTCAAAGGACCGGCCTTCCAGGGAAAAACAGAAAAAAAGGTGCGAACGCCAGCCACGAAGGGCAAAAACCAAAAAAATAGAAGAGAACTCAATACCGGTGTACCGAACCCGGCGGGAAGGGGAACCGGCGTCGAACTCTGAGAAAAAGACGAAGCAATCGTTGAAAAAAAGCCCGTCAACTTTTCCGGGTGACTCGGACAGATGTCCGATGGGCTCCACGGAAAAAGAGAGACTAAGCAAGATGGCACCTTTAGGCGGGAAGGGGACCGCCCATGCGTGCAGTATTCCCAAAGGCTTTCTTAGAAAGCTGGGGAAATGCTCCGCACGGGGGCTCCATCGGCGCCGATGTCACCCATAAGTGAGGACTGACTTCCTGCTTGGTCCTGGAGAACCTGCCTTATCTTCCACCACTGTCTTCCAAATGCAGAGTGCAGGCTTCACTTGCTTAAAGAGGACAGCACCTCTCAGCGGAACAGATGGATGATCAAAGAATCTTCCTCCTCCACTGAGAAGAGCTCCCCATCCTCCACGTTCAAAACTCTTGCCCAGGCTATCAGGATCCAAGTCTTCCCTCTTCAGATCTCCTAAATGGGAGACCAGGAAGTTGCCTTGGGGTTCATAAAGCCTCAAGCGTAGAGCTTCGCATCTTTCTAGGAGATATAAGGCCTCTTTGGAACAGGTACCCCAATGTAACTGGATCTATGGCAAGCCTGGAAGACTCCCAGGAGTTTGACGACCCACATATCCTAGCACCATAGGCCCTGCAGGACCCCCTCCCGGGGTCTGAAGGACACACAAAGCTTGATGTGGAAACCTAACTCATGGGGAAAAAGTCCCTGAGATTGTGGCCCAGATAGGGGCCCTGGGAGGACTACCAGGTGCCTCCCTGCTCCAGGAGAAAAACTAGGAGTTCCAACACACTCCCTAAGGCTGAATCTGAGGCCACCTGAGCTACTTCAGGAGCAGAAACTTCTTCCAGATTTCTCTGTCGAGGGAACTGCCTCTGCCACCATGATAGGGTTCCACTCTGCAGCTGGTCTTATTAGCCTCAGAGCATGTGGCACCTAATTGCGTGACCCATAGACCCCCAACCCCGAGGACTCTCTTGGATTGACAGTGCATGCCATGCATCATGAACCTGACATGCAGCCAACCTACACACCTCACAGGCCAAACACCAGTAGCGATGTTCTGACAACCCTATGGTTGCTTGTCAGCATTGCAGCCCACAAGAGAGAAGCTAAGAGCTGCTAGAGCTACCACATGCCCAGTGCCTGAATGAACATCCTGACAGCCTCTTCAAAGAGGAACCCCACCCCCACAACAGAAGGGAGAAAGGCAGTATGTTTTCCCTTGTCCGACCGGTTTTATTTTTTTTAAAACAGCCAGAGAGAGAAGGAGTAGAAAGCAGGGGGGGGGGGGAAGCAGAGAAATGTAAAGTCCTGACTAACCACCCCCTCCAAGTGGATCTCACCTGCTCCTGTCCTCAAAATACTAGCTACAGCAAGTAAGGGAGGCCCACCAAGCACTCTGTTCAGAGGGCCATCCTCAACTGTGCCCTGGGAATTAGCCCAGGAGAGGCGGCCCACAGATCAGCTTCCTAGGAGATCCCATGAAAAAAGGATCCCAGAACCAGCTCAACTGGGGAGAACAGCCTGGAGACTGTGGCCCCAAAAACCGCTGCACCAAGCAGAAAACCCCTGCTACACTAGTCCAGCAACCACCATCTGCTGTAGATGGAGTACTGAAGAGTGCCTCTAGCTGCACAGTGTAGTTACTCACCTATAATAGGTGTTCTCCAAGGACAGCAAGAATCAGTCCTCACTTATGGGTGATGTTGGCATTGACTGAACACGTGCGTAGCAATTCCCCAGCTTTCAAAGAAAGCCTTTGGGATTGCTGCCACACATGCGTGGTCCTCTTCTTGCCCAAGGGTGCCATCTTGCTCAGTCAGGTCCCATAGCTAGAGCCCTACTAAATGGATGGCAAGGGAAAAAAAAGAAATGGCAACTCTTAAGGGAAGGCGGGAGGATAGTGAGGACCGATTCCTGCTGTCCCTAGAGAACACCTGCTACAGGTGAGTAACTACGCTTTCTTCAGCAACAAGCAGGAAGTCAGTCCTCACTTATGGGATGCCTCAGCTACAGACTACCAAACCTGTAAAATCAAAAATGCCCCTGCCCGCCTGCCCCCCCCACCCCCCGCGCGTGAAGCTGTGAGCAGAAGCCGGCAGTCCGAAGGGAACCCGAGTCCTTGGGGGCCAAGCTCCGGTAGCCGCAGAAGAAGGGTTGGAGGGCAGGAGTTGCTTATACCCCAAACAGATTACGGAGTACCACCTGGCCAAAGGCGCTGTCCCAGCGGGACTCCCTCTCCAGGCAGTAGTGCGAAGTGAAGGTGTTCGCTAAAGACCAGGTTGCAGCCCGTCAGATGTCCAAAGGCACTGAGCTGAGCAAAGCGAAGCCACTGATGCCACCTTTGCACAGACGCCGTGCGCGGTGACTCATCGATCCAGCGGGGCCCCAGCCTTTGCCTGGGCAAAGGCTATGCAGTCCGCCACCCAGATGCAGAGGGTGCGCTTGGTTACTGCAAGCCCCGGACGGTTAGGATCGTAGGCGATGAAGAGCTGGTCGGACTTGCGATGACCCTCGGTGCACTGCAGGTAGAAGGCGAGAGCCCTCTTGCAGTCGAGGGTATGCAGGACCGCTGACACCCGGCTGGTGTGAGGTCTCGAGAAAAAGGTCAGTAAGACTATCTCTTGGTTGAGATGGAAATCCGAGACAACCTTCGGTAAGAACTTGGGGTGAGTGCGAAGGATCACCCTGTTTCTGTAAAACCTGGTGTAAGGGCCCTTGGACATGACGGTTTGGAGTTTGCCAACTCGCTCAGCAGAGGTCAGCGCTACTAGGAAGACTACCTTCCATGAAAGGTGCCGAAGTGAGCATGTCGCCATCGGCTCGAAGGGCGGCTGCGTTAGCTGCATGAGCATGATGTTCAGGTCCCACTGTTGGCAGAGGCTGGTGGGGGGCTTGGAAAGTAAGAGGCCCCGCATGAAGCGGGAAATCAGTGGCTGGCCCAAGTCGGGTTTACCCTTGATGGGGAGGTGGTTGGCCGAAATGGTGCTCAGGTGAACCCTGACCAAATTGGATTTCAGCCCCACCTGCGAGAGGTGCAGGCGGTACTGGAAAACCCATTGGGTGGAATAGGAGAACAGATCGATCTGGAGCTCTGAGCGCCAGGCCGAGAAGCGCTGCCACTTGAGGGCGTAGGCCCGTCTCGTCAAGTCTTTCCTCAATGCGAGCAGAACTTTCTCGATCTCCTCTGGGAGGTGCAGCAAGGCTAAAGAGACCCATTCAGCCACCAGGCTGTAAGTGATAGCGAGTCCAGGTTTGGGTGCAGCACCTGCCCTTCCTCCTGTGTCAGCAGCCCCGAAGTACTGCCCAGGGGAACCAGGTGTTCAGACAAGAGTCAGAGAAGAAGCAGAAATCAAGGCTGCGGGGCCACGAGAATGACCAATACTCTGTCCCGCTGAATTTTGTGGAAGGTCCTTGTTATGAGGGGAGTGGGGGGAAATGCATACAAAAAGTTCAGGAGGAACGTGTCCGGAGCTTCCCTTTTCGGGTGCGGTGTCAGCCCGCAAAAGCAGGGAATCTGAGTGGTTGCTGGGCTGGTGAACAGTTCCATGGACGGAGTCCCCCAGAGGCGAAACAGGTGGAGAGACATCTCTGGACTCGGGCGCCACTTGTGGGGGCGGAGAAGCCTGCTGAGCCTGTCCGTGAGGACACGGTCCTGGCCCGGGAGGTAGACAGCTCTTAGGGTCATGCCCCGACGCACTGCGAAGGAGCAGAGGAGGATTGCCTCCCGGCAGAGGAGGTGGGAACCCGCACCCCCTACCTTGTTTATGTAGAACATTGCAACCTGTTGTCTGTTTGCACGAGCACCGACTTGCCCCGCGCAAGCGGTGCTCCAAGACCTTCCAGGCCAACTGGACTGCTTGAAGTTCGAGCAGGTTGATCTGCGGCCACAATTCCTCGAGTGACCACCGTCCCTGGATACGGAGATTGTCGCAGTGGGCTCCCCAGCCCGACAGCGAGACATCTGTTGTCAGGATGAGCTAGTGTTGCAAAGCCTGGAAGGGCATGCCCTGAAATAAGCACTGGAGATTCCGCCACCGATCCAGGGAACTGGATAGGCTGCGCGAGACCAAAATGGAGTCCTGGAGCTAGCCCGAGGCTTGGGACCATTGCGCTCTGAGGTACCACCGAGCTGCTCACATATGCATGTGAGCGTGGGGAACGACATGCACAGTCGAGGCCATGTGCCTCAGGAGGCGCAGCATGGCCCGCGGCGAGACCCTGATTTGGCTTTGGGTCTCCGCAGACACAGCGTGGAGGCAGTCCGCACGTGCTCGGGGGAGGAAGGTGGTCACCCGTTACATGTTGAGCTATGTGCCGATGAACTCCAGTGCCTGCACCGGTTCGAGGTGGGACTCTGAGTAGTTGATCAGGAAATAGAGGCGCTCGAGGAGGACCGTGCATGATGCAGAGAGGCGTGCCTCCCTGGGCGATGCGCCCGTAATGAGCCAATCGTCTAGGTAGGGGTAGACAGATATGCCCTCAGCCGGAGGTGGGCTGCAGCTGCTGACAGACATTTGATGAAGACTTGTGGGGCAGACATCAGCCTGAAGGGGAGCACCCTGTACTGATAGCGCTCCCCCTGCACCCTGAAAACGCAGGAACTTCCTGTGCTTCGGGTGGACAGGGATATGGGAGTACGTGTCTCCGAGATCCAAGGAGCATGGCCAATCACCCTGCAGGAGGAAGGGTAGTAGGACACCAAGCGACAGTATTCTGAGGCAAAAAGGGACAGATGTCCCCCCACTGGTGGGAGTACTGCCGGGGGGGGGGGGGGAAAGAGGCTATGCAGTCGGTGTCAGAGTGGGTTGGGGTGGTACCGGGGGTTGGGCCTTGGACCCTTTAGGCTTGCAGTGGCCATGCGCTCCACCCTTCCCCAGCATGCCGGGGGCCGACGCGTGGGTATCCCCAGTAGGGGAGCCCCTTCCTCTGAAAGAACGGATTCTTAGTTTGCTGTTTCTTCTGAGGGAGAGAAGAGGTCATATGCGAGAGGCGTGTCAGAGTCACGAACTCCGTCTCTATTTCGGCAGCCTTGTCCTCCATGGGCTTGCCAAACAGTTGTTCACCTAGGCAGGGGACGTCCAGGAGCTTCTCCTGGACCCAGTGCTCCAGGTCCAAGGACTGGAGCCACGACTGGTGCCAGGCCCCGATGCCAGCTGCCGCCACTCAGGAGGAGGAGGACTCAAATCCATCATATGCGGCACGGGAGAGGTACTTCGAGCACTCCACGACTGACCTCACGAGGGTTTGGAATCTGAGGGGGCTCACTGTAGAAACCTGTGGAGAAATCGCCGAGCTCCTTGGTGAGGTCACGCAGGAACATGCCCATATACAATTGGTAAGCCTGGATACAGCATGTGAGTATGGGCCCTTGATAGGCTTTGCGCCCAAGAGCATTGAGGGCTCTGGACTGAAGAGTGTGACTTCGGGCTCTTTTGCTTCCGCATCGCCGATTCCACAACCTTGGAGGTGTGCGGAAGTTGGGTTTTTCTGAACCCTGGGCTGCGCTGGACCCTATACATGGTATCGAGGCATTTGTTCATGATGAGCACCAAAGCAGGTGCCTCCCCACATGCGGAGGAGCAGCCTGGACAGTGTGGGAGCAGCCTGAACAGGATGAGAGGAACTGGGACAGTAAGAGACTCAAGGCGGGGACTCTAACTGTAAGATGTCGAGCTCCTCAGCCCGCGGCTCTTCTTCAGCCTGCGTTGCAAGGTTGAGGGCTCGCGCCATGTCCCGTATGAACACCAGAAAGGATATGTCCTCGGGCAGCAAACGCCTCTGAGAGGTGGGTGGAGACGGGTCTGAAGGGAGGTCCCGGTGGGCACAGGTCTCCAGGGAGGTGTCCCCATCCGACTCCCAGTCCGAGAGGTCCGATTCAGGCTGGTTGCCCTGTCCGGAGGCCGAGGCCCGCTTGGAACCAGAGGCCTTGGAGGATCTCGCTCCCAAGGAACAGGAAGGAGAGCGAGACCGACAGCTAAGACTCTGACAAGGCCCACGGCTCTCTGAGATTTCCAGGGCGGGTTTAGGTACCCCTCTCGAGGGGACCGGGGTCTCGAGGCTCAGGCCAGCCATGCTGGGCACGAGCGCCTGCTCCAGTGCCAGCATGTGGGACTCCCATGCGGGCGTGGGTCCCTGCGCCGCAGACACTGGGGTTACCAGGTCAGGCGTAGATGAGGAGAGGGGGTCCTCACCAGGGTGACCCTCAGGAGACCGGGCGCCGTCGCCAGAGGCCTCCATGTCTGTACGAGGTACCTTTCGAGGCCGCTCCTTGTCCGACTCTCGGGAATGCCGGGGAGGGCTGAGCAACCGAGTGCGGGAGCGCTCGCGCTTGTCTGGAGCCCCAGACAGCGACTTCGAGGTCGTCTTCTTCTTGTGCGCCTCTACCTCAGGGGACTCCTGAGCGGAGTGCCACCTTGAAAGCGCAGCTGCAGTGGTGGATCCCCCCAGTGGAGGGACGACCGAGGATGCTACCAGGGATTCTGGGGCCACTTTATGGAAAAATGTCATCGGACTTCTGCTTACGACTTAGCAGGGCCTTGGAGGACATTTTCTTGCAAAGAGAGCAGAGCTCCGGGATATGGTCGGCCCCCAGATACCAAAGACAGCAGTCATGGATGTCCGTGAGAGACATTTTTGGAGCATCTGTTGCATTTTTTAAAACCTGTGGCCATTGGGGCAAAAAGGGCCCCCACTAGGTCGAAGACCCATGAGGCCAGTGGTTGAGGAAAAGGGCAGCAAGCCCACAAAAGAATTTTTTTTTTTAAACAAAAGGACATCCCCTCGCTCAAAAGCAGAGGAGAGCAGGGGAAGGATGGGAGAGGACCAGTGCTACCGGAAAACACACAGGCCAGAGGCCGAAAACCCCCCCACTTTTTCCGAGGGACGAGGACGTGCATCTGAAGGGCTCCGCGGAAAAAGGGAGACTGAGCAAGATGGCACCTTTGGGCGGGAAGAGGACCATGCATGCTTAGCAGCAATCCCAATGGCTTTCTTTGAAAGCTGGGGAATTGCTCTGCACAGGCTCTGTCGGTGCCGACGTCATTCATAAATGAGGACTGACTTCCTGCTTGTTCCTGGAGAACAGTCATTCGCCGAGGCAGGGAACATACAAGAGTTTCTCCTGGACCCACTGCTCCAGGTCTGAGGACTGGAGTCATGCTTAAAAAGGGACCCAGGATATCAATGCTTGACCCAATACAAGCATTGTGGAACCTGTGTCTCTTGGGGATACTGCTAGGTTTGTATGAACTAGATTGGCCACTGTTGGAAACAGTATATTGGCTTGATGGACCTTGGTCTGATCCAGTATGGCATATCTTATGTTCTTATGTTGACGCTGGGCTCAGATGCCAGCTGCTGCCACCTGAGCGGAAGACTCAAACCCGTCCATATGCGGCACGAGAAAGGCATTTTGAGCAGTCCACAACCGATCTCAGAAGGGTTTGGAACATGAGAAGGTGGTCACGTTCGAGGCCTGTGGCGAAACCGCTGAGCTCTTTGGCGAGATCGCGAAGGAACATACCCATATACAATTGGTATGCCTGGATGAGGCATTCCAGCATGGATCCCTGGTAGGGCTTTCGTCTGAGGGCACAGGATTCCCTGCTGGGCGGAACCAAAGAATGCGACTTCGTGCTCTTCTGTTTCCACATTGCGGATAAGGAAGCTGAGCCTTTCGAAAACCAGGCCCACGCTGGACACTGTACATGGCATCGAGTCTTTTACTGATGATAGGGACAGAGGCGGGTGCTTCCCACATACGGAGGAGCAGCTGAGTCAGGATGGACGGCACAGGGACCGTGAGAGACTCCCTTGCAGAAGATTCATATTGCAAGATGTCCAGTTCCTCTGCCCTTGGCTCTTCCTCTGTCTCCGTGGGCAGATTGAGGGCCCGAGCCATATCCCGCACGAATACCAAAAAAAGAGGTATCTTCGGAGGGGGGGTGACCGTGTTTCCGAGGCGGGCGGGGACGGATCCGAAGGAAGGTCCCGATGTGCATGAGTTTCAGGGGGCATGTCCCCCATCCGATTCCCAGTCCGAGAGGTCCAAGAAGGACTGAGTCAGGCTGATCCACATGTCCGGTGGCCGAGGCCTGCTTGGAGCCGGCAGCACTGACTCTGGACAACCTCGCCCCCGAGGAATGGGATGGTGAGCAAGACCGGAGCCGAGGACCCTCACAAGGCCCATGGCTCTCAAGGGTTTCCAAGGCAGTTTTTGGGAGCACAGTCAAGGGATCCTCTGTCTCGGTGCGCGAGCCAGTCATGCTGGGCAAGAGCACCTGCTGGGCAGCTAAGAAGGCAGAAATGCTGCGCTTTAGTGCCAGCATATGGGACTCCCACTCAGAAGTGGGTCCCTGGGATGCCGATGCCGGGGTCACCAGGTCTGGCGTGGAGGAGGGGGACGACCCCCCGGAGACCAGGTGCCATTGCCAGAGGCCTCCGTGTCTGTACGAGGTACCTTTCAGGGCCACTCCTTGTCCAACTCTCAGGAGCACTGGGGAGGGCTAAGGGACCGAGCACGAGACCGCTCACGCTTATCTAGAGCTCCTGACAGCATCTTCGAGGTCTTCTTCTTCTTATGCTGTTCCAGCTCAGGTGAATCCTGGTCAGAGTGACATCTGGGATGTGGAATCACTGCGGGAGACCCCACAAATGGAGGATCGGAGGAGCGGGACACCACCGGGGGACTTCGGTGCTGACCTACAGAAAATATCATCTGATTTCTGCTTAGGCTTTGAAGGGCCTTTGCTCGCTTTGCAAGAAAATGTTCGCTGAGCTCTGGGTTATGGTCAGCCCCCAGGCACCGCAGTCAGTCATGGGTGTCTGTGAGCGACATGCTTTTGGAGCATCTGTCACATTTTTTTTTAAGCCGGTGGCCATGGGGGTGAAGAGAGCCCCTGCGAGGTCGAAAACCCTTGAGGCCAGCGGGCAGAAAAGGGCCTGAAATACGAAAAACTAGAAAAGGGAAAAATAGGGATCCCCTGGCCCACAGCCAAAGTGAGGGCATCAGGGAGGACCAGTGCAACCGGAAAAAAAGGCCAAAGGGCAGAGAAGAAAAAGCTTTTTCCCGAGGGATGAGGACGTGCGTCCAAAGGGTTCTGCAGAAAAAGGGAGACTGAGCAAGATGGCACCATTGGGTGGGAAGAGGACCACGCATGCATGGCAGCAATCCCAAAGGTTTTCTTTGAAAGCTGGGGAATTGCTTCCCATGGGCTCCGTCGGTGCAGACGTCATCCATAAGTGAGGACTGACTTCCTGCTGAACAATCATTATACCAGTGGTGATGTCACAGAAAAGTTCTAGTTTCTGGTGGCAGAGGGCATAATCCATTTGTCTGGATTGGTCTAGAAAGATAAGGAAGCATCTTTTCAAAGCAGGTACCCACAAGTTGCAGAATGCAATGCCTATACCTTACACCCCTCAATGTGTACAGTTCTCCATGTCATCCCTATGCTCCTCACAGCTGTCCCACACTCTTCAGAACAAGTCCAGTACAGTAAACATTTAAAACATAAATCTATTCCTATGGTCATGCATTTTGATAGTTCAAAAGAAGCACTATAGACAAAAGTATATCTGGCTGGGTCTCATACTGGAACACGTCCCTGCATGTGTGTCAGACATGAAGGACATACCTTATCTTTGTAAGTATCCGGCAGGGCTTTAGCAGTCTCTGTCTCATCAGGAAGAGAAATATAAAAGCCCACTGTGTCTCCTTGCCCATAACCATCTGAATAGTGCTTCCCAATGGACTGATGGAACTTTGTTCCTTTCTTGCTGCGCCATGAGTAGCTAAACTTGTCATAGCCCAGGGGAGCCTGAAGGTTTCCTGATCATACATAAAAGGCTAAATTTAAACCATTTTAGAATAAAGCCACAAAAGGCAACATGTTAAATGAACTTATTGTCACTTCAATAAAGAAACCAGCCAAGTATAGACATACTTTACCTAGTGCCTGAGACCACCCAAGTCTGGCAGCTGTATCTGGGGGCATTTCATCTATACATATTTCAAAGTACCAGGCTCCTTTCCGCACACCATGTGAAGCTCGGACCATGGAGTATCCTTTCTCTCCTATCACAGTGAGTCGGTCATCAGATATCTTTAGCTGTGGCGCTAACACATGATAGAGGCATTATGAATACTCCACTGACAAAGGGCAAAAACAGGGGGAAAAAAAAAAAGTAGTGGACCTTCCCCCTCCCCCCAGCAGTTCTAGTTTCTTACAGATGTTATTTAGCAATAAGTGACTGCAATCCAAAACAAACAATTTTGCCAGCTTTCTTAGGCTTATATCGGATAATTAATTTATCTCCTCATCCTCTTGTAAAGTCTTGTTATGATGCTGGTGATCTGACTAGAGACTAGGAAACATTTGTTTGTATGGGATGTTTGACTTTAGAAAACAAGAACACTGCCTACTACTTAGTAGACAGACTTGTAGGATTTTTCTAATTATACTTTCAAATGCAAACTAGTAGCCACATCATATCCCTTGATTCACTTTTTTTTTGAAAACAGCTTTATTTACACATAGTTGCACTAGCAAAACTGTTTGCCTTTGAACATGCTTATATCTATATCATACCATCAGATAATGAACAACATGAGGCATGAGCCCCATTCTACCTCTGTCATGTAGTGCTAGGAGAACCCTCTCATACAGGCATGCTCTGTAGAGATCGCCAGGAATGGGCTTTCCAGCCCAGCAGTCAAGTTCCAGCTTTTCTGGGTCAGGCGCATGGGGGTCAGGCTCAGCTAGAATATAGCGGTAACCATCCTTATTGAATGGGTGCTCTAGTGGGTAGCCATGAGGGGGGAGGCGCTGAGCAGAAAACAAGGGATCACTGTAAGAAAAAAGTAGTATCAATCACAAGAAGTTGAGAATATAATATACCTGAATAATTATTCAATCAACAAGGCTTAGTCCCGTTATAAAATAAAATTTAAAAATTTTAGATTTGATGCTCACCATTTGCAAATGCCCTCTTTGCTTTTAACTGTGGCCACTCCCCCACCTAAACTGGCAGTACCCATGGTAATCATGGCTGTAGTGGAGGAAAGGGATGTGAAATATAATTATGGAGAAAAAAAAAAAAAGAAGAGGGGCCAGATTAGGTGTAAAAAAGGGGAACAATTTTTGAACTATCCACACATACCTCTTACACAGAGTCTTTGTACCAATTTTCAGAAAAGGTAGAATGTGAGGATTTTTCCTTTGGAAGATGCTATGGGTATAAAGCAGACTTGCACCTGCTTTTTGTGCAAGGAGAATTTTGCTAGAAAAAAACAAATTACAGATTGTGCTTCATAGAAAGTGGGGGCAAATTTTGGCCAATTAACATGGAAAAGCTGATTTTTACCTGTGTAAATCTTATTTCAAGTTGCCCTCTCCATTGCTAAAAGGTTAGTGTTACAAGAATATAGCAGATGCCAACTCCATGCAGAAGATGCAGATTACAGGAGTTACTGCCAGCAAGACTAGGGAGCCTCGCAGCAAAGCAAGCAAGATGTACTCGCTGGTGAAATCTCTAATATTGAGCACCTGGGACATGACTTACAAACTTGACATAATTTTGTTATTTTATAGGGATTGTGGTATATAACCTTAGCTCCTTAGTAACAAAATAGGACAGCCACATCAAGCTGTGTCATATTCAGTATGTTTTCCAAAATTCAGTGGCATAATTAGGGGTCAGAATCCACAACACAGTTCCCCCAGTCTAGGGTTGAGCATCACTGTGTCACCTACCAAGCCATACCAGGAAGAGGAGATCGATTTTGTGTCCTATTTACCTTCTTGTTCTTTTGGTTGTCCCTGTAGCACCACCATCCTGTTGCTTGCGTTTTGCCCCCCTTCCTTTCCCACTGCTTCCTGCTGCGAGAGCCCCTTTACAAGAAAAAATTATATAACACAAAATAGCATATTAAAGCTTGCTTTTTCTGTTCTGTTAAACCATAGACCAGGACATTCAGCCAACCAAGCTCTAAGTAATGGAACATTCTGAGACTATATGTTCCAAGAGAGAGAGACACACACAGACAGACAACAGAACAGTAACTGATCACTCCACCGGAGTTCAGCCAAGGAGACTTTAAATCTTAAATCGAAGGCGGCTGATACATGTTTCATTTATATAGCTTCCTTTGTCAGTCTGGTTTATAAAATGCTTCTTTACAATCAATTAATAGCTTCAGGATAACAAAGGAGGCCAGAATTGTCAAGGTATTGGCATCTCCTTCCATCCTACAGGCATCTCAGAAGACTTGAGCTAAGACTTGTGAATCCTTATAGCTTTTCACTTTTGGTTGGCCTAAATGTTCATATACTTGATGGCTTTCTGCTGTTATGCATACATGAAACCAACAGGCAAGGGAAGAGCTATAAATCAAGAGCAATGCACCAAAGGCCAGGAATATTTATGGAAGCGGAAACTCCATGGACCTTGTGAGAAGCATTTTAATACCACCACCGCTTCACATGCTAGAGATTGCACTTAAAGATCAAGTGAATGACCATAACTACCACTTCACCTGCAAACACACAATGTTTGATTCATGGAGTTTCCAAATACTCCCAAAGATACAAGCAGACAAGTAATTTTATGGCAAGAACCAGAACAAAGCAGCACATTTACAGCAAGCTTCTATTTTAAGAGAGACTATTATACACATGTTCATGTGCTGTAGATGTAATTAGTGGCAAACATTTTCTGTAGTACTACTGGCATCATTTGTGGTTTCTTAGTGTAAGCAGATGATAAAAATACTTGTGGATCTAACATGAACATTTCCCCACAAGTGGCAGTGCAATAGAAACCACTGAATAAAAGATACCTTAACACGTGTGTCAAGATTTTAGAAGCTGAATATCCACTATGTTGCCTGAACTATCTAGTGTGACATTTACTGAAGGTTCTCCATGACCCACAAACTTATTTTAACTGCCCCAAGGTCAGGTTATCACTGTTTATAATGATAAAAATATGTAGACCACAAAGAGGATTCTCAAACATTTTATTTCTGGCCTGTAGCAAAGTATCCTTAAAACTCAGCTTTTCAGGACAGAAACAAAGCATTCAACATGAAAGTAGCATGGCTGGATCTGATATGCAAGACAAAGTGCTCAAAACCAGAGGGATATCGGGGCAAGCCACTAAAGAGGTGTTTCGCTCCTGTATTTTCTGTGCAGAAGTAGCATCAAATACTGGATTTGAAAGCTGCAATTGTGTAACATTTGGAAGGACCTCAATGTACTGAAATCAAATATCTTTTTTCTATCACTTGAGCTCCACCCTTTAAAATCTAGTCTAGCATTACAAATTAGATGGAAGCTGTGCTTGCTTGCAACAAAACTAGGTACAAGACCTTAGAATATGAACACTTCCAATGTGGAATTTTGCTGGCAAAAAAGCTTTCTTCACAGCCTTAATCTGAAACTCTAAAGGCACCAACTGGAAGTCTAGTGTGAAATGCAAGTGGCCTACTTAAGAGGTATTGATGCATACCAATATCATGTGCTCAAATACTGCCACACTCTGACACCCTCCCTCCCCAGAAGGAAGATGACTGCACCCACCTTGGTTACAACCCAAATAATTCTAAGGATGTAGCAATAGCTCCAGTTGTTACTGCTTCTAATTATGGGGTCTGGCTGTGCCTGTGTAATGATTATTGGAGAACTTCCTTCCTCTAAGATTGGACTATGGCAAAAATATTCAATTTGTTAAAAAGTTACATAAATCATAGAAAGGTACACAGTAAGACCACACAGAGCTTATGCATACCAATTAAGTGGAGTCAGTATCTCTCAATAACATTCAAAAAAACAAAAATAAGTCATTTCATTTTCAAAAACCACTTATAAAAAAAAAGACTGCACTATAATTTTATGTATTATTGAGAGATCAACAATTCTGGAAGAAAAGCTAGCAAATTTCTGTGTGAATCAAGATAAAAACAGCCATGCAGAAGACAGAAAAGTTAGATGCTTCTGAAAGCTATAAATTTACATCATGACTTAACATTGCACATTGCTGCAACAACGTTTGAACACAATACAGATTTCCAAACCGATCACAGAATACTTAGGCATCAGAAGCTGAAAGGTAAAATATTCACCTGCAAAAGGGACCCCACCTGAAAGAACAGAAGTGGCACCATGCATTGGTCATATTGTAAAAAGTGCAAGAAACATAACCATCATAACTATCACATTGATTAAACAGCACACTAGAATAGAATGAGCAGTTCTGCATGTTACTAAAAGGTGTGAGCCAAGTGTCAATACTGTCAGTCTGAGCAAGGTGAGAAGGGTGGGTCTCCTTTATGTGCATCTTTATTTCATTTCTTCACATGACAGTACAAGTATAGTCAGATTTGAGAAAAACAAAAAACCCATCTTATCTGTTAATGTCCTTTCCTAGAGCCATGCCAGACCAGTCCAAAAAAGTGGATTATGTCCCCTTGCCAGCAGATAGAGAAAAAAAAAAGCTCTGAGATAATTTCACTCTAACAGGGGTTGGGGTTCTGCCTTCCACTTCAATAAACCAAATGTTGTAGTTAAGAACCCAGGATATTTTGGGATGTCAATATCTTTTCAAACAAAATTCTGCTGCAGCCTGATGGTGCTAGTTATGTGAGTTGTAACTAGGTTTTACAAGGGATAGAACCATAACAAAATGCACCCAGATAACGGCAAGCAGATCTTTTATATTCTACGCCCCAAGATGCTGGAACGCCTTACCACCAAGCGTTCGTGCCATTACCGACTTAACCCAATTTAAGAAAGCACTTAAATATCACCTTTTCCTCATATACTACCCACCAAACATTACCCCCAGCAAAAGCCCCCCCAAATAAGAGACACCTTATCTTCAAATAGCCTCTCCCACTTTCTCAGTAAGATTACTAGGACTTTTGTGTTGTCATGATACCTTTTATATAATCATGTTTGTAAGAAGTTAACCTTATGTTACCCAAGTTTATATACCTGTTTGCTGTAAACACGGAATAGCCTGTTATTCTGTTGATGCTGTTGTATGTGAACCGCGCTGATACCAAATAGCGCGGTATATAAAAGATTGTAATAAATAAATAAATAAATATCCCTATAGGGGAAAAGTTCATTCTGGCGCAGAATGTTTTCTCCCCCCCCCCCCCCCGTAGTTGATGGCTAGAAGAGCTTTTCACTATGTAGCCACCAGCTAATGATGTAGCATAAACCAATGAATTACAGATTGCCTTACCCTAGGCTAGTGTCTAGGGCTGCCAGAGCATAGGTAGCTGACCGTTTCTGGCTTAGCTATGGCCATGCAGGCCTCCCCACACTGACACCTCGCTAGCTGTCCCTGACAGACTTCCTCTCAACCTACAAAGTTCGCAGATTAGGAAAGAATTAGGAGAGCATTCCTTCTTTCATCCACCTCAGGAGGAGTCTGGGGACAGCTTTGTTCCTGGATGTTTCTGAACCTGCGAGAGAGAGAAGGAAGGGGGGGGGGGGGGGACCCGAGACTCTGCATACATGAAGACGGCAAACTTTGAGACACACATTTATACTTCTGCCCAAGGTACTATATCCACAGCCATCATTATGGAGCCTAAAGTCTGCATGAAGGACTATGCTGGAGGAGCAGAACATGGAAAAGGAAGATCTGGAAACCCATGGAGCAAGGCCAAAGGAGCACTGAACCTCTCTTTTGAGAACAAGATCAGCTCTCACATACGTCACAGGCTGCAAAGGAATAAAAACTGCTCCTCCTGAAATCTCAATATTCTAGTGGCTCCATCACCTGGAAAAAATAATCTGGATGTGGACCAACAACTCTCCTATCCTCACTTGTCTTGCATGACCAGGTGACAAAATGAAGGACCCAGAATACCTCCCATCACTGCTACCATTATATAAATTAAGAGGAGAGCCTGAAGCTGTCAGAGACCTAGGAAAGCACATCTGAGAACCATTTGGTGATATTTCCTTCAGAGACTATATGCTCCTAACAGGTTCAGGACAGTGCAAAATCTCTCTTACCATCCTGTTGAACTTACAGTGCTCTTGAGCAGATAAAGAACAGGCCATCAAAACCCGCAGTTGATTTAACCAGCGAAATGCTGTCATTACTGTGGTGAACATTATGGGTGACAGAAGCACTTATAAGCAACATCACACAACCCAGTAATGCAGGCTGCACCCCTGGTTTTATTATGGAAAAAAATGCCCTGAACTAAGCCGTCCACAAGGAGAGCGCAGACGTAAAACCAACTATCATGGGCCATCTTCCTGAGAAAAAGAGAGAAGAGCCTGGTT
This sequence comes from Ichthyophis bannanicus, assembly GCA_033557465.1. Classification (NCBI taxonomy): domain Eukaryota; kingdom Metazoa; phylum Chordata; class Amphibia; order Gymnophiona; family Ichthyophiidae; genus Ichthyophis; species Ichthyophis bannanicus. Next base: position 828,639,624 of record CM066035.1, read on the forward strand.
AGAAAACTCATAGCTTACTAAAATGTTCAGTATTTTTCTCGGCTAAGGGAAACAAAGCAACCACAACTCTGTAAGGGAGCTGCCAAGAACTTTGGTTGTAATCCCCATTGCACAACCCACATTAGAACCAGGCAGGGCAACTTAGGCATCTGACAAACAAAAAGGAGGTCTCAGCATCACTTGCTTCCCAACGTATTTGGTAAAGGCCCATCTTGGAGCACTTTCTCCATAATGGAAAGTCAAGCCATCCAACTTCTGCCTAGCACTACTTGAAAGCAGGACCTCATGGTACCAGCTTAGGGTTGCTGGCCCCCATTGCTCACCAATGAAATGGAGGACAGGCACTGCCTGGAGAGGGGAACTGAAAAAAACTCAAAAACCTGATTAAGCAAAGATCCAATCCTGTTATCACAGAGAACCCAGAGTGCTGTACTTGGTTGTCAGCATGGATGGACAGACTAGATAGTGTAGTTACATACCTGTAGCAGGTGTTCTCCAGAAACAGCAGGAACCAGTCCTCATATACAGCTGACGGCAACCACTCCCCAGCTTTCATAGAAAGCCTTTGGGAGTTCTACCACGCATGCATGGCCACTTTCCTGCCCAAGGGTGCCATCTTACATCATTATGAAGACATAGCTTAAAGATAAACAAAAAAAACCCACCTCCACAGGGAGGAGAGGGGGTAGTGAGAACTGATTCCTGCTGTTCCCGGAGAACACCTGCTGCAGTTAAGTAACTACATTTTCTCCAGGAACAAGCAGGAAGTCAGTCCTCACATGTTTTCAATAGCTACAGGCTATCAAAAACCTGTAAAAACCACAGAAGACTGAAAAAAAACAGACCATGAATGACAAAGAGTACTAAGAGTCATAAGGTCAGAATGTGGCCCCAGCCTCAAACAGAATCAATTCTCCGGTAGCCTGGACAGACAGAAGGGCTGGAGGGAGGAGTTATATCAATCCCCAAAGAGATGCCGCAGCACAGCCTGTCCGAAGGCGCTGTCACGACAGGAATCCCCATCAAGGCAATAGTGAGCTACAAAAGTGTGGGTCGAAGACCAGGTAGCAGCCTGGCAGATCTCCAAAAGGGAGACCGAATGCAGATGCACCACACAGGCAGCTATAGCCTGGACATTATGGGCTGTCACATGATGTTTCAGAGAGTGTCCAGCTTGCCAATAGGCAAAAGAGATACCAGGTAGAAAGGGTGCGTTTAGAGACCACAATGCCGAAGTTGTTCAGATCATATGAGATGAACAGCTGAGATGAACTGCGGTGAGCCTTTGCTTGCTCAATGTAGAAGGCCAAAGCTCTTTTACAATCCAGAGTGTGAAGAGAGTCCTCAGCTCTGCTTGCATGAGGTCTGGGAAAAAAGGTGCGAGAACCACCTCCTAGTTGAGATGAAAGACATCTTAGGGAGAAATTTATGGAGTGTACAAAGGGCCACCCTATTATGATGGAACCTGGTGTAGGGGGCATGGGCCACTAAAGCCTGCAATTCACTGACTCTGCATGCAGACATGATCACCACAAGTAAGACTACCTCCCAATGAGATACTTGAGATCACAAGAGACAAGCAGCTTGAAGGGAGGAGCAATGAGCTTCCCAAGGACCACATTCAAGTCCGCCACTGTAGGCTGGTAGGTCAGTGTCACAGCAGGACATGCTAGGGAGATAAAGTTCCTAGATGAAATAAATGACTGCTTCTTGGAGCAGCTGGTTCATGAACCGACCAGAGGGGAAACCATATTAGACCTAGTCCTTAGTGGAACACCAGATCTAGTGCAAGAGATAAGGGTGTTGGGGCCACTTGGCAATAGTGATCATAGTATGATCGCCTTTGATTTAATTAGTGGAGAAGGAGGGATAGTAAGGAAATCCACAGTACTACCTTTTAACGTTCAAAAGGGAGACTATGATAAAATGAGGAAAATAGTTAAGAAAAAACTAAAAGGAGCAGTTGCAAAGGTTAAAAGACTTACATCAAGCTTGGGTGTTGTTGAAAAATGCTAATCTTGGAAGCCCAGACCAGCTGTATTCCATGCTTTAAGAAAAGTGGAAGGAAGTCCAAAAAACTGCCAGCATGGTTTAAAGGTGAGGTCAGGAAATGGGAAAAAAAGAGCCAAACGACGAAACCTGGAAACAGCACAAGCACTGGCAAGTCAAATGCAAGGCATAAGGCAAGCAAAGGGAGAATTTGAGAAGAAGCTTGCTGCAGAAGCAAAAACGTAAAATAAAGACTTTTTCAAGTACATTCGTAGCAAAAAACCTGTGAGTCAGTTGGTCCATTAGATGATAGAGGGGTTAAAGGGGCACTAAGAGGCAACAAGGCGATAGCGGAGAGACTGAATGAATTCTTTGCTTTGGTCTTTACTGAGGAAAATGTAGAGATGATACCCATGACTGAAGTGGTATTTAAAGGTGCGGAAGAATTGAAGGAAATATCGATACAACGGGAAGATGTATTACAACTATTAGATAAACTGAAGAGTAGCAAATCACCTGGGCCGGATGGTATACATCCAAGGGTGTTGAAAGAACTGAAATATGAGATTGCAGACCTGCTATTAGTAATCTGTGAATTTTCATTAAAATCATCTGTAATACCTGAAGATTGGAGGATCGCCAACGTAACGCCAATTTTTAAAAAAGGTTCCAGGGGTGATCCGGGAAAACTACAGCCTGGTGGGCCTGACGTCAGTACCGGGAAAAATGGTAGAAACCATCATAAAGAACAAAATTACTCAGCATGTAGATAGTCATGGCCTAATGGGAGACAGCCAACATGGCTTTAGACAAGGAAGATCTTGTCTTACTAATCTGTTATGTTTTTTTGAAGGTGTGAATAAACAGGTAGACAAAGGTGAGTCGGTTGATATAGTGTATCTAGACTTTCAGAAAGCCTTTGACAAGGTCCCTCAGAAACTTTTGGCAAAACTAAAGAGTCATGGGCTAGGAGGCAGTGTACTATTGTGGATCAGGAACTGGTTAAAAGATAGAAAGCAGAAGATTGGGCTAAATGGCCAATTTTTCCCAATGGAAAAAGGTAAATAGTGGTGTACCCCAGGGATCTGTGCTGGGTCCGCTGCTTTTTGACATATTCATAAATGACCTGGAAAAGGGAATAACGAATGAGGTTATCAAATTTGCAGATAACACAAAACTATTTAAAGTTGTTAAAACCCAAGAGGATTGTGGAAAATTGCAAGAGGATCTTGATAAATTGGAAGACTGGGCATCAAAATGGCAGATGAAATTTAATGTGGACAAGTGCAAAGTTATGCACCTAGGGAAGAACAACCCAAACTATGGTTACACGATGCAAGGTTCCACATTAGGAACCACCACCCAGGAAAAATATTTAGGCTTCATTGTGGATAACATGTTAAAACCCTCGGCCCAGTGTGCAGCGGCGGCCAAGAGAGCAAATAGAATGCTAGGTATCATAAGGAAAATGGGAAATAACACAAAAATATATTATAATGCCTCTATCGTTCCATGGCGAGACCGCACCTTGAATAATATTGTGTGCAATTCTGGTCGCCGTATCTTAAAAAGGATATAGCATTATTAGAAAAGGTTCAGAGAAGAGCCATCAAAATGGTAAAGGGGATGGAAGGATACTCCTATGAAGAAAGGCTAAAAAGGTTAGGGCTCTTTAACCTGGAAAAGAGACGGCTGAGAGGAGATATGATAGAAATCTATAAATTAATGAACGGAGTGGAACAGGTAAACATAGATCGATTGTTTACATTATCAGAATATAGAAAGACTAGGGGATATGCAATGAAGCTACAAGGTAAATTATTTAAGACTAATAAAAGAAAATATTTTTTCACTCAATGTGTAATCAAACTCTGGAATTTGTTACCGGAGGATGTAGTAAAGGCTGTTAGTGTAGCTGGGTTTAAAAAATGTTTTGGACAAGTTCCTGGAGGAAAGGTCCATAAACCATTATTAAGAAGGGACCCAGCATATCAATGCTTGACCCAGTACAAGCATTGTGGATCCTGTGTCTTTTGGGGAAACTGCTAGGTACGTATGACCTAGATTGGACGCTGTTGGAAACAGGATACTGGGCTTGATGGACCTTGGTCTGACCCAGTATGGCATCTCTTATGTTCTTATGGATGGGAGGCTGCAAAAGCAGCAGTTCTCTCATGAAGCGGCCAACAGGGTGGACAGAAAGGGATTGACCGTCAACTAGATGATGGTGCCTCTGCGGCTTACCAAGGTGTACCCGTACGGAACTGAACTTCAAAACAGCACTGGAGAGATGGAGGAAGTACTGTAAGACCTTCTGCACCGGGCAGGAGAAAAGACTGATGTACCTGTTCGCACAGCAGACCACGAAGCTATGCCATTTGAAGGCATATGACCATCTGGTGGAATCCTTACAGGACATGAGGACGACATCCTTGACATAGCTGGGCAGGTGAAACTGGGCCAGGACATCCCTCTCAGCAGCCGTGTCATCAGAGCTAGGAACTGGTGGTTCCGATGCAGGAGGGTCCCTTCCCCCTGTAAGAGCAGATCCAGGATGCAACCCAAGGGAATCAGGGGTGCCTAAGAGAGACTGAGCAGCAAGAGGAACCATGGCTGTCTTGAGCCAGCAAGGGGTCACGAAAATGACCGTGGCCTGGTCTGTCTGTATCTTGAAGAGGATTTTGGCTACCAGGGTGGGGGAAGGGGATGGGAGGGTATGCATACAGGAGACCCTCGTCCCAAGGCAAGAGAAATGCATCGGCCGCTATCTGAGCAGGAGCTGAATGACTGGAGCAGAAAATGAGACAACTGGGCATTGCTGGGGCTGGCAAGAAGGTCCATCATCTGGGTGTCCCACCTGCTGAAGATGACCGGAGAACCTGCGGATTGAGATGCTACTCATGGGGATGGAGCACCTGAGCCTGTCCGCTGAGGCATTGTCCTGCCCTGGGAGGTACACTGCTCTGAGAAGCATATCCCAGTTGATGGTGACGTTCCAGAGGTGGACTGCCTCCCGACAGAGGTGGCACGAGCGCGTTCCACTCTGCTTGTTGAGGTAGAACATTGCCACTTGATTGTCCACCCATATCAGGATGATCTGGTTGGCTAGGTAGATTTGAAACACCCGCAGGGCCTTTGCAATCACCCTGAGTTTGAGGAGATTGATGTACAGTTCATTCTTGTCTTGCAACAAGACACCCTGATCTGGAGGCCGTTCCAATAGGTTTCCCATCCAAGCATGGAGGCATCCGTGGAGAGGATGTGCTGATGTGGGGGCGCCTGAAAGGGAAGCTCTGCCAGGAGATACAGTGGCTGCTACCACCACATAAGGGAGTCTGAGCGGCAGGGTCACTTGAATCTTGTAATCCAGGTGCCCCAATGTCTGCATCCACTGAGTGGAGGCTCCACTGGGTCTGACACAGTCTGAGGTGAGCCTATGGGGCGACGAACTGTGGAAGCCATGTAACCAAGGAGGCATAGCATTAGGCAAGCAGAGACATGTGCTGGCACCCACTGCCTGGGCAAGACCAGACAGTCATCAGGCTGTGTCAGTCGGAAGGAATGCTCTGGCTTGGGCAGTGTCGAAGAGGGCGCTTATGAACCAGAGGCGCTGCATAGGCTGCAGGTGGGACTTGGGATAGTTGATGACAAACCCCAAGGGTTTGAATACTAGGATAGTGCGGTGCACTGCATGAGACACCTCGTCGGGTGTGCTCCCTTGGGTGAGCCAGTCGCCTAGATACAGGAAGATGAACATGCCTTGCATCCATAGGAAGGTGGTGACCACAGCTAAGCACTTTGTGAATACCCCGGAAGCAGATGCCATTCCAAAGGGCAGGACTCTGTACTGTTAGTGGTAGCCTCCGATGATGAATTGGAGGTATTGTCGGTGCACAGGATGAATCAGGATGGGGGTATAAGCATCTTTTAGATCCAAGGAGCATAGCCAAATCTTCCTGCTGGAGGTAGTGCAGCAATGTTCCAAGGAAATCACTTTGAACTTCATCAGGAAGTGGATGAGGTTTCACAGATCTAGGATGGGTTGAAACTCTCCGGTCTTTTTGAGGACTAGGAAGTAATAGGAGTAGAATCCCTCTCCTATCCAAGACCGGGGACGAACTCCACTACCTCATCAAGGAGGAGACTGGAGAGTGCCCACTGAAGGAGGTCCATCATGAATTCCCCTATATAGAAGGGCAGTGGCATCTGCTTGAAGTGGACGAGGTATCCATCTTTCATTACCTATAAAGCCTAGGGATCGGTGATAATACTGGGCCACTGGTGAGAGACCACCAGACACTCCCCTTAAGGAGTGGATGCTGAACTTCCTGGGGAAGTGTGGCTATGTCCAAGGAGTCAAATGTCTCCCACCAGGCTGTGACTGAGGCGCCGTCTGGGGTTTGGCGGCCCTGCCTCTGGCCTGCTGCCCCTGTGGGGAGCCTGATAGTACCCCCAGTATCCGGCCTATCTGTAGGCCTTCTTCTTCGGGTAGAAGGACTTTTTCCCCGCGAAGCCTTCCGTTGGGAAGGATCAGCGGTCTTCCGTAAGAGCCTGGTCCTGGTCAGCAACTCAGTCATCAGATCGGTGCCTTGTCTGTCATGGGCTTGTCAGAGAGGTTCTCTCCCCAGCATGCGGCATCAACCAATTTGTCCTGGATTCACTGCTCCAAGTCATAGGTCTGTAGCCATGCCAGGCAGCAGGCACCAATGCCCACAGCAGCCACCCTAGCCACGGACTCGAAGCAATCATTGGCTGCCCGAGCGACATACTTGGAGCAGTCCTTGACCCTGCCACCATGCTCTAGAAGCACTGGAGGTAAATCAGAGAGACCAGCTGACAACCTAGCCAGAAAATTTGCCAAGTCTTTCAGGTACATGCCCACAGATGTACCTGGATATGGGCGACGAGCATCAAGCCCTGAAAAGCATAGTTACTCATCTGAAACAGGTGTTCTCTGGGGACAGGAGGAATCAGTCCTCACATATGGGCGATGTCGGAACCGACAGAGCCCTCGCGGAAGCATCCCCCCAGCTTTCAAAGAAAGCCATTGGGAGATGGTCCCCTTCCTGCCTAAGGGTGCCATCTTGCTCAGTCAGATGACATAGCTAAAAGACATCAAAAATAAAAGATGGTGAAGGAGCGACTCCAAGGAGAGGGAGGGAGGGTTGTGAGGACAGATTCCTGCTATCCCCGGAGAACACCTGTTACAGGTAAGTAACTACGCTTTCTCCGGGAACAAGCAGGAAGTCAGTCCTCACATATGGGACGCCCCAGCTACAGGCTACCGAAAGTCCTTGGCAAAAACAGGGCTCTCTCATGGGGAGTCGCAAGCAGCAGCAATTGAGTCTGTGCCCACAGACCACAGTAGGACCCCAGACACTTTCGGGGGGAGGTGAGAATTTGGTTAGTTTATGACAAAGCCCATGTTGCAGAACCCGGATGGTGCATGCGGTGGCCTGCTGTACCTCTGAGGCTGTGCCTCCCTTTATTAGCCAGTCGTCCAGGTACGGAAAGACGAAGACCCCTTGGAGCTGGAGGAAGGCGGCCACAACTGCCAGGCATTTTGTGAAGACTCTTGGGGCAGAGGTGAGGCCGAAGGGGAGCACCCTGTATTGAAAATGCCTGCCCCCTCTACGAACTGCAGGTACTGCCTGTGGTTGGGGTGTCTGAGGATGTGGGTATAAGCATCCTTGAGGTCTAAGGAGCATAGTCAGTCTCCCTGCTGGAGGTATAACAGCAAGATTCCAAGGGAGAGCATCTTGAACTTCTCCCTCAGCAGGAATTTGAGGTAGCGCAGGTCAAGGATGGACCTTAGGCACGAGGAAGTACCTGGAGTAAAACTTCTTGCCCTTGAGGTGGTGGGGCACCAGTTCCACCGCTCCGTCCTCAAGAAGACCTGCCAACTCCTTCAGAAGAATGGGGAGACCTGAGGGGTTCTCCTGGGAAATAAGGGGGAGGTGACTGGGTCAGGTGGAGGAGGTAACCCTCCCTGACTACCATTAGTGCCCAGGCGTCGGTGGTGATGGTCACCCACCTCTAGGCAAAGAGTGCCAGACATCCCCCTGTGGGCTACTGATTTCCTTGGGGTAGAAAGGCTATGTTCAAGGAGTCAAAAGCTCCCCCCCTGGCTGGGCTGGAGCTGGTGCCTGGGGTTTTGGAGCCTTCTGCTTATGTGAGCCATGCCCATGTCCATTGGCCTGATGACCCTGTTGGGGAGCTGAGGAGGCCTGATAAGGTGAGTAGTTTCTGTAAGCAGCTCCCTTCCTTGGTTAGAAGGGCTTTTTACCCAAGCTCTTTCGTCGGGGAGGGGCAGCAGTCCTTTTAGATAGCCTGGTCCTTGTCATGAACGGTCTCCAGCTTGGCAGCCTTGTCGGTCATGGGTTTGCTAAAGAGGTTCAGGAAGATGTCCTTGGGCGGGGACCGCTGGTGCTCCTGTGGAGGAGAAGGATCCAAAAGGAGCATCGCAGTGCCGATGGTCTTGGGGGAATTCATCCTCTGTCTCCCATTTGGAAATGGTCTCTGATAAGAGCTCAAACTGCCATTGGGGTTGCTGGGCGCTGAGGCCCTCAGCACTCAGAATCAGATGCGCTCGGCAGGGAAGAATGGTGAGCAGACTATGAATGGGATTGAGTCCAGGCATCGGAACTAGATGCAACTGCTCCAACGCCGGCTGCACCTCTGCCAGCGATGCCCCCATGGTAGAGGGACCAGTGGTATGCTCCAAGGAAGCCATTCTAGCCTCGAGGGCAGAGGGCTCCACTGCCACAGAAATGAGCTCCGATGGTCACAGGGCCAATGCTGGTTCCCTCAGTGGGGCTCACTGATGATTGCCTCGGTAAGCTTTTTTGTGGCCCTCCGAGGAAGAGGGAGTCTCCTCCTGCCGGGGCAGCTTTGGAGGTCCGCTCCTGGTCATGGCATGGAGAGGACTGTGGTGCCAGTAACCGTGGGTCTTACCCCCGGTGCCGGTACCGGTTTTAGACATCAACTCAGGCAGAGCCTGGCCCTTCTGGGGATGATCTTCTGTGGATGTTCCCTGTTCAGATGCTCTGCAAAGCTAAGGCTCAAAGAGTGAGCACGGTCACCACACGAGGACAGAGACTCTGCATCAGCTCTGGGGATGTCAATTCTGTAGCAGAGGCTGGGACCGAAGACGAAGCCTTGAGGCCAAATAGCGCTTCCCGCCTTTCATGATTCTTCCGACCCTTGCTCGTCATCTGGAGACAGAGCGGGCAAGTGGAGTTGTCGTGGCTGGCCCTCAGGCATTGAAGACAGCAGCTGTACCAGTCCATTATGGACATAGTATGGGCACAACTACTGCACTTCTTAAAATCGATGACCAAGGACATAAGAAAAGAGGACACCTGCGAGATTGAATTCCAAGGTCCTGATCAGGGAAGGTGCAAGAAATACCCATGCACTGAATGAAGAAAAGGGAGGAAACTCAAGAAAAACATGATGCCAAGGAAGCGACAATTCTGGGTATGGGAGTGGATACTGTGTGGGCTCAGTCTGTGCCGACGTCACCCATATGTGATGACCGACTTTCTGCTTGTTCCCAGAGAAAAGTCATGTGATTTTATCTGTGTCATTTTCTTCGTTTCTATGCTTCCCAGTACCAGGGTTGTGAATTTCTGAAAAATCTTTTAACCTCTTCTTTCTAGGAAAGGGATAAATATTCTTTTCCATCTTGGCCACCTTAAGCCGGGAAGCTGGCATTTCCTCCTCCTAAGAAAATATTATAACCTAAAGGAGTGGGAAGGAAAAAAGGAGAGCATCCAACAAAGATACGATAAGTCTTTCAGAAAAAAAAGACCTAAACTAAAAACAAAGACATTCCTTTCAGAAAAAGAAAGGCCTCCTCTGTCCAAACTTGCTAGGGGACTTAGTAGGTAATGTCTCCTCATCCTCTTCTCCTACCCTTTCCTCCTCTCCATGCATCCCTCCATAGGAGCTGGAAAGGAAGTCCTGAGCAAGTAAGGATCGCTGGAGATTGGAGGGTATGCATCCAAGAAGAGAAATCTGTAAGAGCTTCACGTCAAGGAGCAAACAGCTCCCTCTCCCCACTAGGCATCTACAACTCACAGAAGGCCTGGTGTGTTCACGCCACAAGGTTAATTTTCCTCCCAACAACATAATAATGGCTTCCCAATGAAAGGGTTCTCTTAAATCTTGCAGATAAATGAATAGAGAGAGCAAAGGGGGTGGGGAGAGGGGATAGAAGAGGGGGCATTGGAAATATGATCTGACCCTTCTATTTGGGCCCTGTTCTCTGTCCCTTACCAGCACCTACCATACACAACCAGAGACCAGATCCCTGGAAGCATGTTTACCAGTAGCTGCTCTACAAGGGGCACTTGAAGGCCAAAACACAGAATCCTTCTCCAAAGATAGTTGAAGATACGTTTTATTGAGAAGATTGCGACCGGGAAGATGGTTTTATGAGAAAAAGATCTTTAAGTGTGGCCCACTTCAGGGGCTCAAAGAGCTCCAACATCAAGGTCCAGAGAACTAAGCACGTCTCCCAAGAGGGAATGGCTGACTGCAGGGGAGGAGCCCCAGAAGGAAAGGAGACATATGGGTGCGAGGCTATAGGATGCCCCTGCCAACGGCCCTCTGAATTATGACAAGGCTGCCACCAAAACTTTCATGGAGCTAAGGGAGAGGCCATTATCAAAGCCATACTGAAGAAAGGCCAACAAGGAAGGCAGTTCTGCTATACTAGGACCAACCTGATGCTCAAACAGGTACCAGACAGGCACATGCAAAAGGCTGGTAAAACCTCTCCTCACTTTCAGGAGAGCTGGAACCACAGCTGGAGGAGAATAGCTCTTATGTGCTAAACATCGTCTCTCAAGAGCCAAGCTGTAAGAGAAAGGAGTCAGTCGTCCAGAAGAACCAGACCCTGCCATAACAGCCCCCGAGCTGCAGAAGCTGCAGAGGAGGTTCCTGTAGAGCTTCATATCAGATCCCCAGATCACGATCTTCATGGCCAATCTGCCACTACCAGGACAACCCAGCCCAGATGTTGCTCTATGTGGCGAAGTATACACCCCAGAAGTAGCCACGGAGGAAACATACAGCTTATACCAGGGCGTCGATGCCCTCAGTCTGCTTCCTTGTGGCGACTAAAGAACCTATGCACTTTGACACTGGACTGGATCACCATCAGATCAATCTTGCGATAACCCCAGAGGTCCAGAGAAAGTGGTGACTGAGAAAGTCCGCCTCCATATAGTCTATGCCCACAATGTGTGGCACCAAGAAAGCTAGGACGCTCCTTCTCCACTCAGAACAATAGGGTCATCTCAAGGGCTACTCCAGTAATCTTTGTGCCCCTCCCCCCTGCCAGCTGATATATGCTATTGCCATGTCATTATCCAAGAACACTAGGCATGCTCTGCCCCAGACCAAAGGACCAGAGGTGTAGCAGGGCCAAACAAATGGCCACTGCCTCAAGGCAATTGATAGGCCATGACGCTTCCCAGCCATGTGATCTTTGCAATGGGCTCCCCCAGCCAAACGGACTGATATCTGTCACCAGGAGGAACCACGAAGGATCATCCAGTGGCATGCCCTTCCTCAGATGCTGGAACTGCCCCCCACCATTGCACAATGGATACAACCAACAGAGGGAGGAATAGCCGGACCTTGAAATCCTGAGAGCATGAAGACCAAATGAGACAGCAAGGACCTCTGCAGCGATCTCATATGAGCTTGTGTCCAAGGAATCATTTCAATTGATGCCACCATCAAGCTGAGAATCTGCAGGCAATCCCAACTCTGGGAGTTTGCTGTGCTGGAAAGGCTGCCAACTGAGACAAAAACCTTCTCACTCTCCCTTAGGCAGAGTGTTGAACAGTGTTCCCAGGTATTTCAGCGACTGGGAAGGCTGCAAATGACTCTTCCCACAGTTGATGATCCAGTTGAAACTCTCTAGACCTGTACCAAGTCACATTCGGAAGAGATGCTTCTGAATGCGACCTGACTTGTATTAGCCAGTAGTCCAGATATGGGTGAACACAGATCCCTTTGTGCCTCAGTGTAGTGGCTGCCAGCACCATGACCTTTGAGAATGTCCTTGGAGTGGTAGAGAGGCCAAAGGGAAGAACAGCAAACTGAAAATTAGAGCAGAGAATGGAAAGGTGGAGGAAGTACTGCTGATCCTTGAGAACAGGAATGTGGAAACAGACCTTGGCCAGATCCAGTGACAAGAGAAACGCCTCACATTACACTGCCTGAAGCACTGATTGTAGAGTCTCTAATGGAAGTACAAGGTTTGCAGGTGGGCACCTATTCCCTTGAAGTCGAGGATTGGATGGAAAGTCCCATCCTTTTTTGGTGCCACAAAATAGATTGAGTACTGACCCTCACCCTACTCGGCAGAGGGGACAGAGGCCCACTCCTGGTAGAAAAGGCATAATCTGCCACTTACATGGAGGCATCCTGGAATAGGCCTCCCAACCCATCATTATGCTGGATGGTATGAGAGACGACTCCTGGGGTCCACGAGCCCCATGAAAGGACTGCCTGGGAACAAAAACCAGAAGAAGAAAAGTTAAGCTTTCTGAGGTGATATAGACAGGAATCCCAGGAATGGCAATAACAGATGGAAGTCGAAGAAGCCGCCCATCCTCTGGAGTGCAGTGATATTTGGACTTGCCCAAATCCTTAACTAGCTTCTCCAAGTCATCCGCAAAACAGCAGCTTCCCTTCAAAGGCAAGCTGGGACTTGGAGGCCCAAGTTCACCGTGTAGTGATGAAGCCACAGCCAAAAATGTCACACCACTGTGAAGATGACAATATGCTTCACTGCCAAGCAGGCTACATAATACATAGTGTCCAATAGAAAGCTCTGTCCTCCTCCTGGAATCAGCAGCAGCCTATCATCCATAGGGATCAACTGAATCCACTGAAGAGCTCGAGTAGTCAGATACACATATACACACCCCTCCCCCCCCCCACGCTAACTGGAGAATAGCAGAAGAAGCTGAAGACTGACTCTTAAGGAGTGTGTTTATATCTTGCAACCCAAGTGGTCTTTTGGAGCAGCACCACCCTCCAGCGGGATGGTAGTCCACTTCACAACCATAGTGGCATGCGTATCCACCAGAGGCATGCCGAACCACAAGGCGCAATCCTCCAGTGGCAGGGCATAAAGCTTCTTCATAAAAACTCAACCTCTTCCAACAAGGAGTCAAGCAGGTCCCACTCTGAGCGAACCATGCTTTTGATAACCTCCGGAAAGGGAAAGTCCTAGCAGGCTTCTGACTCCCCTGCAAGAAGGTGTGTACCTGCGAAGTCATATAAATAAATTCCTTCTAGTTTTACAGCTTCCCCATCTTTGGAAGAGGTTTGTTTGTTTATTAATACTCTTAAGTATTTAAAGGTCTGAATCATACTTCCCCTATCCCTCCTCTCCTCCAGAGTGTACATATTTAGGTCTTCAAGTCTCTTCTTTATTAAAAGATTTGATAGACTGCCCATCGGGAACCATCTGGGTGGTTTACAACAACAATAATATATATAAGAAAAGCCAGAAACAGAAAAGGAACTACAATGCCAGACAGGAAAGTGCACACCCATACAGGGCTAAAGAGAAAGATGGCCTTTTCAAGGAGTTTGGAGACAAAAGGTGAGAAACTGGACGGTAATGGGTTGGATCACCAGGGCTGAGGGAAGGATTCTTAGTGATGGGACGCACTAGTGCATGCTTCCAGGAATTGAGCATGGTAAGCAGGACTGGGAGAAGTGCAAGAAAAGGTTCCAGCAGCCAGTTGGAAGGGAAGGGAATGGAACAGATCCAGGGTGCAAGTGGTTTTATGAGAAGAAGTGACCAGTTTGACAAGTTCAGTGGCAGAAACAGGCTGGAAGGCAAACCAGACATGGGAGAGAGATGGGGATGGTGGAGGTGGGGGGGAGGTGAAGAAAGCAGCGGAGGATTGATACTAAAGGAGGAACAAAGTCCCTGAACCTTAGCAGCAAAGGAGGCAGCAAGACAGGAAGGACTGGGCTCTGAGTGGGTCTCCCCATGAGTAGGGGGAAGATGCAACGAGGAGAGGGATCTGAGGGAAGTATACAACTGATGGATGGAGTTGGAAGCATAGAAGATGACAGAGATAAAATGAGATCACTTTTCCTCTAGTATGAGGGACCGATAGAGAGTGTGACAACTTTGGAAATGGTAAAGGGATTCTGAATCTCTCTCTCTCTTCTCCCAGATGTGTTCTGCATGGCAGAGTTGCGCCCGTTGCAGGCGAAGGCCTGGATGGTACCATGTGCGGTAAGAGCTGGACTGCAGGCGGCATGGTGGTCCAGGGCTGAGGAGAGACTGGAGTGTCAGAGAAGGGAGGAAAAATCTACAGGAAAAAGTTGATTAGCGGGAAGAAAGGGCTGAACAGTAGCAGGAGTGATATGGTGGGATATGGTGGGATAAACAGGCAGGCTGAGGGGTCTGCACAGGTGCAGCTCCATTCATTCCACCGGAGGCTGGAGGTGGAGAAAGGAAATGAGGGAATGGTCAGTCCAAGGCAAAGGGGTCACTGTAATGTCTATGGGAACAGAGGGGGAGTCTGAGGGAGTGATTAGAAGGTCCAGCGTGTTGGCTGACATGAGTGGGTAGGAGCATGTGCTGATGAAGGCCTAGGTCATGAAACAGGGTGACAAAAGATTTGTCACAAGCTGTGGTAGGAAGGGAGAGATGGATGTTAAAAATCATCAAGAAGGAGCAGAAGGGGAAAATGAAGAGCAGCCTCCGAGACAGTGCAGGTGAAGGACTCCCAGGAGGTGTGGACATAGGGTAGGAGGGACATAGAGAAGAAGAATCAGGGAAGGAGAGGAACAAAAGCAGAGAAGAAGGGACTCTGGGTATTGAAAGGAAATGGAGAAACAGTGAATGATAGGTAAGGTGGAGCGAAAGAGGGCGGCCACTCCATCACCGGAGCGCCCCAGGTGATGGGTAGCCATTCCAGAGTAACCGGGTGGGAGGCATCAGTCAAGAAGCGAGTCCTCACCTTCCCTTAACCACGTTTCTGTGAGAAAAAGAATGTCCAAGTCTGAACAGAGCGCATGTTCCCTGTAAAATAGTTTCTCCAAGTTATAATGCCCTGTTCAATGTAATTTAAGTTTGTTCAATGTAAACCGCACTGATGCAGAATAGCGCGGTATATAAGAGAATGTAAATAAATAAAAAAAAATAAAAAATAAAAAGATCTTGGATCAGGACAGTTTTGCTCTGGAAGGGCTGCGCATTAACATAGGCAGGGGAAGGAGAGGAGGAGATGCTAATAAAAGACAGGAGGCAGCAAATGATCAAGTTGGATGGTGTACGACAGAGATGCCCAGGGAGGGGGTGCCCATGAGGTGGACGGCGTCACCAAACAGTGGGAATCGGAGTTGGAGTGGAGGAAGGACTCATGCTCCCGAGCAGGGCAGTCAGAACAGAGACAGAGAAGAAAGAGGAGAAAAAGCCAACAGAAGTAGTAAAACAGTGAAACAGCTGATGGTTTGCTTTTTTGGCCCAGAGGTTGCCTAGGCCACCAGGGAAAGGTAGTCGAGAACCAAGCAACTGCTAGAGCCGCCCATGGAGTCGCCCCAAGGAGCTCACCCAAGGAGCACGTCCTGCTCCTTGGGTGCGCCACCGCAGCATGAAAAGCCACAGTAAGTTTGTTTAAATCAGAAGCTGTGAATTCTGTCCTGGTGTCAGTCATGCGGACATCACTTCCAGTATGCAGAGAAGGCACAGAGCGAGTGTGATTACCTGGGGGAGGAGCAGCACAGGAAACTTGAGAGCACAGCAGGATTCAGCAAAACAGCCAGGCACAAACAGCAGAGCACAGCAAGATGAATAGCAGTTCATAAAAGTCTTCTGACGCAGGGTCCAAATCATTTTGGTCGCCTTCCTCTGAACAGTTTATTTAGCTTTTCTTATATACCGCGCTATTACAATATCAGTGCGGTTTACAATAAACATATTACTATGTGGGTGGGCCACAAAGTTTACATTAAACAAGGGAGTAAAAACTTGGATTTAACAGGGAATGAACATATCTACAGCGTTATTTACAGCAATAAATACAGTACAGATTATGTATTGGGTTGGTGCCCCATGTTATTCAGTGTGAGCCAGCTTAGGCTGGGTCTGCTTTTCTGTGCTGGTCTGGTCTGGGTAGATTGAGAGGTTTGATGTTGTATAGGTTACATTGTTAGACTCTGGGTAGTGTCTCACAAATAGGTAATGCTTAAGTGCTTTCCGGAACTGGGATTGGCTAGAAATGATACGTATGTCGGCTGGGAGAGCATTCCAGGCCAAGGGGGCACAGATTGAGAACGCTCGGTTAGAGGCTGTCCTTGTGCAAGTGGTCATTTGTTTGGGAATCAGCAATGTGTTGGCCATTATAGTTTGTTTGGTTCTATATGGATGTGAATAGTGGATCAATTCTTTGATGGCTGGGGAAGATTGGTTGTGCAGGGCTTTGAAGGTAGTGATTAGAATCTTGTATAAGAGTCTTGCTTGAACGGGCAGCCAGTGCAGATTTATCAGAATTGGGGTGATATGGTTCATTCGTGGTGTCCCAGTCAGTACTCTTGCTGCAGAGTTCATTGCCATTTGGAGTGGGTGAAGAGTTGCCTTTGGGAGCCCATATAGGATACTGTTAGCGTAGTCGAAATGTGGAAGAACCAATGCCTGGTAGATTGTTCGGAAGTCACTAGGGTCTAATAGTGGTCGGAGATGACGGAGAGTTCATATTTTGTGATATATTGTTTTTACAGTGTTTTTTATATGTGCTTTCATATCCAGTCTCTGGTCTAAGGTGATTCCGAGGTAGCGGATTGAAGATTTGGTCGTCAGTTCTGCATTCTTGACTTTTAATGTTGTTGGTGGGATGAAGGCTTGGTTTTTTGTAACGAAGAGGACGTCTGTCTTGGTGTGATTGATCCTGAGATTTTGTGTGTATAACCAGTCCGCTATTGCATCAAAGCATTTTGTTATTGGGGAGAAGTCTGGCTGCTGAATTGTAAATGGCATAAATAGCAGGATATCATCTGTATAAGCTAAGCATTGGACGTTGAACAAGCGTATTAGGGAGCAGATGGGCTGCATATAGATGTTAAACATCAATGCAGAGAGGGATGATCCTTGGGGAACCCCTTGTTTCTGCATGAATGGTTCAGAGGTTGCAGTGCAGGTTCTTACATATTGCCATCTGTTGGATAGGAAAGATTTGCACCATTTTAGAGCAGCTCCTTCAATTCCTTTCTCCATAAGACGTTCAACAAGTATTTGGTGGCTTACGGAATCGAATGCAGCCGCAATATCCATAAATATGAGGATAAAGCCTTGTCGAACATTGTCAATTCCTGCGATTAGTGTGTTGAAAAGGGTAATAAGGAGGGTTTCCACGCCATGAGCTTCTCTAAATCCATGCTGGGCTTGGTCTAGCAGTGCTTCCGTGTCAATGTGTTGCTGTATTTGTTGTTGTGCTACCTTCTCAATTATTTTGGCAAGCATAGGAATGCTTGATATAGGTCTATAGGATTCTACTTTTGATGGATCCATCTTGTTATTCTTCAGTAATGGTCTGATGGATGTGTTCTTTAATTTTTGTGGGAATTCACCAGATGAGAATGACTGGTTGAGAATTTTACCTATGAACTTGCTTAGTTCATGCCGCATCTCTCTTATCCAGTTTTATTTATTTATTTATTTGCATTTCTTATATACCGCGCTATTACAATCAGTGCAGTTTACACTGGAACAAAACATACAACAATGTAACAAGTTACATTGGGTTTACAATAAACAAGGGATACAAACTTGGATAACAGAGAGAAAAACTATGTACAGTGTTACGTAAAGAAGAAGATTAAACATCATACGAAGGGCATGGTTAGGGATTGTAGTATGAAGAATGGATAGGTAACAGGAGGAGTGTCAGGCTATCAAATTTTCTAGTTGGGGTTGTGTTAAGCGTGGGTTTTGGTGAAGACGTGTATTATTTTGGGATTGGCTAGGGGGGATGAGATTGGAATAGTATTTTAAGAACAGATGATGTTTGATAGCCTTTCTGAACGAAATGATATTAATAATGGAACGGATTTCTGGGGGGGAGGGAGTTCCATGCTCCTGGTACAAATAGTGAGAAGGCTCTATTGGCTGTTGTCTTTGAGCATTTCGTGATTGTTTTAGGCACTTCTAGTTTGTTCATACATGACGAGCGTCTGTTTCTGTTTGGTGGAATGGGCTGGATGAGCTTGGTAAGCGGGGTGGGGGGCTGATTTCTTGAGGCCTTGAAGGTTAGAACGAGGGCTTTGTATATGATTCTGGCGTGTAAAGGCAGCCAGTGTAGGCTCATCAGTACTGGAGTTATGTGCTCCGATCTAGATGTTCCGGTAAGTATTCTTGCTGCAGAGTTCATGGCTAACCTAAGCGGGTTCAATGTTGCTTGTGGGAGCCCAAGGAGGATAATGTTAGCAAAGTCAAGGTGGGGGGTTACCAGTGCTTGGAAGATTGAGCGGAAATCGGAGGGGTCCAGTAATGATCGAAGGTGGCGTAATGACTGTATCTTGTGGTAGATAGATTTAGTAATGTTTTTGATATGCGGTGCCATGTCCAGCTTTTGGTCGAGGATGATGCCCAAGTACCGGATGGTAGGTTTGACTGTGAGGTCGTAGTTGTTGACTCGCAAGGATGGCGGTGGTATGAAGTTCTGATTGCGAGTGACAAAAAGGACATCGGTCTTGCTGTGATTAATGCGCAGGTTTTGGGAGAGGAGCCATTCGGAAACAGCATTGAAGCATTTTGTGATTGTTGAGAAATCCGGTTGGTCAAGCTTGAAGGATGAGTACATCAGGATGTCATCTACATATGCTAAGCACTGAATATTGAAAGAGCGGATTAAATCGCAAATGGGTTGCATATATATATTAAAAATGAGAGATGAAAGGGATGAACCTTGGGGGACTCCTTGTTTGAGTGTGAATGGATCGGATGTAGTGGATCCTACCCTGACTTGTTGTGACCTGTCGCTCAAATATGACCTGCACCATGCTAAAGCCATACCTTGTATACCTTTGTCTTTGAGGCGGAGTAGTAGTGTCTCGTGGTTCACAGAATCAAACGCGGCCGCAATGTCCATAAAAATAAGGATGAATCCTTGGTGTAGATCATCAATTCCCATGACTAGGTTGTCGAATAATGTAGTAAGGATGGTTTCTATCCCATGTGCTTCTCTGAATCCATGTTGTGAATGGTCCAGTGGAGCTTCAGTGTCGATGTGCTGTTGAATTTGTAGAAGTTGTCCTGGGCACGGGTCGCTGGGTGCAGTGGATGTGTTGATGGAGGCAATGATGTCTTCTATCTCCTTGTTTGATATGAATCTGAAATTGGATAGGGTGGCTGGGGGGGTTTGGTGGTACTGAGGGATGCTGGAGGCGCAGTGTGTGCTCTTGTCAGTTAGAATCATCTTTGATTGAAGATAATCCGAGTATGCCTGTGGGTGAAGCAAGTCAGACTGGTCAAGGGTTGGTTCTTTCGCTAGTGTCCTTACGATGTTGAATAAGTCGTGAGGTTTATTTATAGATCGTTTCAGTAGGTTCATGTGGAATTGTTTTCTTCTCTCATCTATTGTAGAGCGGTGTTTCATAGGTGAGCCTTATATTCATTGAGAGTTTTGGGGTCTCGTGATTTTCGCCAGCGTCTTTCCAGTTTACGTAGGTGGATTAGAGAATTTCAGAGTTCTTTGGAGTACCAAACTGTCTGTTCTCGTTTCTTCGGTTTTTCACATGGTTGGGCGATTGGAGGTTGCAGTGAAGCTGTTATTCCAGTTGTCGACCATTTCATCTAGATCATAGGCAGTGCAGTCAAGCAGTGGAAGTACTTGATCGAGTATTTCTTCTTTGGCAAATGTTCTAAACTTCCTTGGAGGCATTTTCTGGGGGATTGAGGCTCTGATGGTATTCTGACTGTGTGGCTTGCTGGGCAGCTGGAATCTGAGTAGACTGTGATCAGACCAGGGTACTGGGGTTATGTCTAAAGCTATGTCAGGAGTTGAATCTGCTGTGATATGAGGGGCAAAAAACAGGTCTAGTCTATTTCCTTTTATGTGTGTAGGTTCATTTACTAATTGTTTGTAACCCAACTCTTCTAGTGCTTCGAGGAGGGCGGTCGCATGGTGTTCCTGTAGGGTAGGCAGATTGAAATCACCCAAGAGTCAGTTTTGGGATCTTGATTTGTTCGTGCAGCAAGCTATGTTAATTATTGCTGAAAGATTGTCTTCTGAGGGTATTGGTGCTCTATAAAATAAGTTGAGTGTGTATCGGTCATTTTCTATTGTGATTTGTGTCAAGGTGGGTTGTGCTGGTGGTGTTGTTCAGACGGAATTGTAATTCAGTCCTTGCGATGAGGGCTCCACCTCCTCTCTTATGGGTTCTGTGGCAGTTGTAGATTGAGAAACCGGGAGGTAGCATTTGATTGAGCAGGACATTGTCATGTTCGGATAGCCAGGTTTCCGTAATCATCAAGATATCTAGGTCATGAGTGGATATTAGATCGATGACTGCTGGCCATTTTGAGCGTATCAATCTGGCGTTTATGAGGGCGCATTTAAGTGGCGGTTGTTGTTTGGCTGGTCGGTGTTTTTTGCATTGTTGTAAGGAGATGTGGAGCAGGTGTGAGTGAGGTGTGCGAACGGTGTCCTTTGAGGAATGATATGGATTATCTGACCATCTCTTTCCAGTGCTCCGAAAGTATGGGAATGGCATTGCAGCCTGATTTATAGGCATTCGACTCCGTGGGGAGGCTGATAAGAAGATAGATACAGACAAGGGTTAGAAATAGGTGCATTTTAGATGCTTTGATGATCTCCGTTTGCAACGTAGTGATTTTCTTGCTTGAACGGGAAGGATTTTGCTTGGGGAGAGGTATAGGATGGGATGTTCAGGCAACTAAGATGATATTGAGTGTATAGGACAAATGCTCAAACAACAAAAATTTTCACCGACATATTTAAACAAATATCAGCATGTAAGGTAAATATTTCCTAGGCTGTGGAAAAGGTGCTTGTCTGGAACTGCGGATTATCTAGCATTTGTATAAATACTGATTCTGAGCAGATAAATTAACAGGTAGATCAAGCAGGTAAATTAACAGGTAGATCAAGCAGTATAAAGGCAGTATAATTGGATAGTAAGCTGGCAGTATAATTGGATAGTAAGCTGGCAGTAAGCTGTAAGCTGGCAATCTTTTTATATCCTTTGTGAGATATGGTCTCCAAAACTGAACACAATATTCCAAGTGATGCCTCACCAGCAACTTTGTACAGTGGCGCTAGTACCTCTTCCTTTCTGCTGGTAATTCTTCTTTGTATGCAACCCAGCATCCTTCTGGCTTTTGCCACTGTCTTGTCACACTGTTTTGCCACCTTGAGATCCTCAGAAACAATCACTCCGAGATCCTTCTGGTCCATGCACACCAACCTCTTGCTCTCTATCGCATACAATTACCTTGGATTTCTGTTTCCCAAGTGCATGACACTGCACTTCTTCACATTAAATCTTAACTGCCAAGCATTAGACCATTCTTCCATCTTCTGTAGATCTTCCCTCATGTTATCTGCTGCTGGAAGATGAGCCAACTTCAGAGCAGAAGACACCCAAACAATCAATGCCACCAGTTCTTCCTTCCTGAACATGTGGATGATAATGCAAATTGTCTTGATCCTCTGCAGAAGACATTTCGTCCTCAAGACTGGCGCTCTTGCAGAGGTGTCGGAACTGGACTCCAGATCTTGGGCAAAGGACAGACAGTTTGAACTTCCAGATTCCAATCTCTGCAGAGATCCTTAAGTGGCAGGGCCTGGGCTGGGCTTCTGCTATCCTGTGTCACAGGACCCTATTCTGTCTGAGTGGAAAGACTTAAGAGGACCCAGAAGCCCAAGGGTCTGAAGGACAAGCGTTTGCTGAAGACATGAAAAGAATTCTGGGGAAGACAACCCAGGGACTGGGAGCACCCTGCTGGGATAAGCCCCATCACCAGTGGGGGAGGGGGCAGACTTGCTGCCGGGCCCCTAAGAGAGAAAGAAAATGGCCAACAGATTGAGAGCCCAAAGTTCAAGGCTTGGGACTCAAATCAATCAATCATTCTTAACCACTGTGTCCGCTGTCTCCTACGGCAAGGATGACTAGGGCAGGGCACTCTGCTGCACGAGGGGGGAAGGGTTCTTCAAAGGCATATATGAAGCCTCCATGCAGGAATTGCAGAAGCTAGAGTCCAACAATGCAACTTTCCACAAACCAGGCAAGGTTTCCTAAAAGAAGGCATGTACCCGTGCCAATAATGCATGTGTTGCTATCAGCCTGGTTTCACGGGTTCAGGACATGCTAATAAGGCATGTTTCAACATGCAATCCAGCTGCACAGACACCACCACTGCATGCTATGGCCACATGCAGACCCAACGCACGCAAGACTAACACGCAGTAAGGCACGTACTTATTTTACACTCAACGTGTAATCAAACTCTGGAATTTGTTACCGGAGGATGTAGTAAAAGCTGTTAGTTTAACTGGGTTTAAAAAGGGTTTGGACAAGTTCCTGGAGGAAAGGTCCATAAACCATTATTAAAAGGGACCTGGGATATCACTGCTTGATCCAATACAAGCATTGTGGAACCTGTCTCTTTTGGGGAAACTGCTAGGTACTTACGACCAAGATTGGCCACTGTTGGGCTTGATGGACCTTGGTCTGACCCAGTATGGCATATCTTATGTTCTTATGACATGCACAGAGCACAACGCAGGAACCGGGGGGGGGGGGGGGGGAACCCCCACTCCTCACCAACTGTTGTTCTGAATGGTCCAGAACCTGAGGGACACAGCCCAGGGGATGAGATTGGATGGCCCCCAAAAACAAGTCAGACATTTTACTTACCAGTTAATGTCCTTTCCTCAAGTCCTGCTAGATCAGTCCAGACAAGTGGACTGTGTTCCCCTACCAGCAGATTGGTGGAGACAAGGAACCACTGAAAAGTCCAGGTTTCAATGACATCACTCCCATGCCTATATCCGCCTCAACCAGAGGTCTCTTTAGTATTCATCCCAAAGTACATGGGAGAAACATTGCAAGCCTCACACCACCTCAATCGTGGGCACATCCACCTTGGAAATATCAAACTACACAATGCACTCCTTCTCTGGGAGAGTGTGTATCTTCTTAAACACACTTAGCCCCTTAAGTGGTGAGCCCCACTCTGACTGAACAGGCCCTTGAGCACCTCTGGGAATGGGAAGATAGTAGTGGATTTCTGCACCCCTTGCAGGAGTAGATGCAACTTTGGTTCCTGCTCCATGCCTGGAGCATGCACCAAGCTCAAGGTGGATACGTCTCTGGAAATCAGCTCCTGCAGTTCCTCCTTCCGGAACAGGTGGATAACATCTGCCCCCTCACAATCCTCTGAAGGTGAGACTACTTCTTCATCCACATCAAACATTTGAATCCAAGCCACAGTCCAAATCTCAGACAGATCCCAGCTAATCCCCAACTCCAGGGTGGCACTCTTTGCCTGAGACTCGTAACCATAGGCAATCAAATAGGGCTTCCACTCTCAGCAGTCTACTTCTCACGAAAGTGCAATTGGGGAAGGGGGCAGGTACCCAGAGACTTCAGGGTCTGAATTTACAAGCTAGAACAATTAGGTCCATAGTAAAAAGAAAAAATTCCAAGGGGGACAATCCGGACTTCAGAAGCTTTCCCCATGAAAATTAACCCCGCTATACCAGGGAAACAGTTACCATTGATCCCCTAGAGGTCAGGAAGCGGCACACAGCATAGTTGCTGGAATTGCTGGCCAGCTGGTTATCCTTACCTACAGTCCAATCTGCCACTCCCTGCCCTTAGGCAGGCAAGGCCAGACTAACTACATCACCCAGCATAGAGAGGGGGGCAATCCCTCCAGGGACAACTAATGAATTGCCATGCTAGAAGAGTAGAGTCCAGAAGCCAGAGATGAGGCACCATGCTTGCCATGAACCAAACGATTCCTGGAAGAAGACATAAGAGAGTTAAGGCAAGTATTACAACAGTGCACATTAAGGACGTGGCATCCTAAAAGCACGCATTAACTGTGCTTTTGCTGCAGTGAGCATTACAGGCGCTAGGGTAGGGACAAATGTTGGAGTCGCTTGGACAGAACATGCATACAGACCATGCGACCTCCAGATGCACAATAGGAGAAATGCTACTAGTGCATGCGGAAAACAGTGGGAAACCCCCACACCGTGCCAACTGTTGGCAGCGATCTACCCCAAATTGCGCCTCACCCAGACGGAATCAGGGAGCCCCCAACAAGGACAATGACAAGGTCATGCCTTGATACTCACCCCGAGAGCCCCAGGCACAGAATCCATGCCAGGCTCAGCTCTACTCCCCTGATACTATTACACCAGCTTTGCAGCATTGTGCTTAAGGTGACTGGCAGGCAGATCCCTCCAAGAGCCTTCTGCAATCTTCGCGAGAGAGCAGGAGGGAACAGAGGAGGAGCGAAGGAGCGTTGAGGTTGTGTGAGGCTGCAGCACTCTCAGATCCTTCCAAATTCTGGCAGCTCAACAGGCTCTTATAATGAAAAGCACGCGGAGCTGAACCACTTTTCCCACCTCCTATGGCTACCGAAAAGACTGCAGTCTAGTAAAGCCTCCTACATCATGCTGTTAGAGTCGCCTTCAAGGTGGTTGTTCACAAGCATCTAATCAATCTTTTTCTCTCAATCTTCAGAATTTTCTTCAGTGAGGAGAAAATCCATCCATCTCCTGGAGACAAAAGAAATACTGAAGAGACCTCTGATGGCTGAGACTGATAGAGGCATGGGAGTGATGTCATTGAAACATAGGCTTTTCATTGGTTCTTTGTCTCCATCAATCTGCTGGTAGGGGAACACAACCAACTTGTCTGGGCTGGTCTAGCAGGACGACATGAAAAAAAAAAAAAAGAAAAAAAAAAGAGATTTAAGTTTTGGTACTCACCCCCCCGGGGGCCTAAGGCAGGAAGATTGTGCCAGGCTCAGTGCTACTCCCCCTGCTAGGGCCTGTAGTCACACACCTTTGAGGAGCCTTCTTTTAATCTTCTGTGGGGGGAGCCAGGGGACACAGAGGTTGTGTGAGGCAAAGAATCCTTTTCCAAACTTCTGGCTGCTCAACTGGCCCTTAACCAGATAAGAATGAGGAGCTGAACCAATTCCCCTCCTCCATATGGCAATATTCAAAAAAGAGCACTAGTTTTTAGGGAGACTCATGTGTGAAGGACCGTCTTCGCCCGACTGGACTAAGGTCTTGGGAAGAAGGTAGGAAGCATCACTTCCTGATTAAGGTGGAAGGGCGATGCTATCTTCAGCAGGAACTTGGGGTGCGTGCAAAGCACCACCTTGTTCTTGTATAACCTGGTATAGGGCACCTCTGCCACAAGGACCTGGAGCTCGCTAACTCTGCGAGCGGAGATGAGCGCAACCAGGAAAATCACCTTCCAAGAGAGGTAGCAAAGGTGGCAAATAGCCAGAGGCTCGAAGGGCGGGCGAGTGAGCTGCCCTAACACAACGTTGAGGCCCCATTTGGTTGCTGGAGGGCGAACTGGGCGTTTTAAACAGTAGCAAGCCCCGAAGGAAGCGGGTCACCAAAGGTTGGACCAAGAGGGACTTACCATCCACCGGGTGGTGGTGCGCCGTGTAACAGTGCAGACCCCGAACAACCCGAGAAAATGCAGTTCAGTATAAAGGAGCACAGAAAAAGTGACAGGGTAAACAAGGAAATGTCAGATGGTTACCGTGAGCAACCTAGAAACACGTGCAAAAGCCCAATGAGGACACACCCAGCCAGCACAGGAAGGGAATTCACTTTACCTGACAGGGTTCAGCTGGGTGGGGGTGGAGCAAGGAAACACTGGGATAAAATAGGCTCCCAGACAATCAGAGAGAGAGAGGAGCTGAAGCAGCCACAGACACACTCTGAGAGAATACAGCAAAGGCAGCTAAAACCCTGGGAAGCATGGAGCAGGTATGAGAATGTAAGAGAGAGTGACAATGAGGCTTTGGAGCAACTAGAGAGCCAGCGTGAAGGTCAGAGGGGAACCGAAGACCTGAGTGAAACAGAGAGATATCAACAGCCAGATAGTGTGTTTGAGCCAGAGAGACGCAAGAAGACTGCAGTTGCAGGTTCCAGTGCACAGAGTGAATGCAAGAGTGATTTGCCATATGAAAGAAGACAACCCTGGAGGTATGGAAATAGGCACACAAGGTCCCACTATCTAGAGGCTGAAAATATCCCTTCTTCTGGTTTTAAAAACCCTAGAAGAAAAAGGTTTTACTTACCAGATAAAGCTGAAGAGTTTTGTAGTCATTGTAAGCTCACAGCTCCCTGTGAAACTCCGTCACGAGCTCTCCAATCTAGCTCAGCTGGGTTACAAAAGGGAAGCCTGAACCGGCAGAGAAATTCCCTTAATTATCCCACTAGCAGAGCAAACCAGGAGTTGAGCTATATTCTAAAATACCAGCAGGGGCAGTGCCCTGAAGAGCTCAACTCTAGAATACATGGTAATTCCCAGAGAGGCACTAGCTCTAAGGAAGAGAAGAACTTCCTGTCTGACGAGTTTAACCAGCCATTCTCCCACGTTACTGCTGAGGTCCAGAATGAACCTTCCAGTCAGCCGGAGTTAATGGAATATCAAAATGCAGAAGAAAATGATATGCCAGAATTGATGGACTGCTCTTTGACCTTGATTGAACCTGAGTTCTCTCTCAGATAAGTAATTAGTTTGTGTCCTAGCTTTAGTGTTATAAGCAACAGGCTGCAGCTCTCTCTAAGGGAAGCAGATATAAGCTGTGCTGTCAGCTACAGGAGAAAGAACCATATTGAAATATTTAAGCTGTTTTGTTCTTTTCATTTATTTGTTGTTTTGGAAGCTGAAGGAAGCAAGTTCTGTTTGCTTTTGTTACTTTATGTTATATGTCCAAGCAAGGCATTTGATTTATGTTCCTGAAGATAAAGTACCCTCAAGGGACGGGGAATAAAACCCTTTAATTTGGAAAGAAGTGTTTTGTGGTTTATATCAGTGAAGGCACAACTACCACCCTCCAGAGCCTTGCAATACCAGTGGCTACCGCTTGGCCAGAGAGGGCACGACAGCCGCCAGGGCACTAAGGTGTACTCGCACGGAGTTAGACTTGAGCCCGGATTGAGAGAGGTGGAGAAGGTACTGCAACACCAAAGCCACTGGGCAGGAGAAGAGATCAGCCCCCTAATCGGCACACCAAACCGAGAACCTGCACCATTTGAGGGCATAATCCTTCCTAGTAGAGGCCTTGCGAGAGGCCAGCAGAATGTCTTTGACCTCAACCGGAAGGTTGAGGGGTGCGAGAGTCACCCTCTTAGCAACCACGCTGTTAACGAGAGGGACCCCAGGTTGGTGTGCAAGAGAGAGCCCCGGAGCGGTGCACAAGGGGATGGGGGCCTCCACTGTCAACTGCAGAAGCAGCAAGAACCATGGCTGCCTGGGAGCTATCAGGATGAGCGAGGCCCTGTCACGAAGGGTCCTGAACAAGGTCTTGGCGATCAGCGGCATCGGAGGGAAGGCATACATGAGGCCTTCTGACCACGAGACCAGAAACACATCCGCTACCACCCTGGAGGGATAGGGCTTGTCGGGAGCAGAAGCGGGGCAACTGAAAGTTGTCCAGACTGGTGAACAAGTCCATCACGGGTTCCCCACAAAGATGGAAAAGCTGACTGGCTAGTCTGGGGTCCAGCTGCCACTCGTGCAGCTAGAGAACCCTGCTGAGCTTGTCGGTCAGCAGGTTGTCCAGGCCTGGCAGGTATACTGCCCTCAGGAGGATACCCTGTTGGATTGCATATGAGCAAAGACCCAGTGCCTCCTGGCAAGAGACACGGGACTCTGTGCCCCCTTGTCTGTTCACATAGAAGACTGCCACCTGGTTGTCCGTCTAGACCAGGACTGGCTGGTGGCATAGGTGGTGACAAAAACCCCTCAGAGGGAGGTGTATAGCTCAGAGCTCCAGGAGGTTGATCTGTGGGTGCTCTCGCCTGGCGACCAGGTGCCCTGAGTGCGGAGGGCTCCGCAGTGGGCTCCCCAGCCGAACAGAGAGGCGTCAGTGGTGAGGGCTTTCGAGTGGCTGGGAGTCTGGAAGGGCATGCCTGCTTCTAGGTGTTGGGGCGACTGCCACCAGGGAATCCGCCAACTGGTGGGTATCCACAACCCTGCCTCGAAGGTGGCCTGTGACCACTGGTCCCGGAGACACCTCTGTGCTGCCCTCATGTGGAGGTGAGCATCTGGGGTGACGAAGACTGTAGAGGAGACGAGGACATGTGCCCGAGGAGATGGAGGTGGTGTTGGGCAGGCACCGAGGGACAGTGCTGTATGTCTTGAGCCAGAGATCTGAGATGATCGGCCCAGTCCTTGGGCAGGAAGGCCTTCGCCTGGAGGATGTTGAGCTTTGCCCCGATGAACTCCAGGCATTGTGTCAGGAAGAGGCGAGACTTGGGGTAATTTATGGACGAAGCCCAAGTGTTGCAGAACCTGAATGGTGCAGGCAGTGGCCTGCTGCACTTTGGAGGCTGTGCCTGCCTTTATCAGCCAATCGTCCAGGTAGGGAAACACAAAGACCTCTTGGAGCCTGAGGAAGGCGGCCACGACTGCCAAACATTTCATGAAGACCCTCGGGGCAGAGGCTAAGCCGAAGGGAAGCACCCTGTATTGAAAGTGTTTGCCCCCTACCACAAACCACAGGTACTGCCTGTGGTTGGGGTGGATAAGGATGTGGGTATAAACATTCTTGAGGTCTAAGGAGCATAGACAATCTCCCTGCTGGAGGTATGGCAGCAATGTTCCAAGGGAGAGCATCTTGAACTTCTCCCTCACCAGAAATTTGTTGATGTTGCGCAGGTCGAGGATGGGCCTTAGGCCCCCTGTCCTCTTTGGGATGAGGAAGTATCTGGAGTAGAACCCTTTGCCCCTGAAGTGGTGGAGCACCGGTTCCACCGCTTTGTCCTTGAGAAGACCTGCCAACTCCTTCAGGAGAAGGTCCTGGTGGAGGGGAGACCTGAGGGGCTCTCCCAGGAAATAAGGGGGAGGTGTCCGAGTCAGGTGGAGGAGGTAACCCTCCTTGACTACCCTCAGTGCCCAGGAATCAGTGGTGATGGGCACCCACCTCTGGGCAAAGAGGGCCAGACGTCCCCCTGTGGGCTGCTGTCTCTTTGGGGTAGAGAGACTATGCTCAAGGAGTCAAACCCCCCCCCCCCTGGCTGGGCTGGGGCCGGTGCCGGTGCCTGGGGTTTTGGAGCCTTCTGCTTATGCGGGCCATGCCTATGTCCCTTAGCCTGCTGGGCCTGTTGGGGAGCTGGGGAGGCCAGATAGGGTGGGTAGTTTCAGTAAGCAGCCCCCTTTGTCCTGAACCCACTGCTCGAGGTCTGACGACTGAAGCCAAGTCTGGTGGCATGTACCGATGCCCGCCGCGGCTATCTGAGCCACCAACTCGAAGCTGTCATAGGTTGCTCGAAACATAAAATTTGGAGCACTTACGGACAGCCTTGGACAGGCTCTTGAACCGTTACAAAGATTCCTCGGAGTTCCTTCGCCAGGTCTCTCAAGTACATGCCCAAGTACAGCTGGGTAGGCCTGGACCCGGCAGATGAGCATCGAGCCCTGGTAGCACTTCCTGCTGAGGGCATTCAAGGTGCGGGCCTCCCTGTCTGGGGGCACTGAGGAATGCATCTTCTGGCTTTTCAGTCAATGCATGGCCAACTCCACCACCATGGAACTGTGCAGCAGTTGCGACTTCTGGAAGCCTGGGCTCCGGCGGACCCAATACATCAAGTCGAGCCCTCTGCTCACCACTGGCACCGACGTCAGTGTTTCCCACATGTGGAGCATGAGCTTTTCCAGGATGGGAGGAATGGGCACCGTGAGCGATTCCCGAGGAGGGGCCTCGTACTGAAGGATCTCCAGCTCGTCCACCCAAGGGTCCTCCTCCGACTAGGTCGGGACTGCCAGGGCCTTGGACATGTCCTTGACGAAGTCCAGGAAGCCCATGTCCTCTAGCTGGGACCACCTCCGAGGTTCTGAGACTGGGGAAATCTGAAGGGATGTCATGGTGGCGACTGGTATGAGAAGACTCCTCATCCTCCACCTCCCATTTGGAGTACTCAGAGGATGACTCGTAGGCGTGCTGCTCCGCAGGCTTTGAGGCCCCCCCGATGCCCTATGGTCAACACCCGGTAGACTCACCGGGTATGACAGAGGTCCTGTCGAGCGGGACGCCAAGCGTGACCTCTGCCTAGGATCGGCTTGGCCTCCAGGGACGTCTTGAATGTTGAATACCCAGTGGTCGGGCAGGATGAACTGGACGTACTGGACAACAGTGCCCGCTGCTGGTCCATGAAGGCAGACAAACTGCGCTCCAGGGCCGCCATTCTGGACTCCAGGCCAGAAGGTTCCGCAGCCTTGGTGCGGGCACCGAGGGACTCGGGCCAGATGCCGGCTCCCCCGAAGGGGAATCCTTGATGAGGATAGTGTCTGGACACCGAGACCAGTCCATGGACAGGTCCCTCTGGGGACTTTGGCAGGTCTCTCCTTTGACACCTCAGACAGGCACCTCGGACTGCGAGACTGGGCGGTTCTCGGCCAGTTGGAACCATCCTGTGTTCCCTTGAGGGAGACCCCTCTCTCTCTCTCTGAGGACCCACGACGACGCTCGGGTTCAGAGAGCTCCTTCCGAGATGTCGGGGCCTTAGATGAGGCCCTGGCCTTCGGAGGCATCGGGGATTCAGGGAAGAACTTATCGTGCTGCTGCTGGTGGCTCTTCAGGGCCTTGCTGGACATCCTTTTGCAGAGACTGCAGGCTGCCGGGTCGTGGTCTGGCCCGAGGCAACAGAGGCAGCTGTCGTGTGTGTCGGTTAAGGAAATTTTAGAGCACCGATCACACTTCCTAAAGCCACTGGTAGCCATGGGGAAAAAAAGCACGAAGGCGCCAGAAGATAAAAATAATGAAGACTATAAAAATGGACCGAACTCGACACAGAGGCCGGCAGATGAGAAGAGTACCGGTTCAAGACCGGAGTAGAGTTGAAAAACCCGGGCACAAAACAAAAATCAACTTTTTCCGGCAGAAAATCAGACAGTGTCTGAAAGGCCCTGTGGAAAAAAGGAGAGCGAGCAAGATGGCACCCTTGGGCAGAAGGGGACCGCGCATGTGTGATGGCATCTCCCAAAGGTTTTTTTCTTTGAAAGCTGGGGAGATGTTTTCACGAGGGCTCTGTCGGTGCCAACGTCACCCATATATGAGGGCTGACTTCCCGCTTGTTCCTGGAGAATCATTAGACCAACATGTGCCTCTATCCACTGAAGAAAGCGACCTACGAGAGGCCATGGAGGAAAGGCATACAGCAGGACTTCCATGGACCAAAGCTAGGCCAATGTATTGAGGCCATCAGAAATGCGCTCCCCGCACCTGCTGTAGAAGCACCCAACCTTAGCGTTCTCTGACGACGCCATGAGGTCCAACACTGGTATTCCCCAGTGCCATGTCAACTGACGGAAGACTGCGCTTGCTGGGGACCACTCCTCTGGGTCCAACAAACATCTACCCAAAGTCGGGTTGCAAATTCTCCTTTCTGGCCACATGAGCTGCCAACAGCTGAGCGAGATTGCCCTGCTTCTTCGGTGGGCAGAGGCCAATCTCCTCCGCCAGCTCTGAGCTGCCTGTTTTCCCCTCTGCCGGTTGACGTAGGCGACTGTGATTGCATTGTCAGACAACACTGACCGCCCGATTCTGTAAGAGAGGCTGAAACTCAAGGAGAGCCAGACACACCACCCTCATTCCCAGTCGATTAATGGCTGTGTCTGGCCCGGCAACCAGGTGCCCTGTGCGATCCTCGTTATGCAATGCGCCCTCCAACCGGAGAGAGACGGGCATCTGTTGTGAGAACCATCCACTCTGGTTGCTCCAGGGGAACTCCCTTTGCTAGACTGGCTGGATTCAACCACCATGCGAGACAACCTCGCATCTTCAAGAGGCAGAGGAGCCAGCATGAAAACACATGCCATTGCGGTGATCAACAGGAGAGCAGAGCCCTCTACAGTGGACACATGTGAGCCTGCGCTCAGGGCATCAAATCCAACGTCAAAAGCCATGGACCCCAGAACCTGCGGTTAAGACCATGCCGACCGATCTCCGAGCGAAGAGCTGCTAAACCTGACTTTGTAGCTTTCTGCTCTGATCTTCAGGCAAGAAAGCCATCTCCTGCCAGGTGTCAAACCACGCTCCAAAAAAAGAGAAGAGTTTGTGAGGGAGACGGGTGGCTCTTTGCTGCATTTACTACCCAATCCAGACTTCTGAGGAGCTAAAGGACTCGAGCAGCTCCCGTGCTCTCTGAGAAAGACTTTGCTTGCATCAACCAGTCGTTCAGGTATGGGTGCACCAGCATGCCCTGCCTGTAGAGATGTGCTGCTACCACTACCATGATCTTGGTAAAGGTTCGCGGAGCCAAAGCCAGCCCAAACGGAAGCGCATGAAACTGGAAATGGCCCAGAACGGCAAAACGCAGATACTGCTGATGTTCTGCCTGAATAGGGACATGCAAGTAGGCCTCTGTGAGGTCGAGAGAGGTGAGAAACTCTCCCTGTCACATGGCCACAAGGTTTCCACCGAAAATGAGGTGCTTGCAACGCCCAATTGACATACGTGAACCCTCTCTTCTTGGGTTACACAAAGTAAATGGAATAACGACCCTGACCACGCTGGTTGAGTGGTACTGCCCTTACCACATGCAGAATTAACCACTATAGCGTTTTGGAAACCACCTTTACTTTTATCAGAGCACTGCATGGCAAGATGAGGAAGGCGTCCCACAGTGGAAATGCAAATTAAAGTGTAACCCTCATGAATGACCTCCAGCATCCACTGGTCGTAGGTCAGCTGGGCCCAGGCTGGGTAAAAATGCCGCAGGCACACGCCAATTGGCACAAGCCCTGCCTGAGCTCCTCTCATCTCATTGTGATTTCTTGGGGCCTGAATCAGAAGCGATGAAGGAGCCCCTAAAGTAAGCTCTACCCCCTCAAAAGGAGTGCCCCCTAGTCGAGAAGGCAGGCTTTTGGTAGGGCACAAATCTGGTCATCCGAAAACTCAGAAATCCCTTGTGTGCCCCCTTCCTGAGGGCACTGGCTGCTTCCGAGACTTTGGCTTATCCTCTAGTAGGTGAACTGGCTTGGACTACCTCAAGTCCTTCACCAACTTCGAGGGCTTCTCCGAACAGAAGTGTGCACTTGAATAGCAGCCTACAAAGGCACTGCTTGGAGGAGACATCTGCCGACCAAGATCTCAGCCAGAGCAGGCGCCGAGCGTCCACGACTGCTGCCATATTCTTAGCGGATTCCCTGAGAAGACCATAAAAGGCATCCGCCACGTATGCAACCCGTAGGTCAATACAAGCAGTCTCAGGGAGAGCTGCTACTAACCCTGAATCTGCTCCTGATAGGCTCTGAATCCAGCGCATACAGGCCCTTGCCACACAGGCGCTACAGACTGAAGCCTGCAACGCCAGGACATTGACCTCAAAAGCCTGCTTCAGCAGCATCTCCAACTTCTTATCCTGAGGATCCTTCAATGCTGTCATGCTTTCCAATGGGATGGTGGACTGCCAGGGAATGTACCATAGGAAACTGGAAGCCCTCCCTTTTGCTAGTTGGTATGGCTCTAGCATCTCACAAGCCAGCCTCAGCGGAATCCCACTTGAGCTCTATCATCTGTTTTAGTTTTCGGTGCACCGGAAAGGCCGTCTCAGACTTGAGGATCCCCTGGAGCAAGGGATCCCTCCAACAGGTTCAGAGCTGCAGGGAGTCAATGATCAAAGCCAATAACTCCTCCAAGCAGATGACCCTTACAATATTATTGTTCTCCCCAGCTTGCATCGAGTCCCTCCCACAGGGCTCCAGGAGATCTGCCTCTAGGCCAGAAGCTGAGGGACCCTCCAGAGGGTCCTCAGACTCCAAGGAGTGCACAAATTCCTGATCCTCCTCTGTGACAGAGGCTGACCTGAGCATTAGTAGAGCCCAGGATTCCCAGTTTGCAGCTCTGCTGTTCTACCTGCCTTGCTCTACCAGGCCCTGCTTAATGCAGTAAGCCTGAAGCAGCAACAAGATAAAGTCCGGTGAGAATTGCACAAGGGGCAACTGCAGCAGTGCCAGAGACCCTGAGCTGAAACGTGCCATCGACACGGCCTCTGTTCTATCTGCCACTGCTCCGCATATGCTTCTGGGGAGGAGGAAATGTCCGCTGCTGAAACCAACAAGATGGCCGCACTTCCCACCAAAATGGTGGGAGCCACGGCTGACGCTGCAAATGATCCTGAAACACTCCCTGAAGCTGCAACCCGGGAAGAACCTATCTCCAGCGTTGGTGCTTTGTCTAGTGAAGTCCCTGCCTGGTAATCTTCAGTCTCGCAGACCCTGCAGAGACCCACTTCCATCAGATACAATCTCCTGCTCCCACACAGACTACTTTGCCCAATGGCATCATGAGGCATGAAATCGGGAAGCCGAAGGGGAGAGACCAGTAATGGAAACCCTCTGCGCTGGCTGGCTGGCTGGCTGGCTGGCCCCCCCCCGGAGCTCCCAACCAACAGAAATTCACACGTGAGCAGAAAGGAAGACTAGGGGATAGGGATAAGAGTGGGGAGGAGGGAGGGAGGGAGGAGTGGCCTAGTGGTTGGGGCAAGGTACCACAGGCCGGAAGGTCGGTGGTTCAAATCCCACTAGAGGACAGCAACCTTGGGCTGGAAGGACTGGGGTTTCTAGTCCCACAGGTGCTCCTTGTGGTCTTGGCAAGCCACTTAACCCTCCACTGCCCATGTTCCCTGTAAGTATTAGTGTACGTGTCTCATATCCCCTCGTGTTAAAATGTATCCCCCAACCGCTTTGACCCGGTGAAAAGCGGGATATAAATGCAGCTAAATAAATAAATAGGGATAAGGAGGAGAATGGGAAGGGGGGTTTGGTACTCACTCCATCAAGCCTGAAGTCCTCTAACCCATTGAAGGATGCCGAGGCTTTGGATAGTGGTCTGAACAGCACTACAGAGTAGCAGGAATTTTCCCCACTCCTCCCAGGACCCTACTGCCACCAAACTGCATCGGTTCCCTGGGGCAGACCTAGTCACCACAGTGCTGCTAACCCAACTATCTACAACTAAATTTGACAAAAGAAACTTTTGGTTAGCTGCCTGGGATTAAAAAAAATAAAATAAAATTGTAACTTGAAAGAACCCCCAGTCAGCCCAGGCAACCAGGGTTCTGTCCCATCTGCTGGAGACATACTGGTTTGGTGTGAGGAGCGCTAGCTCCTTATGCAGCGACATCACCAAAACCTAATGTGCTCAGTCTCCATCTGCTGGAAGAGCGACACACACAACCCATGAGTCTGGATTGGACACCATTAACATGTGCAGAAAATGGCAGAAAAACAGAGGGAAACCCCCACCCAGCACCAGCTGTCTACCCTAAATTGCGTCCTCCACAGATGGAATTGGGAGCCCCCCACAAGGAAAAGGACAAGATCAAGCCTGGTACTCATCCCCTGAGCACACCAGGCAGAGAATCCGTAGCGGGCTCAGATCTACTCTCCTGGAACAGTTTGGCTGGCTTTGCAGCACTGCCTGTAAGGTGGCTGGCAGGCAGATCCCTCTGAGAGCCTTCTGCAATCTTTGGGAGAGAGCAGGGGGGATAAACGAGGTGGTTAGGGGCACTGAGGTTATGCGAGGCAGTCATACTCTTCCAGATCCTTCCAATTTCTGGCTGCTCAATTGGTCCTTATCCAGAGTAAGAGCATGGCGCTGAACCAAATTTTCCCTCCTCCTATAGCTACCTAAAAGTTCGCAGTCTAGTGAGCCTCCCATATCATGCTCTAGTGAGAGATCAACCTGCAGGCTGTCGTTCATAAGCATTTTCAATCAAATTTTCTTTAGAGAAGAGAAAAGTCCATCAACAATCTGCTGGTGACAAAGAAATACTGGGAGGTATCTCTGGTGGCAAAGCAAATAGAGACATGGGAGTGATGGGGTTTTTTTTGTCTACACCAGTCTGCTGGTAGGGGAAAGAGTAGTTACTCACCTGTAACAGGTGTTCTCCAGGAGCAGCAGGAATCAGTCCTCACATATGGGTGTCATCGGCGCCGATGAAGCCCCAGCAGAGCATTTCCCCAGCTTTCTATGAAAGCCTTTGGGAATGCAGGCACGCATGCGCGGTTCCCTTCCCGCCTAAAGATGCCATCTTACCTCAGTCAAATGACACAGCTAAGAACAGCACACAAAAATGAAAAATAAACTGTCATTTGACTGAGGTAAAATGGCACCTTTAGGCGGGAAGGGAACCGCGCATGCGTGCCTGCATTCCCAAAGGCTTTCATAGAAAGCTGGGGAAATGCTCCGCTGGGGCTTCATCGGCGCCGATGACACCCATATGTGAGGACTGATTCCTGCTGCTCCTGGAGAACACCTGTTACAGGTGAGTAACTACTCTTTCTCCAGGACCAAGCAGGAAGTCAGTCCTCACATATGGGTGACTCCCTAGCTCTGGGCTACCAAGGAACCCAGGCTGAACAAGAGAACTCCCTCTAGTCTCAGCAGCAAAGAAAGGCTTTTCAAGGACACAACCTCCACCGGTAGCCCAACAGAGGGCAGGAGTTGTCTAAACCTCAAAGAGATTCCGGAGTACTGCTTGGCCAAAAGCACTGTCCCTACAGGACTCCCTCTCCAGGCAGTAATGGGCTGCAAAAGTCTGGCTTGAAGACAAAGTTGCAGCCTTGCAGATGTCTACCAAGGGCACAGAGCGGAGATGAGCCACAAAGGCAGCCATTGCCCTGACTCGGTGGGCTGTAACCCGACCCTGCAAAGGAAGGTCAGCCGCCTTATAAGCCCAGGTGATACAGTCAGCTACCCAGATGGACAAGGTACGCTTGGACACAGGCAACCCCAACTTATTGGGGGTCAAAGGAGACGAAGAGCTGGGTAGCCCTTCTATGCCCCTGCGTACGGTCAAGGTAGAAGGATAAGGCCCTCCTACAGTCCAGGGTATGCAGGACTGCTTCAGCCTGGCTTGCATGAGGCCTAGGTAAGAATGTTGGAAGAACCACCTGGTTGAGGTGGAAAGAGGAGACAACCTTAGGGAGGAACTTTGGATGAGTCCTAAGGACTACCCTGTTCCTATAAATCCTGGTGTAAGGCCTATCACAGACCAGGGCCTGAAGCTCACTTACTTGCCTAGCCGAGGTAAGGGCTATCAGGAAGAGTGTCTTCCAGGAGAGGAAGCGTAGTGGACAAGTAGTCATCGGCTCAAAAGGTGGGCGAGTCAGTTGCTGCAAGACCACATTCAGCTCCCACTCAGGGGCAGGAGGACGGATAGGAGGCTTGAGCAAAAGCAATCCCCTAAGAAAGCGAGACACCAAGGGGTGACCAGAGAATGTCCCTCCACCAGAGAGTGGTTAGCTGCTAGAGCTGAGAGGTGGACCCGAACAGAATTGGATTTAAGACCTTGATCTGATAAGTGCAGTAAGTACTGAAGGACTACTGGCACAGTACAGGAGAAAGGACCTTCTGTACATAGCTGACACCACACAGAAAACCTCTTCCATTTGAGAGCATAGGTTTTCCTAGTGGACTGTTTCCTAGAGGCTAGGACAACCTCCTCAACCTCCTGAGGCAGGCCCCAGGGAGCCAAGACTACCCTTGCAGACTCCAGGCCATCAAATTGAGAGCTTTGAGATTGGGGTGCAGAAGGGAACCCTGCTCCTGTGAGAGAAGGTCGGGTTGCAACCCCAGAGGTAGTGGAGCTGAAGCAGAAGAGGAAACCAAGGCTGTCTCGGCCACCTGGGAGCCACCAGTAGGACCAAGGCCTTGTCCTGAAGAATCTTGAAGAGAGTTCGGGCCACCAAGGGCGTGGGAGGAAATGCAAAGAGGAGGCCCTGAGACCAGGATATCAGAAAAGCATCCGCTGCTATCCGCAGGAGGATGCGGTTGCCTGGAGCAGAACTTTGGCAGTTGCTTGTTCGTTGGGCTGGCAAAGAGATCTATCAAAGGGAGACCCCATTTCAGGAAGATCTTCTGAACTACTGAAGGATGCAGCTGCCACTCGTGGGGCTACAGTATTCTGCTTAATCTGTCTGCCAGGTAGTTGTCCTGGCCTGGAAGGTACACAGCCTTGAGGAGCATGTTGTGCTTGAGGGCAAAAGAACAAAGGTCCCGAGCCTCCCGACAAAGGATCCTGGACCCAGTTCCGCCCTGTTTGTTCACATAAAACATGGCAACTTGGTTGTCTGTCTGAATCAGGACAGACTGGTGAGCCAGGGTAGGAGTGAAAGCTTTGAGTGCTAATCGAATAGCTCTGAGTTCGAGGAGATTGATCTGCTGCGCAGCTTCCCAGGGAGACCAGAGGTCCTGGGTGCAGTTGCCCAGACAGACAATGAGCTCCCCAACCTTGCAGGGAGGCATCTGTTGTCATCACTACTGTGTACCCTGGAATCTGAAAAGGCACCCCTTTCAGTAGATTGGGTGGGTGCGGCCACCAGCTGAGGGAGTGCAGAAATGGTCTGGACACCCTTATCCTGTCTCTGAGGCTGCCTGTGGCCTGTGACCACTGAGCCCGAAGGCACCACTGTGCAGGCCTCATACGGAGCCTGGCATTGGGGGTCACATGTACTGTCAAAGCCATGTGGCCTAGAAGCCGCAGGCAGAGTCTGGCGGAGACCAGGGACCTGCTGAGAAACTGATTTGCCAAGGCCATCAACCTTTGGGCCCTGTCTGCTGGCAAGAAAGCCTTTGCCATCAGAGAGTCCAGCCTTGCTCCTATGAACTCTAAGTTCTGGGAGGGGAGCAAAGTGGACTTTGCGAAGTTTATGACAAACCCCAGGCTTTGTAGAAGAGCAATAGTCCTGAGGGTGGCTTGATTGGCCTCTTGGCACGTCTGACCCCTGATGAGCCTGTCATCTAGATAGGGGAAGACAAAGATTCCCTGATTTCTCAGGTAGGCAGCCACCACTGCTAGGCACTTTGTAAAGACTCTGGGGGCGGAGGTGAGGCCGAAAGGCAGCACTCTGTACTGATAATGGTTTCCTCCCACAATGAACCTGAGGTACTTTCTGTGGTCTGGATGAATGAGGATGTGAGTGTATGCATCCTTTAGATCTAAGGAGCATAGCCAATCTCCCTGCTGGAGGTAGGGCAGAAGAGTCCCAAGAGTAAGCATCTTGAACTTCTCCCTCACTAGGAACTTGTTGAGGTTCCTGATGTCCAGAATGGGTCGAAGGCCACCGGTTCTTTTGGGCACCAGGAAATACCTGGAGTAGAAACCGTGACCTTGGAAGTGGGGAGGCACAGGCTCCACCGCCCTGTCCACCAACAGACCATGAAGCTCTTGTAGAAGGTGGTCTGTGTGCAGGGGAGGCCTTGGAGGCTCCCCTGGAAAATATGGTGGAGGCAGTTGGTGAAAATGGAGGGCATAGCCCTTGTGGACTATCTCCAGCACCCAAATGCCCCCGGTGACAAGGGGCCACTGGGGGCCAAAGAGGGCGAGGCGACCTCCTGTGCAGGGTTGGGAGAGCAGTGGAGGAGAGGCTACGCTCAAGGAGTCAAAAAAACCCCACCCTGCTGAGTGGTAGCAGAGGCCTGAGGGTCCTCTGCCTACGGGGCCCATTACCCTGGCCCTTGGCTTGCTGACCCTGGGGGGCAGCTTGGGCAGCCTGATATTGTGGGTACTGTTTGTAGGCAGTGCCCTTCCTCGGGTAAAAGGGCTTTTTACCCAAGCCCTTCTTTTTATGA
This sequence comes from Ichthyophis bannanicus, assembly GCA_033557465.1. Taxonomy (NCBI): domain Eukaryota; kingdom Metazoa; phylum Chordata; class Amphibia; order Gymnophiona; family Ichthyophiidae; genus Ichthyophis; species Ichthyophis bannanicus. The sequence continues at coordinate 828,679,468 of CM066035.1, forward strand.
GAAGGGGCAGAGGCCTTCCTCGACAGCCTTGTCCGAGTGAGGTGCTCGGTCTTGAGCTGAGTGGCCTTCTCGGTCATGGGCTTGCCAAAAAGGGACATCGACCAACTTGTCCTGAACCCATGGCTCGAGGTCCGATGACTGCAGCCATGCCTGGCGTCGAGCCGCAATGCAGGCTGCCGCAACTCGGGCCGAAGCCTCGAAGCCATCGTAGGCGGCGCGGGACATGAACTTCGAGCAATCCCGAATCCCTGAGGACAAGGACTTAAATCTCTGCAAGGGTTCCCCGGAGAGACCAGCAGAGAAGCCGGCCAACTCCTTGGCCAGATCCCGCAAGTACATGCCCATGTACAGCTGGTAAGACTGAACACGGCAAGCAAGCATCGAGCCCTGAAAGCACTTTCTACCGACGCCATCGAGGTTTCGGGCCTCCCTGCCAGGAGGCACCGCGGAGTGCATCTTCTGGCTCTTCAGACGATGCATGGCCGATTCCACAACCATGGAATGGTGTGGTAGCTGTGCCTTCTGAAAGCCAGGGCTCTTCCGGAGCCGATAGATCGAATCGACTCGCTTGCTAAGAACCGGCGCTGAGGCCGGTGCCTCCCACATACAGAAGAGGAGCCGTTCCAGCATCGGAGGAACCGGGACAGTAAAGGCCTCCTTCGGAGGAGAGTCATACTGCAGCGCCTCGAGCTCTTCAGCTCGGGGCTCTTCCTCGGGGTCCGCCGGAATAGCCAAGGCAGTGGCGATATCACGGACGAACTCCGAGAACCGGGTGTCCTCCGGGGGGGGGGAACACCTACTCCGGGGCTCAGACTGCGGTGAGTCTGAAGGGACGCACCGAGTCTTAAAGGTATCAGGAGACTCCTCGTCCTCCGTCTCCCAAGCCGACTCGTCCGAGGAAGAGTCGGGGTCCGACCCCACGGGGCCCTGGAACACCCGCCCTGACGCCGGAAGCACTGGCGTCGACGCCCTCAGTCCCGAACGAGAGGTCGAGGGAGACCGCGACCAAGGTCGACTCCGAGCCACGATGGACTCTTAATATCGGCTCGGTCTCCGGGGTCGACTTCGACGTCGATGTCCCGGTGGTCGGGGCAGATGCACCAGACAGGCTGGCCATCAGTGCCCGCTGCTGCTCCATGAAGGCAGACATTCTGCTCTCCAAGGCTGTTATCCTGAGACTCAGCTCGGGAGACGCAGCAGTCACAGACTCGTGCCCCGGCGGCGCCGGGCCCGACGTCGGCTCCCTGGGAGGAGAGTCCACAAGGACTACGGGGCTTACGTGTCCAGCAGACGCCGGCTCCACACAAGGAACTTTGGCAGGCTTCTCCGGTTCCACGGGCCTGGGGCAATGGTCGGGGGTCTTAGACCTGGCCCTCGAGGAGCCAGGGACCTCCTCCGACGACGCCCTCGCGAGCCGTTTCTTCCTCTTGCGTTCCCGGTCGGGGGACCCCCTGTCCAAGGAGCTTCGACGGCGCTCGGGATCGGAATCCCGAGATGTCGAGGCCTCAGACGAGGTCCGGGCCTGGCCGGAGGCCGAGTCCGAGAAAAGCCTTTCCTTTTGTTGCTGGCGACTTCATAGTGCCTTGGAAGACAATTTTCCCACAGGCCCGGCACGACTTAGGATCGTGGTCGGGGCCGAGGCACCGAAGGTAGCAGTCATGTGTGTCAGTGAGAGACAGTTTCTTACACCGATCACACTTTTTAAAACCGCTGGAAGCCATCGGGGAAAAAAAAAAAAAAAAAAAGAGTCCCCGCGAGGTCAAAGGACCAGCCTTCCAGGGAAAAAGGGCGCGAACGCCAGCCACGAAGGGCAAACACCGAAAAAGAAGAATCGGGCTCGATACCGGTGTACCGAACCCGGCGGGAGGGGAACTGGCGTCGAACGGGTAGAAAAAAAAAAAAAAAAAAGAGCAAAAATCGCTGAAAAATCTAATTTTAACCAGGAAAACTGGACACACGTTCGGTGGGCTTCACGGAAAAAAAGAGACTGAGGTAAGATGGCATCTTTAGGCGGGAAGGGAACCGCGCATGCGTGCCTGCATTCCCAAAGGCTTTCATAGAAAGCTGGGGAAATGCTCCGCTGGGGCTTCATCGGCGCCAATGACACCCATATGTGAGGACTGACTTCCTGCTTGGTCCTGGAGAATACAACCCCTTGTCTGAATTGGTCTAGCACGACGATATGAAATCGCCTTTGCCAAGGGTTTTCCTCTGGCGTGAATACCAATTTTACTTTAAATAACTGTCCTATGCTGTTTTACTCCTCACATTAAACTTCTTTTCAACTGGCTAAAAAGTACACTTGCTATGGAAACCTGCAGCAAGACTTAAAATGGCTTAGCTACAAATTGGTTTATCCAGATAAGATGGCATTTTGGAAAGTGTCCCCTCAAAAACTTAAAAAAAACTCATCAAGAAGCTTAACCATGGAAGCCAACAATCCTTTGCCAGTGATTATAAATAAAAGTAATGATGTGGCTAGCAACATTAGAGAAATTCACAAAATTCCCCATGGTATACTGTGCAAAGAAAAACACTTTTATAAACGATCATTTAAAATTACCTTTAAGGCATTTCTCTCCTGTTGCTTGCCATCATTTTGCAGTGATGGGGAAATTAGGTCTTACCTGCTAATTTGCTTTCCTGTATTCACGCCAGTCCAGTCCCGACAAGCAGACTGTCACTCCCTTCCAGCAGCTGGAGACCGCGTTTGCTCAATACTTTGGTAATGTCAGCCTAGATATACCTCCTGCACCACCCAAAGCCAGTAACCTACTGACCAAGCAGTCTAAATCCTCTGGAAAATGAACTGATGCCAAGCAGAAGACATCTCGAAATCCTAAACAAAAAACTTTCTCCAATGAAATCGCTAAGAAACTAACTAATCACTCAACCTACTTATAACATTTGACCTTCGATTTTTTTTTTTGTGTGTATTCTTAAGACAATTATGTCTGTGCACCGAGAGTCAATCCCCAAGCCCTCAAGAAAACCGGAGACCAAACACCCCCAAAACCCAGTCGACCCACTGAAGAAATTCTTTCCATACCGGGCTTGCCAAACAGGAAAAGGGAAGGTCCAGAACTGGACAGGCGTGAATCTAGGAAAGCAAATTAGCAGGCAAGACCAAAATTTCCCCTTCCTAATCATCACTCCAGTCCAATCCCGACAAGCAGGATGTATTAAAGCAGTACTACATCTGGGTGGGACCAGTGAGACCAGCAACAACTGACGCCCAAAAACTCCATGTCCCTAGCCACCTGCACTCGAGGCGATAATGTCTAATGAATGTATGCAAAAAGGACCAGGCTGCCGCTCTACAGATGTCCCCTAGAGGCACCAGGAATTGCTCTGCCCACAAAGCAGATTGAGCAGAATGTGCTCACAACTCAGAGGCACCGCACGGTTCTTGAGAATGTAGGCGGGCTCAATGGCCTCATGCACCCAGAGTGTCACCGACAACTTGGAGGCTGCTTCCCCTTGTGCAGCCCCCTAAAAAGCACAAACAAGTGATCGGACTTCTGAAACCCCACCATCCAGCATAGGTATTTCTTCAAAATTTGCTGTAAACCCAAGAGATGCAACTGACGATACTCCTTGGAGTCTCCCAGCCCCGAGAACACCAATAGCATAACCGACTGATTCAGATGAAACGTTGAAACCACCTTGGGCAAAAAGAGATCGAACGAGCTGAAGAACTACCTTCTCCTTCGAGAAGGCCAAAAAGGGCTCCTTACGGGCCAATGCCTGGAGTTCCAACACTCTACTAGGTGAGCAAATAGCCACAAGGAACACCGTCTTGATAGTAAGATCCTTCAAAGTTGCCGCTCCCAATGGCTCAAAGAGAGGATCTGCCAGGATGGATAGTACCATATTAAAATCACAAGGCAGAACGAGGGGTCTCAGAGGAGGCCGCAGCTGCTTAACTGCCTTCAAGAACCGTACTACATCTGGATGCAATGCCAAGGATGACCCCTGCATCCACCCTCGGTAGCAGGCCAGGTGGTCACCTGCACCCACAGGGAACCCAGTGCCAACCCCATATCAAATCCTGCCTGTAGAAATGCCAGAATAGCTGGCAAAGGAGCAGAGAGCCTGAAACGTATTCACTGCACATGCATATGTACAACAAGGAAAGTCAAGCGTTTGCTGGCTCGGAGGAGTGTGGCGATCACCTGTGACGAATACCCTCGCTTCCTTTGCAGAGCCCTCAAGAGCCAGGCCGTAAGCAAGAATCAATCCACTTGGGGCATGGACACCGGCCCCTGTGCCAATAGCTGAAGGCTCACCTGCAAACGCCATGGTCAACCCACCAGCAGATACGTCACATCTGCATACCATGGCCATCGAGCGCTATCAAAATCACAAGACCTTGATGTGACTATACGTCGCCTGCTGCAGCGCATCATTGCCCACGATGGAAACATATTCAACAGTACGTTCCATGGCCATGGTTGCACCAGAGCATCCAGGCCCTCTGACATCCGTTCTCTTTCGACGAAGAACCTTGATGCCTTGCCGTTCTTGAATGTCGCCATGAGGTCCATGAGTGGCTGTCCCCACCTGTGAACGATCCTTTCGAAAACCTGTGGGTTGAGGATCCACTCTCCCGGATCTAGCCGATGACTGTTGATGACAATGAACATTGTCTTTGCTGGCCATGTGTGCTGCCGACAGTGCCAGGAGATTTCTCCTCAGCCCATGCCCGTGCCTCCCTGTCAGTTCAGGTATGCCACTGTGGAGGCATTGTTCAAGAAGACAGACTGCCTGGTTCCCTAGGATCAGACAAAAATGCTGCAGTGCCAGAAACACCATCTGAATCTCCAGGAAGTTGATGGACCAAATGCTCTCGTCGGGCAACCACATGCCCTGTACCACCTAGGACTGGCAATGTGCTCCCAGCCAGACAGGCACACATCCATTGTCAAGGTCATCTACTCAGGTGATTCCAGTGGCATCCCCGCCAGAAGTCTGCTGGAGTCCAACCACCACCATAGCTCTATTTGAATGCCTGTGGGGCATGCCAGCTTCTGAGACAGCTACTCGCTCAGCGGGGACCAGCATGATAGCAGTGCCTTCTACAGTGACTGCATATGCACCCATACTCGGGGCACAAGCTCTATTGTCGATTGCCCAACAACTGAAGGTAATGCCATGTGTCAAGGAAGCCAGCATCTGCAGGAACCTCCACACCCGTCACCTCAGTTTTGCCACCCACTCCACCGGCAGCAAGACTCATCCCGCTGCAGTCTGGAAATGAGCTCCCAGGTGTACCAGGTCCTGGGACAGGCAAAGGTGACTTTTGGCAAAGCTGATCACCCATCCAAGCTGCTGTAAGCATGACACCATTAAGTGGGTGGCCTGCCAGCTCCCCTCCTCTGACTTTACCCAAAATCAGCCAATCATCCAGATATGGATGCACCAGCATTCTGTTGTGCCATAATGCTGCTGCCACCTCCTCCACCACCACCACCATCACCTTGGTGAAGGTTTGCGGAGCCATGGCGAGTCTGAAGGGCAACGCCTGAAACTAAAAATGCCCCATGGGCAAGGCAAAGCAGAGGAACTGGTGATGCTCCGAGTGAATGGGAATGTGTAAATAAGCTTCGAACCACTGATTCGATATTATTTGGACCCAGGTGGACAGAAAGCTTCAAAGTTGCCCCCCCTATGGGCTCCACCTCTGCCCGAGCCCCTCCTCATTGCGGCTTTTTAGAGGCCAGAGAAGCGGAAGGGTTGTACCCTCTCCCAACTCCAACCTCCTCGAAACAAGGAGCCCCTATTGGAACAGTGCATGCTCTGAAAGGGCGCAAACTGTGCTGCTCTGAAATGCTAAAAATCATGGGGCTGTTCCCAGTTGGGCACCTGGCCCTTGACCACCTTGGGCCAGTCTTCGGGAAGCTTTGATCCCTTACAGTCTCCCATCTCCTTCACGAGTTTCTCCAAGTCCTCCCAGAACAAGAACTTACCTTGAAAGGGGAGACTAGTCCGCCTTGTCTTCGAGGTTAGATATGCCACCCAATTCTGCAACCTTAAGAGGCATCAAGCTTCCACCATGGAAGCCATGGCCTTAGAAGAGGCCTTGATTAAATCATAAAGTGCATCCACCAGGAAGGCAGTGCCAGACTTCAAATGTGCCGCCTCAGCTCCCGTCAATGGACCTGACCCCCCAGCTCTGGCAAGCCTGAGACACATAGGCCCCACAAATGGAGGTCTGGAGGATTAGGGCTCCATCTGCAGACATGGGAGCTTAACCGCCAGTTCCCCCCTGGCAGAGACAAAGGCCCCCTGGGTTTCTGAAAAACCCCTTTTCTTTTGCTGGGATAGGCCACCGCCTACCTTCAGAGTACCCTGCCTCAGGCAGTATGCTCTATGCAACAAAAGAATAAACTCTGTGGAGAAGAACTCCATTGCTGAGAACTCTTCCAGGGCTACTGGTGTCCCCTCATCTACAGGGCACAGAGTTCTCAGAAATGGGCCCCCTCCTGTCTCCCCGATCTGGCCTTATGCGCCTTTGTAATGCCAACTTCCACTGTTCCTGCGAAAACCGCAGGCAGGGAAGCTGCACTGGCAGCCTTCACAGAGCGCTGATGTCCTCCTGCTTCCTGTTCCATGAGGAAGCCAGACTCAAATTCTGCCTGCACCATGCATGTCTCCTTCTCACATGTCCAACAGATGCCAGCAGGTGAGAGAGACGAACATGCCCCACACTGCTGCTTTCCCGTCAACATGCACGTGGTCCCTCAATGTGGAGAAAATCAGGCCTAGTGTCACTGCCATGTGGCTGCTAACCGCAGCCCTGAACAAAGGAGGTCTTCACCATGTGTCTGAGCCCCCTCCCCATGCCGGGATTGGAACCCACTTGCAGACCACGCAGTCCTTAACACCCACAATGATAATGAGCCGTTTGCCGGCAATGCTGGTGGCTCCATTCTATACATGGAGGAAAGTGACCCAGCACCCTGCAATAAATCCCCCTGGCAAAGCAGGATCTGACCGGTGCAATGGTCCCGGACCCTCAGGGTGTCTGCCCCCCAGATTGCTCTCAGCACTGCTGCATAAGCCGCCCACTGAAGGGCTCAGCTCAGGACTTACTGTTGGCTCCCCCCCCCCCCCAACTGAATAGCACTGATGCTGGGTTGCTACTTGGCATGGTGGATCACAGTTCACCCAACTAAACACTGACTCAAGAAACACCTCCAACCCTCCCAGCAGCTGGAGACTGAGTTACTGGCTTTGGTAGGTGGTGCAGGAGGTATATCTAGACTGATATCAACAACGTCTTGAGCATGCTCAGTCTCAAGCTGTGGGAATGGAGTGACAACCCACTTGTCTGGACTGGACTGGAGTGATGATCAGGAAATAATGCTTTCAAATAAAGAACTGGATCTGTGGGACTATGCCTAGGTTGGGCTCTTTTCCAGAATAAGTCTATAGTTTCTCATCTAGTTTGAGCCATCAGAAATGTGCTCTCTCAGCTTACAGGTGTGTCATTCCTTTGCAGCATATCTGTTGATGTGGACACACACATGCACGAGTGTATGCTTGTGTAGAGTGAGGGATGGCCGAGGAGTGAAATTAGAATGGAAGTCAAAACACCACTTTGGTTTTAATCTTGATTACTCCAGCCTTCCAAGTATGACCTTGTGAACTTCAGCATCTCTATCCTTCCCTTTTAGAATATAATATATGCTAAATATATTTATGCAAGATAGATCAGAGTAAAGTTGTTTGTAGAACCAGTGAACTTTTAAGCTAACATAATAATGGATCCTATTGCTGCACATCTAGTACACTGAAAACAACAGTATATACAGCAGGAATCCTAGTAATGCAAATATAGTGATCCTTACCATTTAAATTTCCACTAGTAGATACAATACTGCTTTGTCTCTGGTTATCATAAGCTGGGCCAATATTGCCAAGGTCCTGAAAAGAAAAAACAAGCTCTCATTACAGTTCTGTGTGCTACAGAACAGGCTTGGCTGGAGTTTCCATTATTTCTATAGGACTTGGCAGCACTTTTTCAAGTCTGTCTTAACAGACTACCTTCCTGCAAATGACAAGCACCAGTGTTGCATATCACTGCGGATGGGAAGGCCTGAAATCAAAGCCTACAAAGGCTTTCAGACAACTACTGATATTTCCTCTTCCCTTAACTACTCCATATGTGAGCCTAGTGCCCAATGTAAGTAACATTCTTCCAACTAATGTCCCTAAAATAAGTAAATGGCTATTTTATAAAAACAAAAAAGTGTTTTGAAAGTTTTTAGAAGTCTTTAACTTAGCAAACACTGAAGGAAAACAATGCCAACAAGCTATGAAATGCAGTTCTGTGTTAAAATCTCTTCATTACCTGATCTAGAATGCCAAATTTGGGATAATCTTCCTCTGGATCCTTACTGCCCGGGTCCGGGTGCTCTTTTACTAGGAACACATCACGTTCCTTGCACTGAAATACAGCAAAACCTCTTGAAACATTTTATCCAATATTACACATCCCAAAATTTGAAAACAGTCGAGCTGCTCATTACTTTTAGCAAAACCAAATCTCATGTTTGTAAAAGTATTAAATTCTCTTGCTGAGTGGCCAAAGCCAATTCTAGACTGCGGCAATATAGAAAGCAAGTTCTGGGAGCGAGTGTTCAAGGGTTTTCTATGTATAAAGCTTACCATAGTTTTCACAATGTTATTTGGCCAAGTCATTTTTCCAGGTCTCTGTCTTGTCGTCATACACTCCCAGTATTTGTCTATGAAGGGTATGATATCCTGTGCAAGGTAGGAGGGAAGGGGGAATAAAAAGTGTGCAAGCCTATAACTGATCGTACGTTTACAATTTCACCAGTCTCAGCATAACAAATTGTTCAAAATTTAGAAGATCCCTATATAAAAGTCTTTGATAAGGAATGATATATTGTCAGATGTCAAGTCTCTATGACTGGCAGCAGAGATATCCTTAGCAGTGTGTTCTGGAATAAACTAGCCAGACTGGATGTGCCAATTGGCCTTTATCTGCCGTCATGTGCTACATTTAAAAGTGGACAGTTCTTCACAAATAAATACACACAGTCTATAGTAGTATGTCTCAACCAAAAGTCTTCTCAAAAGGATGCCAATATTAACAGTGAAATGAGAGGTGGTATAAGAGAAGTCAGCAAGGAACAGGGTTTAAAATCTTGAACCAATCTAAATGGTTTCTGGCAGTATATGTAGAAGTGCACAACATGCCTACACATGGCTTTCATGTCGACTATGTAGGATCACCTTGTCTTTTGAGAACATGGTTTTGGGATGCTCATCCTGTGTTCTCGACTGCCAAGTTAAGTTAGCCAGAGCAGTCAAGCACATTTCTTTCAGATCTGGAAAGAAAAAACAAATATTAAAACCAGATTAAAATTTCTGGTACAGCCATTCTGCTGAGAGCAAACTATTTCATAAAACAAAAAGCTACTGTGAACACCAGTGTACACAGGTGCACAAGTCCTTGATATCTCTCGTGAGCAAAAAATGTCTTTGTAAGAATGCAATCTTTACTGGCAACATGTACATGTGACTAACCTACAGGCACTGTCTTTCTATGATCTACCTTAGCAGTAGACCCGGCTTCACAAGATCAGCTTGCAATAGCAGACATCCAGAACTCAAAGGGTGATCTCATGCAGTTTCTGAAATGTGCTGCACGTGTCGAGAAAACACTTATCAGAGCAATGAACCAACAAATCCAATTTTTCTTACTTGATAAAGCCTGCCCAAGGACAGAATTCATCCTTGGGGCTCTCTCACATACTTACTTGCTTGTTTTCTAAGAAAGTATGTGTTTCCACTATGATGGCACACATTGCAATGAAAACTGTAGTTTGTCATAAAAGGAAGACACGATCTATAAAACAAAGTTAAGAATTTAAATTGAAAGAGGAATGTGTTCATTTTATTAAACATCAGACATGATATCAAGTGAGAACAGAACCTAGGTTTTCTTTGATGAAGTCATAGGAATACATTTAGCAACTATTGAACATTAAAGTAAGGCTTTTCATTCCTCAATTGGGGCTCAGGCTTCCCCTGATGCAAAGCAGCCATTTTAAAAGCAGTTGCAAGCCAGCCTCCTTTCTATAGGAAGTTGTTCATTTTACTTCCATACACTTTTCCTTTCATTGTAAAGCACTCATGCAGAAATTACATACGTAGTGTCAATCCCAAAGGTATCTGCTGTAAACCATTTTGTGCAAATGCCACACTGCAGCTCAACTTCTCCAAGTTGTCGGCCATTATCTTCATCCACAGAACTTGTTTGAGTGTCCATAACTTCCAAACTGTCTCCCGCACCCTCCTGAAAGCATTAATACTATGTATTAAAATAAATGTAATAATTCAAACAATAATGCACGCGTGATAAGCAACATAAGATTATACCTTTAAAATATCCAAGAACTTAAAATAGAGTCTTACAGTTAGAAAATTAACCTCAAACATTTATGCTTTGTACACCATCTTGAATCTGAAATTGATCAGGTAAAAAGCAAAAAGGTTAAAATGCAGTGGGGAGCAAGATGGCAGCGGTAGCGGTTGTGCCCTGAGCCGGATTGTGACGAGTTGTCCTTGCAGCTTACCATGCCTCGTAAGAGGAAAGGGAAAGCTTTGGCATTTGTTTCTACATTCACACCAAAAGCTTTGTTGCAGTCAACTGTCATTTCCAGCCACGGTTCCCCTGTTAACAACTAGACTCTTTGGCTCAGAACTCCTTGGTGATGGTGGATGCCAGCCTGAGCGGGGCTTTGTTGAGCCCCAAAGAACGGACAGTCCCTCCACTGCTGGGTCTGGAGCTCTCTGAATGTGTGCAAGATGTCTGCAGAAGGAGTATTCCTGGTGGGCTTGTGAGCATGGAACCTCCTTCAGAATTGGTTGCGCTGGTGAGATGTCGGTGGTTACTTCAACCCAGAAAGATCAGGGAGCAGTGGTTGGAAGACTGGCTTATTACACTAGATGTGGACTCTTCTCTGGTGAATTATGCTGCTGGTTTCAAAACGCAGTTGATCAAGTTGTTGGAAGGACTGCATCCTGTGAAACTGCGGTGGTAGATCATGCTGCTAGAATGGGGGCCCTGGAAGCAGCTTTGGATAACCTACGAACAGCGAGTGTAGCTCAATAAAAAGAGACACAGAAGTGTTGAGCAGGAAAGAGCTTTTTTTTTTTGGAAAATAGACTATGGAGGAATAAGACAAAATTAGACTTACCTGCTAATTGTTGTTCCTTGAGGAACTCTAGTCCAATCCCAAACCTCTGGGTAATGCACCCCTTCCAGCAGCTTGGAGACTCAGCACGTTAGCATTTGATGACAGTAGTACTAAGAGCGAGCACTGCCCCTTTTGACCAGTACCACAGGAGAAACAAATAAGTAGTTAAACCAGTGGTTCTTAACCAGTCCTCCTTTAACCCCTAGGCCAGTTGGGTGTTCAGGATAGCCCTAATGAATATGCACGAGATATATATGCATTAGAGATATCCTGCCAACCTGACTGTTTTGTGGCCCTCTAGGGCTGGATTCGGAGACCCCTGCCTTACACCTCTGTCATTTAAGAATGTGAGTGGGCAAGGTGCAGATCTCCAAGACATCAAAAGGTTAGACAGAATTTGTCACATGCCTCTTTGCTTCTCACCATCACCAAAATATTGTCTATTAGACAACTTTTTGGTGGTGGTGAGAATTGAGGAGGCATGTGACACATTCTGTCTACCCTTTTGATGTCTAGGACATCTGCACCTTGCCCACTCACATTCTTAAATGACAGAGGTGTAAGGCAGGGGTCTCCAAATCCAGCCCTAGAGGGCCACAAACCAGTCAGGTTGGCAGGATCTCTCTAATGCATATATATATCATGCATATTCATTAGGGTTATCTTGAACACCCGACTGGCCTAGGGGTTAAAGGAGGACTGGTTAAGAACCACCGAGTTAAACCAAACAGTACCTAACACTTACTAAATACAGAAAAAAACCTAGTACCCCCACCCCAGAGAAAAGAATCCTCTAATCCCCCACTTGGTGAGAGAACTTACCGTGCCCCAGGTAGAACCCAAATTCTAGCATTGCACGGAAAAAAAAAAAAAAGAAAACCCCACATCTTCCAACCCGCCGCAGACCAATTTCCTGAAAAGTGCAAAAACGGGTGGGATGCGGGACTGGACTGGAGTTCCTCAAAGAGCAACAATTAGCAGGCAAGTCTAATTTAGTCTTCCTCATCGTCCCTCCAGTCTAGTCCCGAAACTCTGGGATGTAACAGAGCAGTTAAGCATAATGGGAGGGACCTGTTTCACCAGCCCAGAGCACCGATGAACCGAAACAAGCATCCCCCACAGACTAAACGTCTAGACGGTAATGCTTCATGAAGGTATGCAACGACGACCAGGTGGCCGCCTTGCAAATCTCCACTGGCGGAACCAAACTGTATTCCGCCCAAGAAGCCGCCTGCACCCTAGTAGAATGCGCTCGTAACCCCACCGACATTGAGGAGATATGCCGACGAGATTGCTTCTTTGATCCAACGCGAAATAGAGGCCTTAGCCGTTGCATCCCCTTGTGGGGACCACCAAACATCACAAAAAGATGATCCGACCTACGGAACTCTCTAGTATTCTTCAAATAAAAACGACAGAGAACCTGCCGTATGTCCAAGAACCACAGCAGAAGCCGAGCACTCGACTCCCCTGCTCCAGACAACACCAGCAATGACACCACCTGATTCACATGAAAAACCGAAACCACTTTAGGCAAGAAGGAACCAAACATAGTACCACCTTCTCCTTTGAAAAAATAAAGAACGGTTCCCGGCACGACAAGGCTTGAAGCTCAGAAATCCAGCATGCCAAGCAGATAGCCACCAGGAATACTGTTTTAAGGGTCAAGTCTTTAATAGAAGTCCGAGCCAAAGGCTCAAACGGCTCTCCACACAGAGCTGACAGCAGCAGATTAAGATCCCATGGCGGAACCAGAACCCTACGCGGAGGATGGAAACGAAGAACGGCCCTCAGGAATTGCACCACATCCGAGTGTGCGCCCAACACTATACCTTGGATCTTCCCACGATAACAGGCAATCGTTGCCAGCTGGATCCTCAAGAACTAGTGGCCAAACCTTTTTGTCGAAATCAGCTTGAAGAAACTCCAAGATCATGGGCACAGAGGCCGAAGCTGGCCTTACCTGTCTGCCGGCAACACCACGCTTCGAACAGGCGCCAGATCCTAATGTAGGCCAATGAAGTCGACCTCCTCCTCACCTTTAACATCGTCGCAATCACCAGCCCCGAACAGCCCGTGCGCCTCAGCCGTGCTCTTTCAAGAGCCAGGCCGTAAGCAAGAAATCGATCCACCTGAGGCATCAGCACTGGCCCCTGCGACAAGAGATCCGCTCGTGCCGGGAGACACTATGGCCGATCTGCAAGATTCCTTACCAGATCAGTGTACCACTGATGTCTCGGCCAGTCTGGGGCGATGAGAATCACCATCCACTGAAGGGACTCTCTCCTCTGCACCACCCAGGCCACTGCTGTACTACAGCATCCAGGCCTTCCGACATTCTTCCCTTTTTTCTGCTGAAGAACCGACTTGCCTTGGCGCCCTCGATCGGCGATACCCAGCTGCGTTTGAGCAATTCAAACACCTGCTGGTTGAGCATCCATTCTCCCGGGTCTACTCTCACCCGGCTCAGATAATCTGCACTGACACTGTCAGTTCTCGCTACATGCGCCGCCGACAACGCCTGGAGGTGGGTCTCCGCCCATTCCATCAGAGAATTGGCCTCTGCCTCCAGAGTTGCACTGCCCTTGCCTCCCTGCCAACTGATGTAGGCTACCATCGTTGCATTGTCCAACAGCACCCGCATTGTCTCGAAACTCTGTAGTGCCAGGGACACTGCCCCCATCTCCAGCCTGTTGATGGACCAACCAGCCTCCTGCAGACTCCACGGCCCTGCGCAAAGTGGTCCTGGCAATGAGCTCCCCAGCCTGAGAGGCTGGCATATGTCACCAACAGAACCCAATCTGGGGATTCTAGGGGTATCCCCATCTCCAGATGCCCCCCCCCCCCGTGAGCCACCACTGGAGGGCCCTCTTGACCCCCCTCTCTGGCAGGGGAGCCTCTGGGACAGAGAGGACGACTGATGCGACCATCGGAGCAGAGACCTCTAGAGAGGCTACATGTGTGCCCTTGCCCAAAGGTACCAGGTTGAGGGCTGCTGCCATGGTGCCGAGAAGCTGAAGAAAGTGCCATGCCGTAGGCTCTGGCCGCCCCAGAAACTCCCACACCAGGCACCGAAGCTCTCGTGCTCTCGGCTCCAGCAAGAAAACTCTTCCTACTCACGTGTTGAAACGTGCTCCGAGGTATTCCAGCACTTGAGACTGGTGCAAGTGGCTCTTGGACACAATGACCACCCAACCTAGGCTTTGCAGAAACTGCACCACCCGGGCTGTAGCCCGCTTGCTCTTGAGCCTGGACTTTGCCCTGATGAGCCAGTCATTGAGATAGGGATGTACAAGGATTCCTTCCTTGCATAACGCTGCCGCTATCACCACTATGACGTTGGTAAAAGTGCGTGGTGCTATCGCGAGCCCGAAGGGTAGGACACTGAACCTAAAATGCCCGGTGGGCATCGCAAATCTGAGAAACTGCTGATGCTCTGGTCGAATGGGAATTGCAGGTACGCTTCCATGTGGTCGAGAGAAGTCAGAAACTCCCCGCCATGGAGCCATGATGACAGACCGCAAGGTCTCCATCCGAAGATGCGGAACCCGCAGGCAGCGGTTTACGTGCTTGAGGTCGAGAATGGGCTGGATGGCTCCGTCTTTCTTTGGTACCACAAAGTAAATGGAGTACCAACTGCAGCCATATTGGTGTCAAGGCAATGGCACCACAGCCTTGAACTGTAGCAAACGCTTCAAGGTGTCGTGAACTGCAACTGCCTTGGCCCGCATCCTGCACGGAGACTGCACAAAGGAGCTGCCCGGCAGACGAGCGAACTCGAGCGCATAGCCCTCTCAGATGACCTTTAGTACCCCACTGATCGGAGGTAATTTGGACCCAGGCAGGGTAAAAGTACTGCAGTCGTCCTCCCAGTGGCTGTACCTCCACCTTGGCCCTCCTCACTTCATTGGGCCTTCTTAGGACCCAAGGAGGAGTCTGCCGCGAAGCTGCGCCCTGCTCCTCGAAAACCATGAAATCCCTGTGACCGTGCAGGAAACCAACCTCTCTGGAAAGGAGTCTGGCATGCGGGACGAAAAACGTCGAAATTCCCACTGCTGCCCCGAGGCACAGGTTTCGGCTTGTCCTCTGGCAGACGGCCGCCCTTAGACTCTCTCAGGTCTTTAACTGGGTCCTCCCCAAATAAGAGCTTCCTCCTAAAAGGAAGCTTGCTGAGCCGGGCCTTGGAGGAGGAATCTGCCGCCCAATTACGAAGCCACAAGGAACGGCGAACCGCCACCACGGAAGTTATATTCTTAGAGATTCTTCTAAAGAGGTCATAATGAATATCTGCTAGGTACGCTGCCCCAGATTCCAACCGTGAAGCCTCCCCCGCCTGGTCTGGGTCCTCTTGTTGTTGCACCCGCTGAGACCAACGGAGGCAGGTACGGGCTACCCAAGCTCCACATATGGATGCTTGGAGGGAAAGGGCATTGACATTGAATGCCTGCTTCAGCAGCACATCCAACTTCCTATCTTTGAGCGCCGCCGCCCCTTCCACTGGAATTGTTGTTTTCTTTGAGACCACCGACACCGCCGCATCTACCTTGGGAGACCGAAACAGCTCCTTATCCTGATCAGACCAGGGGTAAAGAAGGGTCATGATCTTAGCTCCCTGACGGCCATTCTCCAGCAGATTCCACTCATCCTGGATCATCTGCCACACCACCCTATGGATGGGAATGACCAACTGAGTTGTTCGTATGGCTTGCAGAAGAGGATTGTCCAAGGTCGTCTCCTCTGCTGGAGGCCCTACCGGCATGTTAAGTGCTTTCAACGATTCTATGATTAGCGCCAATAACTCTTCTCTATGAAAAACCCAGAGTATCCCGGCTTGGTCTTCCTGCTCAGGGATCTTGCCTTCATCAAGGTCCTCATCCTCATACCCCTCCGATACTGGTAAGCACCCCAGTCCCATCTCCACGGGCTTAGGGCGCTTCGCCGGAACCAACCCCGGTTCCTGACCTCTTCTTGCCCTGCTTTACCTTCGGAGACATTCCCCCGCCCCCTGTTGGTGCAAACAGAACATCTGGTGAAACAACAGAACAAAACCAGGTGAAAAGAACCCCGAACCCCCCCACCCCTCCTGCCAACCCCTGGAATGAGGAAGGTCCGGGAATGGCCTGGGAGCCGGAGGGTAGCTCCGGACAGCTAGGCGCAGGCCCTGCCACCCCCTTGCTCAGAGACGGGTCAACAGTGCCCCCCTGTACAGACTCTTCTTGCAGGGACTTCCTGAGCGCACCCCATACAAATACCAGCCTCTGAAACCGTGCCTTGCCTGGTCCCACAAACCAGACACTGCAATCTTACAGGCATGCCCCCACTGGGACCAAGAACTCGGCCCCCTGAACTCTAGGCACCAAGGGTAGAGAGCCAAGAGCACCCTTTCTTCGCAGAAGTCTTTATAATTTTCTATCCCCCCCCCCTTTTTTTTTTTTTTTTAAGTCAAGTTGAAAGGGAAAAAAGGAACAGAGGAACAGCCTTCAAACAGTCCCCCATGGCCTAATCACTGAAGAACCAAAAAAACACCCCAAAACAAAACACTTAAAATCTAAATAAAAATGAAATTTACTTGTTTCCTGGCAGGGCAGCACAGCCGCGAACCTTTCCCCGCGTGCCTGCACGTTTGCGTGGGAAAAACGCTCTGACAGGCCGCCGCCGGAATGCTAGCCTCACCATGCTGCCTGCTGTGCTCCTCCTGACCGGCTTACTGGCAAACTTGCCGGATCGAACCCTGTGCTTCGCCGCTGGAAAAACAGCAGGAAATTGCTGCAACTTGCATCACTTTTCCTCTCGCCAAGCCTCACATATGCACCATATGTGTACATATGACAGGAACGTGGACCTCTTTCTGGCTTTCAGCAAAGCGGCAATCACTGCTCCTGAGTAGCCTCTCTAACATCCGCACCCTTTCAAGAGCCATGCTGAAAGTGTGAATCAATCCACCTGGAGGCATATGCACTGGCCCCTGGGTCAGCAGGTTGTCCTATGCTGGCAGTCTCCATGGCTGCTCAGCATACCACGGGCACCTTGGCCAGTCTGGAGCAATCACTGTGACCCACCTCCAGTGCGCTTCGATCTGCTCTATGACTTGGCCGATGAGTGCCCATGGAGAAAAAATGTAGAGTATCCTTTCCTCAGGCCTTCTGGACCAGGGCATCCAAGCGTTCCGACATTTGTTCTTGCCTCCTGCTGAAAAATCGAGCTGCTTTGGCTGTGTGGAACATCGCCATCAGATCCTGATCGGTGCTCCCAATCTGCTCACCGCTTGCGAGACTACTTCATAGGCGAGCACCCACTCGCCTGGATCCACACGCACTCAACTGAGGTAGTCTGCCATTACGTTGACACCCACCATGTGTGCTACCGATAACGCAAGGAGATGGCTTTCCATCCATGACATCAGCGCTTTGGCTTCCTCCTCCAGGGACATGCTGCCTTGCCTCCCTGGTGGTTGATGTATGCTACCGTGGTTGCACTGTCCGAGAAAAAACACAGATGGCCTCCCCCTGCACCAATGGACTGAAGCTCCGCAGCGCTAGACACACTGTCCACATTTCCAATCTGTTAATCAAAGGGCTTCCTGCGGACTCCACTGTCCCTGTGCAATGTGTCCCTTGCAGTGGGCACCCCAGCCTCCCATCCATCAACAAAGGGATCCACTGCAGTGATTTGAGGAGCATCCCCTTCTCCAAATTCTCTGGGATGAGCCGCCATCCGAGCGCTGTCTTTGTTTCCCCCAGGGCATGGTAACCTCTGACAAGAGGTGTCTCTGATGTGACCACCGGCAGAGCAACACCCTCTGCAAAGGCTGCATGTGCACTCTGGCCCTTGGCACGAGCACTGCCACCATGGTACCCAGCACCTGAAGATAAGGTTTCCTCTACCGTCGCGGCCTTGCCCTGTGATCTGCAGGAGGACTGAATGAAGGACTGGCCTATCGGATGCACCAACTCCAGCATGTATCCTGCACATATGACTTCCAAAACCCATTGGTTGGATGTGATCTGAGTCCAGGCAGAGTAGAAGTCCTGCAGCTGACCTCCCACATGCTGCACCACTACCAGGACTCCCCTCCCCCTCGCTTCATTGTGCCTTCTTTAGCCCCGAGGCAGCAGAAAACCCCCTCCCTGCAACTTGAAATCTTTGGCTCCATGAGGGAAAATATCCCCTTTGGAAGGAGGCAAAATGGGCTGTACGAAAATGCCTATAGTCCCGTTACTGACCTCGTGAAGGTTACGCACGGCAACTCTGCTTTTGCTTATCCTCAGGCAGTCTACAACACTTGGAAACTCCTAAATCCATCAATAACTTGTCCAGCTCTTCGCCAGACAGGAGCTACCCCTTGAATGGAAGCTTGCTAAGCTGGGCCCTTAGAGGAACTGTCTGCCGCTCAATTCCATAACCAAAGGTAGCGGCGTGTTGCGATTACCGAGGCCATACTCTTGGACAGCCCTTGAATAATTTCGTAGCAGGCATCGGCAAGGTATGCGGCTCCTGGTTCCAATTTGGCTGCCTCCCCCACTGGGTCCATGGTCATACTCTTCAGTTCCGCAACCTACTACGACCAGCACAGGCAGGCCCTAGCCACCCAGTCTCCACAAATGGAAACTTGCAATGAGAGGGCATTTATATCAAATGCCCGCTTCAACAAGGTGTCCAACTTCCTAACTTGGGCATTCATAAGTGCCGTACTGCCTTCCACCACCACATCTACTCTCAGAGATTAGAGCACCCAGTGGCGGCTCAAGGCACTTAGAGGGGGTGGGGCTTTTCCAGAAATCCAGAAACTGAACCAAACCAAAAAGCCGATTAGATTATATGGAGGAAATGCAAGATGTCTGCACACAAGGCTGTATCGAGCTGCAATCGCACCCTGTGCAACTTGCAACTCGGGTGCACGCCCCCCCCTCTCCCCATACCTCTGTCCAGCGCTGCCTGCTCTTTCCCCACTGCTGCCGCCCTCTGTTTTTTTTTCATGGCGGCGCCGACAGCAGGGAAAGAGCAGGCAGCGCTGGACGGAGGTATGGGAAGGAGGAGGAGGGGCATGAGCCCAATCTGAAAGGCACCAGCACTTTAAGCAGATCTGTCCCTCCCTACTCTGACACTGCGTCGGAGGAGGGAGGGACCAGACCTGCTTAAAGTGCTGCAAAAAAGGCTTGGGGGCGCATTTTGGCTGCCTGCCATTGTCCTGCCAGCGGCGGCAGGGCAACAGCAGACAGCCGAAATGTGCCCCACAAGCCTTTCCACCCTGTGCGGCTGCACCGCTTGCACAGGTCTAGGTAAGATCCCGTTTGCACATCAAGGAACTAAAAGACAGCAAGAACCAACAGCACAGTGTATAAAACTAAATAACCCATTTTTATTTTGTTATAAACTGCGTTATGGTTCTTGCTTTTTCTTTTTCAACATATATTTTGCATCCACAGTAGGTGCAGAGTAGAACCAGGACATTCACCCACAGAACTCAATATTTTAAAAACAAATCTGATTCTGATCATCTCACTAAACAACAACAACCACCACCATTCTCCAGTACCAGGCATATTGTGAACTAATACAAAACCGCACAACAAAGAGCAAACCTACCATACCATATCAGCACAAACTTCCAAAACTCACGTAAGGAGCCCATCCAAAAAAAGCGTCACTGTAAATACTACAGTGGGCCCTGGAACATCCATACACCTTTTTGAAAAGCTGAACATGTCAAATTACTACAGACAGTATAGATCTTTATGTACAAACTCCATGTTAACAGAACACCTGACCTCAGTCACACACTCACATCATCGACCCTCACCAAGTACAGAAGAAGTAACCACAATCTAAAACAAAAATACGTAGACAAAAATTTAAATTGAAACCCCAAGAAGCCAGAGTCCACATGCAGTGCAACATCAGATAAATAAGAGATGCAGTTCCCCAATCCTGTGTAAAATATAAAAATAGCACAAAGTCCAATCACTAAAATTAAATAAAAGTATTTTTTTCTACCTTTGTTGTCTGACCATGCTGGTCCCATCAGCGCCGGCGGACTTAGCAGAGCCACGAGAAAGGGAAACTCTCCCTTCGCGGCTCTGTGGGAGAGAGGGGGGCTCTGCCGGGGCATTTCCTTCTGCCGCTGCGGCTCTTCCTATCAGCATTTTTTTTTTTTAAGGCCGAGTGAGGCAGGCTTTTTGGGGGAAATTTTTGCTGCCCCCAAAACGTTGCCACCTGAGGCTACCGCCTCACTCGGCTTAATAATAGAACCGCCCTTGGGAGCACCTCTTACTCTTGCTCCGGGATCTGGTACAGGCGCAACATCGTCCATACCCCCCTAAGGCCGGCCTCCTGTAGCTCCTATTCATCCAGCATCATCTGTTTGACTGCTCTATGCACGGGGAAAACCTTTTGCGTCTTCTGCACCGCCTGGAGTAGCGGGTCCTGTAATGCCTGTTCCTCCACTCGGAGCCCCGTCGGCATATTCAGAGCCTTTAAAAACTCTGCAATCAGTGCCGGCAATTTTTCACGGTGGAACATTCAGACAATCCAAGCCTATGCCTCTTGTGGGATCTCCCCTTCTTCAAGCTCCTTGTCCTCTCCCTCTAAGTCCATGTCAAGGTCCTTGCAGTCGTCCACTTCCAACATGGTGACTGTTCCTCCCCAGTCCTCCAAGGATCTAAACTTGCTTCGCCACCGGCTCCCTGTCCTTTGAGCCTGTCAGTTGTTTCCAATCCTGTTCCTGCACCACAGGGCGACTGTTCACCCCCTGCTGGCGCATACAGAATATCTTGTGCATCTTCAGAACAAATTCAGGAGAAAAGCTCCAGGGGCCCCTCCATCCCTGAGACTTGGAGGGTCTGGGCAAGGCCGTGGGCCCACTCACTGCCTCCAGCAACAGAGGAGAGATCCCTAGTTCTTCCTGTCCTCCAGTGGGAGCATGTCCCTGCTCTGCACTCTCCTGTAAGTCTTCTCCATGGTCCAGGCCTCTTTTTGGCAGCCGTGACAGATGCCTAACTCCGAAGGTGCCCTCTCCGTGCTCCGCATACCAGGTACTGCAATCTCACAGGCATGGTCTGTGGGCTCCCTGCCAGCTTGACCTGAAAAGCCCGAGAGGAGAAGACAGCTGCAGCTGCACTCAAAAAACCCCACAGAAGAGGGGGGAGGGTTTACCCCTTAAGGCTGATAAAGGCTCCAAACAACCCCTTGCTGCATTTTACTACTTTTTTTTTAAAATTGAAACTAAACAAACCAGTTAAAACTAAATAAAACAGCTACACCAATTAAATGAAATGCTCCGCAGCAATCCTGTACTGCCGCTAAGGAACCCCCCCCCCCCCCGCCTTGAGTCCTTATTCTGCATGGTACAGAGACCTCAGGAGCTTGATGCGACTTTCCCTCGCGGATGCTTGGCTTGCAGCCACGCACCAAAAAGAATACCCCACAAGGCCTTTTTGTCCCACATGGTGTCGCCCCGGCTCCATAGCTTTGTTAGTTTCAACTGGCAGAACTACCTGCGACATCATTCTTTGCCGTTTCTCCATTCCTCAAATGGACCTGCGATACTGCTTGCGAGCCTTGTACTCAGCAGTGCTCCTGGCTTCGGCGACAAGGAGAGGGCCTGGAATTGTTGCCTACGGCTGCTGACGACCACGTGGACTCCTCATCTGTTAACAAGTTCGGAGCTGCTGCTGTACTGCCCCCTTTGCCTCCTCCTTCACTCCAGCTGGCTCTAGGAGGGTAAGGGGGTGGGGGTCACTTTCCTTTGGCAGTCCCCCCCCCAAAGGCTCAATAGGCAAGAATGGGCTAAGGAAAAAAGAAAACAAAAAAATAACCCCCAAAAAACAAACAAACAAAAAAAACCCCAAATCACCACACTCTAAATTAGCTCCTTAGTTGTTCCTTCAGCGAGTCCAGCACTTTGGCTCACTACCTCCTCCAGCTGCTTGGAGACTAAGCATACTGGGGCTGGTGGGAGGTACTAGCTACCTAAGTATACTGATGTCAGCAAAAGCATGACATGCTGTCTCCAAGCTGCTGGAAGAGGTTAACAACTCAGAGGTGCGGGGCAGGATTGGACTGGAAGGACAATAAGGAACCAATATTCCCTCCTCCGATGACTACCGAAAAGACTGCAGTCTAGTGGAGTCTCCCATGTCACACTCAAGTGAGCGAGTCACCCTCAAGGTGGTCATTCACGAGCGTTTAAATCAGATTTTCTTTAGAGAGGAGAAAATCCATCCACCATCTGCTGGAGACAAAGAATACTGAAGAGCCTCTGGTGGCTGAGGTCAATAGAGGCATGGGAGTGATGTTACTGAAATCTGGGCTTTTCACTGGTTCTGTCTCCACCAATCTGCTGATAGGGGAACACAACCCACTTGTCTGGGGATATGGAACTGGTTGTTTATTATTACTACTACTAATCATTTGGATAATGCTACACGGTGTACGAAGTATTGTATAGATAGATGTAAGACACAGTTCCTGATCATCAGAGCTTACAACCTAATCAAGACAAAAACATAGTGAAACTGATGACTACACGTAGGTAGTGGAAAAGAGCGAGGAGCATCAGGATCCAAAAATGACTTCAAAGAGGTGGTGTTTTAGCCTGGATTTGAATAGGGCTAGAGAATGAGCCCGACGCACAGACTCAGGTAGTTTGTTCCAGGCATATGGAGCAGCAAGATGGAATGAACGAAGTCTGGAGTTGGTAGTGGCAGAGAAGGGCACAGATAAAAGGGATATGCCAGAGGAGCAGTGTTTCAGAGGAGGAGTGAGATAAGACAGAAAAAAAATAGCGAGGAGATGCAGAATGAATGCACTTGTAAGTCAGTAGGAGAAGTTTGCACTGGATGTGGAAACAGACAGTGAGCCAATGAAGTGACTTCAGAAGAGGGGTTACATGAGCATGGAGACACTGGTGGAATATAAGCCTTGCACAGACTGAAGGGGAGAGATGATTCAGAGGGAGATCAGAGAGGAGCAGGTTAGAATAGTAAAGATGGGAAGCGACTAGTGAGTGGATAAGGGTCTTAGTACTATGAGTAGAAAGGAAGGGACACATTTTGCTGATGTTACAGAGTAGAAAGACTAAGGGACATAAAATGAAGCTGCAACATAGCTCATTTAAGACTAATATGAGAAAATAATTTTTCACTCAATGCATAATCAAACGCTGGAATTTGTTATCAGAGGATGTAGTAAAAGCTATTAGTGTAGCTAGGTTTAAAAAGGTTACGGACTTTACAGATAAGCGTTCAGCTATCTTTTGGAATTAGTAGAGATTTAAGCATATTGAACGTTTTTGATAAGCCTGTTTGAAAATATTTTTTGTAATATCCATATGGGAAATTTATTGGGTCCTTGATGCAACATAGGGGTTGGATAGCCATAGAGGCTTAGTTCCTCCCTGGCATCTTCCCTGATCTAGTCCGAGACCCATTCCCTAACTACTTTATGGTACTTTTGCTGTGGTTAGTGAGTGGAGCAAACGTTTTGTGATTAAAAAGGTTTTGGACAAATTCCTGGAGGAAAAGTCCATAAACCATTGAAATCCACTGCTTACCCCGGGATAAGCAGCATGAAATCCATGTACCTTTTTTGGACGCTAACTTGCGACCTGGATTGGTTGCTGTTGGAAAAAGGATACTGAGCTTGATGGACCTTGTTCTAACCCAGCAAGAGCAAATGCCGGAGCCATTCTTAAATAAACCATAAATCAAATTGGCTCCGGCATTTGCATCTGCCCTTCAAGTAGGCACTTATGCATGCCTTGACTCTGGTGTAAAGGCCAAATGTGGAGAATTTTTAAAATCCATGGGTAGAGTATGGGTGGGCCATTTTACATGGAGAACACACAATGATATTTTACCAGGACTTGACAAATTCCAGGTGCCAAGTCGCCCTGGTGTCTAAAAACTGCACCCTGGGATTTCATGCTCTGGAAAGCTGCAGCCAGCAGGGACCCCATCACCTGCCAGTAGAAGATGATAGCCTCAGCCCCAATCAGCCAATTGACCCTGGCCAAGATAACAGCCACAGCAGAGGATGCCATTCCCCACAGCAAAGATGATAGCTGTGGTCGCATGGCTACAATCAGTCAGCCAGCCAGCACGGACCCCATTCACCACTGGTAGAAGAGGAGCTGCATCCTTGACAGCTGCTGAAAAAAGATCACTGTGATTGGCAATGTGCTCCGTTGAGCCCCATGGTGGTTTAGGGGGATCTCGCAGCCTTGAAAATACAAGATCCCCTGAACATCCTGCACAGTAGGGCTCAACTGTGTACAGAGCCAATCGTGGTGGGGGGTAGTGTGTTCTGCTGTTATCTAGGAGCTGCCACAATGGGCGAGAGAGGCGGGAGAATGATGAATGAGAGAGAGACATGCACTAGATGGAGCGGGGGGGCGCCTTCAGAAAGGCTGGGGGAAGCCTAAGGTGTCATGAAAGGGAGAGTCTGGGTAAACGTTTTGAGGGTGGCTTATGTGAAAGACAGTGAGCAAGAAAGATACTGAGTGAAGCCTTGGGAGGGGAAGGCATGAAAAGGGAAGGGACTGGGATAGATAGATAAGACAGAAAGAAAGACAGACAGAGAGACTAGATGATGGCTGGGCAGGGATTGAGAGATTGTTTCAAGCATTACCAGGCCATGGTGATAGATGAAGCAAAAATCTAAAGCTGCCTAAGGTCAAGCTATAAAGCATCACCAATATGCTGCTGGCAATGGTAGGAGGAGAAGGGCTGCTGGCTTCTGGCGGCACTGTGTAATAGCAGATCAAATACCAGATTTTTAAGCTCTCTTTTCCCATAAAAAATGGGAAAAAAGTAAATCAGGACTTTAAAAAAAAAAAAAAAAAAAAAAAGGAGGAGGAGCTGTGATATCTTTTGGGGGGTTTTGGCGGGGCAGGGGGGGGGGAGGAGAAAAGTATTGTGACTAAAGTCTCAGACAGTTCTTAAATCTTTAAGCTGGCTTCTTGATTCTAAGAAAATTTGTCAAGGCCTGTTTAAGACCCACCTATAACACTCCCGCTCCACACCTCCTTGCAATCTCTGCGTGCTGTGGATCACCACGTTTAAATAGCGACTTCCTAAAAATCATTGTTTGCAGGTGTAGTTAAAAGCTGTTATTTAGGACCTGGTGAGATTGTGCTGGAGGTGCAGGGAGCCTGTGCGTGTGCCCCTGATTTTGCCATCGTGGGGAGCCTTCTCTGGGACGCTTTGCTTTTCCCTTAACTGTGGGCAGGCATCGCGGGGACATCTACACCCAATAAGGACCCTGTTTTCCTAGTATATAGTGCTTGTATTACTGGACCACGGAGCATGGCTCGAAGGGGCGTGCTCAAAGCGGCGTGACACGCCCCTTCGGCGTCTCTGCGGTGGAGGTTGTAGTATTGTATTGTTTATTGCTCTGATAAGGTTTTTTTGAGGTATATTTATTTACTTAGTTAATGTGGTAAGATGGGGAAAAGGAAAGCTAAGTCTGGGCAAGGAGGGGGTGGGCCAGCAAATAGTGTTCCAGTTGTTGGTCCTATTGATAAACATCTTCTCCCACGGCCTGTAG
Organism: Ichthyophis bannanicus; assembly: GCA_033557465.1. Taxonomy (NCBI): domain Eukaryota; kingdom Metazoa; phylum Chordata; class Amphibia; order Gymnophiona; family Ichthyophiidae; genus Ichthyophis; species Ichthyophis bannanicus. The sequence goes on from CM066035.1 coordinate 828,705,246, forward strand.
CCCAATCCTCCCCTGAGGGCATTTCTCTTAGCTCCGGGGGGAAGACTCCTCCGCTCTGCCCGCCTGGTTTAACTTCTCCTGATTTAGTGACTACTCCAGATTCGGTAAAGGTTAACACTAATGTGGCTGTTATTTTGCCTAAGCCTATTCAGCTGGTCGCGACGGGTGCTTTATCTGGGCTCCCCCTGCTGCCGGTTGATAAGGAAATTACCCTTAAGGATCTTTGGGCTGCTTTAAAAGGTATTGACGACAAATTGTCCTCTACTTTGAGTTCTTTATGTGAATTTTCTTTTGAAACTGTATCTTCTTTAAAGCAGCAGGATGAAAAGGTTTCTCGTGTTGATGCTAATTGTACTCAGTTAGAATCACAGGTTCTCCCGCTACACTCAGCTAATGTGGTAGGGATCAAAGACTCTCTAGTGCTAAGACTCTCTAGTGCTACATACTAAGGTAGAAGCTCTTGAAAATTCCCTCCGTTCTTGCAACCTTCGTTTTTTGAATTTTCCAGTTACCTCTTTATTAGCGCCAAAAATTCTTTTGGATAAGTACCTGAAAGAAGTGTTGCTTTTGAAAGATCCTATTGAAGTGTCTCAGTTGTATTATATTCCCCGTAGCATCAAGCGAGTTGATCCCATAGAAGGAGGTCTTGATATTATTGAGCCCTCTATTTCGAATCTTACGGCATTCTTAGAGGATTCCTTGGAGGTAATTAACACGCGGTCCACCTTAGTGGTCACTTTGAAATCTTTGGATTGTAAATCTAGTATTCTAAAAGCATTTTTTAAATTCAAGATGGCTACTTTTTGTGGACATAGAGTTAATATCTTTCCGGATGTGTCTCGTGGCACCCAGCTCAGGCGCAGGCTCTTTTTATCTTTAAAGCCTCCTGTCCTGTAGTTGGGTGCAGCACACAGGAGAGCAGGGCTCCTGCAAGGATCAGTCAGTACACAGGGAGCAGAAGCAGTGGACGACCCAGTTGCTTATGTAAATTCAAATAGCTTTATTGTAGATCCCCATTGGGGATCTACAATAAAGCTATTTGAATTTACATAAGCAACTGGGTCGTCCACTGCTTCTGCTCCCTGTAGTAGGGTGCTACATTTTTCCTTCGGTTTCCCTGTAAGTGTGTGGTAACCTTTGAAGGTTCTACTTATATTTTTACAGATGTTACTCATTTGGAGAAGTTTATTTTGGACAGGCAGGGTGTAGCAGTGGAGTGTGAGGCAAAGTAGTTATGATTTACCTCCTAGTTTGTGGGCTGTTTTAGCCTTGGTTTTTCCTTTTGTTTTTCTTATTATCCTTTTCATATCCAGGTTCCATTAATGTGGACTTTATCAGCCTTTGCTTTACTTTTCTTGATGTATTCTTATGAGTGATTGTCTTGTACTTTTGATTGGTTGTTATACTGATTGAAAATTTAATAATAATAAAAAAAAGCTGCTATTTAAATGTGGGAGTCTTCTAAAATAACACCCTATCCCTTGAGTCACCAATTCCATTATAAATTAAGAGCCTTACATACTAAGCATACTGTCCCAATGACACAAAGGCCCTGAAGTAGTAAGCTGCGCTATCCCTTAACGCAGCAATTTACTCAAAATTCTCTCAGGCTACTTTCAATGCAACAAGAATTCTTAGCATGAGAAAATCAGCATAAAACACCATGCTAAAAGGTAGCAGAATACGCATAACAAACTTCCCCGACATAGAAAAGTGCATGAAAAACTAGCACATCTTTTATTTTACTCCTCTTCTAGCATAGAATATTTATGCCAGCTCAAGACTGGAGTAAAGATGCAGCATGGGAGCAAAGAGGTTTCAGAAGGTGTTTGACTCCCTTGAATATCCTCGACACCATACAATCCACCCCAAAATATTCCTTGGTAGCCCAGCGGCCCCAAACTACCTGTCTTCCCCCAGTCCAGGGCACCCCAAACTCAAAATTCCTGGACCAGAGAGCCTCCAATTCTTGTAAATCTACCCCTCCCCCTCGCTCTGCAGACCAATTACACTTATCTGGTCTTGGCACCGTAGTTGTGTGTTAAGGACTCCGAGAGGTGTACAATCTGCTCAATAAGGCAATGCCACCACTATTGGCAAACACCATTATGTATGGCAGACTGACACTTAGCAGTGCATCCTGACATACTATTAGGAGTAAAGTGCCACCATTTTGCAAGATGGCAGCAGTGGGGAAGGACACCTCCCAGACCAGGTAAGTATAAGTAGTGGTCCAGTCCACCATTAATCAAGGCTTTCTGGTCAAGGAGGAGACTGGAAATATTGGTGAGATTGAGTGTGGAGGGGTTCCAGCATTCATTGGATTACGTGGGAAATTATGTGGGCATGGGAGTCAGGAAATCCAGAAGGCTCGTTTATGTCTCCCTTCATGTCAGTGCTGGAGACAATCCCCATACCCAGCATGTCTTGCTTCCTGTCAGTGGGTATGATCTCATTATAACAGCAATTTCCAGGCACGAAAGAGTGTAGTAAACATGATGCACATTCTAACAAAAGGTATTCCTAGCCAAAGAACGCAAGCCCCAGTGCTCTGCAAAGCTGTCTTGCTTTGTAGCTAGTAGTGGGAGCCTGCATTTGTGTAATTCAAGCACCGAAAAACTTCTTAGTCTGGGAAATCTCTGCATCTCTTCCAGTCACAAAAGAAACATTTCTGACAGTGCTGACCCAGTCCAAGGAGTAAAACAGCTATATTCCCACAAATTATAGTGCCCAGTAAATACATACTAAACCATCTTTCCCGTTAGACGATTCGGTATCCAAGCCAGCTGTCACATCGACCAGGGCTGCTTCCCTATTGGAGATAAGCATCCTTTTAAACTCAAGAATTTAATAATTTTTAAATCTACCATATGCAACATACATATAACATTCAGTACAAATAGACATCCTATGAGTGGTATTTATTCATTCACTCCGATTCCAACACCGATCCTGTGCCAGAGCCATCGGTGCGTCCCATACACACCCTTCCCTTCTCTCCTCTCTTCCCCTGCATCAGCATGGGCCTCATCTATCCCTCTACCCCCTCATGGGACTCTCTCTTTCTCTCATCCTTTTCTTCTTCTCCTACCCACTTAACATAGTCCTCATAAACCCTCTACCCCTACCTCTCCTCTTATCCTTCACAATCTATGTTTTTCTTCTTACCCGGTCTCTGACTCTGTTATTGCCGTTGCCACCTCTGGAACCGCCAGAGACTCTGCAACTGCCGGCTCCCCGTCGCCCTCCTCAGCCACCCCGACTGCTGCTGCCGGTGGAGAAGACGAACCCGATACAGCCGCCGCCATCTTTTTAACTTCAGTCTCGCGAGATGAAGCACCTCGAGTCTGGAGCTTGCGCGAGCACGGAGAAAGGAATGCGCATGTACACGGCAGCCGGGCTGAAGCGGTGTGAGTTCAGGAGACTCAGTTCTCGCAGGCCCCGCCCTGAGAGGGGCACGTTACATGATAGCTGTAGCGTTATGTCACTGCACTCACCCGGGTATTTTCATAATGTTGAATGTAAACTTCATTTGAGAACTTATTTTTTGCTTAAACAACCATAAGCTCAAGGCTGATTACAATAGATCATAAATCAATGTTATTGATAGTGCCTTCAAGTAAATATTGTCTCCTGACGACCCAACAGTCCCAGGGTTTTCTTGAGCAGAAGTAGATTGCCAGGCATTTTCTTCCGAGGCTAATGGGAATAGAACCTAGACTGCTTGGGTACTAGATTGTTACTCTACCCAGCAGACTACTCCACACCTAGAAGTATAGTAAGCCCTTAATTCAATAAAACATAAAATCAACATATAATAAACTACAATTACCTAAGAAACCTCATAACAGTCTTCAGCTTTAAGTACAATGAGCATAAGCAATCAGAAATACAAACATCTATATGTAAAATTAATAATGAGCCTTTGGCTTAACAGCTTAACATTTATTAGGCCATAGTATTAACATAAAACTATAAACAATACAACTATAATTCAGAGATCAACAAATCCTACATAACATGACCCAGGTACAGTATAATTTATAAGTATACTAAAATTACATTACCCAGATCTTAAAGATAAGTATTGTAAAAATAAACACATTTTTAGCTGCTGCCCAAAAGCCACAACATTATTTTTCAGACTAATCTTGGGGGCTCCATGGGAGCAATACCCTACTTTATCCTGATGTTATGAATGTCTCTGGTGACTGAGTTACCTCAGGTAAGCCACCAATGGAAATTTCCAGCTTACAGAGGAAATATATTTTTTATTTTTTCTAGGATGCTCTTTACAGCTTCATGAACCTCAAATCTCAAATCAGGACTTACCAAGGGATGAGAATTCTTTCACAATGAATCACTTAGACAAGTTTTACTTTTGAAACATTTTCTATTTTTAATTTGAAAAAATAGTATAAATTCAATTTTTGTAAACAAGCAATAACAGCCTTTTTACAGTTCCTACAACAATCGGTCTTCACCAACACATTAGTATATTGCACTATAATATAAGATAATATAATCAATTATATTCTATGAACAATTCTCAAAATGTTTCTATCATTCAACAGTATAGACCCTTTCAACAACAGGCAAGTGTGAGTTAACCTGTTAAAGGTTTGACATTTCATTACTCTGTAGTAGAAGAAAAGTTCTAATACTGTCCTTAATCTGTACCCTTGCAGGTGAATGGGTGTTACCATGCAGGTAAGGAAACCTTTTGTTCAAAAAATTACTAGTGCACTAGTGTGTTTCAGAAAATAGTCAAACTGGTGTGTCAGTCACTTATCTCAATTTCCTTTTCAGGTCTTGCTGCTTTCTTGGACATTGGGAGTCTTAGGATCCCCTCTGCTCCAGCGATGTCCAGGTGTAGTCAGGATACCTACTCCCTATCTTTAAAATTCAATTAAAGAAGCTGCCGCTCTAGCTATGTGTACAGAACTAGAAAAGTGTTCCTATCTGTAAACTGGGGGATCCACGGGATATTATCCTAACTTTACCTTGATGTTATGGGTGTTGCAGGTGGCTGAGTAACCTCAGGCAAGCCACCAATGGAAACTCCCAGCTTACAGAGAAAATATTTTTTTAATTTTTTTTGTTAATGCACTCCACAACTTCTCGAACCTTAAATTCAAATCAGAACTTACCAAAGGGATGAAAACCAAGGGGAGAGAACTGTCTCACAAGGAATCGCTTGAACAATTTTACTTTTGAAAAAGTTCTGTTTTTAATTTATAAACGTAGTACAAATTCAAATTTTGTAAACAAACAATAACAATCTTTATAAATGTCAAGTATTTTCTGTGAACAGTTTTTACAATGCTTCTATTCAACAGTGTTACAATATTGTCTCTTTCAAAAACAGGCAAGTATTAGTTAACCAGTTTAAAGCTTGAGATTTCTTTATTGCTTAGCAGAAGAAAAGTTCAGTTCTAAAACTGTCTTTTATCTGTAACTTTGCAGGTGAATGAGTATTCAAAAAAATTCAACTACTAGTGCACTAGTGTTTTGCCAAAAAATAGTCACTGTAGTATGTAAATCACTTATTTCAAATGTCTTTCCAGGTCTTGCTGCTTTCTTGACATTGGGTGCCAGCAATGTCCAGCTGTAGTCAGGATACCTACTACCTATCTTTAATCAATAAAATAAGCTATCTCTCTAGCTATGAGGCCAATTCTATTAATGCATGTCCAGCCCCCTGTATGGCTGGGCAGAATCGAGTCTAGTGCCTGAACGTGTAGGCCTGGACCCGATTCTGTCTGGCCGTACATCCCAGGGACTAACTCAGCTGGTCCCGTGAATGGAACCATAGTGCCATGGCGTCCCGTCACTATAGCACTGTGGCTCTATTCACAAGCTGTGATTCCTGCCTGTCAATCCCAGATGCCTGTTTCCTACAGCCCGACCCCTGAGGCCTCGGTTGGGCTGCAGGGAACCCTCTGTGCTCCCTCACCTGTGTTACTGGGTCCTGTGCCATGGTCCCCCTCCATCCAGAAGGACTTATTCGACCTTAGAGGTAGAATAAGTCCCCCATCTAGATTTGAGGCCCCGGAACAGAGCTGACCTCTGAATTGGCCCTGTATGTCTGGAGTCACGGCCCACCCATGCCCCACTCTTGCTCCTCCTCCAGAACAACCCCTCCCGCCCCGTCTAGGCCTCCCCATACAAACCTGCTGTATGTATGGAGATGATATTGATAGGGCCAGCAGGGGGATGAATAACGGGGATGGACTTCCCGATGGGACATCCATCCCCGCTATTCGTGGGACAGAATGACTCCCTATGTGTGCTGTAACTAGAAAGTGTTCCTATCCCTTTTTTTTGTATTTCTGATACTTGTGATGCTTGCTATTTCCCAAAAAATAAAATAATTAAATTCCCTATCTTTCCCTCCCACAGAACTCTCTGTACAAAACTCAGTTTTTTCTTTAGGTATGTGCCAGAGTCAATCCTTTACAACTGCCAATCAGTTCAAGAAAACCTATACCAATTGCCAATAAATTTAATTCTTTAAATAAGGCAATGTTTTTTTTTTCTTTACGCACACTCAGTCCTTCTCTCTTTCAACCATAAACTGTCTTCCTAACTGAAACAGTTCAATATGTTTCAGGATTAAATAAATCCTGTGGGCAGTACACTGGTTTAAAACAGCTCACTTTCAGGGTTTCTCTCACTACATTGGGAGTTTTATACCTTTAGCCTTACGTTCCTTCCACTGCTTGAAGGACTCCCATGCTATAGAAAGCAAGTCTCACACACTGTTGAACTCCTAATCAAAACAATGCTCAGAATTAAACTCACTCTCAAATAAATCACTTCAAATCCTCACCCAGCTTGAAATTAAAACTGCTTGAATGATTTACAAAGCTTCTTCAGTCTTTTTCCTGTCACCAAGGAAACATTTTCCACATTTAACTTTAAATTTTCTCTTAAACTTTTTTTTTAATTTTTAATGGATTTTGCAAGAATACTTAAAAAGCAAATACAAATACAAAGAAAAAATAAAACATCAAAGGCATATTAATCAAAAATAAGAAAATCTACAAATCAAATTTAGCCCACATCACAGTGACAATAAATAAACATAGAAACTGGGGAACATCCCTGCAAAAAGGAAATAAGGAAAACAATTTCCAAACCTACTGCTCTAATACATTAATCCCAGTATTCATATACTAATCCCCTGAACCACCCTGCTCTCCTTACTCAGCAGAAAAGTCTCCAACTGTCCAGAATCCAGAAAAACATATTGAGTACTGTAAGGCCCTGTTACTTACAAGAGACTGATTACTAATTAAAGACTAATTTCCTGTATAGTCCAGATCCAAAAGTCAGTACAGGTGCAATCAGAATCTCTGTTTATTAGATTACTGATGAACAATACAGGCAAGGGAGAGGAGAATTTCTGTCAGTCATCAGACCTCAGAATCCCTCCTCTCTTGAATATAATAGTCGTGTTACATATATACATTTTTCTGATTTCCGTATATGTGCACAGCTCCCAAATCTATCTCCCCCCCTTGTATCTCATCTCCTCTTGCCATCTGTTTCCTGTTACTTCCTTTCCATCCCCTTGTTCCTGTTTTGATACCCACTCAAGTTCCTTTTTGTTTGCTCTTACTCCATACCTACCAACTATCAACTGTCTTTCTTCTTCAGGGCTGATGTGCTCAGCATATTCTTCTTTGCATGGTTTCCTGTGTATGTGCCTTCTGCAAAATGTCTCTGCATGGATCCTTCAATCCAAGTATACACTTTGCTAAGGCTTATAATATATGATATTTCCTTATATGGTTCTTTATGCTGGCCTGTTTTTCCTTGCCCACTGTAATGACAGACTGATTGATATATATATTTTTATTAGAGCAGAATAAAGGCCATTGAGTGATTATGAACCAGGAACATATACCTAAACCTTATAATCCCTACAATTCTCCCATTTCTTTTTTTTTTTTTAGTGTGGAGGAGATAAGACCAAGTCAGAGAATTCAGAAGTGGGGACCACAGCATAGGAAGCATTCACATGTGTATGGCATGTTTGAACAGGCATAAGGGAAGTGGACACCTTGGTACACTGTTTCTTACAACAGGAAATGGCAAGAGAAACAATACAACAAAAGGACAAGGCAAAAATCAAAAAGATGCCAGCAGAAATTAAAAGGCCTTTTAGACCAATACCTAGCGAGTGAAACCAGGAGGTAAGGGATGAAAACCAATTACCTACATTCAGTCCTCCCTTAAAGTCATCAATATGTAAATCTGACAGGTGGCGTATCTTATCCATAGCATTAAGCACAAACACTGAATGATTCGCTATGACTGTACAACAAATAGTGGCATTAATAAAAGAACAAAGGCCTCCCTCAGAAGCAAGGAGCAAATCCAACGCTTGTCTATTTTGTAGGGTCATTTGGGTATTTTGCTCTAGGGACTCTGATAGCTTAGTTATAGAATCAGTAACAGCTTTCATTTGTACATGAAGCAAACATTGTAACCGGCGTATAGCCATTCCTAATTCAGCAGTGAGAGCAGGGGTAGCAAAAGGAATCCATGCTGTCCATGATAAAGCATCTAATCATGTTTTGGTCAAGGGATAAGTAGAATTAATATATTCAAAAGATGCCTGTATGTCCTCATCTTCAGAAACTTTCGCATCCCATGGACCTGATTCTACTAAAGAGCGTTTAACTCGCTGGAGGAGTGAATGAGTTTTGTGTGAAACATTTAAAGGAATAAGGGCAGAATATAGAGATACACGGACAAGGGTACAAGGCAAGTGAGAAATATTAATTTTCTGTAATAAGGCTTCCCCACAAAGAAAATAGTGACCTGTTAAAGCAGAAATCTGTGTAGAGGAACTCCATTTTCTTGGAAATGTATTAATATTACCCCAATAAAGGTTAGATTGTAACTTCCCATGACTGTAGGTAGAGCGCTGAGACTGGGGAGTATAGCAGGAACTAAAAGGGACTTTACCTCCAAGCCAGTAATCATAATGACCAGAAGGTAAATAGGGACCCACAAGTAGGGCATCCTGCCAATAATTGGAATCCACTAGCAAAGGCACTAGGGTGATATTATCTGCCGGGGACAGGGTGGAGGGGTTAGCAGTAAATTGTGACAAATACGTAGAATTACCATGGCGAGGAACAAAAGTTCCAGCAGCTATATGCCAAGAAGCATTTTGGACATTATAAGTAATATTGCAGCGAGAGGAAAATGAAAGAGATGCATTAGTCACAAGACAATAAGTAAATCGCATCTCTAAAGGAACATAAACAAAGAAAGGTTCACTGGAGGCATTCACAGACTCCCATGTGTCAGTACAGTCTATGGATTCAAAACATGGAGCAGTAAAGTTTTTGTTGTCCCAACAAGAGACCTTTCCCATTAATTCCGAGAGGGACAAAGGATAAACCGCTACGGGAGCATATTTTACAGCTTTAGGGATGGGGGTGCATATTAAACAATCAGAAACATTAGTTAAGCGTAAAATATCCAGAACAGATGATTGCCATAAATTGGAGGCAGATGCTGTAGCTCTAGGATGACGGGAAAGTACAGAAGGACTTTGATTATTTAAAACCATAGCTAACTGACCATCAAGGATAGTTGATTTCCAGGTATTGGGAAGAGGGAGGGACCTAAGGGAACGATTCAGGGAGGAGGTGGTAGTGGTGGGGGGTGACTTAGGGGCAGGGACACAAATGAAAAACGAAAGCCATGCTAGGAGAATCGCAAATAACATGAAACAATATAAAAAGGCATACTTAAGAGCAGGAGAGGCAGACATGTTATAGAAGATTAATCAAAGTCCAAAGCATAGTTCAAGGAACCCAAAGGTGGGCAATATGAGTCCAGGTTTGGCCAGAGTCCAACAGAACAGCAAAAGGAGTGGATGCAGAAACAATATGGGGTCCTGAATATGTTGGATCTTGCCAGGAACTTCGATGAGGATTTCTGCGATAAACTTTGGTCCCAACTGGAATCAGACTTTCCTTGGGAAGAGATGGATGTTGATCACGGATGGCACAGCGTCGGGAGATTTCTGCTAAGGCTAAACGCAGACCTGCAATGTAAGAAGATATAGAGTCTGGTAAGGAAACAGACGTTTCAGACAGATTGTATAGCAACAATCGCCTGCCAGTACATATTTCATGTGGTGTTAGAGCAACATTCTTCAGTGGGCGATTCCTGAGCTGAAACAAAGCTAGAGGCAGGGCCTGTAACCAGGAAAAACTTTTGTCTGATTGAATCAAACGCAGGGCAGTCTTGAGCAGGCCATTGGTCCGTTCGACGAGACCATTAGAGGTGGGGCGATAGACTGAAACATACTTCCAGTGCAGGTTCACTGCTGTAGAGAAAAGATACATTAATTGATTCCGGAAGTGAGAACCATTATCAGAATAAACAGTTTGGAGAATGCCAAGACGGGGAAACAAATGTTGTGAAAAGCATTTGAAAACTTCAGCTGCAGTTTCCTGTTTACAGGGAAAAGCCTCCACCCATTTGGAGAATGAACAGACACAGACGAGAAGGAATCTGAATCCATCTACACGGACCTGCATATCTGTGAAATCTACATACTAGGAAATGAACGGACCCTGAACAACGGGGAGATGACCTTGTAGCATTTGTTTGCCCTTCACAGGAGAATTCTCTAGACATTGGGGACACTGCTGGCACAATTCCTGCACCCTGGCCCTAAGACGGGGGTACCAGAAGAGCCCAGAAATTTGTGCACAAATGCTGGAGGCAGGGGCATGGGCTACCGAGTGTAACAAGTGACACAATTGTTGTAAAGACCAGAGTGAAATACAAGCCTTTCCGGACGGGTGAACCCACAACTGTTTGTGCTCTGAACATCCTAACAATTTCCACTTCTGCACTTCTTCTTGCAGAAAATTCTGCTGATAATCCCGGAGTGAGGGTAAGGAATAAGTCTTTGCTCGTGTAGTAACTAAAATGGGGACAGCATCTGTAACTTGTCTAGCTGCTTCATCAGCCAGAGCATTTCCGAAATGTAAGAAACCATAATGTCTGGAGTGGCCAGGGACCCAGTTACATGAAGTTAGAATACCTTTCTGCTGGCGCTGCAGTAACAGGTCATATAAGTATAGAATCAATGATTTGTGTACAAGCTGACTACTAGATGAAGTAACAAATCCCCGCTGTAACCAAATCTGGAGGTACTCCCCACACAATTTTTTAACATACTGTGAGTCAGTGTAGAAAATCAGGGGCGTTTCCGGACGTTCCTCTAGGACAGCTAATATAGCACACAATTCAGCTGCCTGTGCTGAATATCCCTGATCCGAGTCCAGAGCATACTGTAAGCGATGCTCAGATACTCCATCAGGGGTCACCAGCACAGCAGCAAATCCCACAGCACCTTTCTGTTCTGATCCATCAGTAAACCAAATTTCACTATCTGGTGGCATGTCAGAGGGTGATACCATAATGGATAAAATTTCCTCATAGGGGGAGTCACATACTGGGGTATGAACATCTACCGCTGTCTGTAGCCAACTTAGTGGGCACGTGGAGGCAGTGAGAGGGCGGAAAATCACTCCACTGTTCAAGATAGATGCACAGGCTTGCTGTAATTTGGTCGGGGACAAATGTAACGTGTCTTTGTTTAGAATAGCCTTCACTTCAATGGACTGATAGAGAATCAGGGTAATGGGAGTGAAAATAGACAAAAGTTTCTCTATTGCTGCTGCAACCGCAATGACTACTTTTTCAAGGTCAGGAAGGGGGAGTTCTGTACACCCAAAAGTACCAGACAAGAATGCCAAAGTAGAAACCCTGTCCTGAAATAGTATGGCTGCCCAAGCCTGAGAGCCTGTCACTACCATCAATTGAAAGGGTTTGTGATGATTCGGCAAATGTAAGGCTGGAAGACACTTTAAATCTTCCAAAATGGACTGGAGCACGCTTACAGCACAAGGGTCTAAAGTAATTTTGTCTGAATTTTTTACACCACCCTTCAAATAAGGGCGGAAACAAAGAGTCCGAGAACTAAAAGCTGGGATCCAATTTCTACAGAAATTTAAGGTGCCCAAAATGGAACGAAGTTCTCTCACTGTACTGGGGACGGGTAACTGTAAGCCATGTTGTACTGTCTTATCTCCCACCTGAATAGATCCTTGGCTTAACTGAAACCCCAAAAAGGTAACTGTTGTCTGCACAAGTTGTGCTTTCTCTGCATTTAGTTTGTACCCTTTCTCATGCAGTTCCTGTATTAACCTCTGTGTGTACTTCTGCATTTGTGCATAGTCTGACCCAGACAGTAAAATGTCATCTACATATTGTAGCAAACACATCTCTCCAGGGAGATGTGAATTGAAATCCTGTAAATCTTGTGAGAGAATCTGGGAAAATATACTAGGACTATCGACATATCCCCTGGGGTAGTCGTGTCCACTGGTAATGTACTTGGTCAAAAATAAAAGCCAGTAAGTGTCTAGAATCAACATCAATTTCTACACTAAAAAAGGCATTTTTCAAATCTAATACTGTAAAATATTTGTACAGTTGTACTGTATTCAATGTGGTGGCTGGATTTGCAACTGCCGGAAATTGAGTTTCCACTACTTGGTTAAGTGCACGAAGATCATGCACAATGCGCCACTTTCCATTAGGTTTACTAACTGGAAAAAGAGGGGTATTATATGCCGAAGTACTGTGTTCTATTATGCCGTGTAGTTTAAGCTGATTAATTTCCTCTCGTGCACCCTCTATAGCTGCCTGCTGCAAGGGGTATTGGGGCAATTTTGGACCCTCTTTCCCTTGTTTTAATCGTATGTGAACCGGTGTACCTCGTACCCGCCCATATGGACTAAGGAGGTAAGTGCCAGTTTCACTTATCCCTGCGGATTGAAATGCTCCTGCCAATAAGGTGACTTGGGCCTTTACAATTAGATCTCGTCCCATCAAATTTATAGGACAGTGAGAGGCATACAAAAAACTATGGAAGATGGCAAATTGTGGCCCTTCCACCCAAATTGGATTAGTCACGGGGGTTTTTACTGACTTACCATCGAACCCAGTAGTCATTACACTGTCTCTGCCAATGGTTCCACCTATGGGCATGGTGTTCAGAACAGAAAGTGTAGCTCCAGTATCAATTAGGAATTTCATTACTTGGTCATTCAAAGTTAATTCAATATGGGGCTCCTCTGTTCCCAGTATCACCTGCATATTATATATACCTAGTCATTGTCTATTTTCCCTATTGCCATAGCCTGTCCTATTTGGGGGCTGCCAGGTAGGGTATTGGCGGGGTCTTGCAGGTGGTGGGGGACCTTGGTCATATCGTCGCCGCCCTCCCGGTAGTGGGGCATGGCAGACCCGTTGCAGGTGACCCCCTCTCACCACACCGCCAACAAGTGAAATCTCTCTCCCTGTCCTGCTCTTGTCTGGGGAAGGATCGTGGTTCCTGACCCGTGAGCTGACCATGCTTTTGAACATTCAAAACTCGCATGAATTGTCTATACATGTCTTCAGAATCACTGTCTACACTACTGTCACTCTCACAATCGTCATTGATTTCATCAAGTTGTTTCTGCTGCTCTTGTACTTGTTGGCGTAAAGCCTTTATCAATTTTGTATCAGCCGCAGATCTGCTGACCTTTTCTCCCTTTTTCTTCTCCTGTTCTATTTCTTTCAATTGTAAATTGAATAAACGAGCTTGGGCAGCCTTTCTGTCCCTCTCTGGTTTATTCAATTCTTCCTCAGCTTGTCTGACAAAATGAAAAATATGTGCCTGTTGTTTCTGCCATGGTTCTGATTCTAATGCCACTATGTTTTTTAGCTTTAACTGGATAGGCAAAGGTAAGGTATTGCAGAGAGTCTGAAAAAACATGAGAGCCATGTTAGGGTCATTGTGGGGTACACCCATCTGGGCCTCCCATAAATCTTGAAATTTAGCCAAATAAGCACTAATATCTTCCCCAACCTTAAATTGCATTGAAGTAAGGGGTCCCATACTTCGTTGGGTGGGATAAATGTCCCTCAAGGAGTCCCATACCATATTACAATAAAGATTAAAAAGTGCCCCATCATACTGGGGATGAGGTACCATAACCCCTCTGATATGGGCATTTTGAAAAACTTGATTAGCCGCATTATTACCCAAAATTTGGGCTAGTAGGGCTTTTACATCTCCAATTGCTAAAGTATAACCTGCTGTTAATCGTTCAAATTTTTGTATCCACGCTCCCGCTCCCTGATTCAGGGGAGGGAGTTGCTCAGCCAGATTAGTCATATCGGTAAAACTCCAAGGAATATATATTTCTTGCCCGTGGGGAGCATGCCGCACGGGAAATATCAAATGATTAGGTGTTTTTGGGTTATTGGGATCTTGTCCCTCATACTTTTCCCATACCCTTAAACCTGCTTCCATATACTTATAGTCCCATTGTGGATCTCCCTCCCCTCCACGGATACATCTACGAGCTAGGTTTAAATCTGTAGTATTCAGTGACCCTTGTTCTGGCCAAATTTTCATTTGAGGGGCACAGGCTGTAGTCCACCCATGTAAGTTTGAACTCCAATGATATACATAAAAACCTTCACCTCCTTCTTCATTAAAAACAAAATCTACAGGGGTTTTCTTAGGTTGAACTGCTTCTTTAGAATTCTGCACGGGTAGGCAGTGATATTTGTGGGCTCTGGTCGTCCGGTTCCTAATATCCTGTCTACTCTCACATGGTTTATTAGAAAAATAATCACGCTCCCATTGACCTTCTGGTAAATCAATACTACCAAGGAATTTGTCCGCTGACATCACTGGAGACCTATCGCAATTAATGGAATCAAGGACAAAGGGAGTGGACTGTACTTGGGTTTGATCACCCCCTGTGGCCCCCAGCAATGACTGGTCACATACCGGGGGCTCAGGGATTGGATCAGGGGTCAAATGTAATTTACCTGCTACCTGAACCCATCCCGTATGCTGTTCCCGGCAGGGAGATGCAGACTGGGATCTTCTACGTGGTTGGGAGTTACTATTTCGCATTATGTCTTCCAATTCCCGATGGGGATATATTGGATTACATGGGGGAGTCTCAATAAGAGATGGTGTTTTTTTCTCATCCCAGTATCTAACTCTTTCCTTGTGTATTTCTGCTGGTCTTTTGTCTTTAATTTTATCTTTAGGTCTGTCCTCTAATTCTGTCTCCTTGGGGTCTAAATCTGTGGAAGGGTCTGCATAACCTATCGCTGCCATTGTACGACTCTCTGTCGTCCAATAGGGGGTGGATCATCACTACTGAGGGTTTTTGGATCTACCTGTTTCATCCACATGGAAATGTACCTTAAGTGTTTCAGCTGACTAGCCCCAGTTTTATGAAATAAAACATAATCCCTAATTTTTACTAAACAACGACCATCAAAGGACCCCTCTGGTGGCCAGCCAAGAGGAGTTCCAGGAGCAGTGCTCCATTTTGCCCATTTAAGGCAAACTTTCAATATTTCCTTTCCTAATAAGGGATTATCTCTCATCATCCGTTCAACCGGAGTCACTGGGGAAATTTGGTTTACCATTATGTCCTGATTGCCATCTTTCTTTCTCCTAAACAGAGACATGATTCCTACGTGCAACCTTTTATTTAAGGGCCTCAATACCCACCCTCTTTATTTACAGAGGAAGGAAGTGCACGAAATGTCCAGGACACCTTTCAAACAAGAATTCGCTTCGTTCAAGCCCAGCCAATCTCCTCGCGGAGGTATGGAACTGTGAGCAAGAACACACACACGCTTCGTGTCAGACGACACGTACTGTCTCAATCACTTATCACTCAGTCCCAGTTTATAACAGCAAATTATTCTTACACTTTATTCATATAACAAAAACAAAAATGCATATAACAAAGACAAAAATTAAACAACACTTACCAAGCTTGGTTAAAAATACTTATACTCACGACACCGTCATTACAGCCGCCGTCATCCTAGGGAATCCGTCACTCACTTCTTCTCCTCCGGTCTCTACTACGCGCCGGGAACGTACCTCCCTCTTCTTTCTTGAGGGGAATCCAAATCTTAACGTACCTCCCTCTTTTTTCTTGAGGGGAATCCAAATCTTTAAATTTGTATCTTGGTCATAAAGACCCACCCGTACCCAATCCCCGGTGTTCGGCACAAATTGTAAGGCCCTGTTACTTACAAGAGACCGATTACTAATTAAAGACTAATTTCCTGTATAGTCCAGATCCAAAAGTCAGTACAGGTGCAATCAGAATCTCTGTTTATTAGATTACTGATGAACAATACAGGCAAGGGAGAGGAGAATTTCTGTCAGTCATCAGACCTCAGAATCCCTCCTCTCTTGAATATAATAGTCGTGTTACATATATACATTTTTCTGATTTCCGTATACGTGCACAGCTCCCAAATCTATCTCCCCCCCTTGTATCTCATCTCCTCTTGCCATCTGTTTCCTGTTACTTCCTTTCTATCCCCTTGTTCCTGTTTTGATACCCACTCAAGTTCCTTTTTGTTTGCTCTTACTCCATACCTACCAACTATCAACTGTCTTTCTTCTTCAGGGCTGATGTGCTCAGCATATTCTTCTTTGCATGGTTTCCTGTGTATGTGCCTTCTGCAAAAAGTCTCTGCATGGATCCTTCAATCCAAGTATACACTTTGCTAAGGCTTATAATATATGATATTTCCTTATATGGTTCTTTATGCTGGCCTGTTTTTCCTTGCCCACTGTAATGACAGACTGGTTGATATATATATTTTTATTAGAGCAGAATAAAGGCCATTGAGTGATTATGAACCAGGAACATATACCTAAACCTTATAATCCCTACAGTACCCTGAACCATAATTAAACATTTATAGGGATAACACAGAAAAAAGAAAGCTCAAGAGCCATAACCCTAGATTTCAGAGCTAGAAAGGCCCTTCTTCTTAGCTGTGTGGCTCTGGATACATCAGGGAAAAGTTGAACTTTAGCACCACAAAACATTTGTCTTTAGTTTTAAAGAAAATTTTAAATAGTAATGCTTTATCCTTATCACTAACTAGAGTAATCATTAAAGTAGCCCTGGTGGAGATACTCCTATGTGTCCTCAAGAAACTTAGTTAAGTCAAAATCAGACTGTGATTGTAACACATCATAATCATCTGAGAACCCAACTGATGGATTCCTTCCAGTAAGGTAATACGATTTAGCAACCACTATTGAATCACTATTAGACAAAAACAGAATTTCCTTAAAGTATTTACGTAATACACATCCGCTGAAAGGGAAAATTTAACAAGCGAACATTTTTTGCCCTCATCATATTCTCAAAGTATTCTAACTTATGATGTATCACAATACTGTCCTTAACAGTGGAGGTATTTACTGCCTGTAAGGCAGAGTATTGGGTCTCACACCTAAGAAATGAACTAGCTAAAGAATCCATCCATTCCTCCATGGCCCCCAGCTTACCCACAGTCTTTTGTGAGAATTGGCAAAGCTGTGGGACTAGACACAAGAGACTTTTCTATCCATGTTTCTACTCTCCAAACATCAGTCAAAGAAACCTGAGACTCCCCCTTTTCCCCTTCTTCAAGAACAGGAGGAGACCAAGTAACTGGCCTATAGATGGACCATACCAACTGCGAAGTGCTCTGCTGTAATGGTGCCTCACTATAGGTGGACACAGGTGGGTCACTATAATCGGGGGAAGAGGTGGGGTATGGTCCAGGGAGCTTAAAGAAGCTTCCATAAGAAATGGAGCCTGTGCAACAGTGGAGGGAGAAGTGGCCTAGTGGTTGGGGCAAGGTACCACAGGCCGGAAGGTCAGTGGTTCAAATCCCACTAGAGGACAGCAATCTTGGGCCGGAAGGACTGGGGTTTCTAGTCCCACAGGTGCTCCTTGTGGTCTTGGGCAAGCCACTTAACCCTCCACTGCCCATGTTCCCTGTAAGTATTAGTGTATGTGTCTCATATCCCCTCGTGTTAAATGTATCCCCCAATTGTGTTGTGACCACTTTGATTGAAGGATAAGGTGGTATACAAAACTGTCTAAATAAATAAATAAATAAATCTGGTATAGACGCAGTTGCCTCTTTAAGTTGAAAATGTTTATCCATCGGGCCTTGCACTGTTCCAGCAACTGGAAATTTCATTGTCTTATGTTTCCCCATAAATGGGGCTGAGTATAACAAAGCATTTGCACCTAAGCTCCCAATGTGCTCCAGAGGGACTCCCAAGGGGCATTACATGCCCCTTGTGGCACGCCACTTTGGGCACACCACGGCCACGTGCCTAAGGCCACATGCCTTACCAGGGACCTAGATTTAAATGGTCTACAGCTGATGTTCACAGACATTTCATGCTATACTACTACTACTACTACTACTAAGCATTTATAAAGCGCTACCAGGCGCACGCAGTGCTGTACAATGAAAGCACAAAAAGACAGTCCCTGCTCAAAAGAGCTTACAATCTAAAAAAAAGACAAAGCAAGAAAAGGTGAAGAAAAAGATAAGAACAAGGGCAAAGAGACAAGAGCAGGAGAGACAGGACAAAGGAAAGAGGTAAGAAGAAGTGTAAGAGGAAGATGAAGGTGAAATAAAACAGGGGAAGGAAGGAGAACAGCAAAATCAAGAACCAAAGGCAGAGGCGAAAAGATGAGCTTTAACTTGAGTTTGAAGAGGGGCAAAGAAAATGCCTGACGTATACACAAAGGAAGTTTATTCCAAGCGTAAGGAGCAGCAAGGTGAAAAGAGCAGAATCTGGAGTTGGCAATAGAGAAGGGCATAGCAAGAAGCAATTGGGAAGAAGAACGGAGTTCACGAGGGGGGAAGTAGGGAGAAATGATGGAAGAAAGGTACTGAGGAGCCACAGAGTGAATGCACTTATAGGTCAGAAGGAGAAGCTTAAAGTGAATACGGAAACGGATAGGGAGCCAGTGAAGAGATCTGAGGAGAGGAGTGATGTGGGCAAAACGAGGCTGATGGAAGATCAAACGGGCAGCGGAGTGCTGAATAGACTGAAGAGGGAAGAGATGAGACTGAGGGAGACCAGCAAGAAGGAGGTTACAGTAACCAAGATGGGAGGTGATTATGGAATGGATGAGGGTTTTAGTAGTGAATTCAGAGAGAAAGGGGCGGATTTTGCCAATGTTGAAGAGAAAAAAGCGACAGGTCTTAGCGATGAGTTGGATATGAGAGGAGAAAGAGAGCGAAGAGTCAAAAATAACACCCAAATTGTGAGCAGAAGAAACAGGTTGGAGAACAGAGCCATCAACAGAGACTGAAAAAGAAGAAGGAGAAAAGAAAATTTTAGGAGAAAAAACGAGAAGTTCAGTCTTGGCCATGTTCAATTTCAGGCAACGATGGAACATCCAGGCAGCAATGGCAGAGAGACAGCAAGAGATCCGGGACTGGAAAGCAGAAGAAAGATCAGGAGTAGAGAGATAGATCTGGGAGTCATCAGCATAGAGATGGTACTGAAAACCATGAGAGGAAATAAGCGCACCAAGGGATTGGGTATAGAGAGAAAAAAGAAGGGGACCCAAGACAGAACCTTGGGGGACACCAACCGAGAGCGGGGTAACAGAGGAGGAGGAGCCACCAGAACATACACTAAAGGAGCGATGGGAGAGATATGAGGAGAACCAGGAGAGAACAGAGTCCCTAAAGCCAAGCGAGGACAAAGTGTCAAGGAGAAGATCATGGTCAACAGTGTCAAAAGCAGTAGAAAGGTCAAGGAGGATAAGGACAGCGTAGAGGCCTTTAGATTTAGCCAGGAACAAGTCACTGGAGACTTTGACAAGAGCAGTTTCAGTAGAGTGCAAGAGACGAAAACTGGATTGTAAGGGATCGAGAAGAGCATGGGAAGAGAGGAAGTCAAGACAACGGTGGTAAACCGCACGTTCGAGCAGTTTAGAAATGAAAGGAAGGAGAGAGATGGGGCGATAATTAGAAGGACAAGAGGGATCAAGTGAGGGTTTCTTAAGGAGAGGTGTGACCACAGCATGTTTAAAGTCAGCCGGGACAGAAGCAGTGGAGATGCGAGAGGTTGAGAATATGAGAAATGGAGGGGACAACGGTAGAGGAAATAGAGGAGAGGAGATGGGAGGAGATAGGATCAGAGGAGCAAGTGGTGGGCTTGGAGGAGGAGAGAAGAAGAGCAGTTTCATCAATAGAAATCGTGGGGAAGGAAGAGAGGGTAGGATGAGAAGGGGGTTGAGAATGAGAGCAGGAAGGGGAAATCGGGTATTTAGAGGGAAATTGGAGAGTGATCTTATGGATTTTATCAAGAAAATAATCAGCCAGAGCTTAGGCAGAAAGGGAAGGAGGGATCAGAGGCAGAGGCACTTTGAGGAGAGAATTGAGAGCAATGAAGAGAAGGCGAGGATCAGAGGCATGAGAATTAGTCAGGCGAACAAAGTAATCTTGTTTGGCAAGAGCTAAAGCAGATTTGAAAGAGAAGAGCATGAATTTGAAATGAAGGAAATCTTCAGGGGAGCAGGATTTGAGCCAGGTACGCCCAGCAGAGCGGGCACAGGAGCGAAGATAGCAAATAGTGGGAGAGAGCCAGGGCTGAGGTAAGGAACGCCTTACAGGACGAGGGATGAGAGGAGCGAGAACATCCAGAGCTGAGAAGAGCGCAGCATTTTATGACATCACTGCCATATCAACAGACTTGGAGGACAAAACAGAAGAGAGAGAAGGAGAAATGGTAGAGGAGAGAACCAGGGGATCAATGACAAGAAGGTTCCTAAAAAGAGTGGAGGAGACAGGATGAGGCGGGGGAGGGGGGAGGGAGGTGAAGATTAAAGGAGAGAAGGTGATAATCAGATAAAGGAAGAACAGTATTACTGAAGTTAGAGGGAGAGGAGCAAGAAAAGAAAACCAGATCCAGACAATGGCCATGAAGGTGAGTGGGGGAAAAGGAACAAAGTTGAAGGCCAAATGAGGAGGTAAGAGAGAGGAGCTTCAGAGTAAGAGGATCAGAAGGGTTATCAACGTGGATGTTAAAATCACCAAGAATAAGAGTAGGGGAGGTAGGGATAAGAAAGAGGGAAAGCCAAGAGTCAAAGTCAGAGAAAAAAAGAAGAAATAGCCTTATCAGGAGGACGATAGACAACGCAATCTGGAGAGGAAGTGGGGCAAAGAGGCGAAAAGAGTGGACCTCAAAAGAGAGGAAGGAATGAGACTGAGGCAGGGGAAGAGGTTGGAAATGACAGGAGGGGGAGAGAGGGCGGTCAACCCCACCACCACGTCCTGTAGGACGAGGAGTATGGGAAAACTGGAGACTACCAAAGCAGAGGGCAGCAACAGAGGCGGTATCATCAGGGAGGAGCCAGGTCTCAGTTAAAGCAAGAAGATGAAAAGCATTGGAGAGGAAAAGATCATGTGTACAAGAGAGTTTATTAGAGACAGAATGTGCGTTCCAAAGGGCACAAGAGAAAGGGAGAGAGGAAGGGGAAAGAAGGGGGATATGAATAAGATTGGACAAGTTGCCTGAGGAACTCAGTTCAGAATGAGACAAACGCCTAGGAGGGGAAGGAATAGGGGTGAAATCACCAAAAGAGGGAGGTGGAGGAGAGAGAGAAGGAGAAGCTAGAGGGATATGGATGAGATTAGCCAGATTGCGCATCACAAAGGAAGGCAAAAGTCAAAGGAGCAGCAATAGGGAAGGAGGAAGAGAAACCTAAAGTGGAGCCAAAGTAAGGACAAGAAAGGAGGAGAGAATGAAAGCAATGGGGGTAGGAGAAGAGAGTAGGTTAATAAAACATAAGAGGAATCAAAGGACACAATAAGTACAACAGGCAGTGAAAAACCAAACAATCAGGAGGCAAAGGGAGCAGACAGTCAATGATGCAGCAGAGGATCCCAGGAGAGGATGACAATAGCAGAAGGAACTGACATTGATGCAGCAGGAGAAGGCCAAGGTGCAGAAAGACACAGATCCAGAGCAGAAAGACCGCCTGCGGACCCCGCCTAAAATTTTAAAGTGCAGCGGCGGTATCCTCGCGGCCTGATTGAAGAGGGGGAGAGAAGAGACTTCACTTAAAGATAGAGAAAGTTTGTTCCATGCATTAGGAGCAGTAAGGTGAAAAGATTGAAGCCTGGAGTTTGCAGAAGAAGAAAAGAGCATAGAGAGAAGAAAGCCAGAGGAGGAATGGAGTTCACGAGGAGGGGTGTAGGGAGAGAGAAGAGAGGAAAGGTAATGAGGGGCAGTAGAGTATGTTAGAAGGAGAAGTTTGAATTGGATATGGAAACAGAAAGGAAGCCAGTGAAGTGATTTAGAAGAGGGGTTATATGTGTGTATCGGGACTGGCGGAAGATTAGCTGTGCAACAGAGTTCTGGATAGATTGAAGAGGCGAGAGATGACACTGAGGGAGACCAGCAAGGAGGAGATTGCAATAGTCAAGACAGGAGGTGATCAAAGAGTGGACAAGAGCCTTAGTAGTGTGTTCAGAGAGGAAGGGCCAAATTTTGTTAATGTTGTAGAGAAAGAAACGACAGCTTTTAGCTGTATATTGAACACATGTGGAGAAGGAAAGGGAGGAATCAAAGATGACCACAAGGTTGCAAGCTGAGGAAATAGGAAGAAAAGTATGGTCAATAGTGATAGAAAAGGGAGGAAGGGGGAAGAGGTTTTTGGGGGGGGGGATAAGAAGTTCAGTTTTAGCCATATTCAATTTTAGGCAGTCATGAGATACCCAGACTGCGATGTCAGATAAGCAAGTAGAGATAAGAGTTTGGAGCAAAGGAGAGATGTCAGATGATAGGTTTGAGAGTCATCAGCATAAAAATGATATTGAAAGCCATTGCAAGAGATGAGGGCACCAAGGGAATGGGTATAGAAAGAGAAAAGGAGAGGGTCCAGAACAGACCCTTGGGGTACACCAACTGAGAGAGGGGTGGCAATAGAGGAGGAACCACCAGAACAAACACTGAAAAAGTGATTGGAGAGATAAGAAGAGAACCAAGACAGTACAGAGCCTCTAAAACCAAGAGAGGATAAAGTGTCAAGGAGGAGGAGGTGGTCAACAGTATGAAAAGCAGCAGAAAGATCGAGAAGAATGAGAACTGCGTAAAGGCCTTTGGGCTTAGCGAGGAACAGATCACTAGAGATTTTGGCAAGAGCCATTTCAGTAGAATGAAATGGACGAAAACCAGTTTGAAGTGGATCAAGGAGGGCTTGAGAGGAGAGAAATTTGAGACAGCGACGGAGAACTGTACATTCAAGAATTTTGGACATAAATGGGAGAAGGGAGATAGGTCGATAATTAGAAGGACAAGTGAGTGTTTTTGAGGAGAGGAGTGATTACAGCATGCTTGAAGGCTGTAGAGAAGGTTGCAATAGAAAGCAAAAGGTTGAGAATATGAGAGATGAAAGGAATGACGGAGGAGGAGATGGAGTTGAGATGGGTGGGGATAGGATCAGAAGAACAGGTAGTAAGTTTAGAGGAGGAAAAAAAGAAGAGAGGTTTCCTCAACAGAGATTTTAGGAAAGGATGAAAGGGTGATATAGGTTGAGGGGAAAAGTTGGTAATGGAGGGGGGAAGAGGGGGTGAAGAAGATTTAGTGGGGAATTGAAGAGTAATCTTATGCACTTTGTCATGGAAATAGTCTGCTAGGGATTGGGCAGAGAGAGAAGGAGGGATTGTAGGTGGAAGTGCCCTAAGAATTGAGAGTAGAAAAGAGACGGTGAGGGTTAGAGGCAAGATGTTTAGTCAGATGGAGAAAATAGTTTTGTTAGCATGTGCAATGGCAGACTGGAAAGAAGAAAGCATGAATTTCAAGTGAAGAAAGAGAGAGAGCGGGATTTGAGCTAAGTGCGCTCAGCTGAGTGGTCACAGGAACATAGGTAGCAGGTAGTTGAAGACAACCAGGGCTGAGGGGAGGTGCGCCTCACAGGACATGGAATGGGTGGAGCAAGCGTATCTTGAGTAGAGGAGAGAGCAGTATTATAGGAAGCTATGGCTTCATCAACAGACTTAAAGAACAAAGTGGAAGAGAGAAGAGATGAGACAGTAGTGGATAGAGTCAATGGATCGATAGTGTAAAGATTCCTAAAAAGACAGGAGGAGATTGGGCGAGATTGAAGGAGGGAGCAACGAAGCGTGAAGCTTAACAGGTGATGGTCAGATAAGGGAAGAATGGAGGTATGGAAATTAGTAGAAAACGAGGTCAAAGCAGTAACCAAGCTGATGAGTTGGGGCAGAAGAGCAAAGCTGGAGGTTGAAAGAGGAGGTAAGGGAAAGGAGCTTGGACACATAGGGCCCGATTCTGATCCCGATGTACATCTCCTTTGTACGTCCGAGCTGACCCAAATGTACAAAGAAGATCGCGATTCTGATCACGCATGGCACATCTAGCCCCGTGGGATCAGAATCGCGAACAAGCCTGTACGTGCAGGCTGGGACTGCGATTCAGTCCCATCCTGCACGTACAGGCACTGCCTGGCTAACTCAGCCAGGGTTTTTAAATGGAGCCGCGGTGCCATTGTGTCATGTTGCCATGGCACCATGGCTCCATTTAAAAGCTGTGATGCCAGCCGCCTGCCCAAAATGTTAATTCCCCGCAGCCCGACCCCCGATCTAGCATCCTAAGGCCAGGGTTGGGCTGCGGGAAATTAACACTGCCTCCCCCGGCCCCTTTCGCCCCCAGGAGCAGCAAAATAGAAACGTCCAGGGAAGTTATTCCACCCAGGGGTGGAATAACTTCCCCGGCCATTTCCCTGGCCCTGGATGTACAGGGCCAACATTAGAATCGGCCCTGTACGTCCAGGGCTGGTGACCGCCATTTGCCCACCCATTATCCGCCCCCGTGCTGCCCCTTCCCCACCCCTACAGAACCAGCGGAGGAGTTATACAGGGGCAGGAGCCGGCATGAATAGCAGGGCTGGATGTTCCGTTGGGACATCCATCTCTGATATTCATGCCTCAGAATGACCCCCATAAGGGTCAGAGGGGTTATCAATATGAAAATTAAAGTCACCAAGAATAAGGGAGGAGGAAGAAGAATCTAGGAATAAGGAGAGCCAAGAATCAGAATCAGTGAGGAAGGTAGAAGAGGACTTGTCAGGGGATCTATAGATGACAGCGATCTGAAGAGGAAGGGGATTAAAAGGATGGATGGAATGGACTTCAAAGGAGAGAAAGGAGTAAAATTAAGGGAAAAGGAGGAGTTGAAATTGGCAAGAAGGAGAAAGTAGAAACCTAACACCACCACCTCGACCACTGGGATGAGGAGAGTGGGAGAATTGATAGCTGCCGTGGCAGAGGACAGCAACCGAAGCAGTGTCATCAGGGAGGAGCCAGGTTTCAGTAAGTGCGAGACGATGGAAAGTGCAAGAGATAAAGAGATCATGGGAAAAGGGAAGTTTATTAGAAATGGAATGAGCATTCCAGAAAGCACATGAGAAGAGAAGAGAGGAGGGAGAAAGGAGAGCGATGTGGATGAGATTAGGGAGGTGGAGATATGGGAGTGAGAGAGAAGAGAAGAGGGACCAGGGTGGGGATTAATATCACCAGAGGACAGAAGGAGAAGAAGAGTGCAAGGGAGGGAGGAGACAGCACATAGGAAACGGGATGAGGTTGTTTTATAGAGGAAGGAGAGGGATGAATGAGAGGAAGGAAAAGGTGAAGTTCAAGAGCTGAGGAAAGGGTGGAGGATAAGATGGGAGAGGAAACTGGGAGGGTGGAGAGAGGGTAAGAAAGGGAGTATTAGGTTGGTGGAATGAGGGAAGAAGGTTAGGGAGGATCCTTATTTCTCTTTTTCTCTCTTTTAGTTTGATCCTGTATTCTTTTCTGTGATCCTCTGTTTGTGAACGTCTGAATTTTGTGAAAGTTGTGGTTTTTGCCTTTATTAGAGCAGCTACTTCTTTGGAGAACCAAATAGGTTTCCTTTTCTTCTTGTTTTTATTTACTTTCCTTGCATATGTAGCTGTTGCTCTTTTTATTGCCTCCTTTAGTTTAGCCCATTGCAATTCCACTTCCCTTATCTCCTCCCACTCTACCAGGCAATGTCAAATAAAATATATCTTAGGACTTTTTATAGCAGGTAATGTGAAAAATTAAAGTAAGTACATCTTTCAAGGGGGGTGGGGGTAGTAGCCTCTAGAACACACAGGTTCCCTCTTATTTCTGCTGCTGGTACTACTTTATTTATTTATTTATTTGTATTTTTATACCACTTTTTCCAAAAGATCAAAGGTGCTTTACATAGAACAGAATCAGTTACATGAAACAGTTTAACTATGTACAGGTATTAAAGATTAACTATATACACGTATCATAGATCAAACTAAGTTACAATATGCAATATGATATAAACCATCATATCAGACTATGTTTTGGGGGGAAGAGTAGGACTGAAAAGATTTAAGGGGGCCGGGGGAGGTTTTATTCTTTTAAGCGTCAATTGGGGTTGGATCTATTCTATTTGGCATTGTTTGGGGTTGAACATTGTCAGGGGAAGATGTCAGGGTATCAAAATGTTTCCTAAAGAGATGGGTTTTCAGTTTTTTACGGAAGGAGGGAAGGTCAGTGATTTCTCTTAAGTCGGTCGGAAGTTTGTTCCAGATTATGGGTGTGTAGTGGGAAAAAACTCTATTTTGGTCACTTTATTGGATCGACGAAAGTCTGGTGATATACTTAATTTGTTTTTGTTATTTATTCGCTGTGGACAGGTTTCATCCTGAGGGGTGATTAGAGTGGAGAGATATGATGGGGCTATTTGTCTGATCAGCTTGAAGGTTGTCATAATTATTTTGTAAAGTATTCTGCAATGTATGGGGAGTCAGTGTAAATCATATAGAAACGGTGTGATATGTTCAGAAATACTAGTGTGTGAGACTCTCTGAGCAGCAAAGTGTTGGGTAGTTTGGAGTGGTCTAATGTTCTGTTTTGGTAAACTTTGTAATATGGTATTGCAATAGTTGAGATGTGGCGTAATTAGAGCCTGGAGAACTGATCTGAAATCTTGGATGCTTAAAAGTGGGCGTAGATGTTTCAACAGTTTGATTTTGAAGAATATTTTCTGGTTGTATTCTTTATGTGTGAGGACATTGTGAGGGTTTGGTCGAGTATGACCCCCAAGATATTTAACTTTGTTTTTAATGGATATTTCTATGTTATTGATAGTGATTGTAGGGGGTGGGGAAAAAGCTTGGGATCCGGTAATGAAAAGAGCTTCAGTTTTGTTGAAATTTATATGGAGATTATGAGATGTAAGCCAGTTTTTGTAGCTTCCTTGAAGCAGTTGGTGAATAGTTGTGGGATGGGTTCTGTTATGTTAAGAGGGAGAAATATCATTATATCATCCACGTAAATAAGGTACGAAATAATTGAATTTTTTGAAATTGTACAAATGGGCTGAAGATGTAGGTTAAAGAGTAGGGCAGAAAGGAAGGATCCTTGCGGAAGTCCCTGTTTTTTATTGTATTGATTGGATGTTTGGTGGCCTGATCTTACTTGTTGGGTTCTGTCTGATAGATAAGACTGGAACCACTTGAGGGTTATGTCTTTTAATCCTATATGTTGTAACCATGAGATCATTATCATATGGTCGATGCTGTCAAAAGCAGCAGTGATATCCAAAAACAGGAGTAAGAATGCTTGTTTGTATTTGTCAATTCCATGTTTGAGATTGTCAACTAATGTAATAAGTAGGGTTTCTACCCCATGGAAAAGGCGGAATCCATGTTGATGTTTGTTGAGCAGTGCATAGGTATCGATATGATCCTGAAGTTGGATATAGACCACCTTTTCAATTACCTTAGCCAGGAAGGGGAGGCTGTATATTGGTCTGTAAGCTGAAGGGTTGTTAATATCAAAAACTTTATTTTTTAGGATAGGGCAAATTATTGCATGTTTTAAGGAGAAGGGCATGTAATCTTGTTTGAGGGAGTAGTTTATTATATTAAGTATGTATGATGATAATTCTGATTTGGTAACCTTTATTCTGGTGACAGCAGAAGGGTCGAGGTAGGACGTAGTTGTGTTTAATTTGGATATGATGTTGTTAAGAGAATCTTCCCAATTCTGGTGAAGGTTGACCATGAAATTAATTGAGAGGGTGTATTTGGTATTGTAGGAATGAGATGGGTCTTAGGTGGGTTTAGCTTATCCTTATAAAAATCTGCAAGGATTTGGGGGTTGATGGTAGTGTTTGAGTGGTTGTTGTAGGATTTGTTGCATGAAAGGGATTTTACAATTTGAAAGAGTTCACGGGGGCGGTTGAGTGACTTATTTAGGATATTAGATTAATATTCCTTTTTCTTATTGTTGATTGCTTCTCGGTAGGTTTGCAATGTGCTCATGTAGAACATTTGTAGTGTGTTTGATTTGTGACATCTCCATTTGCACTCTATTCTGCGCAGATTGTTTCTGATTGTTTTCAGTTCGCGCATGTACCATCCTGTGGATTGTTTTTTGGGTGTAGATGTGGGCAGTAGATGGGGGGATGTAGATGGCGGCATTGGCTATTGTGTCATTCCAGTTTTGAATTGTGTCTTCTAGGTTTAAAGGAACAGGGTCAAGTTGAGGGAGAATCTGATCTAGAAATTTTTATTTTTCAAACTTTTTTCTGCAGATTGTGTATAGTCTTAGCTGGAGTGGTTGAGGTGTGAGAGGGGAGTTGGAATTTGATAATATAGTAGTCAGACCAGGATATAGGTTGGGTTTGTAGGCAGATTGTCTTTAGAGGGCCGAAAAACTTGGGAAGAAATATCAAGTCTAATATGTTGCCCTTGCTGTGGGTCGGGGTGTTCACTATTTGGTGGAAACCTATATCGCGATGAAAACAAACCAAAACAGAATCCTCTCATCAAATCAAAAACAGAGATCCTGTGAACAAAAGTCCCCTCAAAAACAAATAAATAGGATTTCGAATATTTTAAACCTTTAAATTTTTGTCGGAGCCCAGTCGGCCCAGTGTGAAGAAGTCCTCTCCACACCACTGCGACCACTCCTTTTAATCACAAAGTTTTATTTTAATGAAAAAACAGCAAGAGTTTTGCAACCATCAATAGAACTTAGCTTTATGGATGCTTTTACAAAACGCTCTCGTTGAAAGGTCAAAGCAAACCTAGTTCTATTGACGGTTGCAAAACTCTTGCTGTTTTTTCATTAAAATAAAACTTTGTGATTAAAAGGAGTGGTCGCAGTGGTGTGGAGAGGACTTCTTCACACTGGGCTGACTGGGCTCCGACAAAAATTTAAAGATTTAAAATATTCTAAATCCTATTTATTTGTTTTTGAGGGGACTTTTGTTCACAGGAAACCTGTATCGGTCATTGAGTTGAGAAACAGAGAAGCATGATTGGAGTGGAGAGAAGGAAGGTTCAGATCACCTAAAACGACTACAGTTTTTTTACTGGTAACAGTAGGTATATTTTCTGTTATGGTGTCTAAGGTGGTGTGATTTGTATTTGGGGGTCTGTAAACAAAGCAGAAAGCTAGATGTTTGGTTTGGATAGCAAGTATGTCTACAAATTCTCCACCATTTGTGGGGAGGAGGGAGGCATTAAGATAGTCCTTAGAGATGATGAGGACACCTCCGCCTCATTTGCTTGTTCTGGGTGAGTGATGGACATTGTAACCTGGGAAGTGAATTTGATTCAGAAGAATTGCATCTGATTCAATGAGCCAAGATTCAGTAATGAAGACTAGGTCTGGGTTGTTATCATATATTATGTCATTAATTAATGGAATTTTATTTCTAACGGATCGCGCATTGATAAGTAGGCAAGATAGCATTTTGAAATCAAGTGCATTTGTTGTAGTTGGGTAGAAGGTAGTTGAAGGGAAGATGGGGATTAACTTAGAAGGGTTATAATGATGGCTGTATGTAGGCTTGTATCTGAAGTGTGAGTGAATGAGTCTGGGTGGGTTGTGGATTATGGGAATAAATTGTTGCTGTTGATGTTGAAAGGCTTGGCTTTGAGTTAGTATGTTTAATGTGATACAAAGGATATATAGGATACATAAGTAGTAGTTGTTTGTCATGGTAGAGGGCGTATGTGATGTCAGCTGGATGAAGAAGCACAAGGAAATGACGTGTGTTACAGGGAAATGATGAGGGGATGTTGAGACGGGTGTGATCCTAACAGTTACTGCATATTCCTATTATCTTAATGGGCAGTAGAATAGCGTGTGTGTATATGGTATTCTATTCAGGGGTAGAGTAACAGCTGCTGGGTAGAGGCAGTGCTGGAAAACAGAGGAATAAGAGCAATATAATGGCAGCAGCATAAAGTACAAATTAGTAGATAGGCTACAGAAATTCTGCGTGTGTATGAAAATCTGTATGTAATGAATTATTGCTTGATATGAGGTGGAGAAACTGATGAAATTATTAAAAAACACAAAATCCAGTATAGATTGTACACTGATGATATTATAGTATACGCCCCAGTCGAAATACACAACCCTGACCTATCAACTATAACGGCATGTGTGGATGACATGATCATCTGGCTGAATAACAACAACCTCTCCAAATTACAAAAAGATGGAGGCACTCTTTATTACCAGGAACACCTCAATTACCCCACCACAAACAATCTGCATACAACAAAGGCAAATAGTAAAGAAATAAATTAAATACTTAGAAATTATCATGGACCAACACCTCTCCATGCAACCCCACAAAGCAAAAACTACTGCAAACACCTACCATAAAATGAAGATAATAAGGAGGCTTAAACTCTAGACCATGATCACTTCCGCACCCCAACACTGGACTACTATAACGCACTTTAGCAGGGGCTCCCAAAGCAAACTATCTTACCACTTCAAATTGCACAAAATACTGCAGCCCGACTCATCACAGGATCAAACAAGCATGAACACATCACCCCATACTCAATCACTTTCACTGGCTCCCAATCCAATCCCGCATCAGATACAAATCAATCTTAATCATTTCAAAATCATACACCAACTATTGGCTTATATCCTACAAGACACCATAATAAGAGACACAAGTACCTGGCCCAGGAGGAACAACAGGCACATGATTATCACACCCCACTGATACCATAAAACCATACAAGCCACATCTAGAAGGGCGCTATCACTTTTTGCTCCATCACTGTGGAACTCACTCCCGGACGACATGCGCGCGACTACAGACATTAAGGTCTTCAGAAAGAAACTGAAAATGCTCCACTATACGAATCATCTGGGACATATCACCTAACCACTTGAATAAAGTTATGACACAATCCTCCAACGTTGGACCCATAGCCATGTACAACCAACTCGATAAACACGACACACCAAAATGTATATAGTTATGTCATGCACTAATGACCCTGTATATAGTTAATCCTGTTACCTCTTCTCTCCCCCTCCCCTGTTCAAGTATTCTTGTATATTGTTCATTCGTTCTATGTATAATGTTGAGTTTCAATGTAAACCGCTCTGAGTGAAGGACAGAGCGGTATAAAAAAAATGGTTAAATAAATAAAAATAAATAAGCAGAGTATTGGGATCCGTGAAATAGCAATCGCGCAAGTTACTAATAACTAAATTGGCATCAGGACATCAGATGAATCAATGAAACGCTGATTGGGGACAGAAACACTAATAGCTGTGAGGGAAAAGTGCTTAAAGCTCTTTTGATGGGGACAGTGTCAAACACATATCAGATTTTTATGGCTAATAGAGAGGTAAAACAGGGCATTAAAGGATATGCGATAAGAATAAGTAATCTTAAGAGCAGATGGAGTAAGTAATTCAACGTGATAGTAACACTTGCTATATGAATGAACAAACAATGCAATTGGATAATACAATAGCAGTAGACAAATGTTTGTAAAAGAGGCTCTGCATCCAAGATGTTGCGAGAGCAGCAAAAGACTAGTAACTACAGTGTAGCTGATATATTGTAAACTCAAGAGCACAATCGCTTGAGAGGTGCTACTACCCAGAATCTAAAATATGAAAGCATAATACTGAAGGCGGGAGGCACAGTGAAGTTAAGCCAGTCTTGAGCATGAGAACTGGGATTATTCTGTTGAGGTGGGCTGGCTGGGACTTTTAAGAGTTTTGTGGCCTTGAGATAGAATGAGTACTTTCTTGGCTGAGGAATAGACTTTCATGCACAAAAGTGTTAGTGGTGGAGCTGAACTGTTATCCAACGAGGCAATCTTCATTGTGAGTTTTCTTGATTTTTCCTTGAGGTCCTAGTCAATGGGGTTCAGGGTCAGTCAAGAAAATACTCATTCTATCTCAAGGCCATGCCATTATGCCGGTGGTGCTGGTGGTGCGCAGTCCCACACCATCCAGTGTGCTGGTAGGCAGCTGCCTATGGTGTGGGTTCTCGGGTAGGGGTGCCTACATGGACATGCGCGCTTTCCCCCAGCACCGCCTGCCAATGTTATGTGCCCTTGGGGGTACCTGCTGGGTAATATCCCCTGTGACACTGTGGGACACACACTCATGCCCATGTTGGACCCTCGTCAGTTGCTGTCTTGCTGCTTTTGGCATTCCTATGTGCCACCTAGGCATCTGCCTAGCCCACACTGTGCCCCAGCTGGACCACAGCATGTGCCGCCTGCAGCCCCCTGTATCCCATTTACAGCATCAGTACAGTTGCCCTTTCCTACGTGCCCACTCTGCTGTTGCTGCACATGTGCACGCCATAACAAACCTGCCCAATCTAAACGACAGAAACCCTAATCAGCGGTATTTCAATGTGGGATCATTCACTTTGTAGGGGGACAGAGCATAGACCCTTCCAAACATGATATTTTAATTTTTACGCTTTGTCAGTAGTGTTGCTTTATGTTTATCATTAATATTACTATTGGCCAGCTTGGTTATTTTTATTTATTTATTTAACAACTTTTATATACCGCGCTGTTTGTTATCGGTGCGGTTCACATATAACAAGGGTGCACAGTCAGAAGACTGTTCTGTACTTACATTGTAACAGGAGTTTAAACTTGGAGCTTACATTGTAACAGGAGTTTAAACTTGGAGCAACAGGGTAACTATAAACATATGTACAAAATACAATTAGATTAGGTTTGTATATACAAGAAGGGCTAAGGCAAGCTCAAAATACTTGTGACAGGGTTATTTATGTAGAGCATGAAAGGTTTGTGGACATTGGTGAGTGGGTGAGCAGAGGCGGAGTGGATGCTTGAGCAAAGTGAAGTAGGAAAATATGGTGTTTGATTGCCTTACGGAACTGAATAAGGTCTTTGATGGATCTAATTTCTGGTGGAAGTTCATTCCAGCATTTTGGGGCGTAGAAGGCGAAGGTTCTTTTCTTGGTCGTCTGGGTGCACTTGATGGACTCTTTGGGGATGATCAAGGTGTTGTCGGTTACTGACCTTCTGCTTCTGTTTTTCAGGGTGAGGGTGATAAGGTCACTGAGTGTCGTGGGGGCTAGGTTATTGATGATCTTGAAGATGATGAGAAGGATTTTGTATGTTAACCTGCAATGAATTGGTAGCCAGTGGAGTTCCGTAAGTATCAGGGTGATATGGTCTGATCTTGCTAAACCACAGAGAACACGTGCAGCCACATTCATAGCGAGTTGCAGCGGATTAAGGGTGTTCTTGGGGAGTCCATACAGGGCAACATTTGCGTAATTGGGATTTTAAATGTGGTTCTGGTCATTTTATATGTTTATTTGCCTTTTTGATTCCTGCACATGTATCACAACTATCACTTTGCTTGATTTCCCTGCCTTTGCTGCACATTGCTGACTTAAATGGTTTCTCTTTCCTGCAAATGTGCCTAATGCGAGGGTTTCACTGGCGTTAGTGTTCAGACCCGGATTTCACAGCGTTAGTGTGCCTGGAGCCTCTCCCTGCCCACTCTTCGCCCATTGACCCCTTCTCTCCGCCCTCTGGGAAGCCTTACTCCACCCTTCAGACCCGGATTTCACAGCATTAGTGTGCATTAACGCCGCCGCCGCGTTATAGCGCGATAAGTGACGTTATCGCATGATAATGTTAAATTATCGTGCAATAATGTCACTTATCACATGATAATACCACTGCTGCGACATTAAGATGGTATAATAAACATAGCCCATAGTGTCATTAGTCCCAAAGTGTTCTATGAATAGATGTTTCTTAAGTAGTTTCTTCATATCTTGTGTAGTTTTCGCAGATCATATGGTTTCAGGTAGTGAGTTCCAGATCATGGGGGCATACAGCGAGAAAGCTCTATTGCATGTCTGTTGTGTACATTTGCTCTTCATAAGGGGGATGGTCAGGAGATTTTGGTTTGCTGAAAGTCTTGTCTTATTGTGGATGCTCTTGTGATTTGATTATTCAGGCAGGGAGCGGAGAGGTTATGGAGAATTTTGAATGTGGTGGTTATGGATTTGTGTTTAGCTCGTTGAGCGATTGGAAGCCAGTGCAAACGTTTTAGGATTGGGTTTATATGTTGTCAGTTTGTTGTGCCTGTTAGAGTTCTAGGGGCAGTGTTTTATACTAGCTGGAGTGGGTACAGTCAATGTTTTGACAATCCTTGGTAAATGATATTATCATAGTCGAGGTGGTAACGTAGTTCGCCTAGTGGTTAGGCTGGCCCTGTGTCTATACCTACTCCTGGTCATAAATAACATTTGAAAAGTGCTCATTTTTACAAGCTATCAACAGTCAAGTGGAAATGCCCTCTCACTCCCACATGATTTTTCACCCACTCATAAGACATCCAGG
Organism: Ichthyophis bannanicus; assembly: GCA_033557465.1. Lineage (NCBI taxonomy): Eukaryota > Metazoa > Chordata > Amphibia > Gymnophiona > Ichthyophiidae > Ichthyophis > Ichthyophis bannanicus. The sequence goes on from CM066035.1 coordinate 828,739,907, forward strand.
TACATAGAGAGGTCTTCTTGTGTTGCAGCCATGCCACTGCATGTGCCCATTTGCAAACTGGCAGGCCGGGATGAACATGTAGAAACACAGAAATATGATGAGAGAAAAAGACCACATGGCCTATCTAGTCTGTCCTTCCATATCAACAACTACAACAGTCCCCTTTTTTCCTTTAGAGATCCTCTGTGTTTGTCCCATGCTTTTTTGAATTCAGTTACTGTCCTCATCTCTATCACCTCCACTGGGAGACTATTCCACGGATCCACTACTCTTTCCGTAAAGAAATATTTCCGCATATCACTCCTGAATCTATCCCCCTTCACCTTCATCCCATGTCCCCTCTTAGCAGAACTTGCTTTCAATTGAAAGAGGCTCTCTCCCTGAACATTTATGCCATGGAGGTATTTAAACATCTCAATCATATCACCTCTATCCTGCCTTTCCTCTAAGGTGTACATATTAAGATCCTTAAGTCTGTCCTCATATGCTTTATAATGAAGACCACTAATCATTTTAGTAGCCACCCTCTGCACCGACTCCATCCTGTTCACATCCTTTTGAAGGTGTGGTCTCCAAAATTGCACACTATACTCCAAATGAGGTCGCACCAAAGACTTATAAAGAGGCATTATCACCTCCTTTTTTCTGCTAGCCATTCCTCCTCCGTATGCACCCAAGCATCCTTCTAGCTTTTGCCGTCGCCTTTGCTACCTTTTTAGCTACTTTAAGATCATCAGACACAACCACGCCTAGGTCCCGTTCTTCTTTAGTGGACAAAAGTACTTCACCCCCTATCACTGTTCTCTCTAAGCTGTGCACATGTGCGCCCGCACACACCTCGCCGAGTGAGCGCACATACTTTATAACAGAGCGCACAAAAATTACAGTTCTGATTCTGATAGAAAACAACACAGACGTCTTAAAATTTAAAAGTTGTTGTGTATTTATGGTTTTCACAAGTTCTACAATATTTTCTAGTGCAATCAATGTGGTGTACATACTGTATTCTGACGTGTAGTCAAATTTTAAAGTATATAACTCCGAGTGTCGTTATGTGACGCACAAAAATTTAACCTTCCTTCAAAAGCTGCACAGCTGATATTTTATGTGCACACAGCCTACAGAAAATTAGAGGGAACATGGCCCCCTATACTATATTGCTCCCTTGGATTGCTGCAGCCCAAATGCATGAAATTACATTTTTTAACATTAAATCCCAGCTGCCAAATTCTAGACCATTCTTCAAGCTTAGTTAGATCCCTCCTCATGTTATCTACACCTTCCTGTGTGTCTACTCTATTGCAGATTTTGGTATCATCCGCAAAGAGGCAAACCTTACCCGACAGCCCTTCCGCTATATCACTAACAAAGATGTTAAAAAGAATCGGATCAAGGACAGATCCCTGGGGCACACCATTGGTAACATCCTTCTCCTCAGAGTGAGCTCCATTTACCTGTACTCTTTGTCGCCTCCCACTCAACCAATTTCTAACCCAAGCATTAACTTTAGTGTCCATCCCTAGGGTGCTCAGTTTGTTTATAAGTCGCCTGTGAGGAACAGTGTCAAAGGCTTTACTGAAATCTAAATACACCACATCTAGGGCTTTCCCTCAGTCCAACTCACAGGTCACCCAGTCAAAGAAATCAATCAGATTTGTCTGACAAGACCTGCCTCTGGTGAATCCATGCTGCCTCGGATCCTGTAATCCGCTGGACTCCAGAAACCTCACTATTTTCTCTTTCAGCAGTGTTTCCAATAATTTACTCACCACCAAAGTTAAACTAACCGGCCTGTAGTTTTCAACCACATCCTTACTTCCGCTTTTGTGTAGAGGCACCACATGAGCCTCTCTCCAGTCCTTTGGCACCACTCCTGACTCCAACGAGGCATTGAAAAGGTCAGTCAGTGAAGCTGCTAGAACGTCCCCAAGTTCCCTCAGTATTCTAGGGTGTATCCCATCCGGTCCCATCGCTTTGTCTACTTTAAGTTGAGCTAGTTTCTCGCAAACACAGTCTTCTGAAAATTGTTCAAGATGTCTCTCACTTCTGTTCCTGTTTGTGGGTGTTTTCTGAGGTCCTACTCCTGGTTCTTCATCTGTGAACACAGAACAGAAATATTTGTTAAGCAATTCCGCTTTATCCTTATCAGCTTCTACATATTCCTCTCCTGCACCCTTGAGTCTGACAATACCACTTTTGCCCTTCCTTTTTTCACTAACATATCTGAAAAATGTCTTATCCCCCCATTTTATTGCATTGGCTATTTCCTCCTCCTTTTGAAGCTTTGCGTTCCTGACTAGTTTGCTAGCTTCTCTAAGTTTTTCCAAATATAGATGCCTCTCTTCCTCTCTCTATGATCTCTTGTATTTCAAGAAGGCCTCCCTCTTTTTCTTCACTTTTTCAGCTACTTCTTTTGAAAGCCATAGCGGTCTCCTTTTCCTTTTACCTTTATTTACCATTTTAATAAAAAGGTTGGTTGCCCTTAAAATATCCCCTTTCAGTTTTGCCCACTGTTTTTCTACATCCCCCAGCTGTTCCCGTCCCACTAACGACTCCTTGAGGTATTGGCCCATCTTGGCAAAGTTGTTGTTGTTGTTATTGTTAAGTGCCATCAAGTCTGAGTCGACTCATGGCGACCCTCTGGATAGCTATCCTAAATTGTGTTCAGTCTTCAGTTATGCGGCTCATTGTTGACAGACTGGTACCCGTAGCTGCTGTTATTGTATTGATCCATCTCATTGCTGGCCTTCCTCTTTTGCGTTGACCTTCTATCTTGCCAAGCATGATCTTTCTCTTTGCATGATGTGTCCAAAGTATGAAAATCGAAGTCTTGTCATCTGAGCTTCTAAAGAAAGCTTAGGTTTGATCTCCTCTAGTATCGACTGGTTTGTTCTTTGGGCAGTCCATGGTATGCACAGTATTTGCCGCCAGCACCATAATTCAAAGGCATCAATTTTCTTCCTGTCTGTCTTTTTCACTGTCCAGCTTTCACATCCATATGATGTTATTGAAAATACCATGGCTTGAACAAGTTGAATCTTTGTATGGAGAGAGACATCTCTGCTCTTGAGAATCTTATCTAGGTCTTTCATAGCCATTCTGCCAAGAGCAATGCGTCGTCTGATTTCTTGACTGCTTGTTGCTTCTTTATTGATAGTTGATCCAAGTAGGTTAAAGTTGTTCACAATTTCAATTTCTTCTCCTTCAACGATGAACCTGTTGATTATGCCAGTTGTCATGATCTTTGTCTTCTTTACATTAAGGTGCAGGCCCATTTTGAGACTATGTTCTTTGATTGTGAGAAGCAAATGTTTCAGATCATCTTCACTTTCAGCCAGTAATGTGGTATCATCAGCATAGCGAAGGTTGTTGATGAGTGGCAAAGTTAGTCTTCCTAAAGTCTAAGACCCTCACCTTTGAATGGATTCTAACAGCCCTAGTCCTAATACTGAACCACACCATCTGGTGATCACTGGATGCAAAATGATCTCCCACTACAACATCAGAAACACTTTCACCATTGGTAAGCACCAAGTCCAGTATGGCCCCTTCATGTGTGGGTTCTGTTACCAATTGCCTGAATAGTTCTCCCTGTAGAGAATCCAGGATCTCCTTACTTCTAGATGATACTGCAGCAGGAATGTGCCAATCAACATCTGGCATATTGAAATCTCCTATCAGTAGCACTTCCCCTTTCCTAGCAATGCTGCGTATGTCTTCAATTAACTCTCTGTCCACCTCTTCCTCTTGTTAGGGAGGTCTGTATATCACACCAATGCAAATAGATTTATCTTTCCCTCCTTCTAGTTTAACCCACATTGCCTCCTCTCTCCCTTTTAAGCTCTGTTATTCCAACGCTTTAATAGTATTTTTTACATATAGTGCCACTCCTCCTCACCTTCTTCCTACCCTGTCCTTTCTGAATAAAGTATAGCCAGGTATAGTTACATCCCAATCATGGTTTTCTGTGAACCATGTTTCTGTAACTGCCACTAAATCCAAGTCAGCCACTCCCACCAAAGCTTCAACATCAGGGATCTTATTTCCCATGCTACGGGCATTTATACACACTGCTTTCCATATGTTACCCCTGTTACCCATTTCCATAAAGGTATTTAATGTATCACCTACCTGGGGGCTTTCACCTACCTGGGGGCTTTCTTCACCCATCCCCAACGAATCTAGTTTAAAGCCCTCTTCAGTAGATTAGCCAGTCTACTACTGAAGACGCGTTGACCTTTCTTGGACAGATGGATGCCATCTCTGCTCTGCAACCCTTGGAACAGCATCCCATGGTCTAGGAAACCAAAACGCTCTCGATGGCACCATCCACACAGCCATGCATTCAACTCCAGGATGCGAGCCTCTCTGCCTTGGCCTTTACCCTCGATAGGGAGGATTGAAGAGAACACCACCTGTGCACCTAACTGCTTCACCCTCTGTCCCAGAGCCATGAAGTCACTTTTGATACATTCCGAGGGATACCTGGCAGTATCATTTGTTCCAACAAGGATTAGCAACATTGGGTAATAGTCAGTGGGCTTGATGAGTCTCGGCAAACTCTGTAACATCTTGGATTTTAGCACCAGGCAGACAGCATACCTCTCTGGACATCAAGTCTGGTTGGCAGATGGACGCCTCAGTACCCCTCAGAAGAGAGTCTCCAACCACCACTACCCTTCACTTCCTTGTGGTCACTGATTCTGCAACTTTGGGGTACTTGAGCTCTGGTTCTTCCCTTTCCAGGTATCAGATACACTTCCATACTCTAGAATACCGTGCCAGATACGTCTATGCTTCTGGTTTCAAAAATGTTCAAATTTTGCTCATGCACCTTTCTAGAGTTGTCCTTTAACCTGCATATGTACTGGCTATTGGTGGTAAAGCCTGTAATTTATATGGACCTGCTTCCTCTGTCTAGCTTCACCTTCCTTGATTGAGACAACTTTTCCTGCATTGCCAAAGACCAGCCTCTCTTCCTAGGGATAAAGGGCAAAAGGGCATCATTACCAACACATCTCCCCTCCCCCCTCCATGTATAGTTTGTATGTTCATGGCAGGTTATAAAGGCAGCTATATTGTGGTGGGGGCTGGAAATCATCGATTGCCTAGGGCCAAGACCGGCCCAAGAGTTCTTTGAGGTGTTGGCCCCCTAGGCAAACCTTAAGCCTTCTTCCCCCCCCCCTCCCCGGCTGTCCGAATCTATTGTTTAGCTTTGAATGCCCTGCTCTTGCCACCCTCCAGAAAGTGCCACCCTAGGCGACCACCTAGTTTCCTAATGGTTGGGCCAGCACTGCCTAGGGCCCACCAGAAGGTTAATTCTGCCCTGGATGTAAGGGGGTAGGGATGTTAGCATGCATTTGGTTTGTTAGTGCACCTTAAAAGATTGATTTAATATGCCTCTATCTCTAAATTAAGATGTACAAAGTGGATTTCCACACTTTAAAAGTTCTAATGTGTGTTAAAAATGTGGCATTAATACAAATTCAGGGGAAAAACCTGAATAACATCTATAAGTCAAATGGAAAGGCCAAAAATGCAAAAATGAAGCACAATTTTTTTTCTTGGGCACATCCCTATAAAGGAGAGATTAAAGGGTCTGTTTACTAAAGTGTGTTAGACTTTTGCAGCTACTGTGGATGGCCTTGCTGTAGTCAATAAAACACATGTAGAAATCCTTGTATTCTTTTGTCTTTTCAAGGATCCATCTCACATCCGCAGTGATGTCCCTCCTTCCTTGCCCTTTCCAGAACCCTGCTTGCACTTCAGGCAGTTCTCGTTGCAGGTATAGTTGTAGTCTCTGATAAATAATCTTGAGTAGAATCTTGCTGACATGCAGGTTCAGAGCGATTATGTGATAATTTCCACAGTCACACAGGATCACCTTTCTTTAGTATTGGTACAATACATTAAAAATTAAGACACATCAGTATCAAAAACCTGAAGATAAAAAATGCCTTCAATGTTTTGTGAAAATACAACAAATCAGAACAGCCCCGTTAATAATCCAGCAAATTATTCCAAACACCTTGGGCATAAAGTGAAAATGCACAAGTCTGTGTAATTTGCAGGTTACTAGCCAGCAGCGGAGGCATAACCAGAGTTTTGAAGACCCCTCCGAACTGGGCGAGTAGAACATGCCTTTGCAACAAACTGGCAAGACAAGACGCAGATAGTCCCAATCTGATTATGGCCAATGCAGTAAACAAATCATATGCAAATAATATGTGCAAAAATTGTGCACTAATATGGGAAAGCCCGCCAATTGCCATGGAAACATTCATATATTTGAGTATGTTGGGAGTGCATTGACGGCAGAATCCATATATTGCATAGAGATTGTATTAGGGCCATACTCATACCACACACAATATGCGAATATCAGGTTAGACACATTAGATCTGCATATAAGGAATGCCAAATATATATGCCAACCAATGTTCCCTCTAATTTTCTGTAGGCTGTGTGCGCATAAAATATCAGCTGTGTGTAGCTTTTGAAGGAAGGTTACATTTTTGTGCGCCACATAACGACACTCAGAGTTATATACTTTAAAATTTGACTACACATCAGAATACAGTATGTACACCACACTGATTTTAATCAAATTAAATGAAAATAGACTATTACTAAATGAAGCGGGAAATTTCTAGTAATTACAATCATAACTTTTAAATTTTAAGACGTCTGTGTTGTTTTCTATCAGAATCAGAGCCGTAATTTTTGTGCGCTCTGTTGTAAAGTATGTGCGCTCGCTCAGCGAGGTGTGTGCGCGCGCACAGCTTAGAGGGAACAGTGATGCCAACATAAAACTAGTAATATAACCCTTATCGTCAGTGGGAAAAAGTACTGGAGTTCTTGAGAGCAGATCTTTGATATGCTGGATTATGGACTGTTAAGCAAGATAAATGCACGTGGTTTTTAAATAGTAGGACACTGAAGAACTATTTTTGCATTGTCACACCAACAGGGAAAAGATGCTCCTTTTATATATATTTTTTCTGTCCAAGAGTATGCGATATAGTTAAAATATATATTCCATGCATAAATAGTATTGGAATAGCATCATATGCATTTCTGTGCTCAAGCACGTTGCCCACCATTTCACAGCCGGGGCACCTCCCCTCTAACCCCACATTTTGTGATGCAATCACCCCAGCTCCCAATCCCCTGCTCCCCCCCTCCCCCCCCCCCATTTTACTCATTAGATTGTCCACCCATCCTCTTCAATAAAACAAGAAAAAGTGGAGGGTAATCGTTTCAACTCGGCCAGGTCAAAGGGTTTAAATTGATTTTAAAGATAGCGATAGTGACACCTAGCATTATTATTCAGTGACACAAAATAATACACTCTCTAATCGTAAGTGATCACACACTGACACTTGTCGGCCGTTTGATGATTGGTTCGGCTTTGTTTCCGTTCTTCTACGCGCTGAGATGAGCACAGGAAAACCGCATAGACAGAGACCCGGGCTAAACTCACATGCAACAAGCTAAAGTGAAGGAGTATAGTGTCCGCTGGCATGAGTTCTGCAGCTCCGATTTCAGTCTCAGCCTTTTCACCAGGGAGACATTCAGGTGTAATCGCCAATGAAAGAGACGGACCGAGGATTAGCGGTCGCCTCGGGAGCATCTTTTCTTACTAGAATTCAAGGGGCCAGAATCTGAACAAATGACCTTCTCTGGGATACACAAATTCGGCCTGTAATCTGTCTGATTCTGATGTATTATCTCCAGACAGACGTATACAGGCGAGGAAATCAAAGGCAGCAGGCGCTTTCATAATGAATCCTTCGAGTAACCATTGAGACCCGGTTCTGGGGGCTGCGAATGGGGGAGGGGAGGAGGAATCGCGGGGAAACCTTCCTAAACAGGACACTGTGTATTAAGGAAACACCGTTTTGTCACGTCCGTAGTACCATCGCTGTTCCCCTAATACAGTAGTAATCTGCATTGGTAACCTTGCTTAGGGCATCTGTTTAGGGCAAAACGTCTGGTCGGGTTAGAAACCGAATAGCGGGAGAGATGATTTTCATCAGTCTGAACATGTTTTAGGGCGATGAAAAGGTGGGGAAGAAGTATTGGCACTGAATTTTTGTGGGTAAATTGAGCCCCTGTGACTTTCCTGATTGATTCTATTACTTCATTTAATGTAATTTATTGTACTGAATGGAAAGGCAAGGGGAAACGTACTCGCAGCCCAAAGACAAGCAATCGTGTCCCAGGGTCAGAACAGCTACTGATGCGTCGACAGCCACCAGTATTTAATCTCGCTCACACATTGCACGGGAGCGCTTAACTTCGTTCAGCTCCTTTACAACCGCTAAAGTTGTTTCTGGTCATAGCTCGGAGCGCGAAGTGTAGAGAAAAACAATAAAAGGAGTCTCGGTCGACTTTTTTTCCAAATGTGCAGATAAGCGCAGGATGTGTCAGTAAGGACTCTGTTTGCTGTTTATAGCAATTCCTTATTTGTAAAAAACAAAGAAACCAAAAACAACTACCCCCCTCCCCTATAAAGTTCTATAAAATCTACATTTTTTTTCGTTGAAGAACTAGAACCCTGGAGATTATAGGGAAGACCAAAGATCTGTTAATCATCTCTGATTATTTCGAATTTGTCATGTCATAGTATTAGTAGTAACCAGACTGCCATACAAGTGTCAAGGTGCTAAACGAAAGGAAATCTCTTAAAGGAACGGAGAATCTGACTGCAGATAAGGACCGCTAGCCTCTGTTCAATTTATTTCCTAGTCTGCTGCTATAGACCCAGGGCCGGCGTTAGAGGGTGGCAAACAGGGCAATTGCCCCAGGCCCTCATGTCACAAGGGGCCCTAAGCTTCCCTTAGTTTGAAGAAGGACTAGCCCTGGGCCCCTGTATGTCTAACACCTGCCCAGCGTTCCCCGGCCTTTCCTTTCCATTTCAGCAAACGGAGATCCCCAGAATGACCTAAAAATGTCTGCTTTCGGATAATAGATATTAGTCTAAAAAAGTCATTGAATGTGCATACTAAGAATAACATTATTTTGCTATTGCTGTTTCGGATATGGGAAGGAAACCGAAAAGTATTCTTCAGTAACAACCGCCCCTTTAAAAAGAAACCAGACTTTCCCTTCAGATCTGTATAATTAGTAATACCCACAGAACACAAAGGAATTCCGAAATAATCGTGGTGTTTTTTTTTTAAATCACATTGCATGGGAGTGGAAAGGCTCAAAAGTAGCGGGCGGGGTGGGGGAGTGGGAAGTAGCATTTTGAAAAGAGAGAGAGAGAGAGAGTTAAAAAGAAAGAAAGAAAAAAAATGCATCATCGTCCTGTATTGTTACTGCAAACGTAAATCCCAGTATAAACCTGGCGATATTAACAAAATATTATACGCGCGTTAGGAAAAATGAAAGTGGGTGAACTGAATTGGGGACTTCGTTCCCTGTATGCCTCGCAGGGTTTATAATACACCCAAACTGTTTTATCTTAATCCCCCCTTAATGATAACCAAGATAAAAGACGCCACAAACAAATCACCCTTTAATAGAATCCCAGCCTTCATAGATGTGGGATAGCAAGTGCTTTTTTGGAGGGGGGGGGGGGGGTGTAAGATAAGATAAGAAACACGGGAGCAACCCTGCAACGTGAGATCACTTCCTAAAGCCCTCGGCAATGCATAAGAATAGGTGCTCGTTAAGGAGACAATGAACTTGCCAGTTCTGACCTTTTGATGGAGAGTCTTCAGATCAAAGGCTGGCATCAAAGGGGAGGGGGGAGGGGGATCTTCGGGGCTATATAAAGGCCTGTCTCGGAGAGAAAGAAAGAGAGAGAGGGAGGGAGGGAGGGAGAAGGGATAGGGACAGGGATAGGGACGAGGCAACTTTGGCATAAGAAACGTCCAACCAGCTGCAGCGAGGCCACAGATCAGGACCTGTCCAGCTCCATCAGAAATGGGATCGCAGTGGTCCGCCACAGCTCTGCTCTTCCTTGGCCTCCTGCTTTCGCTCTGGATACAGAAGGGTCCCTGTAAGCCAAATCATTCGGTTAGGAAGGCGCCCGAGTCCTCCAGGCTGAAGACTGTAGCTACGGTTTACGGGATCAGGCATTCCCAGCAAGCTCTCAGATACCCTCTCTACATGATGCAGCTGTACAGAAGCTTCATCCTAGGCAACCAGTCGGGCTTATCGCTGCTGGAGCATCCGGTACTGCAGGAAGCCGACACCGTCCTCAGCCTCTTTGCTAAAAGTAAGAGCTCGCCACTTTACCCACAGAAATGACATTCTTGGGCAGGGAGGAAGCCCAGGGTTCATAAGATTCCGCTCCACGTGTTTTTATCTGCTATAGTATTGACTGTGGATATATTTTATATTTTTTTTGTCTTGCATATCTAATATATTGAAAAAAATATTGGGGTTTTTAGAGAGACAGGAAATGTCCTTTAGTGCTAAATTTCAAATCACAGGTCAGACAAAATTATTTTTTTTCATGGTTTTCCCATACTATTGAGAATCATCATAAAAAGTGTATTTCGAGGATGAGTTGCACTAGGAAGATATGGCCTAACTAGCAATGTTGTAAATAATCATTGCTTTCAATCGCATTTATAATTTTGGATTTTTTTTGTGAGGTTGCTATAGGATGTTTAGTAATTTTACATTGCTGAAGCCTTTTTTTGTTGAGTTGCCATTTTGCAGTCTAATGGTGCACTTTCATATGTAATTTGATGTTGTGCAGTTGAGGAATGGAAGTTATCTGCTAAGATTTGTTTGTGTTCCAGTGATAGATGATGCCTTCTGAGACCGTTCCCTGTGCTACAATACTTAACATCTTCATTAGCTTTGTGGATTGCAGCTCAGACGTCTGTAAAGCGAAGCCCACAGAGAGACCCAATCCACATCCGCAATGTTTTGACATCTGGTGCGAACAGGCACCGGGGAAGGGGGGGGGGGGGGGGTCAGCCAGCTGATAGCATGTGGAAGAGAAGGCAATCTTAGCCTGCATGTTTAAGCCCAGTTCATCATTTTAGTTGACATAAAGGGAAGCAGAGATCCGAAGCTCTCGGTTCTCCTGTTGCATTAGGACGGGTGTCTGAGCGCCTTTGTCTTGTCTTCCAGATTGTCTCGAAGTGGCCGATCGCTGGACGCTCTCCTTTGACCTGTCCTCTGTCTCCGGGAGCAATGAAGTACAGCTGGCAGAGCTCCGAGTCCGCTTGCCTTCTTTCTCCCAGTCCAAAAACGTGACCGTGGAGGTCTACCACAGCCACGATCGGAAGTGTGGGGAAAACCAGGTCTGCCTGGACAAACGCTACCTGGGCACCTTCAGCACGAACCCTTCGGTGCGCCCCGGCTCTTCCTGGAAAGTCTTTAATGTCACCCAGATCCTCAAGCACTGGATCCAGCAGGGAGCCGATCGCCGCCAAGGAGGGGATCGGCAGGCTCACTATTTGCTCGAGGATGCCTGGGAAGAGAAAGCCGAGTCCAACAGCAGCCCCGTGGGGCTGGCGGAAAAGCGGAGAGAAGCGCCGAGGGAGAATGAGTCCGACCCTGTGCCTCACAAGCCCATGGACAGGGTCATGCTGGTTGTCTTCTCGAAGGACAAACCTCGCGGCGCCTCTTCTGGAGTGCCCAGCCTGATCAAGGAGGCGGAGAGGTCCAAGTACGTGCTCTCGGACATTGCAGAGGTCGTGGGAAACCGCAGGCACCGAAGGAACAGGAAGGAAAGGCATCGCATCAAGGTGGGGAACCTCCCCGCCAGGCTGACGGAGGAAGGCAAGCCCTTGTGCAGGAAGGTGGACATGGTGGTGGACTTTGACCACATAGGCTGGGGGAGCTGGATTGTTTATCCCAAAAGGTACAACGCCTACAGGTGTGAGGGCATCTGCCCAGCTCCAGTGGACGAGACTTTCAACCCAACCAATCATGCATATATGCAGGTAAGACGTCCTTTGTGCACTACACAGATCTTTATCCGGCAATCAATTGTTTATGCAGGATGTAGGTGGAAAATTATGCCTGCCTTAATAAACGATGGCACCCTGTTGCCTTTGCACCCCGTCTCTTGTCCTTTGTCGTGAAACATAATGCAATAGAGGAAGGGATTTTATCCTGGACGTTGGTATAACGGTAACTGCAAGTGGCGCGGGAGTCCTCCGCCCGCGCGGCTGCCGAAAGAGGGAGGTGTTGCGATAAAGCGCCTCTATCGCGAGGAGCAGACAGTGCCAACTTCTTGCGACTTGAAGCGCGATATCACAGCACTTTGCAGGCGGCGACGCGAGCGGAAGACTCCCCGACAGCTTGTCAGGAAGGTTTGACCACAGGGGCTTTGTATAGTACAGTTGAAGTCCAGTCATTTGGTGTACGGAACAAGCTGTAAAGCCGAAGCACTGACCTGATTCTGTGGCAGCTACCTTGGCAAGTGGAGCGGCCCATGTGCATGCAAAGCTTAAGGAAAGCAGTGCTATATCTCCATGCATGCACATGATGGGGGTAAAGGCAGTAGCTGTAGGGGATCACTGGCATCCTTAAAGGAATCGCTGCTGACGCTTTCCGCAATATCCCGGTGCTCTCAACGCGGGGAGAAAGCCGAAGGGCTCTCCTTCAGTTCCTGCTCTTGGGTGTCATTGACCCGCTAATACACCAGTCTCTTCCTATGTGAAAGTGTCTGGAGTGATCAGCAAGAGACTAGTGGGTTTGTTTAGTGGACGGTAGTAAAGTGGGAGGGGTGAGGGTTAGGCAAATACCGACGGCGGAGTTATTCAGGAGGAGTGTGTTGTCATTTTAAAGAAAAAGGAAATGCCAGCGCCTCTCCTATTTCATTCCCGTTCTTTTTATAAATGGAATAACAGCAAATCTAATTAGATGCTGTTTCTTCTTTATTTTTTACATCATTTAATATGGCCACTGCATAACGTTGAAAAAATCTCCCACCCCCCCAAACCCCCTTTCATCTTACCACATCCATAAAGCACAAAGTGCTCCTACCTCATCCATTCTCTCTTCCGGAATAGTACTGACCTACGCCTTTTGGAGTGAAACAGCAGGGCTGGAGGGACTGGTGGTTTCCCCTGTCCCATTTGGACCCCGCAGATACTCTTATATTTTTTTTTGGGAGGGGGGCTGCAACGTCTGGTAGGCACTCAAGGAAATGTTGAGCAGGTTGGTGGGAGAGGGGTTGGGCCTGACATCATAGTTTTTTTCATGTTCATTTTGTCTGTCTTGTTTCAAATAAAACAAACTAAAGCAGCAATTCCCAAATGAAAAGTGAAACAAACATTTGCAGGGCATATCACTTATTATTCAGAGCCAACAAGAACAGGCAGGGCTAATGCAAAACGAGTATTCCCAGGGCCAGCCCAACCATCAGGCAAATTAGGCAGTGGCTTAGGGTGGAAACTTTGGTTGGGGTGGGAGGGTAAAGAGCAGGGCATTCAAAGCTAAACAATAGCTTCTGAGAGCCGGGGGTGAGGGAGGGGGGCATAATGCTTAAGGTTTGACTAGGGAACCAATACCTTGAACCAACTCTGGGGCTGGCTCTGAGGACTCCTAAAAGTAAGGTGAAGTTTTTAGCACGACCTTTCCAAACAATTTACAAGGTTGATGGGTTATAATAAATCCATGCTGTAAAGGACCTTCAGTCTGAGAGTTCAGTGCAGAAATCCCGCACTAGAACTAGCTAAAGTTCTAACGCAGGCTTTCCTATGACAAATGAGCTATGTACAAAAAATCTGTACTAAAAAAGGGCAGCAAACCAGGCACATGCGCACATTGGTCTGTGTTATGTGCAGAATAATATTGCTATTAAGCATAGCATTCCAGTAATGTGCATATGATTGTTCCAGCACAGCTAACCCTGCCGTTTTTTTTTACCACTCCTTTCAGCAAAGCCAGAAAGTGAGGTTACTTACCTGTAACAGAGGTTTTCCATGGACTGCAGGATAAGTCAGCCACACATGGGTGATGTCACCCGATGGCACCAGGGACGGGATTGCTCTCTTCTGAGCATGTGCCAATCACTCCACCCTGGGTGGGTTTGTGTGGCTGACTTATCCTGCTGTCCACGGAGAACCCCTGTTATAGGTAAGTAACCTCGATTTTCCATGGATAAGCAGGATGAGTCAGCCACTCATGGGTGACTCCATAGCCAAGGGCTGTGAAGGTATGCTTCTCGCAGGAGTTTGTGTTCCTTTTTCATAGCCCGTCAGGTGTGCTGCGGTTGGATGAAGCTGTTAAGAATAGAACATATACCCGAGAGGATTACACCTGTGGCATAGTGGTGCCAGCTTTCAATTGATGCCACATGGCATGCCATGAGGGCGTGATTGCTGTAACTACTAGTTAATGCGCCCTGATACTCCTGAAGGAAGGGTGCATGTGGTTTTTGAGTCCCATGCGATAGTGGTGCCTGCTGCTTTGCGGCTCGTGGCCTGGTGCATGGAGCCCTTCGGGTTGGTACAAGGAAGAGGCTCCTTGGCAGTAGGCTTCAGCTGTGCCAGTCTCCCCTGTTTCAAGCAGCTGAGACGGCTGGGAGTGCTGCCTCCCAAGAGCTGGAGACACCAATGTCATCAGCACAACCAGAGATATGGCAGGTTCCGTGGAAGGGCAGAGGTGGGCTGTTGGTGGTTGATAGTAGGAGGCCCCTCCTCTATCATGTGCCACCCTGGAATACTGGAGACCACCAGTGAAAAGGAAAGCACCCCTCCTTTGGGTGGCTATCCGGTCTTCCCGGGACTTGGTAGGCACATGGCTGTAGTGGAATTCTTAATGGTCCTGTTGCAGCCTGGAGATCATGTGTCACTGGTCCTTTGCAGCTGCAGAGGTTGCTTGTTGGGGCTACATTCCCATTGAGGGGCTACTGCCTGTGGCAGGGGCAGCTGACTGCCCTCAAGCTTATTGCTGATGCTGGGCAAGATTGTGGTACACCCATTTCCTTCGCCTATGGCTCATGGGCCTCATAAAGAGCACCTACATGTGACGGGTTCTGGATAGATTGCTTTATTGATATTACCCTTTTTTAAAATATATGAATCAATCAATTGATCTATTCTCTTTGTGGGAGGTTTCTGCCCTCCTCCCCATAGCTGGGATGGGGATGTGGACCTCCCCATGTGGCCAGGGGGATGGTTCTTTGGATGGGCTGGATCATGTGGCCAGGGGGGTGGTCCTCTGGATGGGCTGGATCATCTTCCCTTCATGAAGGAAGGAGACAGGTTGATCACAACATGTCTTCCTTGACTGGGGATGACAGCAAGTCTGTCCCTATCTTCAGTGTGTGCCTGTGAGGCAAGGGTGACTCCTGGTAGCCTGGTGTATTTGGCAGTGTGAATTGAACCCTGGTTTCTCAGTGATTTACTCATTCAGTGATTTTTTTTTTACCATGATACTATCTCAGTCAATGTGGTTATAACTTAGATTTGGTAATGTATGGTGTAGCTTAGAATTGGCAATGTACGTTAAGCAGGTACACTGAGAACTTCAGTTTTTCCAAGGCAATGGAGGGTAGGCGACTTGTTCCCAGGCAAGAACTGTAACCATTAGACTATTCCTCCATTCCAGTGCCATAACCTGGGTGGTAGTGGATGGTTCCTTGAAATGTACCTTGTTCCTTGAATGTTAACGTGTTCCATGTAAAGTGATGTTCTGTTATCTGTAGACCATGTTAATCCTTGGGAATGTGGTATATCAGATAAATAAATAAATGATAGAGTCCTACTTGCCAGCGCATGTGACCCTTTTATGCGACCCTATGCCAGGAAGCCCTTTCCCCATTTCATGCCGGCTGCTCTGGCCCCTCGAAGTAGGCCCTTGTCATCTAACCTCCTGTTGGAAGGGATGACTGCTGCTCCATCTTGCATGGGATTATGGCCCTCATTACATGGTCATGTCTCTCTGGTGATGGGGGGAGCTGCAGGATATCATACCTGTGTACCCAATGGGCAAGGTTCCAAGGCAATGATATAGCCTGTGGAATGCCTTAGTAGCCAATGTGTGTCCTGCAACTTACACCTTGTACCACCAGATGCATCTGGCCCATGGATAAGCTCCACATTCAGAGGGGGGAATCAAATTGTGTTCTTCAGGGTTGGGGGACAGATGTGGGGTCAGCTTCTAGATGCAATCTAAGCCTGTCTTTCTGCTTAGACAGACCTGTGGTCCTGAGTGGGGAGGACTGTGGGGAAGCCTTGAGTGTTAGCCGTGGGTGGCCTGGCCTGCCGTGAATATATTTCCCCGTCCCCTTGGCTTGTGTATTCTACCGAGGGGTTCCAAAACCAGGATGTTGACCCTTGCACTCCTTTAGGGATCCAAGATTGTACTCAAGTCCCAGGGTTTTAGGGACCTGCACTGCATGATCCACAGCCAGGACCTGAACCTGTGACCCTCCACTCATATACACACCAACTGTGTGTAGTGCACCACAATGCTGCCACTGCTGTAGGTCTGTGACTGCATCACAAGTGGGGGATACTGAAAAGAGTCTTAGCTGGAATGGTCTGTGGCAGGAGTGATGCCTGAACCTGGGCTCCCCTGTGGAGCCAGTGTGACCTATTGAGACCTGCCCGGTACTAGTGGTCTGGATTGACCATGGTTGGAAGAAGATCAGTGTTTGCTGGCCCAGTAAGTCATTTCTTATGCTGTTATCACCCACTGGTGAGGGCGACATCTGGTCCATTGATGGTCAGGGACCTTCCTGGCCACTGAACCAGTTTACTGTGGTGTGTGGCTTAGTCTCATGGTGTGGGTGAGAGCCTCTTCTCTGCACCCAGCACTGGGTGGGCCCCGAGGCTGGTCACAGCTGCAGAGTGTACTGGGGTGGGAGTTAGCCCTGGTGCTGCCAGGATAGGCCAGATTTGAGTGGGCAAACCTCAGAGGCAGATTCTTGCATGCTAATCAGTCTTCCCAGGGGCTCCATATTAGCCCTATGGACTCCCCGAGAAGGTTCACTAGAGATGAGAGGCTGAAGGTGGACTCGAGCCGGGCTTCAAGCACAATACCATTGGATTATACCAGGGGTCTTGCGGGGTACGCAGCTGCTTCTCCCTCTATTCGCTATTGTCAAGGTAGGGGTGAAACTGACCCGTGGGGGAAGATAGACATCATGAGCAACCCAGGGAATGCCAGAATCCTCGGTCTCTAGGGGCAGCGGAGTCTGAGGCTGGAGTTAGGCACTTGTTGCAACGGTCTGCATGCTGCAGATGAGTCAACACTGCTCCATGAAGCTTCCCTCCATAGCAGGTATGTCCTGTGTCTCCACATGGTGGTATCAGGGCTAGCCCTCGAGCTGGAACAAGGGGGTGCTACCCACACTCATCTTGTTATTCATCTTGGACCTCTCCGCTGAAGACATCAGCATTGGTGGTCGAGAGGGAGAAGGCTGCACCCGTGGCAGCTGTAATCGTGAGCCAAGGTTGTGAAGACCACCATGAGGCTTGGGCTCGGGTCCCTGAAGTGGACCAAGTCTGTGGGTGAATGAACCGGATTACCACTTATGCCGTTGTGCATTGCCCCATGCAGACAGCTTTGGCTGGGCAGGTGAATTTGCCCACTGGGTCATTCACTGCATCTATCTGGTGGCAAATAGAGGGGTATTCTAACCGCACATTAGTCCTTCTTTCAGGCCTTGTGCTTCATTTTGGCCTCCAAGGAAGCAGGCAGGCTGCCTGCCTTGCCCCTTGGTAGAGGGGCAAGTGTGAATTAGAGATCTCACCAATGTGAAGCGAGTAGCCCTATGTCTGGGTTTCCTGGAGCATTTGCAGTCCCCTTAGGAAAGGCATGGGGAGCCAGTGGCTTGAGGCCCCCGCCATGGGGCTGCCTGTGCTTGCCTTACTTGTTGAAGGCAATAGTTGGTGATGTCTCACTCCCCGAAACATCTGATCTGCAATGTGCTGCTGAAGGTACTGAATTTGAGTTACAATGCGCTGCTGAATGCACCCACGGCTGGGTGGGAGCCACTGCCTTAGGATGATGAAGGTAGTTTCTTTGGAGCACAGCACTGTTGGAACCAGTCTCTGTTGCTCTCTGGAGATTCTGGGAGCACCGCAAAGGCTTGTGGGCACTTGACCCCCTGCTGCCAGGCTCGCCCCCATTGTCAGAAACACCAGCAGGCGTTTCCCCCACCTTGCCCGTATGCCTTTTACCAGCTGAACCATCTTGTTCTGGGTGGAGGACGATGATGATAATGAATCCTGCCTCAGGATTGATATGCGTTAGCGCGTAATGGCGCCTTTTGTGTTGGCTGGTCCTGGGGGGAGGAGCCTATCTGTGCCTGTGGTTGCTGGAAGAGGCATTGGGATGCACTGGGGATCATCAGAGAACAGAGGCGGCGTGTTTCAGCCCCATGGCCCGGTATATGGCCATGCTGTCCTCAGCGGTGGGGTCGGAACCTGATGATGCTGTTGTGGTGGGGGTTGGCCTTGAAGATGCTGTCTCCAGTGCAGTCATGGACTTTTGACCCCATCAACACGATGATGCACTGGTGAGCACCCCTGCTGCCATGGAGCCGGGCCATGGAGCCATCTAATCGCCGCGAGGTAGGGGCAGAAGAGGGTGGAGCCTCGCGCCATCCTTGTATAGGAGCACTTCCAGGGGTTGGCAGGCTTCATGCCCAGATGTTCTCCAAACTGTGTTTTAAGGCACATCCCGTGCCTAGCTTGCACTTAGAGGTTGGCGCCGGCCGAGTGTATCATGCAGGGGTGCTTCGAGGAGGTCCAGAACCATTCCCCAATCAGCACAGAGATGCGCAGATGAGCGTGCTTCAATACCATCCAAGGCAATAGGAGGGGTGGAGCCAAGCGATAGGGAGGAGTTTCGGCGCCATCATGGCCAGCCAGGCTGCCCTATCTTCACACAAGCCTCAGTTGGGGCAGGGGGCGGGGGGTGCTCCCGATGAGCCAGGTTGGGGATGGAGGCCTTTTGTGGCACATCCCATGCCCGGCTGGCTCATTACAAACCTCTCTTTAGCCACACCCCATCAGCGGGCATATGAGCAGGGAAGAGAGGATTCAGCTCTGCTTTGTCAGGCTCTTAGATGCTACTGCATGCAGTGGGCTCTGGATCTTCCGGCACTCCAGGCCGCTCCTCTGTAGCATATTGCTCTGGATCTTTCTGGTGCTCCAGATTCCCAGGTCATGGGGTTAGCCGGAGTTTACCTCCCCAATATTCAGCAGCCAGAAGCCGATCTGGAGATGACAGCAGGCTGAGAGAGTGGCCAGAGAACAGAGAGTTCCCGGGGAGGGCTTTGCCACTGTGGATCCACATGACTGCGAGGGGTTTAATCTCGTCTCTAAACTGCTCTGGTTAGCCGATCCTGTGGAAAGAGGGGAAAACAGTTAAAACAGTAAGATTTAAGAAAATGGGATAAAACGTGGAGAGCATGGAGATCTGTCTGCATAGCTGAATGGAAAGAATAGACTGAAGGAGAGAGGGGACGGGCTTCAGGGTGGAGTGATTGGCACCTGCTCAGAAGAGTCTCTGACTCTTCTGAATTATTAGAGAGCAATTCTGTCCATGGCGCCATCGGATGACGTCACCTATGTGTGGCTGACTCATCCTGCTTGTCCATGGAGAAAGAAGTTGTGGGTGCTGTGTGCTGAAGAAACAAATATGAATTCCTCCTCAACCCTGACCACAGACCTATGAGCCAACTCTTACATCTCCTCAGACTTGGCATTAAAGTCCAACAGGCCGATGCAGAAAGCCGATGCTAGACTCGCACTGGATCGATTGTTTAACATTCCTGACAATGCACACATTTTAACGTGCGATGCAGGAAGGTGAGGATATGCAAATTGCCACTGCAGTAACCCTGCGCATGCAAATGAGCCACCGCAGCGTTAAACTGGGAAAGCCAAACACATGCGCACAAGAAGTCTATGCTAGTTTTGCTTGCTCTCCCCAAACACTGATGGCTAATCTGCATTTTTTTCCTTCGGTCATCATTCTGCTTCCTGGCTATTTAGATAGAATATGAAAACAGTAGCTCTTATCTAACCAGATGACAGGCTGATGAATGGCACGGGACTGGAACACCAGAAAAACGGTTTCATTTTGGCTTTATCCTTTTTTTGTTGTTGGCATGGCCCAACAGTGCTTTGATGACATCTGGGGCTTTGCCTGATGCCTGATCATTTGGGGAGAAGGTGATCTGGCATTGAGGAAAACACTCAATGCCATCAAAATACTGTTGGGGCAGCATTAGACGTTTACTTCTACTCAGACCCTGCAGTTAAAATTTTGGCACTATGGCTGGTTGTGAAATCATTTACGCCTGTCTCTGCATCAGGCGTAGCCATGATTTGCAAACCAGCCCAGCAGATTAAACAAAGAGTATTCATTTAAATATGCATGGCGTTAAGCATTTAAGTCTATTTCCTGCATGGGGAGGATCATAAAAATCCACTCCCCACTGGGACTCCCTCGTCTCAACCCTCTCGGAACTCTCTCTTCTCCATCAGCACATTCTCATTTTAGGGGACTTCAATATCCATGTTGATTCCCCTTCCTCCACCCGGGACTTCGCTTTTCTCTCCCTTCTCTCTGATCTTTCTCTTCATCAACACGTTCATTTTCCCACTCACTCCGCTGGTCACTCTTTAGATCTTGTACTCTCGCATTCCCTCTCTTCCCTAATTTCATCCCCCTTTTCCTCTTTGCCTATTCCTTGGTCTGATCATTTCTGCATATTTCTCTCAATCTCCACGTCCCTCTCCCCCCCACATCCTCCCTCTCTCTCATCCTCACAGATTCTTAATCCCTCCCCACCCCATCATTTCCACCGCATTACTCCTAATACTCTCAGCCAGTTTCCCTCCTCAGATTCCCTCTTTTCCTCCAATTTCTATCTTCTCCTTGTAGATGCTCAGGCCCAATTTTGGAACAACACCCTCACCGATGCCCTTAACCTCCTTGCCCCTCTCCAGCCCCTCCCCCTTCACCGCACCCGTCTCCATTACCCTTGGTTTCACCCTGGTCTCTTGTTGCATCGTTCCTATCTCCGCAGGGCACAGCATCATTGGTGCACCCATCCCGCTCCTGCTACCCACTCCCACTTTCGGTATTGTCACTCCCACTATCGCTCTCTTCTGCATACTGCAAAACTGGACTACTTTTCCAATCTTATTTCTTCTTCATCTAACTCATCCCAACAACTTTATTTGGTTCTCCGCACTCTTTTGGCCTCACACTCCTTCACTTCCACAGCTCCATCCCCAAGTATTCCCGATTCAGCACTTCTTGCATCCCACTTCGCTGCTAAAATTAGCTCCCTCCATCTTCTTTTCCCCTCTTGCCCCTTTCCCCTTTCTCCTTCCCCTGAAGTTCTTCCCTCTCCCTCCCCTCTCATTCCTTCTCTCTCCCACAGCTGGTCCACCTTTCAACCCATAACTAGCCTAGACTGACCAGGGTCTACTCCTCAGTCCGGAAAACCACATGCATCTCTGACCCTCTTCCCTCTCAATGGCTCCTTGATTCCTCTCTAGCCCTATCCCCTCTGATTCTGTCCATCTTTAATTCTAGCCTTTCCTCTGGAACCTTTCCCTCTATATGGAAGCATGCTACTATTCATCCCATTCTGAAAAATGACTCCCTTGACCCTTCCTCCCTGGCTAACTGGTGTCCCATCTCGAATCTTCCTTTTCTATCTAAGGTCCTAGAAAAACTAGTCTTTGCACAACTGTCCTCACATCTTGAAGCCTCCCTTGCACTCCATCCCGGGCAATCTGATTTTCATCCCGGCCACAGCACTGAATCCATTCTCCTTTCCCTTCTTAATGAATTGCATGCATCACACGACTGGGGTCTCATCTGTATTGCTATTTCTCTGGATCTATCTGCTGCTTTTGACCTAGTGGATCACCGCACCCTTCTTGCATGCCTCCACGATACTGGGCTTTCTGGCTCTGTCCTGCAGTGGTTTCATTCTTTTCTCTCTTCTAGATCCTTCTCTGTCCTCTCTGGATTTTCCTCTTCTCCCTCTATCCCCCTTCTCTGTGGGGTACCCCAAGGCTCCTTCCTTGCCCCTCTCTTATTTAACGTCTTTTTAGCACCTCTTGCACTCTTAATTCAGTAGCACAGTGTCTCAGCTTACTTCTACGCTGATGATATCTTTCTTCTCTATCACACAGACTCTGCCACCCCCGATATCACTCCTCTTAATTCCTGCTTAGCTTCTGTCGCATCCTGACTCATTTCTAATTTTCTACATATCAATCTTTTTAAAACCTTTGCCATCTGGTTTAATTTTGGAAACCCAGTCCCCCCCCCCCCCCCCGTTCCCCTCCTCTCTTCTGCTCCTATCCCAGTTGTTCCATCTCTGTGCTATCTTGGGGTTACCTTGGATTCTTTTCTGTCCTTTAAAGAGCACATCTCCTCAGTGGTGAGACGGTCTTTTCTCACTTTAAGACGGCTTCGTGCGGTCTGCCCTTTCCTCTCAGTCCCGTCCATGACCACCCTCCTCTTATCATTAGTAGTATCACGTTTAGATTATTGCAATGCCTCCCTTGCCAGCCTTCCCCAATCCCAATTATGAAGACTACAACTTGTTCATTACACTGCTGCCCGTATTTTGACCAGTGCCACACGTTTTGACCGTATCACCCCCATTTTGATTCATCTCCATTGGCTACCAGTCCCATACAGAATTCAATACAAAATACTCCTTTTTGTTCACAAGTCTATTCACTCTGGCTCCCCACTTTATTTAGCAGACCTGATTCACCTCCACACTCCTCATCGTCTCCTTAGGTCCATCCATGCTAACTGCTTATATCTCCCCTCCCCATCCCAGGCTCATCTTGAATCAACACACTCTTCTGCCTTTTTTTTTTCTGGGTCCCCAGCTCTGGAATTCGCTCCCCCCTTCCCTCCGCCTAGAACCCTCCCACAAAACATTTAAAACAAGGCTCAAAACTCACCTATTTTGTAACGCCTACGACCTCCCTCCCCCTACTTCTCCCCTGTCTCTGGCCCCTCGTTGATACTGGCTGTCTCTCCTCCGCCCTGTTTCCCTAAATTTCCCTATCTGTCTCTGCTCTTACTTTCCTGTCTATTATATTTGGCGTTCCTTTCTATTTCCCAGCAGACTCATATTTTGTTTGTAAGCTGCTCTATTGCCTACGGTAAGAGTGGTATATTAAATCCTCAATAAAGATAAAGACATCGGGGAGCTTTGCCTGATGCCTGATCATCTGGGGAGAAGGTGATCTAGGCATTGAGGAAAACACCCAATGCCTTCAAAATACTGTTGGGGCAGCATTAGACGTTTACTTCTACTCAGACCCTGCAGTTAAAATTTTGGCACTATGGCTGGTTGTGAAATCATTTACGCCTGTCTCTGCATCAGGCGTAGCCATGATTTGCATACCAGCCCAGCAGATTAAAATACATTTAAACAAAGAGTATTCAGTTAAATATGCGTGGCGTTAACTGGGCTCTAGTTTTTCTGCCGGCATTTAAATCTATTTCCTGCATGGGGAGGATCATAAAAATGTGCTTAAATATGCTTAAATGTGGCGTTATGGGCTTGTAAAGGCTGCACTAACTTTCTGCATTGGCCTGCAAGTGTTGAGCTCAGCATAGCTAATTGCTTCATTTGCATCATTTAAATATATTTGAATGCACTGTGCGCTGCTGCTGGCTCAAGTTAAATCCTTTGCTACTGTGCTATTGCCTTTGGCTAACAGCAGTAAACCTTCTGAATCAGTAGGTATTAAGGCAGAGGGCAGCTTTGATGGTGTAGTAGAGTTTGATCCCTGGTTTCTTTGGGGCTCTGTGTTTAAATGTGAAAAGCTGA
This sequence comes from Ichthyophis bannanicus, assembly GCA_033557465.1. Classification (NCBI taxonomy): domain Eukaryota; kingdom Metazoa; phylum Chordata; class Amphibia; order Gymnophiona; family Ichthyophiidae; genus Ichthyophis; species Ichthyophis bannanicus. The sequence goes on from CM066035.1 coordinate 828,763,671, forward strand.
CTATTCTCTCTCAGTGCCTCAGTAAACGTTTGCTTCTCTTTTGGATTATATGTGAGACACTCTGTGATAGGACATGGGAGGAAAGAGATCAATGTTCCCTCTAATTTTCTGTAGGCTGTGTGCGCATAAAATATCAGCTGTGCAGCTTTTGAAGGAAGGTTAAATTTTTGTGCGGCACATAACGACATTCGGAGTTCTATACTTTAAAATGTGACTACATGTCAGAATACAGTATGTACACCACATTGATTGCACTAGATAATATTGTAGAACTTGTGAAAACCGTAAATATACAACAACTTTTAAATTTTAAGATGTCTGTGTTGTTTTCTATCAGAATCAGAACCATAATTTTTGTGCGCTCTGTTATAAAGTATGTGCGCTCGCTCGGCGAGGTGTGTGCGCGCGCACACGCGCACAGCTTAGAGGGAACAGTGAAAGAGATGCTGAGTGTGAATTAAAGGGGATCTTGCATATTTTCTGTTCAAGAGGGCAGAGTACAATATGTAAAGGTGACAGATCCATTTTGGTTAGATCACTCTTTTTAGGCAATGAGATAATTCATTGAATATGGATTGGGTTTGGCATGTTTCTGATACGAGTAATCGATAAAGGTTTTATCTTTGCCTCATTGATCATTTATTCTGGTAGTCCTGCACTAGAAAAGAGTAAACATGACCAAACCCATCACTACTGACAGTTGTGCTATATGGCTGGCAGCTGAGATATATCTCTGCTGGAAACAGGAGTAACTGGTAAGAATGGGAAGGCCAATTGGTCGGGGGGGGGGGGGAGGGAGGTTGCCATCTGTTCCCACTTTCTAAGCAGAATGAATGTGCTCTGTTTTGGGAAGATGAGAGTTAAGGGGATTTCTGTTGGGGATATATGTTACCCGTTGCTGTGTTCAAAGTTGATCCCTGACAGAAAGTGGATTGGTGGCTGGTAGATTGAAACCTTTGATTGGATCTACATAGGAATTATCTAAAGATGATGTGGTGCACGGCCTTCGGGATGAGTTGGGAGGAGGTGAACTGCGTCTCATAAAAATCTTGTACCACATCCAAATAAGTCTTATGCTGATCAGTGAAAGACATCATAGACATGCAGAGAAATTAAATAAAGCTGCAGTTGGCAGGACATATCAAGCATCATAGAAGATATCACCCCTGGCACTGGTGAAGTAGTCACTAATTTCACCTGCCCTAGAAGAGTAGCAATAATAATATACTTCTACTGTTACAAATCATATTGAGGCATTAAAGCGAGATAAAAACTTCTTTTATATTTCTACCTTACCCAAAAGATTTCATTTGACCACATTAGTAGATGTTCAAGAGGCAAGAATAGATAGTTCGCCCTCTTCCTAATCGAGTTCCTTAAAATTAGTGGTGATCATTTTTTGAGGGAGGTGAGGGGGATGCAGAAGAAGCCGTTGAAGGGACCGTGGCTGCAGTTGAGGTTGAGGTTAGTGGGAGACACTGCTGGCAGGTCTGTAAACACCTCTGAGGTCACTTTTCGAAGGATTTAGGTGGCTAAATTTGGGAGTTAGATACCAAAATTGGCCCGTTGGAAATCTGACCGGGGTTGGGAGTTTAAGTCTACAGGGGCTGATATTCAGACGCATTTTATGTGGTTTGCAACACTTGCAAACCACATAAAGCCGGGTGATCCCAATATCCAGCAGTGCTATCCAGATAGAGTATCACTGAATATCCCCCCAGACCTCAGTAAAGACACCTGGTTAATTCTAGGGCGGTCTCTGGGTGGAGCTGGGGCAGTCCCAGGGTGGTCCTGGCAGCTATGTGTCAGCAGCGATATTCAGCTGCTACCCAGATAGTTAAATCGCATAAAGTTAGGACAGATCTGGTCGGTGCTGAAACTGAATATTCAGCGCCAGACAGGCTCTGAAGCAGAATATCTAGTTTCACTTTCAGCTGCGGCTATTGGGCACTTTAAAGCATGCTGACCACTGCAGCTTAATATCATGTCCTGGGAACCCAAAGAGTGGATGCTATGGGGATGGGCAGGGAAAAAGGTTAGGAGCTTAGCACTGATTTTCAGCACTAGGCATCTAACTCAGGATCCTAAGGAGGTCATTTTAATAATGTAAAGGCACATCTTACAAAGGACATCCAAAAGCAATCGTAGATGTCCAAGCCAAAACATCTGAAAAAAAAGCAGGTGCGACCAAGTTCAGGCACGTTTTCACAAACATGGACGTGCCCGATATGGACATCTTCAGGGATGTCTACAGAGATGTCCCCAGAAGAGTATTCCTGAAGGGGTGTCTAATAGCCTATTGGTTAGAATCGTGGGTCGGGGCCAGGGTTCAAATCCCAATGCTACTCCTTGTGATTTTGCGCAAGTCACTTAGCTCTCTATCTTCTCTACACACTCTGGATGTCTTACTGCCAAAACAAGCACTTTCCAAATGCCTACTCATGCCTGGAGCAGGTCTAAACTTGGAAAGGGTTGCAGATGTCCCCAACATTTCTGAAATTGAGTGGGGACATCTATGTTTGTAACAGTTATGCGTATTCACATGTGTAAATGGCACATGCGTGTGTATACTGATTTTAGATTGCTGCTATTCACATGTATAAATGCCTCGGAACATATGGATTATAAGGAGCCATGATTTGGGCAGTCCAAGCATTTATATGTATTTCACAATTTACAATGGCAATACACATATAATAAAATATGTCCCTGTGGGCATTTACAGCTGTTCCAAGGCAGGTATGTTTGTTACCTGCTCGTTTTGACCTAGGGCCTCCATCAGTGATAAGGGGGAGGGGGGGGGACATTCGTGCCCCTACCTCTGCAATGTCTGACTCCAGCTCAAAAATTACAAAATAAAACATTTCACTTAACCGGATCAGGGTAGAGTACTTATTGCAATTTTGTTGGACTTGTCAGCAGCATTCGACCTAGTGGATCATGATGTCCTGATGCTGGACTCCAAGGCACTGTCCTCTCATGGTTTCAGTCATTTCTTTCGGATCGCTCTTTTAAGGTACCTATCCAAGACTCACTATCCTCTTCCTATACATTTCCATGTGCGGTACCTCAAAACTCAGCTATATCACCATCTCTTTTTAATGTTTTTCTGATATCCCTTAGTATGCTCATTCAGAGCCTGGAGGTCTCGAGTTACATTTATGCAGATGATATACTGCTACTGTTCAATATTGATGAACTGTGTCACCTGACATTGCGCAGGTAGATGTCGGTCTGGACCAGGTGGCCTCCTGGTTGGACTCTAATTCATTAAAACTAAATCCATCAAAGACAGTAGCAACATGGTTTATAATATCATCGCAGACCCTTGTAATAGCCCCTAAGATCCGTGGAATACCTATAACATTACAACCTACACTAAGATATCTCGGAGTCACCTTGTACTTCCAGCTTTCATTATCTCCACATTTGACACAGGTTATTCTATCTTCTTTCTGTGCATTGTGGTGTTTTCGTGGGGTGCAACCATTCCTGGACCCAGCAGCGCAGGTATCAGTGCAAAAGTGGCCAAAGTGGACTATTGTAATATCATCTACCTGGGCATTCCACAATATCAGCTGAAACGACTGCAATCAGTGCAAAACTCAGCCCTACATACTCTGATTCACACAGAGATATGACCATGTTACATCCCTTCTAATGCAACATCATTGGCTCCCCGTAGCATTTAGAGTTCTTATTAAGGCTGCAATGTTCACATACAAAGCAATTCATGACTTAACACCAGAATATTTAGTATCTTTGGTTACCCTTTACGCCCCTGCTAGGACTCTGTGATCACTCCATGGTTTTCGGCTACATATTCCATCTCCATCACTTCTTAAGTATGAGATTACTAGAAAATCAGTCTTTTTTTTTGCTGCAGCCCCAGTGATATGGAATTCAGTGCCAGCAGATGTACACACAGAATTAAAGTTCCGACAATTTAAGAAGGCGCTGAAGACAATTTGTATGGAACAGCATTTGGAGTGGCTATATCCCCTGGTTAGAGATGGTGGGAAGTTTTCAAGAATTAGCAGTCCTGATAAATACCCCCCGAACTTTGGCTCCATCCCTACTCATCTTCCTTTCCTACATGTTTGCCATGCATTACTTGGGAGGTTTTTTTTATTCATTTCTTTTCTATCAAGATAATTAGCTTTCCTCCCTTTTTTATTTTTTATTGTTATATTATGTTTTATCATTTGTTTTTTTATTTTATTGAATATGCTATATTTTGTTTTATTGTATTGTAAACCACAGAGTTTGTCCACAGATCTGTGGTATATCAAATAAAATATAACCATAACCATAACCATATATTTTATACCAGCACTTAGACACGTGGTGCCTGATATTCAAAGCGATTGATACGGTTAGCAGAGCTGGTAACCGTGCTAATTATGGTGAATGGGATATTCAGAGATACTAACATGTTTGCTGCTGCTGAATATCCATGGGTGCCACTGCTTGGCATTCTGGGGGTGTTCCAAGGGCAGCACCAGGGGATAACTAGGCAGCGACGATATTCAGCTGCTGCCTTTGTCCTAACATTTTCTGCCGAAGTTAACTGGGCAGCTGTTGAATATCGCTGCTACCCGGTTAGCTTCCTGCTTCACCGCCTGACCTGGATATTTAATGCCGGTGGTCAACACTATGATAGCACTAGCCCCACCACTGAATATTGGGCCCATAGAGCACAATTTTATAAATGGGTGCCTAGCAAGAGGCAAGCAGGTGTCGACGTGGCACTATTTTATAAAGACACCAGGGTCAGCTCAACCATAAGGAAAATGAGGCAGTCACCTAGGGTGGCAGCTTCTGAGGGGCAGTAAAAAGCAAGGCATTTAAAGCTAGAAAATAGATTCTGATAGCAAGAGGGGCATAATGTAAGGTTTAAGATTTGCCTAGGGCACAACACCTTGAACCAAATCTGGGGCCGGCCCTGAAAGATCCATAGAAACCTATGTGTCTGTATAAACTACTAGTATAAGAAGCAGAGATCATGCCTTAAATACAGGCATGGACATTTACACCTCGTGAGCAGGTGCCAATGAATACATGTAAAGTGTACAAGTGCTCACATAGATTAAGGTATTTCGTAATCGATGTGTTTACTTGCAAACTTCTCCTAGGTTCCACCAGACCACACCTCCAGCTACACCTATCAGCAAAGCACATCCATTCATGCTAGTGCGCATAGCTTTACACTGGGCAGTGCTCTATAAAAAGCCACTCTGCATGTATGTTGCCACTTTATATAATGTCTCCCATAAAACCCTGCTCTTTTTTTAGAACGTATAGTTTTGTGAAATCGATTTTCCTCTGTACATGCCAGCAAACACATGTGACACATGTGTTCTTATAAGTATTTCCTTATATATATTTTACCAAAAGTTCCGTATTCAGCAGAGCCTTTTATAAAATATTTGGGGGAACTGTGACTGTCCTGATTTAAATGGCCTAGTTCCTACTTATACTGTATGTCCTCTGCAAAATGGGGCTTTAAATCTAGACAAATGAATTGCAGGTCTAAATTGAAGATCCTAAGGGGCCCTTCTACTAAAGATGTGCACTTACCATGCAATTCAAGGCAATACTATTGCACGGAAAGTGAACCTCTTGTGCACTAACCGGCAGGACTGTGCCTGGCATGTTTCTGGCAGTTATCAGATGATTGCAAATGATAATGTGTGGCATGATCAACATAAGTGCGCCCAATGACACCAACAGAGGTATCATTATGTGCATGTGTGCTAATAGCCACAGTGCCACTGAGCATGTGGCAATTGCTGTCAGAGTAGTGGCACTGTGCTCTCCATGCCCACACTCTGCCCCTAACCCGCCCACTCTTAGCACTAGCGCGTCACAGCCGATTCCTGTGTTTTTAGCGGGTAGTAGCTGCCATGCTCATGCATTAATAATGTGTTCCAGACCACCAGTTACCATTTGCTAAAACAAAACAAAATGAACTCTATAGACCTTTGGTCTGACCCAGTATGGCACATCTTATGTTCTCATGTTATAATTTTGTTGTTATCCAATAATAATTTGGCAAAGTTGTTTCTTTTGAAAAACCTGTTGAAGAGAAATACATATTTTTCTCTCACTCTTCTCTCTCTCCCTTTCTTTCACGCTTTTGCAGAGCTTGGTGAGTTTGTACCAGCCAGAAAAAATTGTTTGCCCTTCCTGTGTGCCCGTGAAGATGAGTTCTCTGTCCATGTTGTACTACGAGAATGAGGAGGTGGTTCTCCGCCACCATGCTGACATGGTGGTTGAAGACTGCGGCTGCAATTGACATTGAACTCTGTGTGCTTCAGCAGCATTGCAGTGACATTGCTTAACTGCATGTGCACACGCGCGCGCGCGCACACACACACACACACACACACACACAAATCAGCTCTTGCTCTCATACAGACTGAAGCAACTGAATGATGGGATTCTCCTCTCTGTAAGCTCTGGCTGAACCAAAAGCTTGTCTGTAAAGGTTTATCAAGAACTTTGTAAATAGCTCTTCAGAATTTATTAATAGATTATTTAGATAGACAGATATATATTTTTGTATATAAAGTCAGAATGAAAAAAAAAATGCTGTGTTAAAGATAGTATTGTATGCAAAAAAGTTCTATGTGTTTTTAGAATATTCATTTTATGTTCAAAGATATTATTTTTGAGTTAAAACTGTTAATTTGTTAACTTAAATAATGTGGTTGCTGTTTTAGTCTACTTAGATATGTAGGGCCCAATTTCCAAAAGCATTTACACCAGTAACTGTCCTAGTTACCCATGTAAATGCCTTATCCAGGATTTTCAAAAGGCACCTACATGGGTAGTGCCCTTTGAATATCCCGGCTAGGTCCTAACATGCCAAGATGGGGCGTGTTAGGGGCTTTCCGAGGTGAAGCGGGGGTGGAGGAAAGGGCTAAACGGGTAGCAGTGGTTTTCAATGCTACCCGCTTAGCCCTCTGTGCCTTAAAGATAGGTAAGGTTTTTCCTCACCGATCTTTAAGGCACAGGGGCTAAGCGGGTAGCATCGAAAAGGGCTGCTACCCGTTTAGCCTTGGCGGCTGCCAGTGCATCCAGACAAACCCGGATTTTCACTTTCGTGGAAGTGAAAATACGGGTTAAGGGGGTCGGCGAGCAGGCTATGCGCTGCTACGGCGCATAGCCTGCCTAATTGAAAATCGGGCCCATAGAAATAAAGGCCAACAAACAGGTTAGACCCTTTCCCACTAACCCGATGAAGGGAGTTTAACTCTAAAAAGTGAGGCACATGCATAATAAGATAGGACAGTCAGTAATGGAAGGCCTAACCTACAATTTATTTGTAGGGATGTGGGTTCATTTTCGAGTGAAATAGGAAATGTCAACAAAATTTTCTATTTTGCTTCAATTCATTTTGAAAATGAAACAAGCAAAAAACAAATACAATTTCATTTGGTTTGCTTCCATATCCCTTCTACCTGTTGACTAATGCATAGAAGCAGGTTTACTAAGCTGGGCTAATGGTTAGCATGGGCTAGTTGTAACTAGACCCTATTGAATAAAATGATATCTAGTTACAAATAGCCCATGCTAACCATCAGCCCAGCTTAGTAAACATGCCTCCTAGAGCTACTAACGTGTTCAACTGCATGAAAACATGCTACTGCTGTTAGTGCACATTGCAGGTCCCATGTGGTAGAAGGGCACCTTGTTATCAATAATGTGAATTAATGGGGTTAGCGTGTGCTAACACAGTAGTGCACATTAGTAACTAGACTTAAATATGATAGAAAATAAGTGTAAAAGGCATTCCTGGGCTTATTTCATCCCCTTGGGGCCCCCAGTTTACACGCTATCCTCGAGGTCTTTATGGAACAGAAGCAATCCTCCCACCCCACCGGCGTTCTGTTTCAAAATGCCGCCAGCTGAGCCCGGCACCCTATTGGTCCAGGGCTGTAGAAGGAGCTAGGCCAGGGGGCTTCATTTTTTTTTTCCTGCTGCACAGGTTTTGGATTTAGTGCATGCTATTCTCAAATAGCACGTACTAGAACTAAATGAAACAAAAGAAAAGTAAAAAAGAAAACACAACAAAAACTCCTCCTCAATGAGATGAAAAAGAGAGCTCTGCTCACCCTCGCTTGTTTGTTGGTCTCTGCGTCTGCATTCTGAACTTATAATAGGTGCTACATTCTATCTGTGGGAGTTTCTAGAAAACTGAGAATTATCCATTCTGGGAATGGAACTGGGAAGCAACAATTGTGTGTGTGAGGGGGGGGAGGGGGGAATCCTGAAGGACATTACAAGGGCAGAAGTGATAGCTCTCCTCATGCCATTGCTGAACATGATGTGACATGCAATTTTAGGTATAACATCCTCTCACAGTGGGCCGATCCTTCAACAGGACTGTTCAGTTCCTGAATAGCTATAGGGCGTCACTGGGGGAGGGGATCTCATTCTTTTATATGAAGGACAGCCCCCTCAAATCCCTTTAGCAGAAAAAGTGCCAAATACGTTTGCAGCCCCAATTTGATCGTTAGTAGCTCGTAGAACTGCTATTGAGAGATTTAACCGGGTTTTCTTGTAATTAATAAACTCCCTGAAACCAGCCCGCCCTAACCCCCAATCCCAAGGGTAGGGAACACTGATTAAGTAGACTGATTACAAATTTTTCAAGAACTAGGAGGCATTGTGTTAGTTCTTATGACGGTGTTATAAAAATCAACTGTGGGTCTGCAGGACTCTTGGGAGGCAGATCATTGGTTGAATGGTGTAGCAAAGTTTCCAAAGGGAAATCAAGGCAATAGTAAGTCTATCAGTTGCTGACAATTCAAGTCACAACAGAAATGTTTTTTAAACGTGTTTTCCTCTGTGCATCCACCACCCGCTCTGTTAAGAAATATTTTCTCATACTACATTCTGAACCTCTTCTTCTAGAATTTCCTTTCCAGTGAAAATGTCTTTATCTTGTCTCCTTGGTCTCCCCTCCCCTCTGGGTTGTACATGTTGAGTTCTCGAATTCCATCTCATAGGGATTTTGTTCTAGATCTTGCACAATTTTTACATCTCTTGTTTGGATTTCTTCTTCTACATATCTCATTTTGGAGGAATGGCCTGCAGAACTGGACAGAAAAATTCAAATGAGATCTTACCTGTGACCTGTAGAAGGGCATTATCTTATCATCTCCCTTGTCCTAACAGTCTTCCGGTTCTCATCACTGTCTTACAGACACATTCAGTATTATGTGCATATTGTAAGGCAATGTAATCCTGCCATGAGAACCTCTGAAGAGAGAAAACTGGGAGTGTAAGAAACACTTACTGCTATTCCTAATTATGAGTTGCCTTTAAGATATGAACAAGAAAACCCTGCTATAGCTAAGAAGAACTTTATGAAAAAACTAAAAGAAATTGTTCACAGTTTTCTTCGCATTGTTATTTTTTAATAAAACCGAATAGGATCTTATTTGTAAAACCAAATTGCTTGGTGAGTTGATAATCCCATAGTATGCTCCCAAAGCAGACAGTCTACCATGAAGAATTATCACCTACCGTGTTTTGGTTTTCATTCCTTCCAATAAACTGCGACATCTCTCTGGCTGCGATGATCTGTTCCTTGTGTGGCTGAATTGGGATTCAGTGTTGTTGTAGTTCAGATAATGCAACAAAGCTGTATATTGTTAGAATAACAGCAGAAACAGATATTCATTCCTCTTCTTAATTAGTTTCAAACCCATTTTGACACTCGTAGGTGTTTAAAGTTTCAAGTGTCTACAGTTTAGCTATTGCCATCATCATGAGTCAATGATGATGTCGCACTGATTCTCATCAGAGCCCATGATGTAAGCATCATATTGCTACACTTGTAAAGCCAGAAAACAGGATTGCTGACGAGCAGATCTTATCAGAGCCCCTTGTAGATGTTACATTGAAACATGTAAAGCAGACAAACAGCACATCTTCATCAAATTCCAGTGCTATACTCCTGCTGGAATTCTGCACACAATAATTCAACATTTTGCACTTTTTATGATATTTGCTTTCTGTATTGTATTTTAAATTAAGCATCACTCAAAAACAATATGCTTTGTTGTTTTGACAAAGCATGCAGAATTTTGCATAATTCAAACCTTTTGACACAGACGTTTACATTTTGTTTGCAGAATTCCAGCAGATGTAACACTTCTATTATTGCTGGAACTTGCCTAGTGCATCTAGATGATCTGGAAGAAAAAAATGTAACAAATGAAATGCAAATGTCCCAAAGATACAAGTAAAACATGAATACGGCATGGGCAATGAAGAGCAGTTCTTTATCAGAGCCCTGTGCAGGCACTGAGATATGCACGTAAACCACAAGCCAGCTAGAGTAGACTGGAAATGTTTGCAATTGTAACTGTAATGAAAGGTGCACAACTTTTATTTCAGAAACTACACGTCTGATGATACTCCACATGATGAAAGCAAACTTGGAGACTTATGATGCAGTAACCTCATATCAGTACTATTGCAATACATCGTATGCTGGCAGAACTGTTAAGCTATTAAGTCAACCAGAATTTGTCCAAAAGGAGTCTTTGACTATAATAGTTTGTGTTTATTATTTCGATTGTATAAGACCTTCCTTGGTTGCCACTAGCCATTGTATTATCAGGGTCCACCTGTGCAGAAACAGGGCCCAGTCTATTGGTATGACCGCTTACATTCTTACACAGTGCCATCTATTGAGGGCCACAGTAGAAGCCTTTCTCTTGAGTCCTGCAATAAGGGAGGCGAGATTAGACATCCCTTGTCTTATAGGCAGCTTCTCCATCTATATGGAACCTATTTCCTGGAAGTTCCGTTTACGAAAGATTCGTTTTTCCATCATGTAATGAAATCCTGGCTTTCCTATCAAGGTTTTAGCTCACAATCCTTGTTGTTGTACATCACCATGAGGTTTATTGCTCACTGTTTTCCCTGCACATCTTTCCACTGCTGGGTTGAAGATGATGGATATTTGTTCCTCTTCTTAATTAATTTCAATCATATTCTAATATGTGTTGAAAGTTTTCAAAAGTGTCTACAGTTTAGCTATTGCCATCATTACGAGCCAATGATGAAGCCACACCTGCTTTCTCCATGACCCATAGGCATCGCTGGGATTTCTTTTGCATTTCACTTATTTCCTGTGGCTGGATTTTATGTTCTGTATTCTTTTTACTGATTATGCTTTGTTAATGCCATGGAAGTCATTTTCAAAAACCATTTACTCAGGTAAACAGCCTCTCTGAAAATTTCCATTGGTAAGATATGTGTAGGGATCAGCAGAATGAGTACCGTTACCCACAAGAAAAGTAAGCAGGCTCAGAGAAGTAGCACAAGGATGGCAACAAGGCGCCTAGCTTTAGAAACATAGAAACATGATGGCAGAAAAATACCACATGGCCTATCTAGTCTGTCCTTCCATATCAACCACTGCAACAGTCCCCTTTTTACCCTCAGAGATCCTCTGTGTTTGTCCCATGCTTTTATGAATTCAGATACTGTCCTCATCTCTACCACCTCCACTGGGAGACTATTCCATGGATCCACCACTCTTTCCGTAAAGAAATATTTCCGCATACCACTCCTGAATCTATCCCCCTTCACCCTCATCCCATGTCCCCTCGTAGCAGAACTTGCTTTCAATTGAAAGAGGCTCCCCCCCTGAACATTTATGCCACAGAGGTATTTAAATGTCTCAATCACATCACCTCTATCCCGCCTTTCCTCTAAGGTATACATATTAAGGTCCTTAATTCTGTCCTCATATGCTTTATAATGAAGACCACTAACCATTTAGTAGCCACCCTCTGCACTGACTCCATCCTGTTCACATCCTTTTGAAGGTGTGGTCTCCAGAATTGCACACAATACTCAAATAAGGTCGCACCAAAGACTTATACAGTGGCACTATCACCTCCTTTTTCTGCTAGCCATTCCTCTCCCTATGCATCCAAGCATCCTTCTAGCTTTTGCTGTCGCCTTTTCTACCTGTTTAGCTACTTTAAGATCATCAGACACAACCATGCCCAGGTCTCGCTCTTCATTAGTGGACAAAAGTACTTCACCCCCTATACTATATTGCTCCCTTGGATTGCTGCAGCCCAAATGCATGACCTTACATTTTTAAACATTAAATCCCAGCTGCCAAATTCTAGACCATTATTCAGTCTTAGCTCATGTTATCTACACCTTCCTAGATGTCTATTGCAGATTTTGGTATCATCCACAAAGAGGCAAACCTTACCCGACAGCCCTTCCGCTATATTACCAACAAAGATGTTAAAAAGAATCGGACCAAGGACAGATTCCTGGGGCACACAACTGGTAACTTCCTTCTCCTCAGAGTGAGCTCCGTTAACCTGTCGCCTCCCACTCAACCAATTTTTAACCCAAGCAGTAACTTTAGGGTCCATCCCTAGGGTGCTCAGTTTTTTTATAAATCACCTGTGAGGAACGATGTCAAAGGCTTTACTGAAATCTAAATACACCACATCTAGGGTTTTCCCTCGGTCCAACGTCCTGGTCACCCGGTCAAAGAAATCAATCAGATATGTATGACACCTGCCTCTGGTGAATCCATGTGCCTCGGATCCTGTAATCTGCTGGACTCCAGAAACCTCACTATTTTCTCTTTCAGCAGCGTTTCCAAAAATTATTACTCACCACCAAAGTTAAACTAACCGGCCTGTAGTTTTCAACCACATCCTTACTTCCGCTTTTGTGTAAAGGCACCACATGAGCCTCTCTCCAGTCCTTTGGCACCACTCCCGACTCCAATGAGGCATTGAAAAGGTCAGTCAGTGGAGCTGCTAGAACGTCCCCACGTTCCCTCAGTATTCTAGAGTGGATCCCATCTGGTCCCATCTCTTTGTCTACTTTAAGTTGAGCTAGTTTCTCACGAACACAGTCTTCTGAAAATTGTTCAAGATGCCCCTTGCTTCTGTTCCTGTTTGTGGGTGTTTTCTGAGATCCTGTTCCTGGTTCTTCATCTGTGAACACAGAACAGAAATATTTGTTAAGCAATTCCACTTTGGGTTCAAAGAACAACTGTATCCACAGAAAAGCCACGTTAGGTGCAAATCTCTGTGGCTGCTTTCCCTTTGAATATAGGTACAAAGTCCATGACCAGGCTTAATTTCTGGGGGAATAGTCTGGAATGGTCAGCTTCAGCCTCTCCCTTCCAGGAAGCCTGCAGGGAAGAGTAGGTGAGGGGGTGAACCTGCAGCATAGCAGCGAAAAGTCATCATATGCTCTAATCTAACTGCTCTTCTCCTTTTGCCCCTGTCCCTGGCTCACTCCCCCCCCCCCCCCAGCTCCACAGTTCCTTTTGGTCTACAAATTAAGCCCTGCCAGGGACTTTGCCACTACCCAAGTAGTTTTGAAAATCAGCTCCAACTTGATGGATACAGTTTTTGTTGTTGTTTTTTCATGCTGGTATTGCTATCTATTTATTGTTTTATTACTTTATTATTATTGAATGCAGATTTTATGATGTCTGTTTTTTATGATGGTATTACTGATGTTTTGCTAATGATTAGGAGCCCACTCTCCTGCAGCAAAGGGAGTGGCTGCAAAATCCAGGTCTTCCTGTGGAAGTGACTGGTGGTCACCACATTGCCACAGGAGATAGACAGGCCCAGTCACCTCAAGGAGATCAGAGGTTTCTGGTGATCTAAAGCACTGAAGAAGTGCTTTTTAAGTCACCTCTTTCCTCTCTACCACCCATCCCAAATTAAATATTCAAACCTCATGGCTTTATAGTGTTCTGCAGGGTTCAAATGTTTCAGATGGACTCAGGTGGCAGGGTGGAAAGGGATGGCTTGAAGCTCTGCAACTGCTATTGTCCTTCACCTGCTATTTGATTGAGGGGGGAGGAGGTGCTAGAAAAATGAGAAGTTGGGATATGGTGGGAATTTATTCTGGGGGATGGAAAATTTGGGAGGCTGTGAAAGAGGAATTGGAGGCAGGTGATGGGATTTTTTTGAGAGGGGGCTATGGAAGCGGAACTGGGGAATGTTGGGGGGACTGGGTCTGTGAAAAAGGAAGTGAGGGTACAGAGTGTTTCTTTTAGGGAGGGCTGAGAAAGAAGATCTGGGAGATAAAGATTTTGGATGTGCATTCTAAGAGAAGAGCTGAAATCAAGGGATGGGGGGGTTGTGAAAATGAGTAAGGAAATGGGGGGGGGTTAAGTGAAAGGCATGTGTGTTGTATGAAAAGGGCTGGGTGAATGGGGTGTATGAAAAAGGGCCTGGGGGAATTCATGCATGTGCATATTTGCACTATAGAGGATTAGAGAGGGCACCTGGGATGGAGAGAAACAGGCAGCGGAATGGGGTGGGCCAGTGGGCCACGGCCCCATCAATATTTTGCTCAACACAAAAGCAGCAACTGGAGAGCTTGGGATTGTTTGGGGCTAGAGATTGGGCTTGTTTGGTCCCTCCATCCAAAAAGATGTTCCTCTGCCCCTGGAGAGAAAGGACTAGGGCTTGTGCTACCATTAGGCAAACTAAGAAGCTGCCTAGAGTGTGGCCCTCCAGGGCCCCCATTGTTACTGCTGTTGCCCCTTATCGGGACCTACAGTGGCAGCAATGGATTAAAACAGCCCCACAGTTCTTGCCTGCTAAACTCCGGCACCATGGTGCTGTCTTCTTCTGCGCCCTCTGATGGCTAACTGCCCATTTGCATGGGGGCAAATGTGAAAACAGGATGTTAGCTATCAGTGGGGGCAGAAGCAGACAGCCCCACGACACTACCTGCAAATGTCGGTGCCATGGGGCTATTTCAATCCATTCCCACCATTGTAGGTCCTGGAGAGGGACGAGAGTGATGGCAATGAGGGCGGGCAGCTGGCACGGAGGGGGCAAAGTGAGGTTCATCTAGGGCGCCTCTTCTCCTTGTGCTGGCCCTCGAAAGGACTAAGGTTGAGGAGAGGAATAGAGTGGGGATGCCAGAGGGAGCAACACTCTCTCTTACCCAGAACCTTCCTCCCCTCCTATTTAGGTATGTGCAGAGTCAAGGAAATCTTTGTTTAAACCAAAAATTAATCAAAGTTTGTTTTGCATTTTTCATAACTGCACCCTGCTATGTGTGAAATTTGCTTATGTGTGTGTACACTTACTAATGAACAAAATCAATATATGCGTGCACAAGCAATTTGCACACATGCTTAATTTTTAGACGCACAAATTAATGCCCAAATGAACTCCAAATGCACAGTCTACTCCTCTTGTCCTCTCCCTATCCCTGATCTTCTTGCCTTCTCCTCCCCATCCAATAACCTCTTCCCTTCTCTCCTCTAACCTGATCGTCCCTCATTCCCTCTCAATCCCTTTCTTCTCCCCAACCCCAATTTTCCCTCTCCCCATTCCTCAGATTTCTTTTTTTTTCTATTCTCTACTTCCTTTTCTGAGATCCTTCACTCTAAAACTTCCAAAAGAACAAAATAAATTATATAGACTCAAACCATGTTTGGGAAACTATTTTAGTTTTTATCATGCAAATATACATTTGCAGTAAGTGATATGGCATTTTAGAAAGTGCAGTCTGAGATGTCTATGTTCTGGCATGAATTTGGAAACATAGACACCCCCAAAGTGGATGCCCATGCTAGTATCCACATGGACATCCGTGCTTCAAACACTTGGGCAGTTAAATACAGTTAAATAAATAAATAATAAATAAATCTCCTACTAGCTTGCATATTGGGATGTCCATCAACGTGGCAAAATGAAAACAAGAGCCCTCATTCCCCTTCAGTGTTTGTTGTCAACATGGAAAGTATAGTGGATATGAGTGTATCTCCTTCTTCACACCCTCCAGATCTTTGGCTGGCAAAATGAGCACTTTTCATGTGACTATTCGGGCCTGGAACAGGTATAAACTTAGACGCAGTTCTGGATGTGTAGGGCATTTCTAAAATTGGGTTAGGATATCCCGGTTCTTGGGAACACCCTGGAAATGCCTACGCTAAGCCTCTTTCCTGCTTGGACATCCTCACATTTGAAACTGTTTTCTAAAATAGCTCCTGGGAATTCTCCATGTTTTTGATATCTGTATGCTTGTTTTTAGATGTCCAAAGCATAAATAGGGCTTCTCAAATGATTCCCTTAATATACAAAATGATTCAAATCTATGCAAATGAGCCACAGAATTGCTGCGGGAAACTAGGGGAAACTATGCTTATGACTAGTTTTTAAAATACTTTACTGGCTGTAATTCACCTTGAGCACTGTGATGAAAAAGCAACCTGTAAATATATTTAAAAAAACAAACAATTAAATGAAATGTTGTTAGATCCAGAAATCATTCTAAGGTGCAGCTCCATGCAACAAAGTCAAAACTGTACGAGTTGATAGTCTTAAGTAATGCACAATGGCTTTAATATATAATTTAACAAACATCGGGAGAGGGCAAATATTCCCTGGTATCCTAAGCTTGAGCCTCAATTTTCCAAAATTTTGGTGTCATTTGAAGATCCATTTATTTATTCATATTTTGAAGGAGATATTGGGGCTAACTCGGGGGGGGGGGGGGGTATTCTGTTCAGTCCCATGAAAACTCACAAGCATATAAGGGTCCTTTTACTGAAGTGTGCTAAACAGTTAACGGTTAGCGCAGGACCACGCTAACAGTCCCCCCTTGCAATGAGATGGAGACTGGCAGGTTATGGATGGAGAATGAGTCTGGCCTGTGCATTGCAGTTAGCATGCTCTGTTACTTGTGTAATAGCGGGGGTGCATGTAACACCCATGCTAATTTCTCCTGCGCTCATTGTGAATGAACCTAACACTTATGTTTATGTTTTATTCAGCTTGATATACCGCCCTTTAGGGGGACCAGAGCAGTTTACAATATAAAAACAATCATAAAAACAATAATAAAAACAATAATAAAAATATTAAGCTAGAAGAGAGGAAAAGGAAGTTACAATCTCTGGATAGAAAAGAGGGAGGAGAAAAGAACACAACATAAATCACAGTAAAGAGAGCTTAAGCAAAAGGGGAGGGAAGGTCAAAGGCAAGGGAAAAGAGGTGGGTTTTCAAATTACACTTAAAGGTAAGGTAGTGGGGCTCAAGGCGGAGGGAAGGGGGGAGAGAATTCCAAAGGGCGGGAGCTGCGAAAAAAAAAAGCGGAGGAGTGGGTGGACTGAAGGTGAGCAAGAGAGGGGGAAGGGAGAGTGAGACGGTTAAGGTGAAATGAACGAGGTGTGTGCCTGGGGGTGTGATAGGTGAGAAGGTCTGCCAGATACTGTGGTGTGCTAGCGTGAAAGGCCCGATGTACCAGCGTGAGCAGTTTGTATTGGGAGCGGAAAGGTAGAGGCAACCAATGGAGACGGGAGAGGAGAGGTGAGACGTGATCGTGGGCAGAGGAGTGGGTAGCAATGCGGGCAGCGGTGTACTGGATACGTTGAAGTCGATGAAGCTGAGATTTTGAAATACAAAGAAAAAGAGAGTTAGCAAAGTCAACACGGGACATGACCAGAGATAGGAGTAATGTAGCAAGTGCTGGAGAGGTGAGGAAGGGGCGAATAGCACGAATTTGACGCAAGAAAAAGAAGGAGGTCTTAGTGACGTGAGAGATGTGATCATGGAAAGATAGATTAGAATCAAAGAAAACGCCAAGGTAGCGGAAAGAAGAAACCAGTGGAATGGGGGAGCCTGAGAAAGATGGGGCTAGAGAAGGAGAGGGGCCACCGCGGGAGAACCAGATAGCGATAGTCTTTGTGAGGTTAAGGTGAAGACAGTTTTGTAACAACCAATCGGCGACAATGGAAAGACAGGAATTAAGTGGGGAAAGATCGGGGTGAGAAGGGGAGGTGTGGTGTAGGAGGACGATATCATCAGCGTAGTAAAAGGCGCTGATCCCAGTTTGCTGAATCTGAAGAGTGAGGGGGGCTAAGAAGAGGTTAAAGAGAAGAGGTGCAAGTACAGAACCCTGGGGGACACCACATATCAGAGGAAAAGGGTCAGAGGGAGGAACAGAAGGGGAGGGAGAGAGGACTGAGCAGGACCGTGAAGATAGGAAAGGGAGTAAGGGACTTTTCAGTGCAGTGTGAGGTATGCTCACAATTACTGTACACCTTTTGCACTGACTGCATGTTGGTTTTCACTCTTAATATGTGGTAAGTGGAAAAACTCACCATTGTTTAATAAAAAAAACTCTTGAAGGAAAAAGATGAGAGAAGTGACATCATCCAAGGAGGAATGGATGGTAGAGCTTATGCTCCATCAGGCCAAAGTTAAATAAGTCCTCTGTAGCTGAGCTTTGACTCATTTTTCTCCCAATTCAAGTGTGAATGCAATGCAGCAATCTCAGATGTCGGCACACAAGAAATTAGAAGTATACCATTCGCCATATGTGAGCCACGATCGAAGGAAGGAAGGAGCGTGACGTGAGAGCTGGCATGGCGAGTGAGTTATCAGACACCACAGAATGAATCTGAGTCGGAGGCTGAGAACCAGCATAAGCAGGTGACAAAGACTGATATCAGTGGCCTGCCAGACCAAGCTGAAATATGAAATAAAAAATTCTGTGCAAGAGATTATGGATAAAGTAGAGAACCTGCAGCACAATCTGAATGACTTAGATGGCCATGTGAATGAACTGGAGGGCCATGTGGCGCAGCAGGATGAAAAGATGGCAGGGCTGTGGCGGCAGCATGCAGTGCTAACATGGGACCCTGAATTCTTGCTGGAAAAGACAGACGAGATCACGAATCGTATTCGGAGAAATATTAGAATCCAAGGTATCTTGGATACCTCCTATGAAGAAAGGCTTAAAAGGTTAGGGCTCTTTAACCTGGAAAAGAGACGGCTGAGGGGAGATATGATAGAAGTCTATAAATTAATGAACGGAGTGGAATGGGTAAACGTAGATCGATTGGTTACCTTATCAGAATATAGAAAGACTAGGGGACATGCAATGAAGCTACAGGGTAAACTATTTAAGACTAATAAAAGAAAATATTTTTTCATTCAACGTGTAATCAAACTCTGGAATTTGTTACCGGAGGATGTAGTAAAGGCTGTTAGTGTAGCTGGGTTTAAAAAAGGTTTGGACAAGTTCCTGGAGGAAAGGTCCATAAACCATTAATAAGAAGGGACCCAGGATATCAATGCTTGAACCAATACAAGCATTGTGGAACCTGTGTCCCTTGGGGAAACTGCTAGGTACATATGACCTAGATTGGCCACTGTTGGAAACAGAATACTGGGCTTGATGGATCTTGGTCTGACCCAGTATGGCATATCTTATGTTCTTATGTTCTTATCTGGAGGCGTCTCCCTCTGTTGATTCTAAAGCTGTGGTAGAGTCACTATGCAAGTCAGTACTGGGGGAAGGCAGAGCTTCGAGACATAATGGATACTGCTCCTTAGGTTCCAAAGTCCCCTCTAAAAAAAAGGAGCTAAACCAGCCAAACAGCAGCAAAAGCATGACACAAACTCATTAACTGGCACTGGAGAAAATGAAAGTTGCACTCCGGGGGCTGCTGAGGTGGAGAAGGGTCAGCACTGAGTGAACAGTGAGTCCTAGTGCGGACCTCTGACGGTCCAGTTAGGAAACAGACCAAGGGGGTGAGTCGTGAGTCATGAGTAGCTGCTGTACTCTGTGGGACTGACAATAGGCTGTGTGAAGAAGCTCAGAGGGAGGAGAGTGCCGAGTTGCGCTCCACGCGGCATAGCTGGACATTTTCCGGTGAAGCAGTCCCTGGGCAGGACTGCCATAAAGCAAAACGTGTAAAGCAAAAGAAACAAGAGAAGGTGAACTGAAACAAAGTGGGGCTGAGGCCAAGGAGGCAGGCATGAAAAGTTAGACACCAACTTGAGTAAAGTACACACAGATAGCTGGGCCTGCATGAACGGCTGCACAGAGATAGAGAGTCAGCAGTGATTGACTGAATAATCTCTAGGCCATTGCCTTCAGAGGGGTACAAGAAGTGGATAACCCAGTGTGAAGGGAAAAAGAAAATGTTCTGCCCGCCGGGCGACTGCACTTTGATGCATATAGGGTCTTCCCTAGGGGAATGCCGAGAAAACAGAAGTTTAATATAGAGCATCATCTGCCAGGAATCAGCCAAAAGAAACATGGGGCCATAGACAACCATCAACTCTTAACTAAAACATTTAACTAAAAGTACAGCTGTTTCAATCAACCATGGAGGAAGTGCACACAAAACAGATATCAGAAAACACTCACAGGATACAAGCCACGGATCTGGCATTGGAAGAAATGAGAACACAACTGATACAACTGCAAAAGAAGAAGGAAGCTTGGAAGAAAGGTTAGAAAATCAAGACAACTGGAGCAGGAGAAACAACTTACAACGTATTGGAGTGCCCAAGAGTACAGGAAACAAAGAATTGTTGGACTTATGTGGAAAACTGGTCCCAGAGAAGCTGGGTCTGCCGGCATCCTCTATGCCTATAAAAGTGGAATGGGCCCATCAGCTGAGTGCAAAAAATGATGGCAACAATGGATCCCAACTAGTCATCTTCAAAAACTATGTGAAGAAAATGGTGCTCCTGACAACATATAGAGAACAAACACTCTGGAAATTAAAGGAGTGACAATCTTGATGTTCCAAGATTTCTCTGTACAAGTAGCAGCAAAGAAGAGGCAGATCCTATCATACTGCTCCTGGCTGTTTGCAAAAAGAGTACACTTTAGTCTGTAATACCCAGCCAAACTCAGTCTTCCACAAAAGAACAAGCTTGCTTCTTTGAGGCTGCATTTGGATCCCAATCCCTTGTTCTCCTTATGTTTCTCCTAGGACAAGCAGGATGAGTCAGCCACACCTGGTGACATCATCCGACGGCGCCAAGACGGTGTGGTAGGCGACGGCCTATGATCCATGCTAATTGAACTAAGCAGACAGGCCTGAGCAGCTTGACCTGTAACTGAAGCCTGTAGTTAGGCCCAGAGGAATGAAACCCCCCCTGAATGATGACACCATAGAATTGAAACTTAACTCAGTTTAACTGAACATAGCTAAGCAGAAACGAAACTTAGAAAATAAAGAAAAGCAAGTTTAATTGGTACTGATAAGGTGTGCTATGCTTCTATGGAATTAATTAACTCTGCAGAGAGCAAGGTCACAGTGCCTCTGCTTCCCATATGTTTTAACAAGCTCAGCGACCTTGGAGGAGAGAAGTAACAAGTTGGAGACACTGACCATTGTAATTGGGACTAGAAGGGGGGCAACCAGGTGCTGGGCCCAGACCAGAGTCCCGATTGGGTAGCCATATCAGTACCGGGACCAATAGATGGGTGAGAGGGGTACTGGGACCAATGAAAAGTTTGCCTATGCTTAGAATGGACAAGAAAGCTATAAAAGTTGTTGTTTTACTAGAAGCCATTGCTCAGCCATTTTGAAATTGCTTATTGCTTGAGCCATGTGCACATTAAACTGGCTTGGATCCTTGAAAAGACTCCTGGATTTATTTATTGCATGCTTATCTGCTGCTACATTCTTGGTGCGTTGGCCGAGAAGTGCGAGTGGTGGATAGTGTTCAAGTGAATAAATCCACGTAATTCGCCTTGAGGTTTGGTCCAGTTGGAACCATGCCAATCCGACGCAGGGGAATTTCCCTGGGCCCACCGATCCTCTTGTATCGGAGGGAGTTCTGCCTGGCCTCGGCAGGCACTGAGTCCAGCTGGCCAACACTTCCGACCCGGGGGAGTCCAGGATCCAACTCAGAAGCTTGGGAACCAGATCTGGTAAGTATAGTTTTGAAAACCTGTCTAGACAGATGAGTTAGAACTGCAGTTTGAAAACTTTGGTAAGACTTAAGTCTTTGTTTGAAAATCCTTGCATGAGTA
The DNA here is from genome assembly GCA_033557465.1 of Ichthyophis bannanicus. NCBI lineage: Eukaryota > Metazoa > Chordata > Amphibia > Gymnophiona > Ichthyophiidae > Ichthyophis > Ichthyophis bannanicus. The sequence continues at coordinate 828,785,502 of CM066035.1, forward strand.
TTCGCTAGGTACCGCTGTTATAGAGGATCATGATTCAGCCTGGTCAGAGCAGACAGGACTGGGTTTTTGGTATGTCTAGACAGAAATAGAAAGAGCAGTACTGCCAGTGGAACTTGGAATTTGTAATCTCGAGATATTGGGAATTGGTAAGAGAGCTCTCAAGGAAGGGCCGAGTAACCCCGCATGGGAATTCGCCGGGTGAAACCCTCATCCTTTTTGTAATTGGGAAAAAGACTAGTCAGAATAGATAGAAAGGAATGCATTCTGAGATACGTTGCTAGCATGATTGTGTGAATGAAGTGTGAATGAGAGGTCTGGCAGCACGGACCAAGCGAGAGTGGACTCTGGACTAGCGCAGTTCCTAGTCGGGTGACTGCGTCTAGGTCGCGAAACGGATGAAGCGTTTGGTGTATTGTCCGTCCTGTGTATTTGATTTTTGTTATCTGTTGAAACCACGAGTTTCCCTTCTGTTATAAATGTGAGATTATTATGTTGAGTACTTTGTGACAGTTCACTGGTTAAGAAATTGTATTAATAGAGCAGAATGAAGACCCAAAACACCTACGGTCATTTTTAGAAATCAAAAAGCTGGTCTCACCCAGTTGGTTTTAGCACAGTGAAAAAGCTGACAGGGGGCGTGTCTGTGCAGGAGAATGTTTGGTGCTGTTTAACCCTATGCAGGCATGTTTTTCAACGATCTGCTGCTGGACTAATCAGGACAATTATACCTGTTTCTACCTGTTTTTATTCACTTTGTTCCGATAGTAATGTTCCTCCTGCTGTGGTCATGTATTGTGTACCATTCAATAAGAATATTTAGTCAGAATTTTAGTTTTGAAGGTTGTATTAATCATCAGAGCTCCGCAAACAGTTTTTAGTTATATTCTCTGCTCTGTCTGCATTTCTAAGTCAATTGAGCCTGTTATATTGCTGTTACTTTGCAGAACTATCCAGGAGGTGACGGGTTTAGTTCAGTTATAGTGTGTAGGGTAAGATTAGTTATTCCGGTCAGATAGGTATAATATATTTGTGGGCTTAGCTTTGCCCTGTGTTTTATGATTCAAATAGGAAATGATAAAGAACTGTTTTGTTTTTCCTTTGATCTACAAAGTAATTAGATCACGACTTAACATTGATTTAAATTGTTTTTTTCTGGCATCTCTGTCCATGTGAATGAGAAGTCTCTTTTTATGAGCACAGTTCAATTGTTTCCCCGCGAGCAGAGGGGTGTGGCTTCCACATGGCCTGCAGAGAAAAAAAAAAAGGTTCTGGAGAGACAGCTGGAGACTGCAGGAGATTTCTCCTAGGAATGAAAAGGGACTCCCGATTTGAAAAGTCTCTTCATTTAATCGAAGCGTGATGAATTTATAATTAGTTTTTTCTCTGGTTTCACTAGCTCTGTTTAACCAAAAGTTTTAAAAACAAAGTTTATCTTTTTATGAATGAGTATAAGTCATTTGAATGCATGCTTCCCCTCTGTGCTGGTTACTAATGAACAAATCAGTTAGCTTTTCTGTATTTAAAAAAAAAAAGGGAAAGGTGTACTGTATTTTATGAAAAATATCCGGAATGTCTTTTAAATATTTGCTTCCTGAACTAAAAAAAATAATTTCTTTTGCAGAGACATGCTGACAGATAGCTATAGTTCTCTCTATAAGAAGCATAATGGATGTATGTGCTCAATCTAAGTGTTTCCTGCCTGCCCTATGTTTACAGAAATAATAAGTGTCTTTTCAAGTATGATCAAGAATTTCAGTAAGGGATTTACTGAAGATTATGAAATGTCTCTGTCCCAATCAGGATTTTGCCCCAGAATTTCTAGATATCCTGTCTCGTCTCTCTCTCTCTCTCTGTAAGTAGTTCAGTTCAGAGTGCTTAAGGGGGGGATGGAGCCCAGTCCACCGATGATGTCAACCCCCCCCCCCCCCAGTGGGCGTGAACTAATGTGCCCACAGCAGAGAAGTGGATCCTTAAAAAAAAAAAATCAACCTCCTGGATAGAGCATTGCTAGGAGAAACAGAATCCAGGAGAGGGGGGGGGGGGACTACAGATTCCCAAGTAGTTTGCTAGCCACCTCTGCAACAGGGGAATGTCCACCCCCTCCGGACTAGAAGTGAAAGTCAGCTGACCAGACTTGTTTAGAACTGAAAAAAAAACTGCATTATACACTGAGAAGTTTTAGGACTTGATTGAACTAATGAACGGAAATTGCAAAGAACTGGATGAATTTGCGGGCATAATGGTTAAATGAAAGTTAATCAGAGGGTGTGTGAATTGTGAAAATAAATGTAACAGAGAAAGTGAATGATATTTTAGTTGAATGATGTGAGGAGGTTATCTTAATCGAAGGAACAGAGGAAGTGAAAAACTGGGTGTGAGTACGCCCATTATAGAAAAAGAAGGACATTAGAGAAGTGAATGCCCATATCTTGACTCCACCCCAGGAGGGAGTACTTGATTGTAGAATCATAGCCAGAATAAAACCAAGCACAGTGTTTCAGCACGAGAGTGAAGCAGCTATAGCGTGAGTGGCAGCCGAAGAGGGCTACAGCATGGATGAAGACTAGGCCAGACCGGACTCTCCAGTTTCCCTGGGTCCCCAGGAGTCAGTCTGCAAAATAGGGGACCAATATATGGACTTTTATGGGGGATACAGGAGCAGAATACTAAAGCCAGTAGCCCCTGTGTTTTTCTCGCAAAGCCTTTTCTGCAGAACCACATGTGTGAACTAGAAAAAAAAAAATAATAATAATGTACCAGTTCCTGTATATGCCTGAATGCCCTATTCCATTTTTGGGCCGAGACCTGCTTGCAAAGCTTCAAGCACAGATATCCTTTGTTGAAGGGGAAAAAAATGAAACTCAAAATCTGCTGGCCTGATGGTGTTAACTGTCCCCAAGAAGAAGAATGGTGGTTCTATTCACCTGCATCCAAAGCAACAAGCTGTACACTTACCAACCTCATAGCCCCACCTGGAGGATGGGCAGAAGATAATCCACCTGGCCTAGCGAAGAACATAGCCCCTGCCATTGTCACCCTCAAGCCAGTCAAGAAGCCTGGGACAGGTGATTACCGCCCAGTGCAGGATCTAAGAAAGAATGAATGATGCAGCTGAAACTATACAACCAGTGTTACCAAAATCCTTATATTCTCTTGGAACTGATCTCTGCTGAAGCTATACATTTCATCATTCTGGACTTAAAAAGATGTTTTTTTCTGCATACGCTTAGCCCAAGACCCCACTACAAGGAGGCGGGGCCAACTCATCTGGACAAGATTACCTCAAGAATTCAAGAACTCGCCTCACTCAGCAAAAGATTTGACAAGTTATCCAGAAACTCAAGAAAAAAAAAAAAAAAAAAGAAAAAATTCTACTTCAATATGTGGACAACTTGCTCATAACCACCAACTCAGAAAGTGAATGTCCACCAGCCACCAGTGAACTCTTGCACCTTTTTAATGAGGCTGGATACAAAGTCTCAAGAGCCAAAGCATAATTATGTCAAACAAGTTAAATACCTAGGATTCCAGTTGTCCAGCGGAATTCAACGCCTGGAACCCTTACCAGAACGCAAAGCAGCTGTATGCAGTATTCCTACTCCAACCACCAGGAGGCAAGTGAGAGCCTTCTTGGGTGCCACAGGGTACTGTTGTATATGGATCCCCAATTTTGCGCTGCTAGCAAAACCATTGTATCACATTGTATCAAGCTACCAAAGGAATGAAAAAGTCTCCATTGGAATGGGGACTTGAATAGGAATGCAGTCTTTTGATCTTTGAAAACCGCTCTGATGTTATCACCAGTTCTGGGTCTACCCGATGTCCAGAAAACCTTGCAGTCTCTATGTTCATGAGTCGCAAGGAAATGTTCTGGGAGTGTTGACTCAATCTCTTGGACCTTATTTAAGAAGCTGTTACAGCTACAGCCTTCCTAGTAAGCAAAAACTAAAAGAAAAATCCCTTTGAGACAGGATCTTCAAGTTACTGTACCACACTCTGTTCTAACCAATATGAAATACAAAGGAAATTACTAGCTAACAAATCTATGAATGTTGAAGTATTAGAGTATGTTGTGTGAAAACCCCAGATACAACTGAAGGGTCAGTCAAGCTTTCAATCCTGCTATGTTATCAGTTAGTCTTGATCCCCTGATCATGACTGTTTAGAAATTATGGACACTGTATTCTCAAGCCACCTGGATTTGACTGATGTCCCTCTGGAGAACCCTGAACAGACTTTCTTTGTGGCTGAAGGCAGTTTCATCATCAATGGACATTGTTGTGCTAGATATGCAGTGATGACCCCTGATTTGGTAGTTGAGTCCTCAGCCCTGGCCCCAGAAACTTCACCACAGAAAGCTGAACTGATAGTCCTCACTAGAGCACTAACAATAGGAAAAGAGCCCTGTCTAAATGTGTACCCAGATTTCAAGTATACCCTTACAACCTTGCATGCATATGGGGCCCTGTACAAAGAATGAGGGTGGATAACCTTAGGAAGCAAGTCCATTAAGTATAGCCCCAAGATATTGATATTAATAGATACATACTGCCTATAGATCTCAGAATTTAGGAAAAGTAGAATGTGTGAATAGAACCCTGAAATCTCAGTTGTCTAAACTTTGCCAAGAGGTTTACCTGAAGTGGCCCCAGGTTCTTCCCATAGCCCTTCTTAGGATATACTTAGCCCCTGCTAAGTCTTTAGGAGTTTCCCCTTTTGAGATTCTGTATGGGCAACCCCTGCCTATTGTATAGGAAATAAAAGGAGATATGAGACAGATAGGATCTGAAATTATTAGACATGAACTATTGGTTTTAAGTTCTGTTTTGCAGGAGTCTTCATACCTGAGTACAAAATCGATTACTCATCAATTTGCCTGCACCCCTGCATCCTTTCAAGCCTGGAGTCTCGGTGTGGATCAAAGAGTGGAGAAAGATACTGTTAGCCCTGCATTGGAGAGGACCCTATGTCGTCATCCTGTCAACAACTCCAACTGCAGTAAAAGTCGCAGAATTTGAACCTTGGACCCATCATAATCAAGTGAAGCCAGCAGCTGCTCTTGAACCTGATCACTGGACTACTGTATAGCATCCTGAGACTCCATTGCACCTCACCCTACAACAACAACCACGGACCTAAGACTTATTGGTCCCTCAGAAACTGCACTATTTCAAGACTGTTTGTTTATCTGAAGGTAAGCCTCGCATCTGAAAAAAAACTGCAATCATCAGAAAGAGACTGTGTTGTGTCAAGAAATTGAATCTTCTAAGAGACTATGTTTAAATACTCTGAAAAGACTGTTTTGATCTCCTAAAGAGTGAACTGCTCTAAGGAAGCAATAATAGCCTAAGAGACTATGCTATGATATTTTAAGAAATTGAGACATCCCAGAGGACAGTGATACTTTGGAATCTACAGCCCTACTCCTGCCAAAAAGCTGGTAGGTCTACGTACGGCAGAAGCTTGAGGATCTACAATCAACCCTACATTTGTTATCTGTTGTGGAAGTCGACAGTTCCACCAATTTTCCAGAGACTATGCCCATTATGAATTATTATTATTGCTTTATTTTGGCAGCAGCCTTGGAGTGCTTTGAAATGACTTTTGCCTTATCTCCCTGGGCAGCCTGTATAAGTACAACATGAACTGGACCGAAGGTCACTCAGACCTTGATTTATCATTCTCCCTATACTTGCATTGGTATACTCTCCAATCCAAAAGTTGTTCTAGATCTTGACTTTCTACAAGGCTATGCAAGCCACCGTTGCAATTCCTCATACCACCACCAGAACTTGTTTCTTGAACTTGCTGGAGCAATAGCATCTAGTCTCCACACTTCTGACTGTTTCTATTGTGGAGGAACTAAGATGGGAGATCAGTGGCCCTGGGAGACGCAAGAACTGAACTATTCTATCCTATACAATCAGACTGATTTACATAATACTACTAGTGAGTGGGTATTGGCCCACCCCATTGTTGACAGTTTGTGTTTTGTTCGGACTGGACCACAATCTACTACGAAGGATGGACAGCTGGTCTGTCTAAATCAGAAGCTTTACGACAGCACAACAAAGATGCAACCGAACCTTCTAATCCTTTAGTTCTTTTTCCCACTCTTGCCAAACTATGGACTTTGACTATCTGCTTGTTGCTCCCTTGTTTCTTGCTACTTTGCTTGCGAATGATAACTTCAGTTATTAATAACACTGTAGAGCATAAGGCGGCTACAAAGATATTAGCTATGTGAACTTACTACCCTATACCACAGAGTGATACCTTTACCTAGTATTATGTGATTTGATTCTCACACCTTATTAACATGCGGGTGAGAATAATCAAAGGGGGGAATGTGGTAGGCGACGGCCTATGATCCATGCTAATTGAACTAAGCAGACAGGCCTGAGCAGCTTGACCTGTAACTGAAGCCTGTAGTTAGGCCCAGAGGAATGAAAACCCCCCTGAATGATGACACCATAGAATTGAAACTTAACTCAGTTTAACTGAACATAGCTAAGCAGAAACGAAACTTAGAAAATAAAGAAAAGCAAGTTTAATTGGTACTGATAAGGTGTGCTATGCTTCTATGGAATTAATTAACTCTGCAGAGAGCAAGGTCACAGTGCCTCTGCTTCCCATATGTTTTAACAAGCTCAGCGACCTTGGAGGAGAGAAGTAACAAGTTGGAGACACTGACCATTGTAATTGGGACTAGAAGGGGGGCAACCAGGTGCTGGGCCCAGACCAGAGTCCCGATTGGGTAGCCATATCAGTACCGGGACCAATAGATGGGTGAGAGGGGTACTGGGACCAATGAAAAGTTTGCCTATGCTTAGAATGGACAAGAAAGCTATAAAAGTTGTTGTTTTACTAGAAGCCATTGCTCAGCCATTTTGAAATTGCTTATTGCTTGAGCCATGTGCACATTAAACTGGCTTGGATCCTTGAAAAGACTCCTGGATTTATTTATTGCATGCTTATCTGCTGCTACAACGGAAGTCCTCTCTATAGCTCAGAAGGGCTTTTTGCCCTTCTGAGCATGAGCCCACTAGCCCAACCCCTGGCCCCGCCCCTAGCTGGCCAGTTTTTGAATCTTCCATCTTGCTTCAAGACGGACTCTCTCCTCTCTCTTCAATTTTTCAACTTCAACAAAGAAATTCAACTACAAGAATGCCCAAACCTGGGTTTAAAAAATGCGTTAACTGCTCAAGGAAGATGAGCATCTCGGACTCTCACATCAAGTGCCTTCGCTGCCTGGGCAAGGACCATCAGATAGAAGATTGCCCCCTCTGTGCCCAGATGTCCCCCAGAGCACTCAAATCCTGGGGACATGCCCTCAAGGACTTCTTGGCATCTGTTCCTGCATCGGGGGCCTCTATCCCACCTTCAGGAACAGCAGCATTGGGAGCAGCAGCATCGGGGGACCCCATAAGGAAGAAGGATTCCCGCCAGAAAGACGCCGCCAAAATCCAGAAAGGTACCTCCAAAACTGCGGGAAAAGCTTCCAGAACTGCTGAAAACGGCTTCGGAGCAGCCCGGGACGTGCCCCTCGTGGCTTCCGCCCCGGTGGGCTCACAGCTCTCTCCCCTCTCGCAGTTCTTGCTGAGGCTCCGAGCACATGTGGGGATCCTCCTGGAGGCAGCCATCTTGGACTCAGCACACTCTCTGCCTCCCCAGCAGCAATTGGACAATCGGAGCTAAGCCCCTCCCTGCTGGCTGTGATTGGTCCGGCCGTGGTTTCCACCTCACTGGCCCTGATTGGGTCATCCTCAGACTCCGCCCCTCCGGCTGCTACTGGCTCCTCGGGAGCTGGGACAGTCTGCTCCTCCCCTCAGCACTGATGCCGGAGCAAGCACCGACACCGGACATGATCCCGAAGCGGCACCTCACACCGGCGCCGATCCAGTTCGCACCGACACCGGAGCAGCAAGAGAAGAAGAAGGAGCCCCTCGAGCAGGCACAGGCATAGAAGGCATCAGCGCAGATCACACAGACGTCGCAGCAGCAGCAGCAGCAGACATCGCAGCAACAGCAGCAGCCCTGAGAGGCACAGGCACTCGCCTGAAACCCCCTCCTTTTCTGAGCCTGTTTCTGCACCCTCCAGTCCTGTACAGCCGCTGTCCTTGGGGGATGAGGAACCCCTCTTCATAACCCCTCCGATTGGAGGACCAAAAGACCTATTCCAATTTTTCATGAATTGCTTCAAGCAGTGGTCAACCAACCAGGCTGTAGTCATCTCTGTAAAGACTGGAGAACCCAGCCTGCCTCAAGACATATGTCATGTGGTAGAGAGGCACATAGCCATACCAGTATGGAATAGAGAACTGTAGGAATAGGGACATGGGTCATTTGCAACCTTGTGGCCTAAATTTGCTATTTATAATCTTAAATTTGCCATTTATTGTTATAAATGCTATCTCAATACTTTCAAGGTGCTGAGAGGAGGGGATGGAATAGTTCTGTTTTTTTGGGGTAGGAGAGAGGCGGGAAGGGGAGGGGGAGAGATTGTATGTATGTGTGAGTGAATGTGAAAGTGAAGGTAGGAGGGGAGGGGAGGAGAAAGTGGTGGGGTGAAGGGGAGACTATTAGTGGGATTGATTTGCAAGTCAGTACTGGGGACGGAGACTTTAGAAGGTCAAGAACAGTCTGTTAAAGTGGAATGTGCTCATCATAGCTTGGGCCCAAAAAGAGGTTCTCTGCCTGTTACATTGTCGCGTGTCTTCACAGATTTATTGACAAGGAAAAACTAATATCTGCAGCCAGTAAGTCTGGCAGAGTGCAGTGGAAGGACTGCAAAGATGAACCTTACTGAGACTTATCAGTGGGCACATTGCAAAAGCAAAGGGAGCTGTGAAAGGTGACAGCTTTCTTGCACAAAGAAAACATTTGACATTGTTGGTTATTTACTTTTGGACCTTGAAGGGAGTCACCAGGAGAACCAAAATGGAAGGAGAAGTATGGAACGTGCTGGGTGAGTTGAGATTCAATAAGCTACCCCACTGCTTGGAGGGGTTGCAGTTGCAGCCAAAGAAACCAACACCTGAGGAACTGGGAAGAGAGGATAGAGCCGCTGGTGACTGAGTGTTGTCTAGAGACAAATCTCTCTTTCTGTGGAATCCTCTTGGGGTTGTGATTTGGCAATGAGGGTACTAAGGGCAATTGGTGATTGCCATTTTGTTCTGCTTGTATGCAATGATGTGTGTGCTCTGGGTGGTTAGGGTCTGAATGGTGTGCAGGGGGTTTATGATGTTTGTTTAAGCTTGGACTGGTGCTATCAGGTGCTGCCGTGTAGACCTTTGGATAGATGTTTTCCCTCTTGGAGATAATGAAGTCCAGGATGTTGACTCTTTGTGTTGATTTGGGTAGTGGGAGGTGGGATTGGGGAAGAGGAAAGGGGTGGTATGCAGTGGGATATGGTGGGAATAGGGAGGGGTTGGGGTGGAGAAGTATAGTACTTGCTTTTCATGGATATATGGGGAGCAGGGTATAGGTAGAGCTCTTTAATGTAGAAGGATTAAATTCTCAAAAAAATTTAAAAAAGGTGTTTGTTGTTTAAAGAAATTAAAAGTCTGGATATTGTTTTCATCTAAGAAACCCACTTGCTGCAAAGGATGAGTTTTTATTGAGGGACTGGCATATGACTACATTTATTATAGCTCCAAATACCAAAATAATGGATGTCGCTTGCAGGTGCATGATACTTATGGGGACTGGGATGGGAGGCTGCCTTTGGTTAGGGATCATGCCATGAGGAAATAATTACTTTGATAAATGTGTATGACCCTAATGAGCAGCATGCTTTGGTTTTGGGAACACACTAGACAAGTGGAGGAGATCAAAGGTAAGGAGACATTCTTAATGGGGGGGGGCTATATTATAGCATAGGACGTGGTCTTGGACAAGCAAAATGGGGGAGGGGGATAGACTGAGGAAGGTAAGGCTCCTCTTGAGGGATTAGATGCAGCAAATGGGTTTAATTGAAATTTGGTATGATCTCCATCCTAACTACAGAGATTTTACTTTTTATTCTTATTCCCATGACAATTACACTAGAATTGACATGATTTTTTTGTGGGTCATCAATGGTTGCATCTGGTCACCAGGCAAAGATTAAAGAGATCATCCATCATATCATGCACCACTGTGGGGTGAACTCCAATTGGAAACAGGCAGAAAGGAAATTAACTTTTGGAAACTCAATGAGAACCTCCTATGAAAACATTTTATAGGATGTTCGGTCCTGTATCAATGAAGATATTCCTAATAATATTTACGCAGTGGCATTAGCTCCTTGATGGGATTGTTTGAAGGCAGTGGACCGGGGTGGTTTTTAAAGTGGGTGTCTAGGAAGAAGAAATTGAGGAGGAATGGGAGGAAGGGTTACTTGTGGACTTTAAGAGACTGGAGGCCCTTCATAAATGGAGAGGAGGTCAGAGGATTTTAAGACAGATAGAGAGAACTTGGGAGAGTTGCATGGGCTGCAACTTGACGTAATGGATTTTTACTTAAACATAGTCCAACAGAAGTTCTTTGAATTTGGTAATGAGCCCAGTAGACTGTTGATGTGGAAGCTTAAAATAAAGCAGAGGAGGACCAGTGGTTAAAAGGATTTGGGGAGATCAGGGGGACTTGCTGTATAGATACAATAAAATTCAGGAGCAATTTGTTTAAGATGAACTCCTCTATTTTGGATATGGACATAGATAATTATTTAGCTAGGGTGGAGCTCCTTTGCCTGTCACCAGAAGCATGATGAAGGTGCCTATTTTTTCTCTAGATTCAGGTGATTAATTGCTATCAGGCGATAAAGTTCTGGGCCTGGATGGACATTTTGAACAGTGTTACAAGGTATTTGTGGTGCAATTGATGCTGGGTTTATTTGGCCCTATTATATAATGGGGTTCTAGAAAGCAGGGCCACACCAAGGGCTGTGTGAGCGGAGCGGCTGCACAGTGTGTATGTACAGAAAGAGTGATGATATCATCACTGGGCTTCCAGGAAGCTCAAAAAGAATGAGCTACTGCATGTGTCTTGGGTGGAGAGGGGCACCAAATTCATTAGTCGCACATGATGCATTTCTAGCTCGGTACAATCCTGTTATTATTCAGGAGGGTAAGTCAGACCTGGAAATACAGTATGTGGCAGCGGGGGGGGGGGGGGGGGGGGGGGGGAGGGTCTAGGGATTTATATCTATGCTTTATAAAGTGGTATGAGGCTATACATTTGAAAAACTACCCTACATGCAGCAATGGAAATGGGATTTGGGCAGCACTCTCTCAGATAAATGCTGGCAGAAGACTATAGGAAGCACCAACATCGTATCTTTGATTTTGTTGGTTAGTAAGGAAAATGTTTACAAAATTCTAATGGTGTGGTATTACACCCCTGCTCGTTTACATGAGATGTTTCCAGAAGTGAGTGAGTGCTATTGGAGGGAATTTGGTGGATATGCCCTCAAATAAAAGTGTTTTGGCAGACTGTGTTCAGTTATCTGCAAATTTCCTGTCGGTATTCTGTACCTGTACTGTAGATGCTAAGTTGGACCTGCTGGAATGATGGCCATTGCATCAGAAGTCTATAATGTTATGTCTAATCGCTGCCCGATGTGAGTTGACCTATCACTGGAAGAAAAGTAAGCCCCCAGCGGTGGAGCATTGGTTTATGCGATTACTCAAAGTGGTTCCGATGAAATAGTTAACTACTGCACAACATAATCGCAGTAAACATTTTGAAAAAGACTGAAGAATTGTGCTGGATTTTTTGACTAAAAAGACATAGGGGGGCATATTCACTGGTGGCGCCAGTGCTAATAAAGCTGCTGGCTGCTGCCACTTTAAATTAAAACTGGATATCCAGAGCTGGTTCACCAGGACCAGAGCACATCTGGTGACCAGCGCTGACTATCCAGTTTGCCTTGATTGTAGTTTTGTAATCTGGTCAGCGGTGATGTTTCAGCTGCTAACCAGGTTGCAAAACCGCATAAAGTAAGGGCGACCTTTCACCTGTCCTATGTGGCTGAATATCGCCGTTAATTGCATAGCTGCCGGTGCAGCCCCTGAGCCACTCATCAAACGCCCTGGCGCTCTCAGTGTATCATCAGGTCTGCAAAACAACATAAATGCTATTGAAAATTCCTCTCACAAACCTTAGTGGGGGAGAAAGATGGGTTAGGAGGAGGGATGGGCTGGTTGGGATTTTTCTATCTATCGCTTTAGGATAGCTTGCTCTGTTTATTACTTTTTGGACTATGTTTACATCTGGTGATCCTATGTGTTTGGGTTTTCTTGTTTTATTATAAAACCAATAAAGTTTACAAGGGCAAATAAGAAAAATGAATTTATTAAAAAAATTTAAAAGTAAAAAGCAAAAGGAATCTACAAGAAGCATCAGAGTGAAGGGGAGAGACAAGTTTGCATAAGCAAAGAGGCCTTAGGAGAGCTGGAAGTGAAGCAGTCAGAGAGATACTTGAATGTGTCAATGGCCTGATTCACAGAAACATGCTATTTTCCTGGTGATACCCCAAGGATGAGTTATTCATGTGTTTTGCCTTAACTTGTAAAAAGCTTAGCAGCTAAGCATATATTCCCCTTGTCACAGATCTAATTTGGGCTGGTTCCAGTTCCCTCAGTCTGCGGCAGTAGATGAGAACATTTCACGGCTAGCTGCTAAGGGGTTGAGTGAAAGTAGCTCCCACTGTGCCCAGTAGCAAGGTTTTAAACAGAATAAGTGGCAAACACAAGTACTGAAACAGTGACACCTTTTAATGCCAGTCAGCGATTCCCAAATCTTGCCCAGGAACTCCCCAGGCAAGTCTGTTTTTCAGGATATCTGCAATAAATATTCATGGGTTATGCACAGGAACCTAAGAGTCATCTTAAATGATATATTTATTTCTGTTATCTGGAGAACCAGACTTATTCAGACAGCGATGCGGTAATGAGCACCGGGTTTGGAAATTCCCACCTGCATATAAATGATTTGTTGTAATGGTATTGTAAGCCCTGGGGCCACTTAGCCTTTAAAGAGCTGTAAACCTGCCTTCTATTGCTGTATGCACCACTAAGCTTATCAGATGGATGGAATGCATGACCTAATCCTAGAGGGTGGTCGACAGAGCAAGGAATCAGCCATTTACGCCAGTGTTTACTGGCAGTTAATGTCCTGTCTGGATTTCATCTCAGGCCCTTGATCCAAAACAAGGCATAAATTGACAGGATTTTCTGCAGGTTCTCTCCTTCAAGGATTATTACCAGGGTTGGCTCCAGAGTTGGTTCAAGGTGTTGGCACCGTAGGCAAACCTGAAGCCTTATGCCCCCCTGTCTGTCAGAATCAATTGTTCAGCTTTGAATGCCCTGCTCTTTGTCCCCTTCGCAGAAATAGAATTGGATAGACTGGATGGGTCTTATCTGTCACCACAGTCTGTTCCCTTCTTCCTCTCTCCTTGCTGTGACAACAACCCCTCTCACCAGTGCTCTCTTGCACTCCCTTCCTTCCCCCTCCTCCCATAACTATTCTTCAAGGATTCCCTCATTCAAACAGAAAACTCAATGACCCACAGAATGTACGTCTGCAGCTTCTGTCTTATGTGGATTACACAGTGTCAGTCACCCCCTCCTACCTGTCTGCTGGGCTGGTTTACATCCCCCCCCCCATACACACTTTGACACGTTCTAGATAAAGCCCTTCATTTTCTAATTTCTTCCTCTGACCAACATTTTCTTTTTCAGAATTTGTTTTAGTGGGTTTGTATGCAGCAGCACCTGAAATGTCTTGCTAAAAATCCCAATAGATAAGAATCAAGACTGAAACTGCCTTTTGTGGCGCTAGTGTGCTGCCTGCCCCTCCCTCAGTGCATGACATGCAGTATTGCGGCATTTGGCCTTCCTTCATCTCCCCCTCATCAGTGTATCAAAAATATCCCATTTTGCTTTCTGGCCAGTCCTAGGTTAATGCCATCATTGTTTGGAAATACATATGATTTGGGATGAATGGAAGCAAGGTTGGTCTTCTTGATTGAGAGCCTTTTAAAAGGATTGGATGTTTCAGGGTCTGGTTATTTACTTACATTTATTGATAATTCTTCTGCACGTGACTCAATCTATAATGACATTTTATTATCAGGACTGAGGTCTATTGATATAGAGTATTTCACATCAGTCCTGACTGATCATATGCAAGGAGTTCAATATAAAAAGGAGTGTCCTGACTAGAATAGTATTGAAATGGTGTCCCTCAAGGGTCATCACTGTCAACTGCTTTATTTAATATGGATATGAGCCCTTTTTGTGCATTTCTTTATCATTGTCAGATTTTATTCTATATCTGTGCAGATGACATTCTATTATTTGTACCAATCAATCTTAAAGCCATTGTCCTAATACAAGAGTTCCATTTAATTTCTGATTGGCTATCAAGTCATGGCTTAGGTATTCATTATACAAAAACCGAGGCTATGATTTTACCTCATTAAATTATCAAAAGCCAAATGTGCTACATTTAGTTGGCAAGACTGCCTGGTTATTATCCGAAGGGACATATTTAGATATATCTCTTGATGCTGAACTGTCAATGAAAGCCCAGGTACTTAGTGTGGTTCATAGGGCCTTTTGTACATTGAGATTGGTCCAAAGGCTACACCATCCTCTTAGTAGTGAAGATTCATCTGGCTGTACAATTGTTTATTTTATCTTTTGGTTTACCTAAAACTTTACTGCTTTCCTTTCAGCTTATTCAAAATGTTGCAGCCCGGGTGATTTTTAGTTTATGGAAAACTGAACATGTTTCTAACAAATTGTTCTAATTGGTGCCCTGTTGAATGGAGATGTCAGTTTAAGAACATATGTTTGATTCAGAAATCTTTATTTGATGTAAATGTCCTTGATCTTGTTACTCTTTTAAATAGATATGAGCCAGACTGGTCAGTTAATTCTCTATTCTATGGCTTAAGCCAGAAAGGTATTTATTTATTTAGCTAGGTTTATATATTACTTTTCATCAGGTCAAAACAGTTTCCAGAGAACAGAACATTTTACAGTGAACATATATTGCACAAGCAACATGGTAGCAGTTAACATTTAGCATAAGCAACATTTTGCTAAGAGAACATTTTAAATGATATAAACAACTATTTACATTTGTGAATCTGTTTTGATTGACTTATGTAGTTGGAGGAGGTTAGGTGTGGGGGGGGGGGGGCAAAATGATCAATGAATAGCTGGGTTTTCAGGTGTTTGCGGAATGTAGGGAGATTGGTGATATTTCTTAGGGATATGTTTACTAAACCATCTTAACGTGCGCCCGGTGATAGTGTGCAGGCTGCCATAAAAGGAGTGGGCGTTTCAGTCTTAAAGTAGCAAAATGGGATTAGCGCACGATAACGTGCGCTGCTGCGCACATTATTGGGCGAAGTGCCGCTAAGCGCGTTAACACACGGAACTCTTAAGTAGGCGCCCAGACATGCAAACATAGAAACAGAGGTGTAGCACAATGGTTAATACACTGACTGATGATACAGGGGTCATGAATTCGATCCCCAGTGTGCCTAATGCATAAGGCTGGCTGAGGCATCACCCTTTACGTTTAGGTAGTGATTTCTGAGGCATTTTACTTTTATTTTAATTAGTGCTGCCAGCAAACACACCCTCACATTGGCGTAACCTAAGGTGCCGCATAAGGCACCCCATAACGCACTCCATAGGGTACATTATAAAGTGCACTGTCCGCCAAGGCGCCCTATAATGTCCCCTATAGGACACCTTATAAGGCACCTTATAAGGCGCTTGATAGGGCGCCTTATAAAGCGCTCTATAAGGCGCCTTATAGGGCGCCCTATAAGGTGCCTTATGGGGCGCCTTATAGAAACATAGAAACATAGAAATATGACAACAGAAAAAGACCACGTGGCCTATCTAGTCTGTCCTTCCATATCAACCACTGCAACAGTCCCCTTTTTACCCTCAGAGACCTTCTGTGTTTGTCCCATGCTTTTATGAATTCAGATACTGTCCTCATCTCTACCACCTCCACTGGGAGACTATTCCACGGATCCACTACTCTTTCCGTAAAGAAATATTTCCGCATATCACTCCTGAATCTATCTCCCTTCACCCTCATCCCATGTCCCCTCGTAGCACAACTTACTTTCAATTGAAAGAGGCTCTCTCCCTGAACATTTATGCCACGGAGGTATTTAAACATCTCAATCATATCACCTCTATCCCGCCTTTCCTCTAAGGTGTACATATTAAGATCCTTCAGTCTGTCCTCATATGCTTTATAATGAAGACCACTAATCATTTTAGTAGCCACCCTCTGCACCGACTCCATCCTGTTCACATCCTTTTGAAGGTGCGGTCTCCAGAATTGCACACTATACTCCAAATGAGGTCGCACCAAAGACTTATACAGAGGCATTATCACCTCCTTTTTACTGCTAGCCATTCCTCTCCATATGTACCCAAGCATCCTTCTAGCTTTTGCCGTCGCTTTTTCTACCTGTTTAGCTACTTTAAGATCATCAGACACAACCACGCCTAGGCCCCGCTCTTTAGTGGACAAAAGTACTTCACCCCCTATACTATATTGCTCCCTAGGATTGCTGCAGCCCAAACGCATGACCTTACATTTTTTAACATTAAATCCCAGCTGCCAAATTCTAGACCATTCTTCAAGCTTAGCTAGATCCCTCCTCATGTTATCTACCTCCTCCTGGGTGTCTACTCTATTGCAGATTTTGGTATCATCCGCAAAGAGGCAAACCTTACCTGAAAGCCCTTCCGCTATATCACTAACAAAGATGTTAAAAAGAATCGGACCAAGGACAGATCCCTGGGGCACACCACTGATAACATCCTTCTCCTCAGAGTGAGCTCCATTTACTTGTACTCTTTGTCGCCTCCCACCCAACAAATTTCTAACCCAAGCAGTAACTTTAGGGTCCATCCCTAGGGTGCTCAGTTTGTTTATAAGTTGCCTGTGAGGAACAGTGTCAAAGGCTTTACTGAAATCTAAATACATCACATCTAGGGCTCTCCCTCGGTCCAACTCCCTGGTCACCCAGTCAAAGAAATCAATCAGATTTGTCTGACAAGACCTGCCTCTGGTGAATCCATGCTGCCTCGGTTCCTGTAATCCGCTGGATTCCAGAAACCTCACTATTTTCTCTTTCAGCAGCATTTCCAATAATTTACTCACCACTGAAGTTAAACTAACCGGCCTGTAGTTTTCAACCACATCCTTACTTCCGCTTTTGTGTAAAGGCACCACATGAGCCTCTCTCCAGTCCTTTGGCACCACTCCCGACTCCAATGAGGCATTGAAAAGGTCAGTCAGTGGAGCTGCTAGAACATCCCCAAGTTCCCTCAGTATTCACGGGTGTATCCCATCCGATCCCATCGCTTTGTCTACTTTAAGTTGAGATAGTTTCTCACGAACACAGTCTTTTGAAAATTGTTCAAGATGTCCTGTGCTTCTGTTCCTATTTGTGGGTGATTTCTGAGGTCCTGCTCCTGGTTCTTCATCTGTGAACACAGAACAAAAATATTTGTAAAGCAAGTCCGCTTTATCCTTATCAGCTTCTACATATTCCTCCCCTGCACCATTGAGTCTGACAATACCACTCTTGCCCTTCCTCTTCTCACTAATATATCTGAAAAATGTCTTATCCCCCCATTTTAATGCATTGGCTATTTCCTCCTCCTTTTGAATCTTTGCCTTCTTGACTACTTTGCTAGCTTCTCTAAGTTTTTCCAAATACAGATGCCTGTCTTCCTCTCTCTGTGATCTCTTGTATTTCATGAAAGCCTCCCTCTTTTTCTTCACTTTTTCAGCTACTTCTTTTGAAAACCATAGCGGTCTCCTTTTCCTTTTGCCTTTATTTACCATTTTAACAAAAAGGTTGGTTGCCCTTAAAATATCCCCTTTCAATTTTTCCCACTGTTTTTCTACATCCCTCAGCTGTTCCCATCCAACTAATGATTCCCTGAGGTATTGGCCCATCTTCGCAAAGTTAGTCTTCCTAAAGTCTAAGATCCTCGCCTTTGAATGGATTCTAACAGCCCTAGTCCTAATACTGAACCACACCATCTGGTGATCACTGGATGCAAAATGATCTCCCACTACAACATCAGAAACACTTTCACCATTTGTAAGCACCAAGTCCAGTATAGCCCCTTCACGTGTGGGGTCTGTTACCAATTGCCTGAATAGTTCTCCCTGTAGAGAATCCAGGATCTCCTTACTTCTAGATGATACTGCAGCAGGAATGTGCCAATCAACATCTGGCATATTGAAATCTCCTATCAGTAGCACTTCCCCTTTCCTAGCAATGCTGCACATATCTTCAATTAACTCTCTGTCCACCTCTTCCTCTTGTGAGGGAGGTCTGTATATCACACCAATGTAAATAGATTTCTCTTTCCCTCTTTCTAGTTTAACCCACAATGCCTCCCCTCTCCCTTTTAAGCTCTGTAATTCCAAAGCTTTAATAGTAGTTTTTACATATAGTGCCACTCCTCCTCCCCTACTTCCTACCCTGTCCTTTCTGAATAAAGTATAGCCAGGTATAGTTACATCCCAATCATGGTTTTCTGTGAACCATGTTTCTGTAACTGCCACTAAATCCAAGTCAGCCACTCCCATCAAAGCTTCAACATCAGGGATCTTATTTCCCATGCTACGGGCATTTATAAACACTGCTTTCCATATGTTACCCCTGTTACCCATTTCCATAAAGTTATGTAATGTATCACCTACCTGGGGGTTTTCACTTACCTGGGGGCTTTCTTCACCCATCCCCAACGAATCTAGTTTAAAGCCCTCTTCAGTAGATTAGCCAGTCTACTACCGAAGACGCGTTGACCTTTCTTGGACAGATGGATGCCATCTCTGCTCTGCAACCCTTGGAACAGCATCCCATGGTCTAGGAAACCAAAATGCTCTCGATGACACCATCCACGCAGCCATGCATTCATCTCCAGGATGCGAGCCTCTCTGCCTTGGCCTTTACCCTCAATAAAGAGGATTGAAGAGAACACCACCTGTGCACCTAACTGCTTCACCCTCTGTCCCAGAGCCATGAAGTCACTTTTGATATGTTCCGAGGTATACTTGGCAGTATCATTTGTTCCAACATGGATTAGCAACATTGGGTAATAGTCAGTGGGCTTGATGAGTCTCGGCAAACTCTCCGTAACATCTTGGATTTTGGCACCAGGCAGACAGCATACCTCTCTGGACATCAAGTCTGGTCGGCAGATGGACGCCTCAGTACCCCTCAGAAGAGAGTCTCCAACCACCACTACCCTTCGTTTCCTTCTGGTCACTGATTCTGCAACTTTGGGGTACTTGAGCTCTGGTTCTTCCCTTTCCAGGGAGGCACCTTAAGGTTACAGTACTCAAAGAGTGTTGTGGCTGGCAGCACTAATGTACATTAAAAATAGAGAATGCCATAGACAGCCCTATCAAATAGCCCCACCATGGGTTTGAACCCATGACCTCTTGGTTCATAGGCAGTGAAGTAACCAGTGGGCTTTAGCTGCTAACAAACCCCTGGCTGGCTGCAGAAGGACTGCATGTCACCACACAAACTGTCTGCTGTGGTTACCAGGATAGGGTTAACCCACCCGTACCCATGATGCACTGCACATGCAAATCAGCAGTCGACGGATGGGCACAAGATGGGGTATGCACCCCCACAGCACCTCAGCCTGGTAGGGGGAACTGACCGTGTGTGGTACTGGCACAGAGTAGCCACAGACCGTCACATTGTGTGGGTACTGTGCTCACCCTGAGGGTGAGGTGGGGCTCCCAGCACCAGGTCCACAGCACCTTTCATGGCTGAAATATGCCATGCTGCAGGTCCCCATCAGTGCTACTGTGTGTGATAGGTAGTTCCTGCAGACACACCTAGGTTACATCTGTGTCCTTTTGTATTTCTCAGTCATGTCTAGCCCTTATGGGCTATGATGCCCCCAGAATAGTGCATATCCTGTGTTGGTGCCATGGTTACATGATGTAGGTGAAGGGGGGGGGGTGTTTGGACCCATAGGCAGATTATGTACCACCACACAACCCATCCTCTGGGGCTCAGGGTGGGAAACAGGATCACCCACCAATAGATCCACATTCTACCTCCAGGCAATGGTAGCAGTAGAGGGGACCATCAACCCCAGTCCTGCTGGGGAAACAGACACCCTGCAGGGCAGGCAATGCAGAGCTGTACACATCCATAAAGCAATAGCAGACAGACAGTAGGCCTGGAAATGCTCAGCTGCCCCCCACCACTATCTGACATTCTCCAGCAGCTGCACCCTGCAAGGTATTCCAGCAAGACACATACTAGCTGCAGACAGTCTGCTAGCTAGTCCATAGTCCTGGAAGAGATGCATGTACCCAGAACTGGGATGTCAGCATACACACCAAGCAGATAAGTCAGTGATTGGGCCCCAAAAGGCACCCATAAATATCACATGAGAGAAATGCTATATAGCACTATGGGGGAACCTAGCCATGCCGTGGTCACTGCTCAGTCAGGGTGAGAGTGACCTCCTAGCAGGACATGCTGTGGCCATGCTGTCCGTGCAGGTGGTACCGGGCACTACAATGTCCGAGCCATTGCCCTATGCCCTGTGCAGATGCGGCCAGGCCAGGCCACCCTATCCAGGCTATTCTCACAGTACCTTGCTCCTCATTATGCACATTGGCAGGCCAATACTGGCAATAGTGCTAGCAGTGTGGGCTGTGTTGGCAGCCACCACACACTGGATAGACAGACACACACTCCACACACCTATGCCAGCATTGTGTAACTATAGAGGTGTTTGGGAGCCCTGGCCACCACACCACTCCTGGGCACAGTGCAGGCATGGCTATGGTACGCAATACTGTTGGGGTCACTCTGTCAGACACCAGACCTGAGGCATACTCCATAGACATCAGAAAGGTTGCTATGATGCAGCTCAATCAGCCAATTGTGCTTAACATAGGAATTGCTATCTGCCAGTTATCATAGCAACCTTTTGATAGCTGTGTACAGTTTTCCCATGTTTAGGGTGGCATTGCTAAGGTATGCAAGTGCTAGTATGGGGAGATGCAAGCAGGGCCCAACATCCTGCCTCTCCAGGAGGCTTGGGATAATGGATCCTGTGGGTGCAGGTGTGTCTGCCCCTGTTGGCCGCTGCTCTAGGGCAGAGGTTCCCAACTCCAGTCCTGGAGGGCCAAACACTGTTCGGGTTTTCATGCTGTCCCTAATGAATATGCATGAGATACATCTGCATACCATGGGGGCGGTGCATAGCAATGCAGCACAGCCACATTTATTAGAGTCAGCATGGAACCTGAATGGTGTTTGGCCCTCCAGGACTGCATTTGGGAGACTCTGTTCTAGGTAATGTGCATGTTTATGGTGTCTGTGCTCTGTAGGGTAAAATGTAGGTGTTTTGGGCATGTCTACGTCATCTGCACTACAGGTTCTGTCTGTATTAGCACATTGTAGTAGTGGGTAAAATATGAGGGCTGGCTGGGTTGGCAGGAACCACAGCTGGGACCTGACCTTGTGACCTTCTGCTCCTGATCACACTGGCTGTGTGCACTGCACCACCGTGTTGCCGCAGAGACAGTGCATTCCCTGGGGATACCATGACTGTTCGTCAGACAGGGCCTGTCTGTTGCAGTGCATGGCACCCACCTACACAGGGCTAGGCCACAGTCTGCTCTGGGCAGCTGCCACTGCCCCATCCACCACCAGTACCCCTCTGCCACCCTGCTGACATGCCCGTCTGCTGGTGCTGCTGGTGGAGCGCAGTCTCAGGCCATCCATTGCCTATGGTGCAGGTTCTGGGGTAGGGGTGCCTGCATAACTGTCCATGCTTCCCCCCAGCACCGCCTGCCAATGTTCTGTGCCCTTGGGGGTACTGCAGTGCCAGGTCCCACAGTACCTGCTGGTACTATCCCCTGTGACACTGTGGGAAGCACACTTGTGCCCATGCTGGGCCCTCATCAGTTGCTGTCTGGCTGCTCTACTGTTTCAGCATTCCTATGGGCCACCTAGGCATCACCCTAGTCCGCACTGTAGCCCAGCTGCAGCACAGCATGTGCCGTCTGCAGCCCTCTGTGTCCCCTTTCCCAGCATCTGTCCAGTTTCCCATTCCGACATGCCCGCCCTGCTGTTGTGGAACATGTGCATGCCATTGGGAACCTGTCCAATGGAGAGGGAAACCCTGATCAGCGCTATTTCACTATGAGATCATTCACCTTGTATGGGGATGGAGCGTAGACCCTTCAAAAATTCATATCCTTTTTTTGGAGCTTTCTTGGGAGTGTTTTTCGATATTTCCCATTAATATCACTATTGCCCAGCTTGGTTATGGTTTTTTTATATTTTGTTGGGGTCATTTTCAATGTTTATTTGCACTTTTGTTCCGTGCACATGTATCACACTTATCACTTTTTTGTAGGTTTCCCTGATTTTGCTGTACATTGCTGACAGAAATGGTTTCTCTTCCCTTTAAATCAGCTCTAATGCCAGGGTTTCACTGGCGTTAGTTTTCAGCCTCGGATTTCACAGCGTTAGTGTGCAGAGAGCCTCTCCCCTCCCACTCTCCACCCATTGACCCCTTCTCTCTGCCCCTGGGGAGCCTTCCTCCGCCCTCCGGGAGCCTTTCCCCGCCTTCAGCGCTCGTTTGCGCCGCTGCACGTGTTATCGCGCGATAAGGTACCTGTGCGCCTTAGAAAGTGCCATTATCACGCGATAACGTCACAGAGCACACATTAAGACGGTTTAGTAAACATACCCCTTAGTGTGTAAGAGAGAGAGTTCCAAAGGGAGGGAGCGTAGAGCTCAAATGCTCTGTGGCATGTTTGTTGGTTGTATTTATGTTTGTTTCGTGGTATGTTGAGTTTGTTGATTGTAGTCTGTCTTCGTGAAGTTTGTGGTTTCTATTGTAGGGATATGAAGCAGGTTTCCTTTTGGGAATGAAGTGCTTTGTGTGTGAGGAGGATGCATTTGTAATTTATTCTATTGGTAAACGGCAGTCAGTGTAATTGTTTTAGGATGGGGATGAGGTGGTCATATTTATTTGCACCTTGTATGATACATGCAGTGGTATGTAGTGCAGTTTGTAGGGGGAGGAGTGTTGATTGGGATAGACCTTGGTAGATATTGTTACAAAAGGCTGCATGAAGGAGTGCGAGAGCTTGCAGTGTGGATCTGAAATCTGTTGGTTTAAGAAGGGGACAAAGTCGCTGCAGGGTTTGTTTTGAAGTAGATTGTCCTTGCTGTAGTTATTATTTGAGTTTTGAAGGATAGTTGCTGGTCAATAGTGAAGCCGAGGTATTTCAGCTCAGTTTTTACATTTATCTGTATATTGTTTAATTTTATAGTAGGTGGGGGTGTGAAGGAGTTACACTACAATCAAAGTTTATTTACCTGAGTTGTAAAATTACCCTGTTGTCCAAGTTGTTAACCCTGTTTAATGTAACTCAGACATTTTTGTGTACTGAAATGTTTTGTTTGATGTAAACCGCGCTGATGTCAAATAGTGCGGTATATAAGAAATGTAAATAAATAAAATAAATAAAGGAGGTATCTTTTGTAATGAACATAGCCTCAGTCTTCTTAAAGTTGATGGATAGGTTGTTGGATGAAAGCCAGTGTGTAACTTCTGTGAAACAGTCTTGAATTTGTGTGTAATCAGGTTGATAGGAGAGGAGTGGGCAGTACAGCATAATATCACCAGTGTATATGTGATAAAGGATGCTGTGTTTTTTGATAATTGTGCATAGGGTTTGAAGGTATAGGTTAATGAGCAGTGCGGATAAAGTGGAACCTTGTGGTACTCCTTGCATCTGTTGGTAGGGTTTGGAAATGTCTGAGACAATTTTTATTTGTTGTTTTCTCTCTGTAAGATATGATTTGAACCATTTCAGTACAGTATGCTGGATTCCAAATAGGTGTAATCTCTGTAGTAAGATGTTGTGGTTGACTCTGTCGAATGCTGAGGAGATGTTGAGGAATAACAAAAGGTAGATTTGTGTATGATCTTGGATTCCCTTGGTTATTGTGTTAATGAGGCAGGTCATGAGGGTTTCTATACCATGTAGTGGGCGGAATCCATGTTGTTGAGGATCAAGTAGATGGTTTACATCAATATTTATTTATTTATTTAACTGTATTTATATACCGCTTTGTAGCTGGAACTGTATAGTTTTCTCTATGATTTTAGCCAGGAATGGGAGGCTGGTTATATGTCAATATGATGCTGGGTCTGATGGGTCCAGGTTTGGTTTCTTCAGTGTAGGGTGGATGGATGAGAGCTTAAGACTGCTAGGCATTATTCCTTGTTGGAGTGCTTCGTTCACTATCTTGGCTAGAAAAGGACTGATTTCAGTACTTGTTGATTTGATCCAATTAGTGGGACATGGGTCTAGTGGTGAGGTGGTAGTGTTTAGCTTGGTTAGGATGTTCTCAATATTTTTGCTATTGATTGTTCGGAATGTGAGCCAGCAGATCTTGATGGGAGTTGTATCTGCGTGGGGAGGGGGGGAGAGAATGTTGAGGAAGAGGTCTGGGTGTAGTTGTTTGTAGTGTGCAGCTAGTTGTTGGTGAGTGCTGTTGATTGTTTGGTTGGGGTTTGTAGGTGATTCAGTGAGTTGTCTTACTAGATCAAATATTTCTCTTGGGCAATTTATTGCAGTGTTGATGATTGTTGAGTGATACTCTTTCTTTGCTTGATCTGTGGTGGTGTGATAGTTTTGTAGAAGTAGGAGGTTGTTGTTCCAGTCTTCATCTGAGATGGCTTTCTGCCATTTTTGTTTGGTTTGTCTCAGTTCTGTTTTAGTTTTCGGAGGGTATGGGTATGCCAGGGAGTTTAGTGGATATGATGTTTTTTGGTGGGTTTTGTTGCTTTGCTGGTAGTTTTGCTGTGGATCCGATTACTTTGTTCTAATTGTCTGTTAGTATTGTGGTGTCTGTTGAGTCTGTGATGGCAGAGTGTTCTCTAGGAAGGCGTACTTGTTGAAGCTTTTGAATCATCGTGTCATTTGTTGATGATGTGTTATTGGTATTGGTGATTTTAGAGGTATGGAAAAGGTGAGAAGGCTATGATCTGACTAGGGTAGTGGGTGTGTTTTTAGGGAGGTGGGTCCAGTGTGGATAGGGTGGGTGGGCGTAAAGATTAGGTCCAGTGTGTTTCCTTTGTTGTGAGTGGGGAGGGTTACTCTTTGTGTGAGTTCCATTGATTCCATTGCTGTGAGGAATGTGTCTGCTGTTGTTGTAGGTGAGGAGGGGAGTTTAAGTCTACAAGTATGATCATGTCTTTCTTGGATTTTGAGTGTTCAATGCAGTTTTTAATTACAGCAGATATGTTGTTTGATGATGATGAGGGCGTACTGTAGTTGAGGATGATGGTTATATGGTTGTGATGGTGACTGCATCAATTTTGTCTGTGCTGTTAATTGATAAAGGTTGGAAATGTAGGTGTGATTTGATTAGGATTAATAGTCCTCCTCCTCTTCTGTTATTTCTTGGCATAGAGAGTAATCCTCTGTTTTTATTTGATTGATGAGGATGTGGTCGGTGTCAGAAAACCATGTTTCGGTTATATACAGAATGTCCAATTGGTATTCGGTAAGCAGGTCTGTAATAACTAGATCTCATGCCTTTACTGTATGCGGCCCGCTGACTTGGAATAATCTTCCTATACAATTATGGCTGGAGAGAGACTTTTTCAAGTTTCATAAGCTATTGAAATCCCATTTGTTTCAACTTGCCTTTTTACACTTATTAAGTACCTAATATTTGTTGAGTACCTGGTGTATGTTTATGTGTCATTCTAGCCTATGGATAAATTGATTGTGTATATAATCATTTTATTCATCTAGCAGCCCTATTATAGGCACAGTAAGGTGTATATCTATTTATTTATTTATTTAGCTGTATTTATATCCCGCTTTTCACCGGGTCAAAGCAGTAGGACATACAACAATCAGTTACAAGGGTTTGGGGCCATCACCAGGTGGCCAACAATAGTGATTTTTAACAATTAATTGGGACATAGACATAGACATTGTATTATGGTTACATAGGACTTATGTTCAGGGGAATGAAATATGGTGGTTGGGAGGGAGTCAGTGGTGGGTGCTTGTTTCTGGTCCGAGGAATTATTGGAATAGTGCAGTTTTAAGTTGTTTCCTGAAAGATAAGGGGTCTGTGTTGCTTCTGATGTGATTTGGTAGAGAGTTCCAGAGGGATGGTGCATATAGTTCGAAGGCTCTGTTCCAGGTCCATTGGTTGTATTTCGTTCTTTTGTGTGGGATGACGAGGGAGTTGTTGGTGGTTTGTCTGGTTGTTCTGTTGTGGGCTGGTTGAGGCAGTAGGGTACGGAGCTGGGAGATTTGAGTTTGGTAGAGAGCTTTGTGGGTGAGTAGGGCGGATTTGTATTTGATTCTTGCTTCTAGAGGGAGTATTGTGTAGCTCCCTCAGGACTGGGGTGATGTGGTCTTGTTTTTTTGCATTGTTGATAATTCTTACTGTGGTGTTTAATGCAGTTCGAAGTGGGTTGGTATGGGTGGCTGGAAGTCCATGGTATATTATATTGCAGTAGTCCAGGTGGGGGAGTGTCAAGGCTTGCATCACTGTTCTGAAGTTCTGTGGTTCAAGGAGAGGTCTGAGGCGTTGTACTGTTTTAGCCTTGTGGTAGATTGTAGTGGTGGTTTTTTTGATCTGTTGATTGAGTATGAGCGCTTGGTCTATGATGAGAGCATTAGCTGTCATCACAGCGCTAATGTGGGAAAATTGTGCCGTAACGTGGGGCAAATGCAGCTATTGTAGATAATTTTCTGTTATAGCTGCATGCCACCTGTTAGGGGCAGGAGTAGGCGGGGTGTGGGCGGAGAGTGAGATGCATGTACTGTACCATGGGCGTTGACAGAATGCAGTAGTCACACATTTTGCAGACATCATGGATGCAGCTAACACTGTATCAGCGATGCTGTCACACAGCAATCCCTGAATTTGCATCCCGTGGACATGCCTCCAACAGATAACGCGTGACTTTTTCAGCTACTGCAGCACTTTCTCCACTAATGGCAGGTGATAGTTGTAAAAGCCTACTGGGCTTTAGCAAAACATACCCCTGAGTACCTGACCTTAGCTTTCAAAGTCATGCCAAAGTCCTCCATCCCACCTTCATTTCCAAGACAGGAACAACTTATTGATGGCTAAAACAAAAATGGGTTTGCACACATGAAAATTACTCTAGGAATCCCATCTGCAAGTTCAGCTTCAACGCTGACCTCCTCAATAATTTTGAAATCATTTATTTACACCAGGTGTCTACCACGAGGACACACCCAGCCAGTCATAGTTTCAGGATATTCACAATGAATATGCATGAGATAGATCTGCATACCATGGCAGCAGTGCATGCAAATCTATCGCATGCGTATTCATTGTGGATACCCTGAAAACCTGACTGGCTAGGTGTGTCCCAAGGACTGTGTTGAGAACTTCTGTTTACATGGATTTGTTTCCTAGATTTCGTATTTTAATATAAACACAGTTATATTTCCAGGAAAAAGCTGTGCCACAAGGGCAAAAGGAACCAAGAACAAAGAGTCAAAATCAATGCCATGCAGCCCGAAGCTCTATGGGTGTCTTGAGCTGGAGATCTGAAGTCCAGTGGACAGGTGCCATCCTGCACTAACTGGCATCACAGTTGGGAGTCTGAGCACAGAAGCCAGAGGCTACCCTTTTGTCCTTAGAGGTGGAGGTTCATCCAGTGCAGGGCGGAGGAAGCACAATTCCAAGACAGAATGGGGAAACTTGCCTTACTGTGCTTCTACTGTATGTATCTGGTGTGAGTGTGAGAGAGAGAGTCACACTGCTGCTGCTGTCTGTGCTGGTAGGGCAGTATGTAAGGGAAACTTGTCAAAGACCTTCCCTGTGTGGGTACAGAAGGGGGGTGGGAGGGAACCACTGATGAATTATTTTCTAATTACTTTATAGGGCATGGGGGGGGGGGGGGGGATGCAGCAGGAAAATGACCAGGATTTGGCATGCCTATCAGGAGGGACTGGCTTGAACACCGAATACACATACATGGGCAGAACTAGCCACAACTTGCTTGTGAAAACATCTGCTGTCTGTCTATCCTGGGAATTCTCTTCTGTCCTGCATAAACATTTCAGGGTCTGGTGATGCTGTTCTTCATTCCTCCAACTCAGGGCCAGCTCCACCAGCAGGCAAGACTAGGCCGTCACCTAGGGTTGCATCTTCTGAGGGGCAGCAAAGAGCAGCAGCAGTCCAAGCAAAACAATAGATCCTGACAGTCACAGAAACTCATCGAGCCATCAGCACATCCTTTTACCTGCAGAGAGCAGGCACACATATATCTATAAAGCAAAATTGAATAGTTAGAGAGCTTCAGGGCACTGCAACCTGTAGTGTTCAGATAAAATCCTGTCCAGGATGTTCACCAGGGCTTCCATGAGACTGAGATCTTAGCTGCATCTTGTTGCAAGGCCAGCCAGAGTGACCCAAAGTTTTGGGAAAGACTGAAGTTTGAAGAAGGAAGGAGGTTGGAAGGCAATAGACTATTAGTTGTTTTTCTATAAGGGAGCATGCAAGGGGAAAAAAGCGCTATGCTTGGAGTCAAAAGAGTCTGTCCTCCCTGTGTGAAATCTGTGTAACGCTCCATCATAAAAGGACACAACACATCGTTCCCTGCACTTATACTTTTAAACTTAGAATTAAACCTGGGGGACGCAACATCAGACCTACAGATTCTGGTGGCATTGTCATAAATACATAAGCAGCAGGACAACAAACCCAGAGGCTATAAAAATTAGAGCAGTAGCCATTAGCATGACATAATAGGAGCACAGCATGAGATGCAGTGTGTCCAGGGTCAGCAGACAGAATAAAAATGTAAAGGCAGTGAAAAAGGTTCACAAGCTGTGGAACAGAAATGTCTCATGATGCAGCAATCTGAAGTGAAAACTTACTTTGGATTTACATTGAAAAAGGATCCCAAAGTGTTCTAGGGTGAATAATCAGAGCCATTTAGGTTTAGTTCCATGGGGATGCCACTTCAAACAAGATTCCTTTGATATTCGAGCACTCAGCTTCCCACACATCTGATTTACTAGGGGGTTGCACAAACATTTTATTTCATTTAATGCCATTGTTATTTTGTTTCAGATTTATGACATCCTTTTATCATGTTGTTTTCCAGTGTCTCGTTTCCTCTTAGCATGTGCTGTATTTTTGCAACACATGCACATTATCAAATAAAGTAATGACACAAAGCAGAATTCTCTTATTTGGATTTAGCTCACGCCTTTCAGGAGTAGCTCAAGGTGTTACATTAAGCATTGCCCTATCTTTGGATAGCTTACATTATAGGTTCTGTACCCGAGGCAAGGTAGGATTAAGTGACATGCCCAAGGTCATCAGGAGCTTCAGTGAGATTTGAATGCTGGTTTCCTTGGTTCTCAGCTTGCTGCTCTAAGCATCAGTCTATTAGCTTTTGTGTCGTTTTGGATGGGAAATACCACCAAAGATACAGACAGCAATGAGGATGCTTTTGTGCCATTGCAAAATCACAGCATATCCCTGCAATCTACTGCAGCACCAATGCAGCTTTGAGAACTATGCTCTTCTGTGTAGTGATACAACAGAAGCCCAGCAAGTCACAACTGCGTGATGGTGGAGGAATTACAGACTGAGTAGTATGGTAGCGGGATCCAAACTGAGCACACTTCCTCCATAGCAGGACTTGAAATGATGGTCTATGATCTAAAGTCACACCTAATGAAGTGCACTGTCTAGGTCTGACATCTCATATTCATCATCATCTTTTTGCGATCTTTGTCTTGGGCTAGTAAAATGCAGTGCAAATCTCTGCATGGTCTATATGGCTGCCAGAATACTGCACTACAGCAAAAAAGATGGCCACGATGAAGATGCTTGCATGAATATTTCATCCCTTTGCAGGGCTGGTGCTACCCATTAGGGAATCTAGGCAGTCACCTAGAGAAGTGCTTCTCAGTCCTTGGAGCACACCTAGACCCATCGGGTTTTCAAGATTTCCACAAGAGTGCCAATGTTTCAAGAGCAATCCATTGTTGCTGCTGCTACTTCTCTCTAGGACCTGCAGCGGTGTCAATAAAATAAAAACAGCAACGCGGTGCTTAGCCATTGCAGGGGAGGAAGCAGCTAGTCAAAGCAAGCACCAACAGCTTGCAGCACTACAGGCTTTGGGTAAGTGCTGTGTTGTTCTTTTAATGTATTTCTTCTGCTGCAGGTCCTGCAGAGGGTCAACAACAGCAGCAGTGGGGGGGGGGGCGGGGGGGCGGGGAGGGAGCAGGGAGGTGGGACAGATGAGGATTCGCCTAGAGCACCTCATATCCCTGCACTAATCCTGTCTCTATGGAACAAGTCTTGACATGTTTCAACTGTCTAATAAGGACTAGCCCTTTCTCTTTCTCCTAGGAGGGGCCCATTGACTAAAGATTGTCTCTCATTTTGTCTCTATGGTAAAAATGCTTAGTAATGTGCTAAATTCCGTTATGAAAAAAATAGCTCAATAATAGTCATAATCCTCCTTATGCAAAGGGAAAGTTACAGGAAACAAAAACACAAAGATAAGCAGAGTGGAGGAGCAGCCTAGTGGTTGGGGCAAGGTACTTCAGGCCAGAAGGTCAGGGGTTCAAATCCCACTAGAGGACAGCAACCTTGGGCCAGAAGGACTGGGGTTTCTAGTCCCACAGGTGCTCCTTGTGGTCTTGGGCAACCCACTTAACCCTCCATTACCCATGTTCCCTGTAAAATAGATCTCCAGGAACAAGCAGGAATGAGTCTTCACATATGGGTTTTGTCAGTACCGACAGAGCCTGCACGGGAACACTCCCCAGCATCCAATCAGAAAGCCTTTGGGAGCATCCCACAGCGCCTGCATGCTGCCTACCCACCTTTCCCAACTGTCTCTCCTCAGTTCTTCTTTTTCCGCGGAGCCAGCAGGTCGTGTTCCTGTCACCGCAGAAGAATTTCCTTATTTTTCCTTTATTTCTTTTGTGTCGTGTCTGCCTTCTTCGACGCTCTACCGGTACCGCCGGTCTTTGTTCTTTTCTTCTTGTAAAAAAACCCCCAAAACCTCTCTTCAGGTGCACTTGCGTTTTGGGCCTTAGGCCCAAAACTTCTTTTCCTTAATATGGAAAAGCCTGCCTCAGGATTTAAGAAGTGCACAAAATGTGGCGGTACCATTTCCGTCACCGACACCCATGACAGGTGTCTAAAATGTTTAGGTCCTGACCATTCCATAACAGATTGTATGTCCTGTTCTATGATGTCTAAAAGAGGTTGGCAAAACCAAGCTGCCAAGCTCAGTACCGTTTCCCTCTGATGCGGCTTCGGTGGCATCGATGTCATCCAGGGCTTCTTCTTCCTCACATGGATCTCAGGTAACTAAACATAAATCCAGCCAGTCCTCGAACGGTAGATCTTCTTCTAAGCATCGAGATGCCTCTGGCGTTGCCCTCAAGGATTCTCCACCGGCAAAATTACCCCGGAGGGAGGCTTCGGCCTCTAAAGCATCATCATCGGGGTTCCAGGATGATCTCGATGGCGTGGCCTCGACAGATCTCCTGGTGCCATGCTCTGGGGTACCGGTGGCTTCCACCGGTACCGACTTCTAAACATTGGCGGCGTCGATGGATCAGAGGATTCTGTCCATAGAACACAGTCTGGCGGCTTTCCTTGTGGCATCGACGCCCGTGGTACCACAACAGACTATTCCGCTGGTACCGGCTCTAGCATCGCCATCGGTACCGATCCCAGTACCGGTGGCATCGACATCGGCATCAGTGTCCGCTATGCCGGTACTCTGTTCTCTGAAGCCCTCCGGTACCGATACCCCGGTACCGGTTATTCCCGATACCGATCCCAGTCGGTACGGGTATCGGGCTTTGCAAGAGCATCCGGACAGACGATACTTCGATTCCTCTGAGGACTCTGAGGATTCTGAAGAGTCGGTCGATGCAGTGATGCTTCTTCCACAGGAGGAGTCCTCTCCTAAACGAAGGATGTCTCCTCCAGAGGACTTGTCTTTTCAAGACTTTATTAGGGAGGTGGCTCGGGGCTTCTCTATCACAGTGGCCCCTGAGACAGAGCCCAGAGCCAAGGAGTTAGATATTTTACAATATCCTAAAACTCCTAAGGAGGCAGCTACCTTGCCTATTCATGAGATTCTGTATGATCTCATGTTGAGGATGTGGGAAGCACCTCTAACCACCTCTCCTCATTCTCGCCGGTTGGATACCATGTATCGTGTCCCTCCTTGTCTTGGTTTCCATAAAACTCAACTTCCTCACCACTCTATTGTGGTTGAGTCTGCAATGAGAAAGATTAGAAGTGCCAAAAGACATGCCTCTAATCCTCCAGGACGTGAATGTAGAACCCTGGATGCTTTTGGAAGAAGAGTCTTCCAAGCTTCCATGCTTGCTGCGAGAATTAATTCTTATAGTCTCTACATGGGAAGGTTCTTAAAGGAAGTCACTGACCATTTGCAAACTTTAAGTCCTTTTATGTCTGAAGATAAAAGGCAAGACTTTCTCACTGGGCTCAAATATACCCAAGATATCTCCTTAATTCTCCAACCGTGCAGCTTTCGTCTCCTTTGAATGCGTAAGCAGAGCCTCAGCTATTGCCATAGGTGCACGTAGGATTGCTTGGCTTCAAGCATCTGATTTGGAGATCTGGGTTCAAGATGAATTGGGAAATATCCCTTGTACAGGTGAGAACCTGTTTGGTAAGGATTGGCAAGCAAAGGCCAATCAGATGGATGCTGAAAATTCTGCTTTGGATAGCCTATCCAAATCCACAGCTGCTCCTGCCAAGAAAAGGTTATTCAAGAAAACACCTTTTTCTAAAAAGGGAAGATTCTATCCTGCTTATGGTCAGCGGGCATCTTCTGCAGCTCAGTTCCCTACCAAACGTCAGCAATCATCCAAACAGAGCAAAGCAAAGGCTGCTAGGCCTGCTCCAGCCCAGCAACCTCAGCCCCCTCAGGGCCTTTGATTTTCCGCTAGAGAACTTAGCCTTCCTGGCTCTAGAAGGACCAGAGCCCTCCACTATTCCAGGAAGGTTATGTCACTTTGCTCCCAGGTGGGGGCAAATTACAGCAGAGCATTGGACACTCTCCATCATAAGAGAGGGGTACAAACTTCATTTTTCAAGCTTTCCCCCTCTCACAAGAGTGCACCAGTTCAATTCTCCAACCTCCCTCCTCAACCTGTTGGGGCAGGAGGTTGCCACTCTTCTCGCCCAAGGGGCAATAGAGGAAGTGCCTCTTCAACAACAGGGCACAGGGTTCTACTCCCCCTACTTTCTTATTCCAAAGAAAACAGGGGGCTTCAGACCCATCTTAGATCTCAGAGAGTTGAACAAATTCCTAGTCAAGGAAAAATTCAAGATGGTTCTCTGGGAACTCTGCTGCCATACCTTCAGAGTCAGGATTGGCTTTGTTCTCTAGATCTCAAGGATGCGTATACTCATTTTCTCATCCATCCAACTCACAGAAGGTTCCTTCGGTTCCTTTTTCAAGGGAAGCACTATCAATACAGAGTGCTCCCTTTTGGTCTGGCCTCTGCACCAAGGGTGTTCACGAAATGCATGGCAGTGGTAGCTGCTTTTCTGCGCACCCTGGGAATATTCGTCTTCCCTTACTTGGACGACTGGCTCATTCGAGCTCCCACTCAATCAGAGGCCAAGAGTTCTCTAACCTGCACAATGCGTATCCTTCAGTATTTAGGGCTGGTAATAAACATGCCAAAATCCAATTTGATCCCTACTCAGTCCCTGGAGTTTATAGGGGCATTGTTGGATACCACCAGGGCAAGGGCCTATCTTCCCCAGGCCCATTGCCTTCGCTTGGTGCAGTTAGCTTCTCAAGCAGAGTTGAAGCCCCTCCTAACTGCTCGAGAGATGTTACAGTTGCTAGGCCACATGGCATCCACCGTGCATGTGGTACCATATGCTTGCCTTCACATGAGGGCAGCTCAGTGGACTTTATCTACTCAATGGACCCAGGCATTAGGCTGCCTGTCAGACAAAATAGCAAACACAAGTCGCCTCATTTTGTCCCTCCAGTGGTGGAAGTCCCCTCAAAACCTGTTGCTGGGGTCCCCCTTTCAGCAGTCTCTACCCCAAGCAATTCTTACAACAGATGCTTCTCCAATGGGGTGGGGAGCTCATCTGCAAGACCTCTCCACCCAGGGCATCTGGTCCCCACAGGAGACTTGTCTACATATCAGTCTCTTGGAACTCAGAGCAATCTTCCTTGCTCTGCGGGTTTTCCACACCCTGCTCAGCCACAAGACAGTCCTTATCCACACGGACAATCAGGTAGCCATGTTCTATGTGAACAAGCAGGGAGGAACTGTCTCTCTGTCGCTTTGCAACGAAGCTTTGCGACTGTGGGCCCTCGCCAGAGAGCATCACATCCATCTTCTGGCAGTTTATCTTCCAGGCGTTCAAAACTCTTGGGCAGACAGGCTCAGTCGAGTTCTGCTTCCACATGAGTGGTCCCTACATATGGACCAGGTGTCCAGGATTTTTCAAATTTGGGGAACCCCGGACATAGACCTCTTTGCAAGTCCGTGGAATGCCAAACTTCCCTGGTTCTGTTCCAGAACTCTGGCTCAGGGAGCTCAGGCAAGGGATGCTTTCCTCCTTCACTGGGGTCAGGACTTCCTCTATGCCTTCCCACCCATTCCCCTAATTCCCAAAACCCTGTTCAAGCTTCAGAGAGACAGAGGCCACATGATTCTCATAGCTCCACATTGGCCACGGCAAGTGTGGTACCCTCTGCTTCTACATCTCTCTCTCAAGCTCCCTCCCTGGAGTTGGGGTCTGCTCCAGACCTCCTCTCTCAAGAGGACGGAAAGCTGTGGCATCCCAATCCCCAGTCTCTGCATCTCAGGGCTTGGTTGCTGAAGGCCTAGATCTCCAGGATCTTCATCTTTCTCAACAAGTGAAAGATGTTCTTTATGCT
This sequence comes from Ichthyophis bannanicus, assembly GCA_033557465.1. NCBI lineage: Eukaryota > Metazoa > Chordata > Amphibia > Gymnophiona > Ichthyophiidae > Ichthyophis > Ichthyophis bannanicus. The sequence continues at coordinate 828,820,547 of CM066035.1, forward strand.
TCCAGAAAACCTTCCACTAGACGTTCTTATGCTTTCAAGTGGAAGAGGTTTACTATCTGGTGTTCTGGGAAGGGTCTTAATCTCCTTGCCATACCTCTGGAATCTTTGCAGGAGTATCTCCTCCATCTGTCTAATGCAGGCCTTAAGACAAATTCAGTAAGGGTCCATTTGAGTGCTATTGCAGCTTCCCTTAAGCCTCTAAATGGACAACCTATTTCCTCTCATCCTCTTGTAGCCAGATTCATGAGAGGCCTCCTTTTAACAAAGCCTCCCATTATACCACCCCCGGTGGCATGGGACTTAAACTTGGTTCTTGGTCAGCTTATGAAGCCGCCTTTTGAACCTTTGGCTACCACCTTCTTGAAATACCTTTCTTGGAAGGTTATCTTTCTCATTGCAATCACATCAGCACGTCGTATTAGTGAATTGCAAGCACTCGTCGTTAATCCACCTTATACAAGGTTCCATCATGACAAGGTGGTCCTTAGGACTAATCCACATTTTATGCCTAAGGTGGTCTCGCCTTTTCACCTCAACCAAGAGGTCTACCTACCTGTCTTTTTTCCAGGACCTCATGCATCAAGTGCAGAGAGGAATCTTCATACCCTGGACTGTAAAAGAGCTCTGGCTTTTTATTTACAGAGGACACAGCAATATAGAAAGTCCTCTCAACTCTTTGTTGCTTTTGATCCTTCTCATTTGGGACTACCAGTCTCCAAGAGAACACTATCTAGCTGGATTGCCCAGTGTATTTCTTTCACCTATCAGAGCAAGAACCTTTCTCTGGAGGGCCATGTCACAGCTCACAATGTGAGAGCCATGGCAGCCTCAATGGCTCATCTCAACTCTGTGTCTATTGACGACATCTGTCGAGCAGCCACTTGGGCCTCGGTTCATACCTTCACAGCCCATTACTGCTTGGACAAGGACTCCCGCCGGGATGCCTTGTTTGGTCAGGCTGTTCTTAAACACTTGTTCCATACTTAATCAACTCCTACCCACCATCCCTCATGGGATGCCAGAGATCCATGTGGGGAAGTGCAGCCCTGTCCCAGGGACACACAACTTCTGGGATCTCTCCCTGGCATCTAAAGCTAGGGAGTCCCCATATGTGAAGACTCATTCTTGCTTGTTCCTGGAGATAGCACAGTTACTTACCTGTAACAGGTGATCTCTGGGAACAGCAGGAATAAGTCTTCACAACCCACCCACCTCCCCTAGGAGTTGTCTCTCTCTCTATCTCTCTTTCCTTTCCCTCTCTCTCTCTCTCTCTCTCAGCTCTAAAACTCAACTGAGGAGAGACAATTGGGAAAGGCGGGAAGGCAGCACGCAGGCGCTGTGGGATGCTCCCAAAGGCTTTCTGATTGGATGCTGGGGAGCGTTCCCATGCAGGCTCCGTCGGTACCGACAAAACCCATATGTGAAGACTTATTCCTGCTGTTCCCAGAGATCACCTGTTACAGATAAGTAACTGTGCTTTATCTCCAAGTTATAATGCCCTGTTCAATGTAAACCACCTTGATATCATGAAAGGCAGTATATAAGAAATGTTAAATAAATAAATAAAAGTAAGTGCCTGTTCTTTTTCCTGACAGGGTTAGAGACCAGAACCCTGAAACTGAAGGTTACTACTACTACTACTATTTAGCACTTCTAGAGCACCTCGCATGCAGCGCTGCACAGCTAACCTAACCTACAAGAGGTAGTCAGCATACATGAGACAGTTCCTGCCCGTCAGCGTCATGCTCATCGGAGCTTACAATCTAGTTCGAGTAGTACATTAGTTAAAAACAGTGCAGAGGTTGAACAGATAAAGATGGAATGTATCCACAACTGAATGCGAATGGGCTCAGGGGGACTTGGGACATCATGAGTCATTACAGCAAATTCACATCTTCTTATTTATTCAACTCTGACCGGGAGTCTGGGAGTAAAAGCCTGTCTGGCATTTCGTCATTCCTTAGTAGTTAAGGACCCTCTCTGCTGATCTCAGGCTTTCTGAAAAGCAATTTCAATCTAGATGACTCGAGGTGTAATTTTATAACAGGGTTAATAGAGTAGGAAGGTGCCTATTTTTAGCCTATTTTATAAAGACATATAGGCACCTGCAGGGCCGGTTGAAGGAATCATGATGCAACACTTACCATTTCTGCTCCCCTCCAATGCAAATTATGGTTTGACATAAATCAGAAGTCTGTGTCATAGGGGGCAGAAGCAGCTGATGATAGCAAGCAGAAACCGTGACGCAGTGTTGGAGCCTTTGGTAAGTGCTGCATCATGGTTCCCTTATGGTTGGTGCCGCTGCTAGCCCTAGAGAGAGGCGACAATGGTGGCAATGGGCACCTCCAAATGGCCTTTGTTCTAGGACAGGTGACTGCCTAGTTCAGCTAATGGTCATGCTGGCCCTGGGCACCTATGTGTCCTTATAAAATACCAGCACAAATCCTGCAAAAATCTCACCTAGGTTGAAGCTGCAGTCATTACGCCTGTTTGACAGCAGATGCATGAATTTTCTATAATATGCATGTAAACTGGGTCTTTGCCCATGCTCTGCTCAAACTCCTACCCTGAGCATGCCTACTCTAAAAGCACACACCGGCTTGCACCATGCATACGTTTAGATGTGCCTTCATTTTATAAGAGGCATTTAAAAATGATCACATAGTTTCAAACGAACAAGGGCTTAATAAAGCTCTGGGTTTGCTATCATATTATAAACCATAAGATTCCATAAAATGTTTTGTCACCTTCTGATCACTCATTCATTCCTCCCTCTAGTTCCCCTCACCCCCACTTTTTCTCCTTGAGTCTATCATTGGAATGCCTTTAGGATTCATTATTAACATTCTAGTATTGACATTTTTCACTTATTCTGCCTTCTACTGAGGAAGGGGGTTTTAGCTCCTGAAAGTTGGTCTCATAGATTAAGTTTGTCCAATAGAAAGATGTCATCTAAGATTCTTGTTGCTGTTTTGTTTGTATGCATTAACCTTTAAAGTGGACTAACATGACAACCACACTACTTTTGCTTCCACTCCACGCATCCATCACCTTCTCTTACTCTTGAATTTACTCCCTTTGAATCTTACATCGTGATCTCTAATTCTATGACTGCCTTACCATTGGACGTGTTTGTTTCTTGTGCATTATTCATATCTCTAATGCATTTTTATTTATTTATTTGTTACACTTTTCTATACCACCCATTTCAGAGATCAGGGGTGGTTTACAGAGAACCAACATGTCACATATTTTTACATGATAACTTTAGCCTTAAACAATTTTCAACAGGTTAACGCTTTGATTAAAGCTATATATTAGTGAGAAGAGGAAGGGCAAAAGTGGTATTGTCAGACTCAAGGGTGCAGGGGGGGAATATGTAGAAGCTGATAAGGATAAAGCGGAATTGCTTAACAAATATTTTTGTTCTGTGTTCACAGATGAAGAACCAGGAGCAGGACCTCAGAAAACACCCACAAATAAGAACAGAAGCGAGGGACATCTTGAACAATTTTCAGAAGACTGTGTTCGTGAGAAACTAGCTCAACTTAAAGTAGACAAAGCGATGGGACCGGATGGGATACACCCTAGAATACTGAGGGAACTTGGGGACGTTCTAGCAACTCCACTGACTGACCTTTTCAATGCCTCGTTGGAGTCGGGAGTGGTGCCAAAGGACTGGAGAGAGGCTCATGTGGTGCCTTTACACAAAAGCGGAAGTAAGGATGTGGTTGAAAACTACAGGCCGGTTAGTTTAACTTCAGTGGTGAGTAAATTATTGGAAACGCTGCTGAAAGAGAAAATAGTGAGGTTTCTGGAGTCCGGCGGATTACAGGATCCGAGGCAGCATGGATTCACCAGAGGCAGGTCTTGTCAGACAAATCTGATTGATTTCTTTGACTGGGTGACCAGGGAGTTGGACCGAGGGAGAGCTCTAGATGTGGTGTATTTAGATTTCAGTAAAGCCTTTGACACTGTTCCTCACAGGCGACTTATAAACAAACTGAGCACCCTAGGGATGGACCCTAAAGTTACTGCTTGGATTAGAAATTGGTTGGGTGGGAGGCGACAAAGAGTACAAGTAAATGGAGCTCACTCTGAAGAGAAGGATGTTACCAGTGGTGTGCCCCAGGGATCTGTCCTTGGTCCGATTCTTTTTAACATCTTTGTTAGTGATATAGCGGAAGGGCTGTCGGGTAAGGTTTGCCTCTTTGCGGATGATACCAAAATCTGCAATAGAGTAGACACCCAGGAAGGTGTAGATAACATGAGGAGGAATCTAGCTAAGCTTGAGGAATGGTCTAGAATTTGGCAGCTGGGATTTAATGTTAAAAAATGTAAGGTCATGCATTTGGGCTGCAGCAATCCAAGGGAGCAATACAGTATAGGAGGTGAAGTACTTTTGTCCACTAAAGAAGAGCGGGACCTAGGCGTGGTTGTGTCTGATGATCTTAAAGTAGCTAAACAGGTAGAAAAGGCGACGGCAAAAGCTAGAAGGATGCTTGGGTGCATATGGAGAGGAATGGCTAGCAGAAAAAAGGAGGTGATAATGCCTCTGTATAAGTTTTTGGTGCGACCTCATTTGGAGTATGGTGTGCAATTCTGGAGACCGCACCTTCAAAAGGATGTGAACAGGATGGAGTCGGTGCAGAGGGTTGCTACTAAAATGATTAATGGGCTTCGTTATAAAGCATATGAGGACAGACTTAAGGATCTTAATATGTACACCTTAGAGGAAAGGCGGGATAGAGGTGATATGATTGAGATGTTTAAATACCTCCGTGGCATAAATGTTCAGGGAGAGAGCCTCTTTCAATTGAAAGCAAGTTCTGCTACAAGGGGACATGGGATGAGGGTGAAGGGAGATAGATTCAGGAGTGATATGCGAAAATATTTCTTTACGGAAAGAGTAGTGGATCCGTGGAATAGTCTCCCAGTGGAGGTGGTAGAGATGAGGACAGTAACTGAATTCAAAAAAGCATGGGACCAACACAGAGGATCTCTAAAGGTAAAAAGTGGACTGTTGTAGTTGTTGTTATGGAAGGACAGACTAGATGGGCCTTGTGGTCTTTTTCTGTCATCATGTTTCTATGTTTCTATATACATGTTAACTATATACAGGTATTCTTTGGGTTTGAGTGAGTATGATTAGGGATTGTGTGGCCTTGGGTAGTCATTTACCATCAGTTATGTTAGGTAATAGACTGGTGTGTCTGTGATACTCGTGAGTTTGGGTATGTGTTGTCTTCTCCGTAGTGTGCAGTAAAGAGGTGTGTTTTGAGCTGCTTTCTGAGCTCTTGGAGATCCTTGATTGTGTGAATGGATAACGGTAGGGAGTTCCAGAGGCTGGGGGCCGTATATGTAAAAGATCTGGAGCTTGTAATTTGTTTTGTTTTACGAACTGAATGTGGGATTACTAGGGAGTGTAGAGCATTCTCCCATTGCAATCTAGTGTCTGTAGAGGTTCGAAGAAGAGTTGAGAGGAAGGATGGTTCAACATTATTAATGAGCTTAAAAGTTACTACGCGTAACTTGTATTTTGAATTTCTCTGTCACATACTCCCTCATCTCTTCTGTCCACTAGGGTATAAATATTTGTGCCTTTTCATATGACTTTTAGTGGAGACTCTGAATCATTTTGGCAGCCCAGAGTGATTCCTTCAACATGAGGCATCAAAAGAAATGATCCAGTTTTGGTAGGAGGCAGATCCATGTCAGCGGAAGACAATCAGAAGCCCTCTGCCACCCTCAGGGGAAGGATGCAGGGGAAGTCCCTCTGAAGCAGCACCATGGAGATTCACAGGACGGAACCTGGGCATGCTGGGGAAATGCCACTAGATATTGAGGGTCACGACTGGGAGTGCTGCCAGTCCCTGCTTCTCAACAAGGCGAAACCTACTTTTCTTCACTGCCTGGGGAGTCGAGGGAGGGAGTACCTAGGCGCAATCTTCAGTGGCAGAGATATGGGACTTGGGCCTGAGTAAGAGATGGCCAATTCGACCATGGAGTTCCTGAGAGCGTTCTTCCTGTGCTTCCTGGCCCCTGGACATCCTGCCACAGTGGGGACAGAACTCCACATGGTGAGAGGGGCCCAGGCAGGGAAGCATAGGTCATGCAAATCTATGAAGTTCATTTTCTTGAAGCATATTGAACATTTCTTGAAGCCTTGTTTGTTCATCCTGGCCTTCTCTGGAGTTGAGGGAATCATAGTCACATAGTATATGATGGCAGAAAAAGACCATCATGGCCCATCTAATCTTCCCAGCAAGGTGGTAAGAGTAGGTGCACTTGCCACTCTGTGCAGATCACCTCTCCCCATGCCTTTGTTTGGTGGTGTACCCACCGCTCTGTGCAGGTCATCCCTATTTGTTGAGATAGCAGAGACAGTTAAGGTTATTTTGATTTTATCCTGTTGCTATAAAAAGGGATCCACTGTGTCTGTCCCATGCCATTTTTTAGAATGTTTAGAATTTTTAGACTCAGAAGGTGGAAGTTTATGGTGGTTCTTCCAGAAGAGCTGGAGGACCTATCCGTAATTAGTGGCAGATGGAGAAAACTGAGGCAGGAAGATGGATAGACTGAGGATGACTCAGCTGCTTGTCCTGCTTGTCCATGGAGAAAGGAAGCTGCTAAGAGTTTGAAAGAAATAGTGAAAAAGGTAAGGAAAAAAAAGTTAGTGTTCATAAATTACAAGGGATCACAGAAAGGCAAAGACAAGCAATAGTATTTAGAAAAGCTAAGGGAAGCTAACAAACTTGTCAAGAAAACAGTGATGCAAATAGCTAATACAGCAAAATGGGGAAACAAGACTTTTTTTTAGATATGTTACTTAGTGACAAGAGGAAGTGTAAAAGTGGCATTATGAGTGGAGGGTGAAGGAGAGGAAATTGTGGAGGCTGATGAGGATAAAGTGAAATTGCTTCTGAAATATTTCTGTTTTGCATTCACAGATGAAGGGCTGAAAGTAGGATCATGGAAAACAAAAACAAACAGGAATGGAAGCGAGGTAGACTTCAAATGATTTTCTGAAGACTGTGGGGAAGTAGCTAACTAATGTTAGCTAACTAATGTTTCAAGTTTCAATTTTATTTATTATACTACCCATCAGTGATTATTTAGACGGTTTACAATGAAATAAAATATAATAAAACAAATTAAGGACTGAATAATGACTATATATATATATATATATACATACACACACTAAAAGTAGATAATGCAATGCAATGGGGATGGAGCGAGGGTATTGAAGGAACTTAGGGAAGCTCTGGTGGCTCCACTGTTTGACCTTTTCAATGTTTCTTTAGAGTTGGGGGTGGTCCCAGAGGCCTGGAAATAAATGGATGTGGTCCCTCTTCACAAAAATGTAAGTAGGAAGGTGGTTGGGAGCTGCAGGCCAATCGGTCTAGTCTCTACAGTGAGTAAATTAATAGAAACACTGCTAAAGTGGAAAATAGTGCAATTTCTCGAATCCAATGGATTATACAATCTGAAGTAGCATTGTTTTACTAGAGGTAGCTCTTGTCAGATGAATCTGATGAATTTCTTTGACTGGGTGGCCTGAAAGTAGGTTCAAGGGAGACAGCTATATGTGATATACTTAGGGGTATGTTTACTAAGCTGGGCTAACGGTTAACCCGGGCTATCTGCAACTAGGTCCCATGTTATTCAATGGGACCTAGTTGCAGATAGCCCGGGTTAACCGTTAGCCCAGCTTAGTAAACATACCCCTTAGATTTCAGCAAGACCTTCGACACGGTTCTGCGTAAGTGACTTATACTTAAACTGAATAAAGTGACTGACTAAATTAGAAACTGGTTGAATGGGAGGCAACAGAGGATGATGGTAAATGGAGTACACTCTGAAGGTAGGGGCGTTATCAGTGGTTAGTCTTCGGTTCTGTTCTTTTTAACACTTTTGTTTCCCAATAGCACTCATTGTGGCTTTGAGCTACTCACTTAACCCTCCATTGCCCCAGAAGAAAGGCCTGGCAATCTACTTCCAGTCATACTGCCAAGAAAACCAAGGAGCTGCTGAGTCATCAGGAGTCAGCATCGATTCAAAGGCACTTTATTTTTTTTAAGTGAGATTGCAGAAGGGATACCAGGAAATGTTTCCTTCTTTGCAGATGATACCAAAATCTGCAACAGGGTAGATACCATGGAACCAGTGGTGGGATTCAAAACCTCCTTGGAACCAGTTCGGTTGGTGGTGGGAATCAGCCATGTCACACCGGTTTGCGCGAACAGGTTCCTTCCATTTCCCACATTCACCGAACTGGTCCCTACAGACTGTCACTGCTGCATCTCCATTAGAGGGATTCAAAATACCCGACAGTATTTTGATGGCATTGGGATTCTCCCAATGCCGTGCACCCCCCCCCCCCCCCCAATGCCATCAAAATACTATCAGGTGTTTTGAATCTCACCAGTACAGATGCAGCAGTGACATGGCCTGTTGGGACCAGTTCGGGGAACACAGGAAACGCTAAGAACCAGATCATGGGAACCAGTGCAAACTGACTGAATCTTACCCCTGCATGGAACATGTAGATAACATGAGAAGGAATCTAGCAATGCTAGAGGAATGGTCCAAAATTTGTCAGCTGAAATTTAATGCTAAAAAATGAAGAGGTATGCCTTGGGCTGCAAAAACCCAAGGGAACAGTACAATATAGGAGGTGAAGTACTTCTGTGCATTTAAGGAAAAGACGGTATATAAATCCTGTTAAATAAATAAAGAAGAACAGGACCTGGGGGGATGATTGTATCTGATAATCTTAAGGTGGCCAAACATGTAAAAAAAGGTGATGGCAAAAGCCAGAAAGATGCTTGGGTGCATAGGGAGAAGAATGGTTCGCCGAAAAGCAGAGGTGAAAGTGTCTTTCTATAAGCCTCTAGTAAGACCTCATTTGGAGTAATGTGCACAATTCTGGAGACCACACCTTGAAAAGGATATAAGCTGGATGGGGTGGCTGCTAAAATAGTCAGTGGTTTTCACCTAATGCATTTGGGGAAAGACTTAAAGATCTCAATATGCAGGGCTTGATTTGTGCCGGAACAGGACGGAACGGCGTTCCAACACGTCTTGAAGAGATGAAAGAATAGAGTCCGTCATCGTACCTGTTCTGTGCTGCTGCAGCCATATTGACACTTAAAACAGCTGCAGGAGCACTTCCTTTTGTTCCCGCGGCTATGCTATAGTGACGCAGGCTGGCCATGGCATTTACGGGAAAGCAAAATCAGCACTTACTGCTTTACTAAAGGTTCCACAGCTGGGCTGCTTCACTATAGCACAGCTGCGAGAACAAATGAAAGTGTTAATATAACTGTGGCAGCACAGAGCAGGCAGAGGAAGACAGGAAGTTACGTCGGCTGCTATTGCGATAGGTAACCCACACAATTTCTTATACTTTTCTCTATTGTCTGGTCACAATCATGCTGGAATGATGGGTTGCATAGAACAATTGGGTACTATGTATGTCCACTGCGATCATTATCCCAATATAATTAGATTATGGAATTTCCTCCCCTTTTTTCTAGTGTTACCCTCCTTATTTATCCACTGATTAGCAACATGCCTCTAAGGGGTGTAGAATGGCAGGTGGATACAACTCCTCTGTCCAAGTGTTATTTAATAACATAAGATATGCCATACTGGGTAAGACTAAGGTCCATCAAGCCCAGCATCCTGTTTCCAACAGTGGCCAATCCAGGTTACAAGTATTCGTACCTATCAGGTTCCCAAAAAGGCACACAGGTTCCACAATGCTTGTCCTGGGGCAAGCAATGGTTTTTCTGGGCCTTTTTAATAATGATTTATGGACCTTTCCTCCAGGAACTTGTCCAAACCTTTTTTAAACCCAGCTACACTAACAGCCTTCACTTCATCCTCCGGTAACAAATTCCAGAGTTTGAGTTCAGTGAAAAATTATTTTCTCTTATTAGTCTTAAATGGGTTACATTATAGCTTCCTTGTGTGTCCCTTACTCTTTCTACTTTTTGATGGCGTAAACAACTGATCTACATTTACCCGTTCCACTCCATTCATTAATTTATAGACCTCTATCATATCTCCCCTCAGCTGTCTCTTTTCCATGTTGAAGAGCCCTAACCTTTTTCAGCCTTTACTCATAGAGGTATCCTTCCATTCCCTTTACCATTTTTGTGGCTCTTCTCTGTACCTTCTCTAATTCTGCTATATCCTTTTTTAAGATACGGCGACCAGAATTGCACACAATATTCAAGGTGCGATTGCACCATGGAACAATACAGAGGCTTCCTTTGTTTTATTCTCCTTTACTTTATTTATGATGCCTAGCATTCTATTTGCTTTCTTGGCCGCTGCTGCACACTGGGCGGAGGATTTCAACGTGTTATCCACGACACCACCTAAATCTTTTACCTGGGTAGTGGTTCCTAATGTGGAACCTTGCATCAGGTAATCATAGTTTGGTTTGTTCTTTCCTAGATGCATAACTTTGTACTTGTCAACATTAAATTTCATCTGCCATTTGAAAGTCCGGTCTTCCAATTTATTAAATCCCCCTGCAATTTTTCACAATCCTCTTGTGTTTTAACAACTTTGAATAATTTTGTGTCATCTACAAATTTAATCACCTCACTCGTTATTCTCAATTCCAGGTCATTTATGAATATGTTTAAAAGCTGTGGATCCGGCACAGATCCCTGAGGTACTCCACTATCCACCTTTCTCCATTGAAAAAACTGGCCATTTAGCCCCACCCTCTGCTTTCTATCTTTTAACCAGTATCTGATCCATAATAGTACACTGCCACATATCCCATGACTTCTTAATTCTGCCAAGAGTCTCTCATGAGAGACCTTGTCAAAGGCTTTCTGAAAATCCAGATACACTATGTCAACCAGCTCACCTTTGTCTGTTTATTCACACCTTCAAAAAAATATAACAGATTTGTAAGACAAGACCTTCCTTGGCTAAATCCATGTTGGTTTTACCCTATTAAACCATGAGTTATTTTATTCTTTATAATGGTTTCTACCATTTTTCCCGGTACTGATATCAGGCTCACTGGTCTGTAGTTTCCAGGATCACCCCTAGAACTGTTTTTAAAAATCGGTGTTTTTTTTCCCATTCACCAATCTTCAGGTACTACAGATTATTTTAATGATAGTTCACAAATTACTAATAGTAGATCTGCCATCTCATATTTTAGTTCTATCAACACCCTTGGATGTATACCATCCGGTCCAGATGATTTGCTACTCTTCAGTCTATCAAACAGTTGTAATGCATCTTCCTGGTTTATCAATATTTCTTTCAATTTTTCCAATGCATCACCGTTAAATACCATTTCAGGCATGGGTAACTTTCCTAAACCTTCTTCAGTAAAGACTGAAGCAAAGAATTCATTCAGTCTCTCTGCTATGCCTTGTCCCCTCTTAGTGCCCCTTTTACCCCTCTATCATCTAATGGTCTAACTGACTCTCTCACAGTTTTTTTGCTATGACTGTACTTGAAAAGGTTTTTATTATGCAATTTTGCTTCCACGACGAGCCATTTTTCAAATTCTCTCTTTGCCTATCTTATCAATGCCTTGCATCTAACTTGCTAGTTCTTATGTTGTTTCCAGTTTTTGTCATTTGGTTCCTTATTCCATTTTCTGAAAGATACTTTTTGGCTACAACAGTCTCTCTGACCTCACCTTTAAACCATGCTGAGAGATTTTGGCCTTTCTTCCACTTTTCTTAAAGCATGCAATACAGCTGATCTGGGCTTCCAAGATAATATTTTTAAACAATACTCATGCTTAATGTAAATCTTTAACCTTTGCAGCTGTTCCTTTTAATTTTTTCTTAACTATTTTCCTCATTTTTCATAGTCTCCCTTTTGAAAGTTAAAAGGTAGTACTATGGATTTTCTTGCAGTCCTTCCTCCATTTATTAAATCAAATGTGATCACGCTACGATTACTATTGCCAAGTGGCTCCAACACACTTAGTGGGTGATATGGAAGGGCAGACTAGCTTTTGTTAGCTTCCCTGATTTCTTTTAACATTTCATCATCCATTTGTTCATTCTGGCCAAGCAGTTGGTAGTACACTCCTACTGCCATCACCTTCCCCTTTTTAGATAGAATTTCTATCCATAGAGATTCTACAGTATATTATGTTTCCTGCAAAACTTTAATCTGTGTGACTCAATACCCTTTCTAACATAGAGTACAACCTCTCCACCAATTTGATTTACTCTATCATTGTGATATAGTTTGTACCCAGGTATCAGTGTCCCATTGATTGTCCTCCTTCCACCAGGTTTCTGAGATTCTATTCATATCTAACCTCTCATTTATTTGTATATATTCTAACTCTCCCATCTTATTTTTCAGACTTCTAGCATTTGCATACAGGCATTTTAGATGTTGTATTTTATTCATATTAATCTGATTATCAGTAGACAGGTGTAATCTGGAATCTTTCTGCTCTGTCTGCTCTGTACTTAAGGGCATTTGAGTTACTTTTATCTTTATTGGAACCTCTCTGTTGGGATGCCCTAACTTCCCTCTTTTGCTCGTATCCTTCAAGGATATATCCTTCCAAACCATGTGCTCTTGGGTGACTGTTGGCTTTCCCCTATTATCTAGTTTAAAAGCTGCTCTATCCCCTTTTTAAAAGTCAATGCCAGCAGCCGGGTTCCATCCTGGTTAAGGTGAAGCTCATCCCTTTAGAAAGCCCCTCCTTTCTTCAGAATGTTGTGCAGTTCCTAACAAATCCAAAACCTTCTTCCTTGCACCGTTGTCTCATCCATGCATTGAGATCCTGGAGTTCTGCCTGCCTTTTGGGTCCTGCACATGGAACAGGAAGCATTTCAGAGAATGCTACCCTGGAAATTCTGGATTTCAACTTCCTACCTAAAAGCCTAAATTTGGCCTCCAGAACCTCCCTCCCAAACTTTCCTTTGTCATTGTTACCAATATGTAGCAAGACAGCAGACTCCTCCCCAGCGTTATCTAAAACCTTGTCTAGGTGGCACGTGAGGTCCGCTACCTTCACACCAGGCAGGCATGTTACCAGGCGAACGTCACATCCACCAGCCAACCAGCTATCTACATGCATAATGATCAAATTTCCAGCTATAATGGCTGTCCTAACACTTCCCTCATGGGCACATGATCCTGGAGAAACCTCCTCAGTATGAGAGGGTTTTACATCACCTGGGGGAAAGATCTCAGCTACAGGATCACTTCCTACCACACCAGAGTAATGCTGTCCTGTCACATAACCTCTCTCCTGAATAGCAAAAGGGAGGTTGCCAGACTGGAGGTAGGACTTCAGTATTATGTTCCTGTAGGTCTCATCTATATACCCCTCTGTCTTCCTTATGTCCTCTAAGTCTGCTACTCTATTCTCTAGAGAACAGACTCATTCCCTGAGAGCAAAGAGCTCCTTGCACCTAGTGCACCTAAGACCCCTCACCAACTGGGAGAAAATCATACATGTGATACTCAATGCAAAAGTCTGGATAGCCCCCATCTTGCTGCTGGACTGCTGTCTGCATCTTAATTTTAAGGTTTTGTTTAGCTATAAGTTGTTTACTTACTTACGTTTGCTGAGGATACTTGTACTAATAGAACTATACTTAATACATTTAATTGACTTTGTTCACCTCAAGATGAATTAATTTCAGGTTCATAACTATTCTATTCATGATGAGGATAACCAGCTTAACCTGAAAGTGAATTTGACCACCTCCTTCCCTTTAATAGGTTTAAGAGCCTATAAAGCTAAGATTATCCCTGGGGTGGGTGGGAAGGAAAGAAAATTTAACAAAAGCTGGCTTGCTACACAGTGCCCTGACCTGTGCTTCTAAAGTAATGCTTTAGCAGTCTCCTGGGTGAGTCACACAGCCCTTGGTTTGATAGAGGGGGCCTTTCAAATTGTCTCTTTTGATTTGCCACTTGGCTTTTATACCTATTTAAGACATCTTCAGAGAGTTAGTTGCCCTGATTAGCTTGTGAAAGAACTGAGGGCAGCTGAGGACTGCATAAAGATCTTCAGAGCCTTGCAAGTTTAGTCATGCCTAGCAGAGGCTCTGCGTTTCAAGCAAAAGAAAGAGTATGTGGCTTTTAATTACTAGCTCACTGCCTGAGAGCTCTTAAAAGAGTTTTGGTACATTTTTTAAAACAAAGTTACATTCTTTTTGGTGCTTTATTTCAAAAGGGGAAATATTTTCTTTAGTGATGTAGATTTAAAACTCTGCTTTTAGTCTCTTTCCCAGCTCTTTGAAGCTACTGACACCTCATCAGGTTTAGTTCCCTCCATACCCACCTCAGCTTTCACCCACCTCATATGAGCCTTCTTGCTTTATAGGGCAACTCCCCAATTAGCTTCACACAGGGACTTAGAACAGCACATTTAAAACACACTTAAAAGAGGTTAAGTGCTTTTTCTCTGAAAGGACAGCTGAGAAACAGGCTGGTACTTTGGCAGATCTCTATCTCTTTTGCTTCAACAGGTACCAAAACTCCACCATCTGAACAATAGCTGAGAAAAATCATATTGCCAAAGCTGTTGCCCCCATTACAACTTCTGCTTCTGTCCAGACAGAGATCCCAATGCAAGTTGAAGGACTGGTTCCATGTGCAGGATGCCTGCATGCTGAAGCTCTCAGGAAACAAGTGGAGAAGGTCAGAGAAGAGGTGGTGAGGCTGAGGAGCATTCAAGACAGTGAGAAGTACATTGATAAGCTGCTTCTTGAAGCATCCAAACTCTCCAGCAGAGGTGAAGATCGGAGTCTATAGAATGATGAAAGTTGGACATGAGTCACCAGGGTCTGCAGAATCACCAATCCAACTCCTCTAGCCCTTCATCTGAAGAACCATTATGCAGCCTTTGGTGGAGAAGGTGAAAACATCCCAGGAAAGGGAAAACCCAGAACCTGAACACCCCAAAGTCGCAAAACCAGTGACCACAAGGAAGCAAAGGGTAGTGGTGGTTGGTGACTCTCTTCTGAAGGGTACTGAGGTGTCTATTTGCCAACCAGACTTGATGTCCAGAGAGGTGTGCTGAGGAAACTGTGACTAGAAATAGACTGATATGGGATTAGGGGGGAAACTGAGACTGGAAATGGGCTGATACTGGGGTTGAGGGTTGACTGAGACTGGAAATAGACTGATACTGGGGCTGGGGGTTGGAAATGGGCTGATACTGGATCGGGGGGGGGGACTGGAACTGGAAATAGGCTGCTGGGGAATGGACTGAGACTGGAAATAGACTGATACTGGGGCTGGAGGGACTAAGACCAGAAATGGGCTGATACTGGGGCTGGGCATGAAAATAGGTTTATGCTGGAAGAGGACTGGCACTGGAAGGTGACTGGCACTGGAAAGGGCTAATTTTAGGGCTGTGGGGCCTGGTACTGAAAGGGGGCTAGTGTTGATAAATGCTGGGGTCAGGGTGTGAAAAAGGAGATGCTGGGGGAGTGAGAAGGGAAAAGAGGACAGATATAACTGCTTCTTCCCTAGCCTCCACAATAACCAGGGGAAGGTTGAGAGGGTGGGGTATAAGATCAGATGATGGGGTAAGGAGGAGGAAGGAAGGTTTAATAAGTATTGGAGAAGGAGGTGGATGGATGGGGATGTGGGAGAGCATGGACTTTGGCTTAGGAAGAGAATTTAAGAGTGGATGAGAAAACAGAAGAAAGAGTAACATAGGCTAGATATTGGGCTTGTAAGTGGGGACTCAGAGCTTGGATGGGATTGTAAGTGAGAACTCCGGGACTGCATAGGGTTAAAAAGTGGGGACTTGAGTTGTTTGGGGGGTTAGTGGAGACTAAGAAATGGACCAAAGTTTAGGAGGACAGTGGAGACAAGATGATTGGGTGAGGGGTATGAGTAGGGCTGTGAGACAAAGTGCAGAAAAATGGGGAGGGGTGAAAGTTTGAAGGGCTTTGGAGGGTCTGGGAAGGATTGAGGGTAGTAGGAAAAAATCAGAGGGCTATAGAGTGGGTGGGAACCACAGGAAGGAACAGGTCTTCCTTGAAGGTGGTGAGAGAGAGTAGAGATGAGGGAGGTAAAAGTGGAAATGGAAACCTGGATAGGGGTTGACATAAGAAAGGGCCTGTAGGCGGAGAGAGGATGTACTAGGGAATGAGCTGGGGCTGATTAGGGGATGAGAGGCAGAAGGTGGTAGATGAGGCTGGGGAGGGGATGCATATGGAGAGGAGAAAATGGGGGACTAGAAAGTGGCTGAAAGATGGGGGCATAGGAGGCTGGTGAAGGAATGAGACAGGTGGGGACTGGAAGGACTAGGGAAATAAGGTTAGGAAATGGAAATCTGGCAAGAAGGTGAAAGGAAAAAGAGGAAGGCTGAAGATTGAAGGAGGGAGAGGGAGGAATGGAATGAATCTATAGTTAGGGTAAAAGGCAGATGAGAGAAATGGAGAAAAAGGGATGAAACAGAAGGATCAGTCTCAGAGAGGAAGGAAAGGACAAAGACAGGCAGTGTGAAGAAACAGAAAATGGAAATGAGATCCTGGAAAAGGACTTAGAAGAAAACCAACAAGAGGAAGTGGAAAAGAGAGACCAGGACCAACCAACTAGAAAAATAAAATGATCAGACAACAAAAGTACGAAAGAATGGCAGTTTTTTAGAGAATGAAATACTGTATGTCAGTTTTGAAAATGTACATTTCTTAGAGTTCTATAGAGGAGGAAATGCATTTCTGTTTCTCTTTCTTCAGTATCTGTTTTGGAGGTTTTCCATTTGAATTTTTGTCTGCATATTTTTTTCTAATTTGTAGTTTCTTTATTTACTAGGTAATGGTCTGTTTTTTCCATGTGCAACTGAGGTGAAGGATTCCGTTAACATGTTGGTTCTTTAGTAGTTCAGCTTATTCTCTTTTTCCAATTAGAGGTTACGGGTGTTCAAAAATATATGCAGTACTGATTTTTCATAGGTAGGATTGAGTTCTTAGATTTGGTGTTGGTGTTGATTGTCAGTTTGAAAGTTTTGTATTAGAAACATAGAAATATGACGACAGAAAAAGACCACATGGCCTTAGTCTGTCCTTCCATATCAACAACTACAACAGTCCCCTTTTTACCTTTAGAGATCCTCTGTGTTTGTCCCATGCTTTTTTAAATTCAGTTACTGTCCTCATCTCTACCACCTCCACTGGGAGACTATTCCACGGATCCACCACTCTTTCCGTAAAGAAATATTTTCGCAAATCACTCCTGAATCTATCCCCCTTTACTCTCATCCCATGTCCCCTCGTAGCAGAACTTGCTTTCCATTGAAAGAGACTCCCCCCTGAATATTTATGCCACGGAGGTATTTAAACATCTCAATCATATCACCTCTATCCCGCCTTTCCTCTAAGAAGGTGTACATATTAAGATCCTTAAGTCTGTCCTCATATGTGTTATAATGAAGACCACTAACCATTTTAGTAGCCACCCTCTGCACCGACTCCATCCTGTTCACATCCTTTTGATGCACAATGTTTGACACTAGAAGGAATTGGACGTATTGTCACTGATTTGCGACCAGAATTTGAATTACATCTTTTTTGTTTGTTGAGTTGTAAAGTGAAAACCCCCAATTCTACTCTGCATCCATTGTTGGGAGAGTTTTATTGGTGAATCTTTGAGTGCAAGTGCATAATTAGCCTACGGTTTATGGTCAGCATTATTGGCACCCTTGAATTTTAGGTAGGTTGTGTACAATATCTTGAGAAGTAATTGGAAATATTCCAACTGTATGTTATCATAATATTTTAATAGTATGTTCAAAGGTATACAACAAAAAAAAAATGTCAACTCTATGTACCTTCAATCTGAAACACACTACCAGACCTGCTGAGAAATGTCATCGACCTCAGCACCTTTAGGAAGCACCTAAAGACACAACTTTTCTCAGAAAATTTC
This sequence comes from Ichthyophis bannanicus, assembly GCA_033557465.1. Lineage (NCBI taxonomy): Eukaryota > Metazoa > Chordata > Amphibia > Gymnophiona > Ichthyophiidae > Ichthyophis > Ichthyophis bannanicus. Next base: position 828,838,457 of record CM066035.1, read on the forward strand.
AGCCCCACCATGTAATTCCCCACAGAAGCTATGCCCCTCGTGTTTGACATTCACTGTATATAGGTAACTGTCCTATATGATCGAGACACTCCACAACTGTAAATATTATATATATATATATATAGTTATCCAATGAAAGCTGTATATAGTAAAATATGTAATTGTTAACTGTTTTGTTTCATGTACACCACTTTGACCTTATGAAAGGCGATATAAAAATACAGTTAAATAAATACATAAACAAACTAAAGACACAGTAATTTCTGAGAAAAAAAAATGACCTGGACAGGATTAATGGCACCCTTTACTAATATTTGGATGCACAACCCTTGGCAATGATGACAGGCTTCGAACATTTCTTGTAGCCATAAGTTTCTTATATCTGTCTGCTGGTAGTTTCTCCCACTCTTCAACTGCAATTTGTTCCAGCTCATGAATGTTTCCAGGATTCCTTTTACCAAAGAGCAGATTTCAGCTCTTTCCAAAGGTTCTCGATTGGATTGAGATCAGGACTCATTGTTGTCCAATTTAAAAAAAAAATAGTCCATTTGTTCCTTTTTAACCATTCTTTTGACTTTTTGGATGTATGTTTTGGGTCATTGTCCTGCTGGAGGACCCATGACCTTCAACCCAGACCTAGCTTTCTGACATTAGGCAGCACATGTCACTCCAAAACACCTTGGTAGTCCTCTGACTTCATGGATTTCTTTAATACGTTCCAGGCCTCCGGTTCCTGAAGCAGCAAAACAGCCCCACAACATTATGGAACCTCCATCATATTTAACTGCAGGAAGGGTGGTTTTCTTTCCTTATAGGGTTCATTTATTCATCTATAAATGTATCACTGGTCTGCATTGCCAAAGAGCTCAAGTTTGGTTTTATCTGACAACAGAACAGTTTCCCAGAAGGATTGTGGTTTCTCAAGGTGGTTTTGGACAAAGATTAGGCATGCCATTTTATGTCTGTCTTTGAGCAGTGGGGTCTCCTTGGCCTTCGCCCATGAAGTCCTTCTTTGTTTAGTCTGTGGCATACGGTGCAGGTTGAAATTACCACTTCAGATTGCTCCAGGTCAGCCTTAAGCTCTTTGGATGTTGTATGTGGTGTTTTTCCAACAGTTTGCAATAACCTTTGAAGACGTCTTGGTTTAATTTTCCTCTTCCCGCTATGTCCTGGGAGGTTCTTGACAATTCTCTGAGCAGAAAACCTCTTAATAACATTGCAAACTATAGACACGGGAATCCCAAGGTCTTTGGAGATGGCCTTGTACCTCTTTGAAATTTGATGATAATGGCTTTTCTGACAGTCTCAGGCAGCTCTCTTTTCTTCACCATTGTGAAAATAGAACAGGGAGTGAATGTAGCCATTTTAAACATTAGAGCCATCTTTCATTGGTTGATTCAAGTCATGTCAGAACTGACAGTTGATCACAGGTGCATCTAATTTTACAGCAATAGGAATGTGGTTCTTCTATTCAGATTGATTTGAATTGTTTTTAATGGTGCCAATAATCATGTCTTAGCAATGTCTTGTTTTATTTGATTCTTTTATGTGCAAATATGTGTGCATATATAGTACAAAGCCATTTCATTGGCCATTTTTTTAGGAGATTTGACATTAAGGAGTTGAACTGCAAGGGTGCCAATATTGTTGACCACAACTGTATGTTTTATTAAAAAAATATACAAATATACAGATCGGGCTAAATGGCTAGACATTATCCATATATTTGTGGGTCATCTTAGGGGAGGAGCAAGGGTAGGCCAGAAAATTATCCAGACAGTGGCAATATATAGCCACTTTTCAGGTTAGTTTTGGCCTACCATATAGTAGGCCTAGCCTAAACAGATTGATTACAGCATTGGTGAATAAACTAAGGGGTATGTTTACTAAACAGCGCTAATGGCGTGGCTGCAACGTTATCGCGTGATACATGATGTTATCATGCGAGAATGGCGCATTACCGTGCGAGAACGTCACGTATCGCGCGATAATGTCTCCAGTGGCGTTAAGGTACGCAGAGGGTGGAGTAAGGCTTCCCAGAGGGCGGAGTAAGGCTCCCAAGGGGCGGAGAGAAGGGGTCAGTGGGCAGAGAGTGGGCGAGGAGAGGCTCCATGCATACTAACGCCGTGAAATGGAGCTCTGAAAATTAGCGCCAGTGAAAACCTTGCGCTAGAGGCACATTTGCAGGGGAGAGAGACCATTTCAGTCAGCAATGTGCAGCAAAGGCAGGGAAACCAAAAACTGTGATAGTAGTGATACATGTGCAGCAACATCATAGTGCCCAAGTATGAGAGGGCATTACGGTGAGGCTGCAAATGGGGTACAGGGGGCTGCAGGCGGGACATGCAGTGGAGCAGCTGGGGCACAGGGTGGACTAGGCAGATGCCTAGGTGACACATAGGAATGTAGAAGCGGAAAACCAGCAAGACAGCAACTGACCAAGGGCAAACATGTCCACGAGTGTGTGTCCCACAGTGTCCCAGGGGACAGTACCCAGCAAGTACCCCAAAGGGCACATAACAATGGCAGGTGGTGCCGGGGAGAAGCATGGATGTCTATGCAGGCACCCCATATCACGCACCATACGCAGCCGCCTACCGGCATACTGGATGGCCTGGGACTGCGCACCACCAGCGCCACCAGCACAAGGGCATGTCAGCATGGTAGCGGAGGGGTGCTGGTGGTGGAGAGGGCAGTGGCATCTTCCCACAGCAGACCACGGCCAAGCCCCATTTAGGTGGGTGCTATGCACTGCAACAGACAAGGGGATACCAGTCATGGTATCCCCAGGGAATGATCTGCCTCTGTGGCAACAGTTTGGTGCAGTACACACAACCAGTGAGTGCAGGGGCAGAAAGTCACAGGTTCAAGTCCCAGCTGTGGCTCCTGCAAACCATGTCCCCATATTTTACCCAGTACTAAACCGTGGTAATAAAGACGGAATTGCTTTTATTTAATTATTCATATGCTATTCCCCTGTTAATCCTTGTTTTATTCCCCTGTTACCTGTAACTTGGACAAGTTCTCTAAATCTGAGTGTATTTTGTTTAATGTAAACTGCACTGATGTCAAATAGCGCGGTATATAAGAGCTGTTAAATAAATAAATAAATAAAAATAAACATGCCATAAACGCCTATATTTTACCCTACAGAGCACAGACACCATAAACATGTGCAATCCCTAGAGCAGAGTTTCCCAACTGCAGTCCAAAAGGGTCAAACACCATTCAGGTTTCATGCTGTCCCTAATAAATATGCCTCTGTTGCATTTTTATGCACCGGCCCCATTGTATGCAAATGTATCTCATGCATATTCATTAGGGACAGCATGAAAACTTGATCCGTGTTTGGTCCACTAGGACCGGAGTTGGGAACCTCTGCCCTAGAGCAGCGGCCAACAGGGGCACAAACACCCATACCCACAGGCTCCACTATCCAAAGCCTTATGGAGAGTCAGGCTGTTGGGCCCTGCGTGGAGCAGCATCTCCCAATACTGGCACCTGCATACCTTAGCAATGCCGTCCTGAACTTGGGAACACGTTCCACATATATCAAAAGGGTGCTATGATTAATGTCAGATAACAAATCCTATGTTAAACACAAGGTTCTGACAGAGATTCATCATAGCATCCTTTCTGATATCTGTGGAGTGTGTTTCAGTGTTTGTTTTTGACAGTGTTTACCACCCCGGGGAATGACCCCAACAGTATTGCGTACCATAGCAATGCCTTCACTGTGCCCAGGACTGGTGTGGCGGCCAGGGCTACCAAAAACCTCTATATGTGCACAATGCTGGCATAGGTGTGGGAGTGTGTGTATGTCTATCCAGTGTTTTGTGGCTGCCTACAAATTACTGAGGCCACACTGCTTGCACTGTTTCCAGTGTTAGCCTGCCAATGTTCATAATGAGGAGCAAGGTACTGTGTGTATGGCCCGGACAGGGCGGCCTGGGCAGGATGTATCTGCACAGGCAATAGGGCAATGGCTGGGACATTGTAGTGCCCGACCACCACCTGCATGGATAGGGTGGCCACAGCATGTCCTGCTGGGAGATCATGCTCACCCTGACTGAGCAGTGCCCATGGCATGGCCAGGCTCCCACATAGTGCTATACAGTGTTTTTCTCAACTGATATCTATGAGTCTCCTTTTTTGGGGCCGAATCACTGACATACCTGCTTTTTGTGTGTGCGCTCAGTTTTGGGTGCATGCAGTTCTTCCAGGAACATGCACTATGTATTAGCTAGCAGACTGTCTGCAGTTAGCATGTGTATGGCTGGAACACCTTGCAGGGTGCAGCGGGTGGAGACTGACTTTGCCCTCTGCTGGTGAATGTCAGATAGTAGTGGGGGGCTGTTGGGCTTTTCCAGGCCTTCTGCCAGTGCCCTATGTGATGCATACAGATCTGCATTGACTGTCCTGTAGGGTGCCTATTCCCCAGCAGGATTGGGGTTGCTAGTCCCCTCTACTGCCACCATTGCAGAGATGTAGAATGTGGATCTGTTGGTGGGGGATCATGTCCCCCACTCTGGCCCACAGAAGCGGGTTGGGTGGTGCTACATAATCCGCTTTTGGGTCCAACCACCTTCCTTCTCTTATAACAGTGACCATGGCAACCACACAGGATATGCAGTATTCTGGGTGCATCATAGTCCACAAGGGCTAGACATGACTGGGAAATGCAGATGGACACAGGTGTATCCTAGGTGTGTCTGCAAGGGCTACCTATCACACACTGGTACTGCTGGGAACCTGCAGCACAGTCTATCTCAGCCAAGCCAGGTGCTGCAGACCTGGTGCTGGGCATCCCACCTCACCCTCAGGGTGAGCACAGGAATCGCACAATGTGACGGTCTGTAGCTACTCTGTGCCAGTAACACACACGGTCAGTTCCCCCTACCAGGCCGGGGTGCTATAGAGGCGCATACCCCATTTTGTGATCAGACGTAGGCTGCTGATCTGCATGTGTACGGGTGGGTTTACCCTATCCTGGTAACCACAGCAGACAGTTTGTGTGGTGACCTGCAGTCTTTCTGTAGCCAGCCAGCAGTGGGTTAGATGCTATAGAGATGTAGCCCACTGGTTACTTCAATGACTATGAAGGCAGAGGTCATGGGTTTGATGCCACAGTGGTGTTATTTAATAAGGCTGTCTGAGGCTTTTCCTTTTAATTTAAATCAGTGCTGCCAGCAGAAATACCCTCAAAGTGCCATAGCCTAAGGTGCCTCATATGGCACCCTATAACACACCCTATAAGGCACCCTATAAAGCACCCTATAGGGCACATTATAAGGTGCCTTGGCGGACAGGGCACTTTATAATGTGCCTCTGGAGTGCTTTATAGGGCACCGTATTCGGCACTTTAGGTTACGGCACTGTGAGGGTGTTTTTGCTGGCAGCACTGATTTAAATTAGAAAAAGGAAATGCCTCAGACAGCACTGATCTAAATTAAAAGGTAATGCCTCTGACAGCCTTCTTATGTAACACCACTATGGAATCAAATCCATGACCTCTGCCTTCACAGTCATTGCAGTAACCAGTGGGCTACATCTTTATAGCTTCTAATAGTGCGCTGGCATGAACTTAGGGTTAACGCACGTTAACATGCCACGGCGCCCACTATCACGTGATACAGACTCTTGCTACCTTGCCGCCGGAACACCCACTCTTTATAATGCATTCTTCACATTATCGCTGCAACTAGCGCCAGTAACATTAAGACAGTTTAGTAAACATACCCCTAAGTTTGCAAACACCTCCGTCCCTAGCCTCGCCCACATCGGTCACTTTTGGCCCCACCCCCATCGGTTACTTCCGCCCCCACCCCTACAGGTACACTTCTTTTTTGTCTACAGATTAAGCCCTGTTAATATGTATACTTCATGAAACAGTCTGGAGAGGCGAGATAAGACAGACATTTTTATACATCTATGCCATAAATGCACAGGAGGTGAGCTTCTTTAAATTTAAAGGAAGTTCTAGAATGAACATCATAAACTGAACATGAAAAGGGATAGACTCAGGACTAATCTAAGGAAACACTTCTTTATGGAAAAAGTGCTGGATACAGGGAACAGCTAGTGGAGGAGTAGCCTAGTAATTAGAGCATTGGCTTGGTAACCACTTGACCAGAGTTCAGTTCCCACTAGCACTACTTGTGACCTTAGACAAGTCACTTAGGCCTGGCAATCTACTACCAAGGAGCTGCCAGGAGTCTGCATTGACTCAAATGCACACATCGTGTTTTTGCATGGAGCAGCATCCTGGCAGAGACTGTGGTAACAAGGATTGTAACTAAATTCAAGAAATCATGGGGCAAGTACAGAGAACATCTAGGGGAGAGGAAGCGATTATAGAGCAGACTTGGTAGAAACATAGAAAATGACTGACAAAGACCATATGGCCTACATTTGCGAGTGTGTATTTATTTATTTAACATTTTTTATATACCGCTTTATCTTCAATCAAAGCGAGTGTAGTGTAGCGTAGCGATGTGACTCTATTGGGGATGGGGTAGGGTGTGCATGTAGGTGTGCGCATGTGGGATGAGTGTTGAGTCACATTCTAATTCCCCCATTTTTCCCCTTTTATGTGACCTCCTCTTGCCCCTCCTACTATATTTTCCCCATTTTTACTCTACTCCTACTTCCTTTTACCTGCTCTGCTGTTTAAACCATTTCCACATCAGTACTTCATAGATCAAAAAAGTCACCTAAAATCCAAATTGTCCCTCCAGAAAGTATATGTTTTTTTGTTGGACTAAACCGGTGGAGGGGAGTACTTGACACAGGGACGATTTTACCCGAACCGTGCATGTCGTGCGTTTTTCGTGACTGCATTCTATTTATGGAATATACTGCATTCACAAAGCTAAGTACATTTATATACTTCAATGCTTAAAGAGCCGATTATGATTAAAATGGACACGACCGGTTTGTGCGGGTGAGTTTGCTTACACCTCCACCGGTTTAGTCCAAGAAAAACACATATACTTTCTGGAGGGACAATTTGGATTTTAGGTGACCTTTTTGATCTATGTTTATATTTAGTCACTTTGCAAGGGTTTTCCTTTTTGATCTACATCAGTGCTTCAGGCAGGGGTCGATACAAGGGTATTTGGCACTCTAGGCAGCCTTTGATCTTTTGCCTCATCCAACCTCCATGGTTCTGGTCCTGCCACCTGCTGGCTTAACCTGGCTGCCCCAGAGGTCCTGCCCCAGCACTTCTCCCAGATGCTCAGGCCCTATGGCTGGCGGGAGGAAGGGCACTTAATAGCAGTTCAGCTTCCTCTGCCACACGGAGCCAGTCTCACGATATTAGCTTCAAGGTCATGGAACCTCACAGCTCATACCATGAGAATAGCTTTACACAAAAGAGGAAACAGTAGTTAAGTGCTTTTCTTCCAATCAGCTGTGAGTGCCAAGCTGCCAGAGTAAACACTGGAATAGGAGTATGGGAGGGCAGGAGTCAGATGGGATGGGAGGGAGAAGATTAAAATACCTATCCATTGCCTTTTGCTGCCACTGGAATCTCAGGTGGAGGCAGCCCCTTAATTCACCTAATGGAAGTGGCTGCAGGAAGGGATCAGGGTTGCATCGCCAATACTGCTGATGGACGGCCATGTTGCCAGCGCTTTAATCTTGCTGCCTGTGAACCTTGCCTTGCTTCTCTTTTGTGATGCGGCTGAAGCCTTTCTCAGGCCTTGATGCAATAGGAGAATGCTGCATTAACCTTCGGCATGCAGAATTCTAATGCATGTGGTAAAAATACATTTTACTCCTGATGCAGTAAACTAATGGCACATAAATTACCTCAGGGTTTAATAATGTGTGCTGACAGAAAAAAGCAGTACACACTGCTGCAGAATATGCAGCCATTTGTTGCATTACGAGTAAAATGTCTCCCTTCCTGTTAGTGGGTGAGCAGGGATTGACCCACGCATTGACAGGCATTTAAATTTTTTTTTAAAAAAAGGAAAACGTCAGCCAAACTTCATGACCTCCACCTTTATTCCCACCCTGCAAAAATTTGTTGGTGGCCCAGTCCCATATCATTATGGAACTATCTGGTCCAGGGCACTCCTGGCCTAGGCATCTCAGGTCAGAGCACTCCACTTCTGGGCATCCAGCACATGGAGGCCCGTGACCAAATAGCTTCCATACTGGTGGACAGGATCACCTCATGACCAATTCTAATTTAGCTGGTCCTGGGAGGCATCCAGCTGCATCCCTTTCATCTTGCCACTATCTTGAACAACGACAGTGCTTCACCTCTAGTTGATGAAACGCACTGTAGAGGTCAGGCACTGCCATGTTAGAAGTTGGTGGCACTGGAGGTAGGAATAAGTGGGCATCACTCCTGCCTCTTGAAAATAGAGGTGGGAGGGGGAGGGAGCTCAGGGGTTCCACTTGGGTTACCAGTTTTTTTTGCCAGGTCAGGTGCAAGGGAGCCCACTTGGACCACCAGAGAGATCTTGGGGAGGTGGAAGAGTGGAAAGTCCAAGGGTTCACTTTGGCTACCATAGATTTTCTTTATGTGAGACTGGGAAAGGGGGTGGAAAGTCCAGGGGCCTACTTGGGTCACCAAGGACCGTGTGTCATCTGAGGGGAGATGCCATATTTCATCTCAGATAACCCTTCTACTGCTAAGCTGGAGTAAAGATTCAGCATTATGAGAAGGGTAAAAATCTGTGCTAAATGTTTCACATCAGGAGCAATTTGTCATTCAGCATTTTGCAAGTCCACTGCACTACTCTTTAGTGCAGTGGTTTTACCACCGATTTCCTTGCACTAAAAATATTTACTGCATCTAGAATAAGTTTAGTGTAGGAAAACATTGAGCAAACCGCTGCACTAAAAGATAGCATAACTTACTGCATCAGGCCTCAATGTCTTCTGCCAGAAAAGATGGGGATCTACTTCTTCCTGCTGCTGCCATGCAAGGTTGGCCCCGGAGTTGGTTCAAGGTGTTGGCACCCTAGGAAAACCTTAAACCTTATGACCCCCCACTGTCAGAATCTATTGCTTAGCTTTGAATGCCCTGCTCTTTGCTGTCCCTTCAGAAACTGCTCCTCTAGAGACTGCCTAGTTTGCCTAATGGTTGGAGCGACCCTGCTCCCTTAGATGCCACAGTGACTTCTTTCCTTCTCTTTTGCTAGCAAGGCTGGGGACTTCACCAGGATCTCTTTTCTTGAACGTGCATGTGGCTGCTGTCCTCTTCTATTTGCTCTGCTGATGGGGGGAGAAGGGGTAGGAACCTTGCTAGCATGTTACTAACCCTTCCCTGCACGCCTCTCTTCAGTCTTTCAGTGGCAGGGCCAGAATGCAGTCAATGATAATGTCTCCCACTTTCTCTATATGCATAGGTTTCTTTACACATGCACAAATGTAAGCATATTGACAGATGGATAGGCAGACAAAGAGACCATCAGCTAAAAAGGTAATGTTCTGTTTTCCTGATCCAGTATTTTGCCCACACGTCTATTCTGGGCTTCTAGCTCAGCTGGAACCAGCCTCTGTTGGACTACAGCACCACAAACATTTAGTTGAGACCCAGGCATGAGTCTTTTCAAATTCTCTTCTGGTGGAGTTAAGAACCAAGACTAGTAATGCTGCCTTCAGAAAGATGCTTAAAGCCTCATTTTTGAACAAGCATTTAGTACACTATGGAGCCAATGTAGAAAACCTTAGCACAGCAATTTTCTGGTGCATTCCTGAGCTAGGCTTGCTCTCTGATGCAGAAAGCAAGCTGGTACCAGAAAAACACCAAAAAAACCCCCAACCACACTAAATTGCAGCACACTGAGTATGCAAATCGCTGCATACTTAATTGTACCCAATGTAAAAAACTGTGCTGAAACATAGCAGGGTTTTTTCACACAGTTTTTAATGCTGGATCTTCACACCAGCTTTGGGCAGGTGTAAAGATTCAGCCAGGAGCAAAAACATCTTGAGGTGAAGTTTGACACTTCACCTCAGATGATCCAGGCATCAGTGAAAGCCCCTTATTCCATCGGCATACTGTTGAGCAGCTGGATACCGACATCCTGACAGAAACAAAAGATCTGGTGACCCAACTGCCCCAATCTGGCCCCTAACCAAAAAAACCCTAGTGACTCGACAGGGAAGAAGTGACAAACTACAGGCCCGTGAGCCTTACCTCGGTGGCAGGAAAAGTAATGGAGGCGCTTCTGAAAGAGCAAATAGTGGACTTTCTCAAAAACAACTCTTTGCATGATCTGAGGCAACATGGTTTTACCAAAAATGATCTTGCCAAACAAATCTGATCGCGTTCTTCGACTGGGTGACCAGAGAACTAGATCAGGGGCATGTGATGGATGTCATCTACCTGGATTTCAGCAAAGCCTTTGATACTGTTCCTCATTGGAGGCTTATCAATGAACTCAGTAGTTTGGGGATGGGTCCCAAGGTGAACTGGATCAGAAATTGGTTGACTGACAGATGACAGAAGGTGATGGTAAATGGAGCTCACTCGGATGAAAGGAGGGTGATTAGCAGGGTGCCCCAGGGTTTAGTCCTGGGCCCGGCCCTGTTCAATGTATTTGTGAGTGATATTGCTGAAGGACTATATGGAAAAGTCTGTATTTTTGCAGATGACACGAAAATTTGAAACAGAGTGGACTCCCCTGAGGGAGTGGATAACATGAGGAAAGATCTACAAAAGCTGGAAGAATGGTCTAATGCTTGGCATTTAAGATTTAATCAAAGAAGTGCAGTGTCATGCACTTGGGAAGCAGAAATCCAGGGGAAATGTATGCGATAGGGGGCGAGAGGTTGGTGTGCACGGACCAGGAGAAGGAACTTGATGTGATTATTTCTGCGGATCTCAAGGTGGCAAAACAGTGCGACAAGGCGGTGGCAAAAGCCAGGAAGATGTTGGGTTGCATACAAAGAGGAATTACCAGCAGAAAGGAAGAGGTACTAATGCCACTGTATAAGTCACCGGTGAGGCCTCACTTGGAACACTGTGTTCAGTTTTGGAGACCATATCATGCAAAGGATATAAAAAGACTGGAAACTGTTCAGAGGAAGGCGACCAATATGATTTGGAGTCTGCGTCAGAAGCCTTATGAGAAGAGACTTGAAGACCTAAATGTGTACACTCTGGAGGGGAGGAGGGACAGGGGAGATATGATTCAGATCTTTAAATACCTAAAGAGAAATAATGAAAAACAAACCTCTTCCAAAGACGTGGAAGCTGTAAAACTAGAGGGCATAACATAAAGCTGCAAGGTGGTGAATTAAAAGGCAATGTCAGGAAATACTTTTTCACTGAAAGGGTAGTGGATGCTTGGAATGCCCTCCCGATGGAAGTGTTGGGGGAAATACAGTGACAGAATTCAAAATGGCATGGGACAGACACAGTGGATCCCTTTACAGCAACAGGATAAAATCAAAATAAACGTAACTCGACATACAGGGGTGTCCTACACAGAGCGGTGGGTTCACCCCTAAAACAAAGACATGGGGAGGGGTGGCCTGCACGGAGCGGCAGGTGTACCTACTCTTGCCATCTTACTGGGCAGACTAGATGGACCATACTGGTCTTTATCTGCCGTCATTTACTATGTTACTATGAAACTCTGCCATATAAGGCATTTTTTGCCTTATATGGTAGTTGGACCACACCTGGTGCATCCCAGAATGAACTGTGTGAGGCTAGATGTGAAGCAAGATGGTGGTCCTGAGGCAGAAGCATGTGGGCAACACTCCCACCTCAACACTTAAGGTACAGGGGGGGGTAGAGGGGTTTGGAGCCCCTGGGCCACCAGGATTTTGTTTGGTTGGGGGGGGGGGAGGGAAATCGGGGCTGCTGAGCCATCAGGTCTTTTGTTTCTGTCAGGGGAGGCAGTGTCTGGGAGGCACTGGCCCCTTGACATTGTGCCAATAGCATCAGGAGCTTTCCCTGATACCTGGATCATCTGAGGTGAGATGTCAAACTTCAACTCCCTGCATGCCCCAGAGCCTGTATGAGAATACCCTATGAACCTCACACCAGCATCCACAGTTTGGCAGTGCAGCACAGCGCAGCGCAGCAAGAATGGATTACTCCCTGCTCTGGCTCATGCTCATGGCCCTCTTCTTGCTCATACTACCCACAGTACTTGCGAACCAGACCGATTGCTGCCCCATCCCCATCATCCATAGCATAAGAATCAAACCACCCAGGTCAGGGTACACACACACACACCACCCAGAATGGCAATAGAATGAGATGCCTCCTTCCTATCATGACTGGCCAGTCAGCCCCTCTCCACACACATAACACCAGCACTATCAAAATGTGGCCTCAAACTCCCACTCTGCCCATAACAAGATTCAGACCCTCTCTGACCTCGTCGCTGTTGATGAAATTGACATCCTGTACATCACAGAGACATGGTTCATGGAAAATGACAATGTTCTACTCAATCAATTCCACTCTGACACATACACCATTCACAACTGCCCACACAGCAACAGCAGAGGGGGTGGCATATGCCTCCTCTCAAACTAGGTCCTGAACTTCACCACAGCTAATTCCATCTCCTCACCTGATATGGATGTCCTCATTGCAACTAACAAGCAGTTCACAATTTGCCTTGTCTACTGGGCCCCACACAACAAGGCTGAGGATCTGGACATGCTGCTTGACATGGTCTTCTCCCACACATCACACCAGAGGCACGTCATCCTCCTTGGTGACCTGAACCTCCCGTCAGCCCCCTCCAGCCAAAGCACAGCATTCCTCCAGGCAAGTCATCTGGTTGTAAAATCAGGACACTCAAACATCTACGCCCCCTGCTACAACCAGATGACTTCAGAACTATCTTTCAGGCACTAGCCATTCCCCATCTCGACTACGCCAACACGATCCTTCAAGGACTCCCACAATCCACCCTGAGCCCGCTCCAACTCGCCATGAACACTGCAGCCAGAGTTCTAAATGGGGCCTCAAGGCGAGACCATATAACACCCATCCTCAAAAGTCTCCACTGGCTCCCAATCCACTGTAGGATCGCCTTCAAGATCTTGCTACTAACATTTAAGGCCATCAATGGGCTCTCCCCCTCGTCACTCACGGGCCTTACGCACATGATCCCCCCAATAGGGCCAGACGACCTACAGCAATAAACACCTTGGTAATCCCCAAAATAATGACCCACTGTACACAGGCAACTGTAAACAGGGCTTTTAGTCTCTGTGCATCCAGATGCTGGAATGCCCTCCCACCCAACATATGAGCAATCCCGGAGCTAACTAAATTCAGGAGGGCATTGAAGCACCACCTTTTCCTCAAATGCTACCCGGAGGAAGGTATACCAACTCGCCCCACTCACAACAAAGCTCCATGACTACCTGTAACTATCCCTCAATGTGATGTATATATGTGTAAATACTTATCTGTTATCCATATATGTGTAAATAGTTAATATGGTTATCCAAGTTGAGCTACCTGTTATTTGTAATTACAGTGTAATCCCCCACCGTAAAATACCTTGATGTTCCATGTAAACCGCACTGATGTCGAAGAGCGCGGTATATAAGAGAAATAAATAAATAAATAAATGAGCGACTTACATTACACACAGCTCATCAATACCCCACTTCACACAAAAGGGAGTACCCTTGACCAGACCTCTCCCCTACCTCCCTGACCAACACACCAGAACATACCCCTCCCATTAACAAACTCACCCCCTGGTCAGACCATCACATCATCACTTTCAAAATACCCCACCCACAAATCACCTACTCCCGATGCACCCAGACCATGGGGACAAGAAGATTTGCCACATTCGATGAGCCCTCCTTCCTCCAGAAAACCCTGCCAGCCTTCAAGGATATCCTACTTGAAATAAGTCTGGATGCCATGATTGAAAAATGGAACGCCACCATATCCACGTGCTCTACCTTCTAAACAGTGACAATGCGTGCCCTGGTACTCCTCAGAACTCTGCAATCAGAAATGTGCATTCCGCTGGCTTGAGAATCAATGGAGGAAAACTGAAGATCACGTACCTGGACCAGCTCAATGCATACTGCAACAGCACCATAATAGCCAAGCGTGCATACTACGGCAACCCTCTCCTCTGAGCACTCAACAAACCCAGAGAACCTTTTGAACTGGTCAAATCCCTCATCAAGGACCCCACCCAAACCCAACAGGACACTGCTCTGAACCCTCAGATCATAGTGGACTTCTTAAAAGCTAAGCATGGCTCAACATCTCACACCATGCTCGTCACTCCCGAACCAAGCAACAATCCTGAGGCCTCACAACCATGTACCAACTTCAGAACTGTGACATTTGAAGAACTTGAAACCATCATTTCGCACATCAACACAACCACCTCTCCACTAGAGACATGCCCGGTAGAATGGATCAAATCCACAAGATCAACTCACCTACCAGTTATATCACACATCCTTCACACTTCTCTCCCATGCCAGCCACCCCCTCTAATCTGAAAACAAGCCTCAGTCAGACCCCTCCTAATGAAACCCCACTTAGATCCCAGCTCACCCGCCTCATAAAGATCCATTGCCAGTGTACCCTTCCTGGCGAAGATCATGGAAAAGGCTGTCCAAACCCAGCTGCAAGAACACATTGACTTACACGCACCCTTCGACAAACACCAACACGGATTTCGCCCGCATCACAATGCCAAAACCTTATTGACCCCCCTACTCTCAACTCTCATCAACGGAATGGAAACACCTACCAATGGCTTCATACTGCTATTTTTAGACATCTCCGCAGCCTTTGACATGGTTTCCCACCAAACATTACTCAACTGGCTTCACAGTAGCGGAGTACAGGGCAAGCCTCTCACATGGTTCCAATCATACCTCTCTCAGTGTACTCAACAGATAAGAATCAGTCAGCTTGTATCATACCACTTTACCCTGCCTCAAGGAGTACCCCAAGGTTCCGCGCTCTCCTCCCTACTCTTCAATATCTACACCTTACCCCTGTGCACTACCATCCAAAGCTTCAATGTCAGTTACCAAATCTATGCTAACATAATGATTTTTATCCCATTCTCCACAACAGCTCCTGACTATTCCAAACTCATTGCCTGTTTCAAAGAAATAGTGAACTGGCTTCAGCTCCACAACCTTGCAGTCAAATTCAGCAAAATTGAGATCCTACACATCACAAAGGACCCCACTCTCACGCCCCCCCCCCCCCCGCCATCAAAGTTGACAACTTGGACCTACAAGTCAAAACCCAAGTTAGCTATCTTGGCATCACCCTGGACCAGCAACTGAACTATTCCCACATCCAGAACACCACTAGGTCAGTCTACTTCAAACTCAGGACCCTACACAATCTATGGACCCTTCCATTCCCAGCACATTTTCATTCTGTATGCCAAGCCTCCATCATCCCCCATCTTTGACTACTGTAATGCTATATACTAAGGGCTCCCTAAATCCACCATCCTCCCACTTCAACTTGCTCTAAACACTGCCACACGCACCATCTTCGGAGCCTCCAGACACAACCACATCACACCCATACTACGAACTCTCCATTGGCTCCTAATAGCCTCTAGAATCAAACACAAAGTTCTTACCATCATTCACAAGGCCTGCCTGCACATCACCTCCATGCACTTTCAGATGCTTGTTAACAACCCCAAAACTAAAAGACCATGAAGGCAGTGTAACCAGAACCTACTCAGCCTGCCGACACAGATTTGCAAGAGCACCCAACACACTCACCTTAGAGCTTTCACGCTATATGCCCCTACCCTCTGGAATGCCTTACCCACCATATTACGGAACATCCAAACACACCAGGTCTTCAGGAAGAACCTGAAAACATACCTTTTCTAAGAACATTTTGGCACTGATCAGCCTATGGACCTACAGCAGGACAACCCCCAGCTAGTACACAATGTCTCTCCTACCCCACCCCCGTAGGCACCAAATGTAGAGAGATGCTACACCACCTCCGTCGCCCCCAACTTTACACCTTGTTGATTGTTCACCATTTTGACTGGTAGAAAAATGGTATAACAAAACCAGTTAAATAAAATAAATAAATAATAAGCTCAGATGACCCTGTGCATGCCAAATTTTATGTACCGACTTCTGTGCATGTGTTTGGCTTGCTCTCCCAGTTTAACACTGACTTTTTATGCACTAGTTATTTGCATATTGCATACCAGCGCAAAAAGTCAGTGTTAAACTCAAATGCTGAAACCCTGCGCTAGAGCTTTGAGCACTGGGCTCGAGTATGGGGTTTCTGCATTAGCCTGTGTGTTCCCAAGTAGTCATGTTGAGACCCTTAATATCTGTAAATACTGTAATGTGATATTGTTACTGCCAGACAGGATCACACCATGTAGAAGTAGATAATTTTCTGCGTGACGTGCTAACCTTTCAAATCTTTATGTACAAATCAAAATTATTCTGTCTTGATTCGACAGCTTTTTCCATGTAATCTTACCCGCTTCTGATCGCTGGAAGGAGCGGTATACAAATGCTTGCTAAATAAATAAATAAAATAAATAAATATTTTATGCCAGTGTTTTTTGCTGACTTTATGTATGCAAATTGTATCTACTCCAGAGTTGTAGAATGGGCAGAATAAAAAGAATCTTTTAAAAATAAATAAGCAAATTGTCATTTGGAACTATTGAGGTGGTGGTGGCTCATAGTGCTGTAGTATGGAATATGTTGCATTATCAGAACAACAATGTAAGCCAGAGGGTGGCTACTAAAATGGTTAGTGGTCTTCGTTATAAAGCATATGAGGACAGACTTTTAGATCTTAATATGCATACTTTAGAGGAAAGGCGGGATAGAGGAGATATGATAGAGATGTTTAAATTTATTTATTTTATTACATTTTCTTTTATACCGCGCTATTTAAGATCAGTGCGGTTTACAATAAACATTAAATCTACACATCTCAGTTTAGTGATTTGTGCTTACAATAAACAGGTAAAATTAACTTGGGTTAATTAAATACCTCTGTGGTATAAATGCACAGGAGGAGACATGGAAGTTCTGCTATGAGGGGACATGGAATGAAGGTGAGAGTGAAAGGGGATAGACTCAGGAGTAATATGCAAAAATATTTCTTTACGGAAAGCGTTGTAGATGCGTGAAATAATCTCCCAGTGAAGATGGTAGAGATAAGGATGGTATCTGAATTTAAAAAAGCATGGGACAAACACAGAGGATCTCTAAAGGTAAAAAGGACACTATTGTAGTTGATATGGAAGGGTGGACTAGATAGGCCATGTGGTCTTTTTCTGCCGTTATGTTTCTAACTTGGTTAGAATATAAGAACATAAGAATAGCTATACTGGATCAAATCAGAGGACCATAAATTCCATTATTGTGTTCAACAGTGGCCAATCAAGGTCACAAGTACCTGGTAGGATCCCAAAAAGTGGCAGGATTCCATCTTACCTATCTCCAGGGAGAAACAGTGGCTCTCTCAAGTTTATCTGAATAGCAATCTATTGACTTTGCTTCTGGGCAATTGTCCAAAACAGTTTTTTAAATCCAGCTATGGTAAGTGCTTTTATTGCATCCTCCAGCAACAAGTTCCAAAGTTTTACTTTACGGTGAGTGAAAAAATATTTTCTCCTATTTGTTTTAAATGCACCACTTTGTAACTTCATGGTGTGTCTCCTAGTCTTTGCACTTTATGAAAGAGTAAAGAATTGATTTATATTAACCCATTGCACTCCATTCAATAGATTATACACCTCTATCCCCTCAGCTATTTTGATTTCAAAATGGCAACATATTAATGTCTGCAAATAAAAATTGTCAAGGCTTTTAATTTTTATTAATAGATTTAACATGGGCATTCATGACCATTCCCATCTCTTCCTTTTCCTTGCCTGTAAGCATAGCATTAATATAATAAAAACATTGGGGAGCATTGTTAACATGTTTTAGCCAGTTAATAGATCTGCTAACTGGCTAAAATGTGGTCACCAAAATATTTTGCGGCACTAACCGGTTAGTGCTGCTGAATATCCCCACACCCCACAAAAGATGCTCCTCTACAATGGGATGGTCTGTGGGAGGAGCAGGGCCAGTAACAGCTGCTATCGTTAACGGTGCTATTCTGCTGCTGACCGGTGAGTGTAAATTGTTGAAGTTATGGAATGACGGGTGAATGGCCGTCCTAACTTTGACCGCATTGTGCTATCTGGTTAGCAGCTGAATATCACTACTAACTGGATCGTGGTGCCAGTGGCTGAACAGCCTGGATAGTCAGGAGTGGAAACTGGATATTTCTGCCACTGAATATCCTGTTTAAATGAAAGTGGCAGTATTTTATTTATTTAACCAGTTTTCTATACTGCCTTATCCTTCAATCAAAGTGGTTGACTGAGGGTTAAGTGGTTTGCACAAGGCCACAAGGAGTGTTTATAGGACTAGAAACCCCAGTCCCTCCAGCCTGAGATTGCTGTCCCCAGGTGGGGCTTGAACCGGCAGCCCTCTGGCTTGAAGCACCATGTCTTAACCACTAGGCCACTCCTCTCCCTATAGTCAGGTGTTTTATTTTGCCACCGTTGCTGCTGAATATTCCCCCATTGTTTGTGGAGAAAAAGTGGCTGAAACTTTACTGAACAACCAATAGCCCAGCATGTCAATGCCAATAGTCTGCCATGTCTGGGTAAGCTAGACAACCGCTTCTTGCTCTCCCCCCACTAGACATACCATGTAACTGAGCTAATCCTGACATGTGGGAGTGACCATCCCCAGGTCCTCCCCTCTAAGAATACATTGTGTTCACAGGGGACTTTCTATTTCAGCATACTCATAGAAGTCCATAAAGATACCAGACAAATAATGCCAACCTCCGAAAAAAAGAAATCAACCTCTTAACTTGGGCACTTTGTCATAGCTGTGATGATAATATTTACTAACAATATCATGTTATCTGTACTAACTACACATTCTAGCTGAGGATTAAAGGCCTCTGGGTGGTGTGCAGACCATGCTGATGTCTTTTAACCCTCTCCTATCCCCACCCTGACCTTTCAACTTCCCTCCTTCCCCTGCAAATCCTGATGGGATTTGATTCCTGCTGTTTCTCAACTATCATCTGTGAGTGATCTGGCAGGGGGAGGGGCAAATGTGAGAAGAGTCTGGGAAGGGAAACGACACTCTGTCACGTTAGGACCAGCTCCCGGGCACTTTGGCATGGGGCCTTTTATTTGTAATATTTCTGCAATAGAATGCAGTATGTAATAACTGAAATTAAATTTTAAAATGTAGGTCAGAGCTAGAAAGGAGGAGGAAACTTCCAGCACAATAAAGGGGCTTAAAAATGGAAGAAAAAAACCCACATAAAATATTTGAAATGTGCTCACTGTCTCAATAGAAAGGTCCAGAGCAACCAACTGCTCTTTAGTAATTCATTGCTCACCAGATCTCATTGCCGATTGGTTGGAGAAAAAGCTTTCGTGCTGTAAAAGGAGTTAAAATGTGTGTGTGTGTGTGTGTGCATGTGTATAGGACGTAAACAGGTGAAAGTTATAATTGTATGTATGTATCTAGGTATAACATCATCAAAATTCACCCCTTCCTTTCTGAACATACTACGAAAACACTTATCCACTCTTTAATCACCTTCTGTCTCGACTATTATAACCGCCTCCTTGCTGGTCTCCCTCTCTGTCATCTCTCTTCTCTTCAATCAGTTCAGAACTCTGCTGCATGGATAATCTTTCACCAACCCCAATTTACTCATATTACCCCTCTTCTCAAATCACTTCATTGGCTTCCCTTCCATTTCCGTATCAAATTCAAACTTCTCCTTCTGACCTATAAATGCATTCATTCTTCAGACCTCACTACCTTTCCTCTCTTCTCTCTCCCTACACCCCTCCTCGGGAACTCCATTCTTCTGGCAGATCCCTTTTATGTGTGTCCTTCTCTTCTGCCGCCAACTCCAGACAGATCCTTTCACCTTGCTGCTCCTTATGCCTGGAACAAACTACCCGAGTCTGTATGGCAGGTTTCATCTCTCCTCCTTTTCAAATCCATGCTAAAGGCTCACCTCTTTGAAGCTAGCTGCCTTTAGATCCCGATCCCTTGTTCTGCTTACCTTTCCCTTTTGTACCCTTGTTCTCAACTTTTGTAGTCTGATTAGATTGTAAACTCTAACGAGCAGGGACCATCTTCTATATGTATCTGTACAACGCTGCGTACGCCTTGTAGAGCTATATAAATGAGTAGGAGTAGTAGTAGTAGTATCTATGTATTTCTTTTGTTTAGATGACGACAGAAAAAGACCAGCTGGCCCATCCAGTCTGCACAGTATTTTGTTCCCAAACTAGATCTAGAAAAAAAGAAGGCAGTGCCATTTTATCCTTGTGCAGTCTGGCTTGACTGCAGGATCTTAGGAACTCTGCAATCTGGCAGGCTACACACTTCTCCTGTTGACAGGATTTGTGCAGCAGGTTGGTGGTCTTGTCCGAAAAGGCCAAGGGGACCTGAGAGGCTGGATGTTCAAGCAACAGCTGTGTTGGTGTTGGCAGCTGTTTGGCTTATTGTGTGACCTTATGGTTGGAAATGGGAAGGAAAGAGTACTAGGTGCAAACTAAAAGAGGAGCTTGCATACTCAGCTAATCAGAAGGGAGGAAGACCATAAAAACTGTCCTACGGGCATAGCTGGCACATTCATCCTACTTGAAGCCTTTAAGGCTGTAATACATGCTGAGACTTTCAATAAAGCATGAGTTCTCTTTCCGGTGTACCCATATTCCTCCTAAGGTTCTTTCAGATAGGCTAGACCACAAGCTTAGGAAAGGAACCTTGCCATATTTACCCCCATAAGGTAAACTGTACCACAGGCTTGCTTCTTGCTGTATCTACTACAAACCCTCCTCTGGAAAAACTTCAACACAAGAGACATGTATTTAGCACCAGAAAGATGCATCCTCATATCATGCATCATCATATATATTCTGAATAGATCAACATCAACCATTAGGGACCCAACCTCATTATTCCACCTTTCTGCTGCTTCATAAATCAAAACTTTAGGTAGACATTAAGAGCAGGTAGAGGTTCAGGTCCCATACACATATAGTCCCAATGATCACACTTTTGGGACTAGGGTCAGATAAAAGAACCATCAAGCCAATTAAACGAATCCTTATTTTCTCTCCATTTCAATCTGCTGATCTCTTGGACTGTTCCATTTTTTAGTTTCTGCACCTGCGAACCTATAAACCTGTAATTAAATCTATAGTTCAGAATCCTCTTGAGGTAGTTTGTTTTTAGTAACATGCATATATGGAAAGCCCAGAAAGCAGGCTCCATTATTTCCATTTGGAACTTGGTGTTGACTATTTTTTTTAAATATCAAATAAGAATTTATCCTTTTGGGTCTCCTCTGCCTTCAGGTATTAAATGGCACCTAGAGTTCTGGAACACTGTAGGAGATGCCTGCCTGATGTCACACCTTTCTCAGTCTTACTCTACTGCAGGGGTTCTTAACCCAGCCCTCGGGACACACCTAGCGAGTGAGGTTTTCAGGATAAACTACAATGAATATGCATGAGAAAATTCTGCATTCAATGGAGCCAGTGCATACAAATTTCTCTCATGCATATTCATGATAGTTATCCTAAAAAAACAGACTGGTTAGATTTGTCCCCATAATGGGGATGAGAACCCCTGCTCTATAAAAAAAAGGAGCCCCAATCTCAGCAGTTTGAAGCCCTTTTCAAAAGGGTAAATCCCAAGCCCATGGTTGATCCGCTCTGAAGAAAGAGAACGGATTATTTCACTTTGTATGCGCTTTTGTAATCCAGAGCAGAAAAATGCCAAAAATTCTATAATGGATGAACCAACATGCACCCCGTAGCCTCTCACAGACTTTCTTTTTAAGAGGTATTTTTTGCCTTACGATTATCAAAATATGGCAAATGTATTTGCATACTGCAGCATTGAATTTGTACACAGGTGGCGTTTTGCAACAGTGGGTAAACTACCATTGTACAGACGCATTTAAAAGCTGATCTCATAAAGAATGTCCTGGCTGAACTGCAATATTTCATTAGCACTATATTTTAGAACAAACCACACAACGACGCTCATATTTACTTCTGCCTCTGCTAGAGATGGAGGCAGAAATACCCCCACCCCACCAGCAAGGGGGTTCATTTAAGGGAAGGTGAACAATTGACTGATAACAAATAGTTAAAATCAAATCGTATGCCTGTTTCTTGGTTTCCCTTTTGCGGAACCTCGTCTTCGATTTTTGATACAGAGGTCCCGTAAAATGTTTCTCCGTCTGCGCTTTCCTGTTTCACATGGCGATAGCTCCTCTGAGCACCGCCCCCACGGCTCCACCCGCACAAGCCGCAGGAGAAAGACGTTCATCGCAGAGAAACAGAGGCCAACTCGACTGGGGCTTATTCAGTCCATATTTCTTATTTATAGACACACAATGGGAAACATCCTTAAAATATTTACCAGAAGGCAAGAGAGCATCAAAGGGGAACACCCAAAGAAATAGTTAAAAAGAAAAAAAGGTGCATTTCTGTTTTTGTATAGAAAAGGAGGTATCTCAGCACTAAATGCAAGAGACGGTTTACTGATGACCTGCTTTATATAACCTGTAGGCATACATAAACCAGAACGACAAACATATGAGCAAGGATTATGGGAGATATCAGGGACCAGAGTTTGATTAGCTGATAATAGGCAGCTAAGTAGATAAACAAGCAGGTAATATACAAGGTAAGAAAAGAGGATGAGCAAGTAGAGGGAGCAGTCTATGCCATTCAAAACGTTTCCTCCTTTCTGCTCTCCTGAAATGCAAATGGCTGCAGACTTTTAATGCATTAGGGTTACCCTACCCTGGTGTCTGCAGTTAACTTCAATCCACATCTGAGAGGGGGGAAGCTACAGCTAGATAAACAAGCCCTGTCTGGCTTCCCCCAACAGCACACCCTCCCCCCCATGGATCAAAGTCTGCTGGGGCCCAGTTTACAGCTCAGGGCAACACTTCACAAGGAGGCTATTCCAGTAATGAATGAAGGACCCTGGAGTAATTTACAAGAGTCGTTAAAGAATTTAGCAGCTCAGAACAGAGAAATCAGAGCAAATTAATCCTGTTATGTGTACTGAAGTGGTATTTAAAGGGATAATACCCTTGTGGCTTATACTAGCTTGAGAAAGCTGGAAGGATACAAACAAATCAGCATCCCAGATAAGTGAACAGACATGAGCTGTGGAAAGAGAAAATCAGCCGTGGGTATTCATTGGTCCCTAGAGCAATGTTTTTCAAATGTTTATCTCGTATGACCCCATTTTAACAACTGAAAGTTCATGTGACTCTAGGCTCCAGCCTCCCTCCCCTTATCTAAAGTAGGAAGGCGGCAGCGGCAGCGGCGGCGGCAGCAGCAGTAGGCACAGGGTTCCTTGTGTTGGTGTGTAGTTTGTGCTTACAGACCCCAGTACTCCGCATGGATTTCCTGTCTGAGGGGAGGGGACAAGCGCCTATGAATGCCCACAGGCCACATGCTGACTGGTGACTGCCATGACGTAGCATAGGTCATTTATTTAACAGGTTTTTTAGACCGCTTTATCCTTAAGTCAAAGCAGTTCACATTACAACTCAGAATAGTTTACATTAAACAAATTTAAGGTCATAGTGAAAGTCCAGAGGGAAGGGGAAATGGCCACATTTCTGTGATCCCATCCACTGATGATGTGGCCCCATTTGGGGTCCCGACCGCAAGTTTAAGGACTACTGCCCTAGAGCATTGCACTAACCTTTATTAAATAGTAGCTTTAAAGTAGTGCATATATAACTTTCCATTGTTATCCTGGGAACCTAAAAATGAACACATTTTTACATAAAAGGAGAAAAAAAAAAAAGAGTCTTATAATTTGATTTTTAGATTATCACACAAGGTAACATACAGTACATTTCAGTGATTGTTTTTCACAGCTCAGGGACTTGATGGGGTTCCACGATTGCAGTAGTAGGTTCTGTACACTATGCACTCCCTGGAGTCTTAGGGCCCCTTTTACTAACGTCTACTAAGGATTTGCAATTAACATGCCAAACAAATACACATTAATTGCAAAGTCTCCATGGTAGCTGTCAAGGGAGAGACCGGCATGGTCCCTGGCAGCTAACATTGGAGGAGTTGTTAGATGAACTCGCATTAAGAGCCATGTTGCCACTGAGCATGTGGCAATAGCCCTGGCACTAGTGGTGATGCGCTCTCCATGCCCACCCATTCCCCACCCCATCCCGCAACTGCCAATCAATGTGCATTTTAGCATGCAGCAGTGGATACTCTCACACATTAGTGTTCCCGATTGCCAGTTAATACATATTAACTGGCTAATGGGCTTTAGTAAAAGGGACCCTTAGATACAATCAACCTAGAAATGAACTGCTACAGTAATTCCAGCTACAGGAATGCTTCTGTAGGCAATACCGAGTTTGGGATAACAGCAGTAGCAAAGAAGTAAAGAGAAAGCCAGTGATCAAATGGAATTCAAAAGTAAACTTGGCAGATGAGATGGACATTACAGTTCTTTTCTACCAGTGTACATGATTTTATGTGGAGTAGCCTAGTGGTTAGAGCACCAGCCTCATACCCCAGAGATCAGGGTTTGATTCCCACCGGCACTTTACCCTCCATTATCTCAAAAGAAAAGGCCTGGCAATCTACTTCCACACACATCTTGCCAAGAAAACCCAAGGGCTGCTGGATTGCCAGGAATCAGCATTAACTTGATAGCACTTAAAAAAATGCTTCTATATGGTTACCTAGTGCAGGAGCTTGTACATAACTCTGATAAGCAATAATGGATCATTGCCACTGCAGAGATGCATATCTGACTTGAGATGCACAGACCAGGAGAAGGTCTGGGAACAACTGGTGCCAAGGGTAATAAAAACTGTAGGTGTGTCTTCAGCACATACATCACACCCTTTTCCTCAAAAGTTTTATAATTAAATCCAACACATATGATGACAACCATCAGTCCCAAAACATTCCTGTAAATATACATAACTGAAAAGTGAGAGAACAATTTTCAAAAACCATTTACACAGGTAAATACTGATTTGCTCATGTAAAAGGCTTTTGAAAAGTGGCCATCTTAAAAACCTCTACAACTATGTACAGTTCAAAGGGAAAGAACATAGGCGTAGTTTTCCTGCTTTATTGGGGTTGAGGGGCAAGGAATAGAGAGTGAAGATATTAGTGCTGGGAGAGGAAAACTTCCTCCTCCTCCTCCCCTCTGATTGGCAACTATTAGCCCTTTCTCCTAGGACAAGCAGGATGAAGTCAGCCACACCTGGTGACATCATCCAACGGCGCCGTGGACGGAAGTACTCTCTAGCCCAGAAGGGGTTTTCCCTTCTGGGCGGGACTCCCCTCCCCCTGGCCCTACCCCTGGGACCGCCCCTAGCCAGCCACTTTCACTTCTTCCGCCTTGCCAACAAGACAGATTTCTCCTCTCTCATTTTTGTTTTTATTATTTTGTTACTATTCTACATTCTCTCAGTTATTCAAGCGCCATGCCCAAACCTGGGTTTAAGAAATGCCCACGATGCTCGAGCAAGATGAACTCCACGGATTCACATCCCTGCTGCATCTGCTGCCTGGGCATCTCTCATAAAGTCGAAGACTGCACCCATTGTGCAAAGATGTCCCCGAGAGCGAGGAAAACCCGAAGAAATCTTCTCAGCAAGCTTTTTCCTGCCCCACCGGTCCCCCTCAGCTCCTCTGCTTCTGCCACGGGCCCCCTTATCTACTCCAGTGACTGCCGCTGTTTTGGTGAACCCCCCGGCCCCAGGCGTGCCTTCAATGGCCTCCGCCCTCAGCCGTGATGCTCTGGGACCGCCTTCTCCTTCCGTGGACCCCTCCGATGTACTCCTTCTGCCTCTGGGTCTATCGGGAGCTCCCCTACACGTGGAGAGCATGGGGGCAGCCATATCGGATGAAGCCACTTCCGGCCCAAGCTCCTCCCACCGTGGCGCTGAGGATCAACACAGGCATCGTCACCGGAGGAGGAGCAACTCTTCGCGCAGACGGTACCGGCATGGACACAGATCCCGCTTGGCACCGAGGCACAGATCCAGCCCGTGCCATCACCCCAAGCGCAGCAGAGCAACCCGCAGTATCAGCAGCGATAGAAACGGCCGTGATCATTGCCGCCGCTCCGCGGAAGCCAGCATCACCACCACAGATGGACCAGCTCCTCTTCTGCCTCCAACGGATCTTCTGGCAGGTACGCCTCCCCCCCAGAGCTTCAACACCTCCTCAATTTTGAGCCCTCCCCTCCCGGGACTCTTACTAAACCCCAAGGGCAGATGGGACTCCAGGGGCGTGACCCCCCCAGACCCACAGGCTGATGGGGGCAGGAACAACTCAGACTTCATCTCCTTCCTCTTCCAGCAATGGACCCAAGCCCATCCCGCAGCCATTCCAGAGGCAGTCGCCCGCAGCCCTGTTCCTCAGGCCTGCGCACCGCTTTCATCTCCGGACATCCCCAAGGACTCCTTAACTGATCCCACACCCGTCCCCGGCGGAACTATTGACAACGGGGAAGAAGGGGCAGCGTCAAAATCTCTTGCCTCCGGGGAAAATTCCCCTGAAACTTCTACCCCAGCAACGGACCTGGAAACTTTAGCCCCAGGAACAGAACCACCGTCTTCCAGCCCGGAGGATCTCACCTACCCTAAGTTCCTTCAGAAGGTTGCCAACACTATGAACTTCCCTAACTCCGGTGACACTCCTGACCAACGCCTAGAGACTCAGGCAGCACGCAAGTTTCTTGAAGCACCTAGATCTATGACAACCATTCCAGTTTACCCACTACTGCGCGAGAGCCTCATCGCCCTTTGGAAAAATCCCACATCAGGGTCCCCGGTGTCCCGGAAGCTTGATACCAAGTACCAAGTCCAAGCCTCCCCAGGGTTTGACGAATCCCAGCTTCCTCACCACTCCATTGTAGTGGAGTCGGCACTGAAGCGGTCAAAGTCTACGCGTACCCACGCCAACTGTCCCCCGGGGAAAGAGCTAAAGTTGCTTGATGACATGGGCAAAAAGGTTTTTCAAGGGGCCATGCTGTGCGCCAGGATCTCGGCCCACCAGCTGCAACAGGCTCTTTACCAAGATGCCCTCCTGGAGAAACTGAAAGCAACTACCCCTGCTCCCAACCAGGAGGCACAGACAACCTCTGCCAACACTATCCTAGACCTGCAGGAATGCACGAAGCATCAGGTGCAGGCAGCCTTTGACGCGGCGGCCCGCACAGCCGCTTCCTCCATCTCCGCCCGCCGCCTGGCATGGCTCAAGGCCTCAAGACTATGGGAAGACACTCACGACCGCATCGCTGATGCCCCCTGCACGGGGGAATCCCTCTTCGGGGACAAGGTCAACAACACCGTCAACACACTAAAAGACCACTGCACAACGCTGAAAACCCTAGCAGACGAAGGCCTGGAGCGCCCCAGTTGCAGGAGCACTTACCATCAAAAGCCCTACTCATTCAACTCCTCCAGGCGTCAATACAGCTCCTATCAAAAATGGCAACCTCGTTACAAGACGCAGCCACCACAACAATCTTACCTGCAAAAACCTCGCCAAAGGGATAGAAAACAAAAAAAAAAAACCCAGTCCGGAACAGGGAAAGCCAACCAAGCCTTTTGACAACCAGCCTTTGGCCAACCTCCCCACGGGAGGACATCTGGCCATGTTCTTTCCTGCCTGGCAATCCATCACTACGGACAAGTGGGTGCTAGCGATCATCAAGGACGGATACCGTATAATGTTTCTCTCACCCCCAGTGCAATACGGGATCCCCCCCCCCCCCTGGAAGTCATCGGGGTCTTCTCTTCCTGCCCTTGCGAAGGAGATCCAGTCACTTCTCTCTTCCAACACTATCGAGCCTGTTCTGGCGGTGGAGCAAAACTCTGGCGTTTACTCCAGATACTTCCTAGTCCCCAAAAAATCAGGAGACATGCATCCCATCCTCGACCTCCGGGCGCTCAACGTATTCATTGCCAAAGAGAAGTTCAGGATGCACTCCCTCGGATCCATCCTCCCTCTCATCCAACCCGATGAATGGCTTACATCCCTGGATCTACTGGAGGCATACACGCACATCCCGATACACCCGGATTACAGGCAGTACCTACGGTTCCGGGCCATGGGGAAACACTTCCAGTACAAGGTCCTCCCGTTTGGCTTGTCCCCAGCTCCGCGAGTATTCACAAAGTGCATAGCCGCTGCAGCAGCGCACCTCCGAAAGCAAGGAATCTGCCTTTTCCCCTACCTAGACGATTGGCTCATCTCAGCCCCCTCCTTCAAGGAAGCCATGAGAGTGACCTGCACAACCATCGCCCTGCTGTCGGCCCTGGGCTTCCTAGTGAACTACCAGAAGTCACACCTGCGCCCCTTGCAATGGCTGGAGTTCATCGGGGCTCTCATAGACACCATCAACTCGAAGACCCCCTGAAGAAGGCTTTTTAGCCGAAATGCGTCGGAGCACAATAAAAAAGATTCTTCACCTACATAACTGTCGTCAGTCCCTGTGTACCTGCTTGGTTAGTTCCAAAACTCCATATGCGCCATCTTCAGTGGCACCTACGAGTGCATTGGTCCCAGCACACACAGCCCTTGAGCATACCCATCCCGCTGAACAAAGCGGTCCTTATTTCCATCCGGTGGTGGGTCTGCGAAGGAAACCTCTCGCAAGGGAGACCCCTTTCCCAGCCAGCGCACCAACTGACCATCACCACTGACGACTCCCCGGTGGGCTGGGGGGCGCATCGCCTACATCTCCGGACACAAGGTGCCTGGACAGAGCAGGAACAGCAATGCCACATCAACCTGCTAGAGCTCAGGGCCATTCGCTATGCCCTGGAGGCTTTTCAAAATCTAATCAGCGAGAAGATCACCCTAATCCGGACAGACAGCCAGGTGGCCATGTTCTACGTGAACAAACAGGACGGGACGGGATCCCGGACCCTCTGCAGAGAGGCACTCCAGATTTGGGCCTTTGCAATCTCCAAACGCTGCCTACTCCGGGCCTCTTACCTACCAGGAGCCGAGAACGAGCTAGCGGACAGGCTCAGCAGACAGCTCAACCCTCACGAATGGTCCCTCAAGCCAGAAATTGCTTGTTCGCTCTTCAAGGAATGGGGCCACCCGGAGATCGACCTCTTCGCAATGGAGCAGAACACAAAATGCAAGATCTTCTGCTCCAAGCGCCCCTCCCCACGCAGCCACACAGCGGATGCATTTGACGTGTCATGGGGGGATGGTCACTAATATATGCCTTTCCCCCCATTCCCCTGATCTCCATGACAATCCAGCGCATCATCTCCAACAGAGCTCAAGCTATTCTGGTAGTTCCCCACTGGCCACGCCAAGGGTGGTTCCCGCTCCTAAAGCGACTAGCACTCCATCCACCCCGGCGGCTCCTGCTGGCATCCGACCTGCTCACCCAGGGAGACTGACACACTCTCCATCCCAACCTACAGGCCCTGGCTTTGACAGCCTTGTCCTCCTTCTGCCTACCACAGGAAGTGGAGGAAGTGGTCCTTGCAGCACGCCGTCCCGCAACTAGAAAATCGTATGGCTTTAAGTGGCATCACTTTACCTCCTGGTGCTCCTCTCAGGGTCTGGACCCCTTCTCGTCCCCAGTACCCAGAATACTTCAATACCTGGCCTCCCTGTCTCAACAGGGCCTGCAGCCTCAGTCCATCCGGGTGCACCTGGCAGCCATATCGGCCCTCCATGACCGCCCCGGGAACAGCTCCATCGCACAACTACCCACAGTAGCCCGCTTCATGAAGGGCTTGGCGAACCTACACCCCCCAGTCAGAGAGCCTGTGCCGCACTGGGATCTCAACGCTGTTCTCAATCAGCTTATGCTGCCTCCCTTTGAGCCCATGCAGTTGGCAGAACCAAAGTTCGTCTCCTGGAAGACCTTGCTCCTTGTAGCCATCACCTCGGCCAGGCGTTATCAGCGAGCTCCAGGCCCTGGTGACACACCCACCGTACACGCAGCTCTCCAATGACCGTGCCTCCCTCCGGACTCACCCTAAGTTCGTTCCGAAGGTAGCCTCGGCCTTCCACATCAACCAAACCATTGAACTCCCTACCTTCTACCCGGAGCCCCACTCCTCGCCGGAAGAGGAGCGGCTCCACACACTGGATTGTGTCAGGGCACTACGCCTTTACCTCCTCAGGACTGCGGACCAGCGGCGTGCCTCACAACTCTTCGTCTCCTATGACCAGAACAAACCTGGGCGCCCTGTCACCAAGCGCACCCTGTACCTCTGGGTCTCCTCGTGCATCGCCTTCTGCCTCGACCAAGCCGGCACAGAGCACACACCGGCAGTCAACGCCCACCAGTTGAGAGCGCTGGCCACCACCATGGCCAACCTGCGTTCAGTCCCGGTAGCCGACATCTGTAAGGCAGCTACTTGGTCCTCCCTGCAGACATTTCAAAAACACTATTGCCTCGACCTGCAATCTGACCAAGCCTTCGGCCAAGCAGTGCTAACGGCGGCCCATGGACCAGCGCCCAAGCCTTAACGGTGATGGCACAACGGCCAAGTCATGTGTGACTCTCGAACTCGCCCTAGGGCTCATACTGTTATATTGTTTTGCACACAATGTTGGATGTTATTGACACATGATGTTAGATGTTATTGATGCATATCATCATTGCTTGCACGTGTTGATTACCTTGCACACCCTTGTTTGCACGTTTTGCTGCTGCTATTGTACTATTGCACGTCACTCACATGCCACTGTTTTTTGCACCATGCCACTTTAAGAACGTAATAAAATCCTGTTCTTCACCAAGTGTCCTCCTATGTTCGAAGTGGGCCCCTTCCATCTCAGCCCTTTGCAGCTAGGGAGGCACCAGGTGTGGCTGACTTCATCCTGCTTGTCCTAGGAGAAATCAAGGGAGTTCTCCGTGGACAGCAGGATAAGGCAGCCACACACTCCCACCCTTCCTCCCCTTCAGGGGCCCGTCTCCTGGCCTACCTACGCCTCTAGCACATGCTGGCTCAGCTTGGAACACAGTGGCTGGCTAGGGCTGGTCCCAGGGGTAGGGCCAGGGGGAGGGGAGTCCCGCCCAGAAGGGAAAACCCCTTCTGGGCTAGAGAGAGTACTTCCGTCCACGGCGTCGTTGGATGACGTCACCAGGTGTGGCTGACTTATCCTGCTGTCCCCGGAGAACTCCCATTACAGGTAAGTAACCTTGATTTCTCCACCCCTCAACACACGCACTATCACTCAGACCCCACGCCCTCTTCCCAGGCCTGCCCGCCTCCAGCCACAACCTTTCCACCTTTTCAGTAGTAGATGCAGCTGGGTGATACAATAACATATTTTCAAATCTTTGTATTTCTTACTATATTCTTTATCTTCTTTTATTTAGATATATTTTAATTTCCCTACCTCTCCTTATTAATCCATTTATCTTTTTTTCAAATTTTCACTCCTCTCTGATTTCTAATTTTTTTTTCTTGTTACTCATTTTATTCTCTCTGCATTTCCTCTGGACTTTCCCATCTTGTTGCCATTTTTCATTTTTCTTATATTATAGGTTACATTTCTTCTGTTTTTCAATTTTCTTGTGTTTTTTAAAATTTATTCTACCTACTGTATACTTTTCCATCCTCCTCTCTCTCCCCTCTTGCTCTCACACACCCCCATGGCTCCTCCCCGACCCACCTCTCCATAATTCCTTCATCTTTATCCTTTTTCTTGTATCACCTCCTCCATCCCGCCCTCCTTGCTTGCTTGCTTCTTTCTTCCAGACCACTTTCTTCCTTCTCTCCCCATTTCTACCCTCTTAGCACACTGTCTCTCACCCACTATCTCTCTTGGCACTTATTCACTCTCTCTCCTCATTTCCTCTCCCCAGCTGCTGTTTCTCCCCTCTTGGCACACTCTCTCTCTTTTTTTCCTCTCTCTCCCAGCACTCTTCCTCCTTCTCCTCTTCCTCAGGTCCAGTATTTTTCTCTTTTCTTCCCCTCCCCCTGACCAGATCCAGCATCATTCCCTTTTCTTCCTCTCCCCCCAAACAAGATCCAGCATGCCCCCCTCTCATATTTGTCTTTCTTCTGAGGCCAAGTAAAAAGCAGGAACAAGCAACATGGAGCCTTTGTGACATTTATGCCACCAAAGGCTCTGCCACATTCCATCCCCACATGGCAATATGAAATGTACATCATAGAGCAGGGGTCACCAACATGCGGCCCACGAGGTCCCTTCGTGCGGCCCGCGAGGCTCTACCCCGGTTAACATTACGTGCGGCCCGCCAAGGATTCCCACCATTGTATCCACACGCTCGCAGCTCACCGACGACCACCTGCAAGCGTCCCTTCTCCTGTCAGTGTCATCTGTGAAGCCGGACTTTAAGCGTTTGTCTGCTATCATGAATCATCAGCCATCTCATTAAATTCAATAAAGTGATCAGCCATTGTTTTCATAATTTTGCGTTTATTTATTTATTTTATTTATTTATTTATTTATAGTCTTTTCTATACCGCGCTATTCAGCATCAGCGCGGTTTACAGTAAACAATGAACAGACACATTTCCAAAAGTACTTTGTGTTTACATATGAACAGGAGATTCAACTTGGCTAACAGGGGAACTATATACAATAACAATACATACAAATCACAGAATAGTCATGTGTTCGTATGGTTTCAGTCAGTGGAGATTTTGGTGGATTCAGCAGTTTGTACTGAGCTTCTATTGGTTTCAGGGTAATATAGGAGGAAGAGGTAGTGTTTCACGGCCCTTCTGAATTGGAATATGTCTGTGATTGTTCGGATGTGGTGAGGGAGGTTATTCCAGATCATTGGTGCATAAAATTTGTAGGCTCTGCTGGATGTTGACTTGGTGCATTGAGTTATTGATTTTGGGACTATCAAGGTGTTTTGGGCTACTGACCTTCTGTCTCTATTGTGGGGTGTTGTCTGGATTAGCTCAGTTAGTGATGTTGACGAGAGACCTTTGGTGGCTTTGAAGGTGATTAGCAAGGTCTTAAATGTAATTCTACCTTGAATCGGAAGCCAGTGGAGTTGTTTCATAATGGGTGAGATATGGTCTTTCCTGGATGCTCCGTGTAGAACTCTTGCTGCGGTGTTCATTGCCATTTGCAGTGGGTTTAGAGTGGTTTGAGTGGGTTCATTGCCATTTGCAGTGGGTTTAGAGTCGTTTGTTGTTTTTTTTCGCGGGGGCGGGGAGAAAGGGGGTGCGGCCCACGAGGCTCCCGGTAGTCGGCTGTGCGGCCCGCGGCCCTCTGGAGGTTGGTGACCCCAGTCATAGAGGGTGGGATGTTGCAGTAGCATAAGGCACAATAAATTGTTTCTAGAGACCTTTACAAAGAGAACTTCCAGTGGGGAGGCAAGAGACGTGTGAAATTGTTTTAAATAGGTGTTAAAGTCAAGTGACAGATCAACAGGGCAATTTGAAAGACTCCCTCTATCAAACCAAGGACTGTGTGAATCACCCAGGAAATGGCTAAGAGATTATATTAGAAGCACAAGTCAGGGCACTGTGGAGCAAGCCAGCTTTTACTGTGTTCTTTCCCTCCCACCCACCCACCCTAGGCATAATCTTAACTTTATAAGCTCTTAAACCTATTATAGGAGAAGAGGTGGTCACATTCACTTTCAGATTCAGCTGGTTATCCTCAACAGGAATAGATTAATTAAGGTCCTGAAATTAATTCATCTTGAAATGAACAAAGTTCTTTAAACTTATTGGTAGTTGTATCAGTACAAGTTTCCCTAGCTATTTAAGTTATTTACTTACTTAAAGTAAACAACTTAAATAGCTAAACAAAATCTTAAAACTAAGATGCAGACAGCAGTCCAGCAGCGAGATGAGGGACATCCAGTTTTTTGCATTGAATGTCACAGGTATGATTTTCCCCAGTTGGTCAGGGGTCTTATGTATGCACTAGGTGCAAAGAATTCTTTGTTCTCAGAGAATGAGTCCGATCTCTGGAAGCTAGAGTAACAGACTAGGAGGACCCAAGGAAGACAGAGAAGTATAAAGACGAGACCTACAGGGACATAGTATTGAAGTGCCACCTCCAATCTGGCAGCCTCTCTGTTACCATAGAGGAGAGTGGTCATGTGAATGGAGAGCATCACCTTGCTGTGGTAGGAAGTGATCTTGTAGCTAGTGCCTATCCTCAAGGTGATGTAAAACCCTCTCGCACAAAGGAGGTGTTTCCAGGGCCATGTGTCCATGAGGCAGGGGTAGGATGGCCGTTATAGTTGGTACTTTGATCATTAGTGATGTAGATGGCTGGTGGATGTGAGGATCGCCTGGTAACATGTCTGCCTGGTGTGAAGGTAGCGGACCTCATGTGCCACCTAGACAAGTGCTGGGGAGGAGCCTGCTGTCTTGGTACATGTTGGCACCAATAACATAGGGAAGTGTGGGAGGGAGGTTCAAATTTAGGCTTTTAGGTAGCAAGTTGACATCCAGAACTTCCAGGGTAGCATTCTCTGAAATGCGTCCTGCTCCACGCGCAGGACAAAAAAGGCAGACAGAGCTCCAGAGTCTCAATGCATGGATGAGACGATGGCGCAAGGAAGAGGGTTTCGGATTCATTAGGAAATGAGCAACATTCAGAGGAAGGGGGGGGGGGGGTTCTGAAAAGATGGGCCCCACCTTAAATGGGATGGAACCAAGCTGCTGGGATTAACCTCTAAAAAGGAGAGGAGCTTTTAATTCAGATAATAGAGGAAAGCCAACAGCCGCCTCGGAGCGCATGGTTCGGAAGAATGTATCCTTGAAGGATACTAGCAAAAGAGAGAAGTTAGGGCATACCAACAGAGAGGTTCCAATAAAGATAAAAGTAACCCAGATGTCCTTAAGTATAGAGTATACAGAGCTGAAAGATTCCAAATTACCCCTATTAACTGATAACCAGATTAATATGAATAAAATACCTCTAAAATGCCTGTAAGCAAAAGCTAGAAGTCTAAAAACTATGATGGGAGAGTTAGACTATATAGCACTAAATGAAAGGTTCAATATGATTGGCATCTCAGAGACTTGGTGGAAGGACAATTAATGGGACACTGTGATACCTGGGTACAAGCTATATAGCGTAGTTACCTGTAACAGGTGTTCTCCAGGGACAGCAGGAATCAGTCCTCACATATGGGTGCTGGCAGTGCCGGAGCCCTCATGGAAACATCTCCTCAGCTTTCAAAGAAAGCCTTTGGGAGATACCACCACGCATGTGTGGTCCCCTTCCTGCCCAAGGGTGCCATCTTACTAGTCAGATGACATAGCTAGAGTCAACCAAAGAAAATGGCAAAAATTATAAAGCAACCCCCACTCAACACTATGCAAACAGTTATCCACCCTGTTAATTTCTATTTATTGTTACCTAAGTTCTATGCAATGTTCATTGTTTTATCTGTTCCATGTACACCGCTGTGACTGGTAGATAACAGCGGTATAGAAAAGTTGCTAAATAAATAAATCATGATTTAATGGGAGAAAGCCAACATGGATTTACAAGGAAAAGCTTGTCTTACTAATCTGTTATAATTTTTTGAAGGTGTAAATAAACAGGTAGACAAAGGTGAGCCGATTAATATAGTGTATCTGGATTTTCAGAAAGCCTTTGACAAGGTCCCTCATGAGAGACTCTTGGAGAAATTATAAAGTAATGGGATAGGAGACAGTGTGCTGTTGTGGATCAGGAAGCAGAAAGTAGGGCTAAAGGTGAAATTAGACTTACTTGCTAATTGCACAGGTACACTAAAAAAATTTTTTTTTAAACTGCCTCTAATGTTTCAATTGATTTTTACGTTTTTTGGTGTGCTGAATCCAAATCTGGTAACCAATTTGCTCCATCACGTACAGATTTTTTGCTACATTAGGTTAGCAGTTTGAGGTGAACGTTTCAGATTGAGTGCGATCGAGATAAAAGTTTCTTGGATGAATTCTTTATACTAATTGTTTAGTAGTTATTCAAATAAGAATAAAGAAAATTGTAACAAGGCAGCACATAAGAATAGAGTAATGTCAACAAAACACACTGTGATGGTAGCAAAATTGTCTGCACTTAAAACAGCCACATACATGTGCACAAACATTGAGCATATAAGAGCGAGGTTAGACACAAAGCAAAGCAAAGAAATGTGCAAAAAATGTTGTACAGGTATGTATGTAAGAATAGAAAACGCAAACCGCACCATTGCAATACATGAAGACAAACACCCGATGGTGTGAAAATAAAATTCTAATAAATGAGATCCGACACTGTGGTAATAACTAGCAAATTTTTATTTCAACGTTTAGTAAAAACACGATATTTGTCAACACAGTTTAGATTTTAAAGTCATTCTTGGGTCAATCAATCTCCTGGTGGGCCCGTTTCTTCTTCCCCCGAATGCTTCTCTTGGTGCGCTGCTTGGCGTATTTTTCATCTGGGGTTTCCCGCAGCAGCAACCAGCAGAAATCAGCCATTGTAGTGGTGTTCCATCTTCCTTGGTACCTTCTCTCTGCGTCCTTGATGTCCTGGTGAAACCTTTCACCTTGTTCTTCACTGTACGCCCCCATGTTTTCGGGAAAGTAGTTCACATGGGAGTGCAAGAAATGGACTTTCAGGCTCATGTTACAGCCTTGTTCTTTGAAGGCATTGAGCATCCTGGCAACAATATCCTTATAGTTCTCATCCCGCCTGTTCCCCAAGAATTTGAGAACAACATCCTTGAAGGAATCCCAGGCTTCTTTTTCCTTCTCAGACATCGTTTCAGCGAATGCTCCATCTGAAATGAGTTTCCTTATATCAGGGCCAACAAACACTCCTTCCTTTAGCTTTGCTTCAGAAAGTCGGGGGAACTTTGAGCAAAGGTACCGAAAGCACTCACCATCTTTTGGAAGGGACTTGATGAATTGCTTAATGAGACCCAACTTAATGTGGAGAGGTGGTAATAGAATTTTATCACGAGGTACCAAGCTCTCATGAAGAACATTTTTCTCACCGGGTCTCAAATACTCCCGAATTGGCCAGTCTTTTTTTCCCCCAGTGTAGGTCGCGGGCCCGGCTATCCCACAAGCAAAGGAAGCAGGGATATTTGGTGAAACCAGATTGCTGCCCTAATAGCATGGATAGAATTTTAAAGTCTCCACAAATCATCCACTTATGCTCATCATAACGAATCTCCTGAAGAATCAGGGCCAAATTCTCGTATTTTTCTTGGAGAATAACAGAGTGAGCAATAGGAACTGAAGCGAATGTGTTGCCATTATGAAGAAGAACACCTTTTATGCTGTCTTTTGACGAATCAATGAACAGCCGCCATTCAGCAGGATCATACTTGAGTTTAAACTTTTCCATCACTCCGTATATATCGTTGCAAAATACCAAATCTTCCTCTTTGCTGAAATACTTCAAAAATTGTGTCTCGCGGTTGCGGTACCAATAAAAAGTTGTTCCTGGTGACAATAGATTTTTCTGTTTAAGCCGAGAACCTAGCAGTTGGGCAGCATCTTTTGGGAGTCCTAAATCCCGGACTAAATCATTCAATTCAGCTTGAGAGAAAAGTTCAGGTTTCGGATCTGG
Organism: Ichthyophis bannanicus; assembly: GCA_033557465.1. Lineage (NCBI taxonomy): Eukaryota > Metazoa > Chordata > Amphibia > Gymnophiona > Ichthyophiidae > Ichthyophis > Ichthyophis bannanicus. The sequence continues at coordinate 828,876,067 of CM066035.1, forward strand.
TTCAGTTTCAAACTCGGAAGTACTGGACTCATCGGGAAAAGCCATCTGATGAGTCTCATCATGATCAGAACCGTCCACACAAATATGATCCAAAGATTTTGGTGGTTCAGGCACAGGTACTTCGTTGCTATGAGGCATAGACCTAATTGCTGAGGGAAGGTTGGGATAACTTATTACGTTCTTATTTTTTAAGTTGTATCCCTTCACAATGCAAGAGCAAAAATAGCAGTCACTGCTGTGGTCTCTTTGTTCACGCCACATCATAGGTATTCCGAAACGAAATGCTTGTTTTTTACCTTTCATCCATAAGCGTAGATCTTCCTCACATGTCTTGCACACTTTGTGAGGAGCCCACGGTTTGTCTTGATCGCCTAACTTCAAACCGAAATAGGCGAAATATACTTTTTAATAAATGCAGAAATGTTCCTCTGCCGCTTTTTCACGGTATATTCCCCACAAATAAAACAAAAACTGTCCGGAGAGTTGACGCAACCTCTGGCTCTGTGAGCCATCACAAATACACAGCACTGCAAACTACAACTGTAGTGAACCACTTCGGAATAAAGCTGGATTACGACTGAGCAAACAAAAGGTAATAATGAACTTGCAAGAAACTGAAATTTGACAGGAACGTTCATGTCGCAACCACCGTGTTTGAGCGAGCGAACGAGGCGAGGCGAACAGGAAAGAACATGCGCCAGCGCGAGTACTGGATTTAGCCCCCCGCCTCCCAATTGTCCTGTTAATGTATAAAATGAATACAAAACACTCTAAAATATCATGAGGGAGTGTTTCTAGTTAGTTAACCATTACAACCTCTATTTTGGGCCAAGAAAATAAACTGCAGTCGGCTAAAAAGAAATTATGTGAACATTCCTTATATGGGTAAGAAATCTAATTTTGCAAGAAAACGTGACGTGATGGAACATTTTGGCTATTTTTCCTGGATTCAGCACCCCAAAATCTATAGGAATCAGTTGCAAAACTGGAGGCAGTTTTTTGGTAGTGTACCTGTGTTGTTGTTCCTTGAGGAACTCCAGTCCAGTCCCGCACCTCTGGGTAGTGTACCTCTTCCAGCAGCTTGGAGACTGAGCATGTCATCTTTTGATGACACCAGTGTACTTATGCAGCTGGCAACGCCCACCAGCTCCCAGTAACCTATTGACAAAGCTGACTCACAGGAGCAACAAATAAGTAGTCAACCAAGATTAAACAAGTCTAAACCTAAAACACCTAAAAATCTTTACAGCGCCCCCCCCCCTACCACTTGGGAGGAAATCCCATGTTCCCCCCTAATGAGGAAGCTTACCTGAGGAACATCTGGGCGACATCATTCTGTATGGAGTGTGAGACCGACAGCTCTCGTGGCCCACACCAAGACGTCATCCTCTACATCCTTCTCAGCCAATCTTGGCTACTTTTACTGCCAAAGGAATCAGCTTCAGGATCAGGAATGCAACACTTTCTGTGGGTTCCAGGTCTGGACTGGAGTTCCTTAAGGAACAACAATTAGCAAGTAAATCTAATTTCACCTTACTTATCGTCCCTCCAGTCCAGTCCCACACCTCTGAGATGTAACAGAGGAGTCAAATTAACGGGAGGGCCTGCAACTCTGTCCTGAAACACTGCTGATCCAAAACAAGCATCTCCTGCCGCCTGGACATCAAGGCGATAATGCTTAGCAAAGGTATGAAGCAAAGACCACGTTGCCACCCTGCAGATTTCCACCTGTGGCACTAAACTGTACTCCAACCACAAGGCCACTTGAGCCCTTATGGAATGTGCACGCAGCCCCGCTGGCACTGCTTTACCCTGATCCATCTGGCAATGGATGATTTGGCTGCCGCCTCTCTTCTACCTAGCCCCCCAAACAGCACAAACACATGAGCCAACCTTTGAAAAGGCGCTGTCCTTCTCAGATAGCATCGCAGAATCCTTCTGACATGCAAGAGCTGCACCTATGGACTGGAGGAGTTCCCTTCCGCATTCGCCAGAATTGGTAGGGAAACAGACTGATTCAAATGAAAAGCCAACACTACCTTGGGCAAAAATGATGGCACCAGTCTAAGGACCTCCTTTACCCTTAAGAACAAAAGGAATGGTTCCTGGAAGGACAGGGCCTGAAGATCCAATATTTGGCGCGCCAAGCAAATCGCCACAAGGAAAACAGTTTTCAGAGTTAAGTTCCTTAGTGAAGCCCGACTCAATGGCTCAAAGGACTACCCGGTAAGTGCCCCCAGCACCAAATTGAGATCCCAGGGACATAGGAGAGTCATGGCCTTCAGGGAGTGCAGCATGCCAGGGTGCAAACCTAAAGTCACCCCCTGTACCTTTCCTCAATAACAGAGAATTGCTGCGAGCTGCACACTCAATGAACTAGTGGCTAAATCCTTATCCAAACCATCCTGCAAGAACTCTAGGATGACCGGAACAGATGTCGTGGAAGGAAGGGACTGCCTGTCCCCACACCATGCTTCAAAGATGCGCTATACTTGGATGTACGCCAGGCAGGTAGACCTCCTATGAGCCTTCAATAAGGTACCTATCACTGGCTCCAAATAACACTTTCTCCTTAATCTCGCCCTTTCAAGAGCCATGCCGTAAGCGAGAATCACCCCACCTGAGGCACGTGTACTGGCCCTTGTGTCAAGAGGTCCTCTCGAGTTGGAAGCCACCATGGTCGGTCTGCCTGAATCCTCACTAGGTCGGTGTACCATGGGCACCTTGGCCAGTCCGTGGTGATCAGAATGATGAATCCTCGGTGAGCTTCTATGCACTGCATGACCCAGCTATGCACGCCCATGGGGGGGAAAGACAGAGCAGACCCTCCGTGGGCCACCTCGGCACTAAGGCCCTCGGGCATCCTCTCTCTTCTCCAGCTGAAAAAATGGCCCACCTTGGCTGACTGAAATGTTGCTATTAGGGCCATGACTAGTGCACCACTGCTCGAACACCTTCTGGTTGAGGGTCCACTCACTGGGGTCCATGTGCACCCAGCTTACATAGTCTGCCGTGGCATTGCCAATTTCCACTATGTGCGCAGTTGACAGCACTTGGAGATGACTTTCTGCCCAGTCAAACTGACCTTCAGCCTCCTCCTCCAAGGTTACACTGCCCATGCCTCCCTGGTGATTGATGTAGGCTACCATGATCGCATTGTCGGTAAGGACCTGGACCATCTTTCCTTGCAACCAGGGTTGGATGCTCTGGAGTTCCAGGACTACTGTATGCATCTCCAGCTGATTGACCGACCAAAGTGCTTCCTATGGGCTCTATTGGCCCTGTGGACAGTGCACCTCACTATGGACTCCCCAATCGGATAGACTGGCATCGGTCATCAGTGGGAGCCACTGCAGAGACTCGAGGGGCATATTCCCTTCTAGATTCTCCAGATGAAGCCACCACAGGAGAGCTCTCCTGGTCCCCCATGGGCAGAGCAGTATCTTGGACAAGGGCTGACTCTGGTGAGACCATCGATGAAGCAGCACTCTCTGTAACGGTCGCAGGTGCACTCTTGCCCATGGCATCAGTTCTAAAGTGGCTGCCATGGTCCCTAGGACCTGCAGATTGTGCCAAGCTGTTGGCTTTGATGTCTCTAGAAACTGGTGCACTAGTAGTCTGAGCCCCTGCACTTGCTGTTCCGGCAGAAACACCTTTCCCATGTGGGTGTCAAAATGTGCTCAGAGATACTCAAGCTCCTGGGATGGAACTACCTGGCTCTTGGCCATGTTGACCACCCAACTGAGACTCTGTAGGAACTGCACCACCCGCCTCATTGCTCTTTTGCTTTCATCTCTGGACTTTGCCCGGATTAGCCAGTCGTCTAGATATGTGTATACGAGGGCTCCTTCCTGGTGTAGTGCCGCTGCCACAACCACCATAACCTTAGTGAAGGTACGAGGGGCCATTGCCAGGTCGAATGGCAATGCCCGAACCTAGAAATGCCCCATCGGCACTGCAAAGGGGAGAAACCGCTGATATTCTGGTCAGATGGGATGTGCAGATACATCTCCATGAGATCGAGAGACGTCAGGAACTCACCACTTCTTACTGCTACTATGACTGACCGCAACTTTCCATGTGAAAGTGTGACACCCGCAGGCAATAGTTCACGCCCTTGAGATCGAGAATTGGGTGAAACGAATCTTCCTTTTTGGGCACCATGAAATAAATGAAGTACTGACCACATCCGTATTGGTCCCTGGGAACCAGCACCATGGCCTTCAGCTGCAGGAGCCATGTCAAGGTGTTCCTGAGCACCCTTGCCTTGCCTTGCCCTGCACCTTGCAGGAAGACTGAATGACGGCGTGGGCCACCTGATGGGCCCACTCGAGGGCATAATTCTCTCGGATGACTAAGATCCATTGGCCTGACATGATCTGGACCCAAGCAGTGTAAAAATCCCGCAGCTGATCTCCTACGGGTTGTACTCCCTCCTGGGTCCTCCTCACCTCATTGTGTTTTCTTGGAGCCCAAGGACGAGGTGGAGCCAAAACCTCTGCCCGCTCTTTGAAAGCCTCAAAATCCCTGAGTCCTGGAGGGGAATCTGCTCCTCTGGTAAGGAATAAATTGGGGTGCATGAAAACACTTGAAGTCCCGCAACTGACCTCAAGCCGCAGGAGGAATGCGGCCCTGCTTCTGCTTATCTTCGGGCAGGCGCCCTCCTTTCGACTCCCTCAAGTCCTTCACCAATTTGTCCAGCTTCTCCCCGAAAAGAAGTTTCCCCTTAAAGGGGAGTTTGCGGAGTCGGGACTTGGAGAAACTATCTGCTGCCCAATTCCAAAGCAACAGGTAGAGCCGAGCCGCCACGAACGAGGCCATGCTCTTAGAGTAATAGGATCATAGTGGGTGTCTGCTAGGTAGGCCACTCCCGACTCCAATTTAGCTGCCTCCCAGGACTGGTCCTTCGCTGGTTCTTCCAGCTGTTGAACCCATTGAGAAATAGAGGCCTGCAGTGAGAGGGCGCTGACTGCTGCTGCTGTCTCCTGCTTGCCGATACCTGCTGATTGCTGTATGCTGCCTCTTGTGCTCTCTATTTCTCTGCAGATTGCCTGGTGCCTCTCCACTCTCTCCCCGGTGAAGCCCCGCCTCCCGGACGTGACGCGGACGCGTGCAACGCGCCCGCGTTATCCCCAAGGTACCCGACAGTATTTAAGTTCTCCCAGAGCGGCGTTCCGCATTGCTGCTGCTGTCTCCTGCTTGCCGATACCTGCTGGTTGCTGTATGCTGCCTCTTGTGCTCTCTATTTCTCTGCAGATTGCCTGGTGCCTCTCCACTCTCTCCCCGGTGAAGCCCCGCCTCCCGGACATGACGCGGACGCGTGCAACGCGCCCGCGTTATCCCCAAGGTACCCGACAGTATTTAAGTTCTCCCAGAGCGGTGTTCCGCACGCGCAAGAAGCAGACTGTGCTCCTTGGGCGAGCTCCTTGGGGCGATCTACACCATCCCTCCCCTCCCGGTTCCTCTAGTTTCAGGTCGTTCTGTCCATACATTACGCTGCCCTCTATCCTCTCTGGCCGCTTCTCCTATCTCTTAAGCTGCTCTACGCTGCCTCTGGCTATTCTGGTTGGTTTCTCCATTCTCACAACACTTATACCTTTTCCTGTGCCACCCGGCCCCTCTGCTCAGGTCATGACTGCTATTCCCGTTCATTGGGGTCACCGTCCATTATCTCTGTCTCCTGCTTTTCCTGGTCCCCTGGCCCGAAACCCTCTCAACCTCCTTCCCTGCTCTTCCCGTCTGGCCTCTTCTGCCTCTGCTCCTTCCTCCTCAATGCCCCTCACAGCTGTTCCCCTCATCACACTCTCTTTGGCCCTTCTCAACTGCCGTTCTATCCGCTCAAAAACTCATTTAGTTCACGACCTCCTAACCCAACACTCCCTGGATGCCCTCTTCATCACCGAGTCCTGGCTCCGTGAGGGGGAGGACGCCCTCCTTCATCAGTGTCTTCCACCCGGTTACTCCGCCCTCCACACCCCCCGCCTCCGCCACTCTGGCGGTGGAGTGGCGCTCATCTTTAAGTCTTCCCTCTCCTTCTCTCTGGTATCGCCCCCTCCTGCCTACCCCGAATCTCTTCTGCTGCGCTCTGATTCCACTCCCCCTATTTACTTTCTCCTTCTGTATGTCCCCCCTTCTCTGCATCCTGACCTCTGGGACTCCCTGCTAAATACGCTATCCGACACTGCCCTTCTATCTCCGCACCTGGTCACATTGGGCAATCTCAACGCTCACCTTAATCCTCCCTCTCGTTCCCACGATAAGGCCCTTTCTTCCCTGTTCTCCGACTTGTCCTTCACCCAACACGTCCTTTGCCCCACCCATGCCTCAGGTCGATCCCTGGACCTTATTCTTACCCTTGATCTCTCGCCTTTTCTCTCCTCCAATATTCTCTCTACTCCCATTCCCTGGTCCGACCATCACTGTTTTTTTTTCACCTTCCCCCTTCCCTCTTCCGGCCCGATCGGTCCCTCTTCTTCTGCCACCCCGTCACTTAGACGGCGATTTACTCCGAACTCCCTGCTTTCCTTCCCTCCAGCCCATGCGCTATTTTCCCAGGAGTTCCCCTCCCTCTCTGTTGATCGCCAAGTCGACCTCTGGTCTTCCTCTCTCTCGGCTGCTCTCGACACTATAGCACCCCTTCGTCCCATAGCCCCCCGTCCCTCCTCCCACCACTCCTGGTATCACCCCGGTCTCCTTCTTCTCCGCTCCAATCTTCGCCGTGCTGAGCGGCACTGGAGGAAGCTCCGCACTCCTGTTTCTCGCTCCAACTACCAGCTTGCTCATCTCTCTTACCGTTCTGCAATCATCTTGGCTAAACACTCCCACTACTCTCGCCTTATTTCTACGTCATCAAACTCCGCCAGACGCCTTTTCCTTGTCCTTAAATCTATTTCTTCTACTTCTTCTCTCCCTTCTATCCCCTCCAAACCTCCCCCCCCCGTCCATCGCCTCCTTCTTTACTGGCAAGATTCCCTCCCTTCGTTCCTCCTTCTCCACCTGCCCTCCTCCCCTTTCCCCCCCTCCCACTTCCCCTTCTTCCTCCTCCTCTCAGTCTGTGCTCCCTTCGTCTCCCACCCACACTTTTCCTCACAGTTGGTGTTCCTTCTCCCCATCTCCTCTCCTGAACTCATCAAGGCCATTTCGACTGCCCACCAAACTACCTGCCCCCTCGATCCCTTGCCCTCTTCTTGGCTACTCAATCCCGATATTGCGCTTGTGCCCTTTATTCTTTCTTTCTTCAATTCTAGTCTCTCTTCCGGTCTTTTCCCCTCCCGTTGGAAGCACGCTATTGTCCGTCCCCTCCTGAAAAGCCTACCCTTGACCCTACTTCTCCCGCCAACTGGCGCCCTGTCTCCAACCTCCCCTTCCTGTCCAAGGTCCTTGAAAAAAACTTGTCTTCTTCCAGTTGGCTTCTCATCTTGATTCCACCCATGCCCTCCACCCCTGTCAATCTGGTTTCTGCACCGGTCACAGTACCGAAACCGTCCTCACAGCCTTGCTTTCCAAACTTCACCGCTCTCACGATCATGGTGATATTTCTCTCGTGGTCTCCCTGGATCTGTCCTCTGCGTTTGATGTAGTCGATCACCCCACCCTCCTTTCTCGTCTGTCTGACTTTGGTATCCATGGTACTGTCCTCCAGTGGTTTCACTCTTTCCTGTCTTGCCGTACTTTCTGAGTTCACTCCGGTACCTCAGCATCCCCCCCTACCCCCGCCACCTGTGGCATCCCCCAGGGTTCCATTCTCGCTCCTCTGCTTTTCAATGCTTTTCTTGCTCCTCTAGCCCTGTTAATCCAACAATCTGCTCTCTCCTTTTACATATACGCCGATGACATCCTCCTGGTCCATCACACCTCTCCCTCCTCCCCGGACCTTGCTCCACTCAACCTCTGTCTGTCTTCTATTGCCTCCTGGTTTGAGTCCAACTTCATGCATGCTAATCCTGCAAAATCCTCTGCTCTCTGGATTACCTTTGGTCTCCCACCCCCCACGATACTACCTGTCATGGGCTCCCACTCCATCCCCTCCACCCCTACCCTTCGTTACCTGGGTGTTACCCTAGACCCGTCCCTTTCTTTTCACGAACATATCTCTTCTGTCATTCGCTCTTCTTTTTTTCACTTACGCCGTATCAAGGCTGTCCGTTCCATTCTTCCCTTATCCTCTGTCGTCACTCTTGTCCTGTCTTTGGTTCTCTCTCGTCTCGACTATTGTAACGTTATCTATGCCGGTCTTCCATCCTACCAACTCCGTCGTCTCCAACTTGTTCAGAATGCTGCTGCCCGTCTTGTCACCTCGTCCTCTATTCGTTCCCATGTATCTCCGTGCCTGTTTTCCTTACACTGGCTCCCAATTAAGTTCCGGTTTATGTTCAAACTACTTATCCTTGCTCACAAGGCTCTTCACTCCGATACCCCCCCCAGTACTTAGCCAATATTATTCATCTTCAGCCCTCTCCCCGCCTCCTTCGTTCATCCCACGGCAATCGTCTCTTCCTTCCCTCACCTACACAGGCCCACCTCGAATCCACTCGTCACTCCGCCTTCTTTTTCTTAGGTCCTGCTCTTTGGAACTCTCTTCCCCTCCCACTCCACACCGAACTGTCCTACACTCGTTTCAAGGCCCTTCTTAAGACACACCTTTTCTGTCAGGCTTTCGATCTCCCCCCCCCCCCTACTGATGGTGTTCTTCCCTCTAGTCGCGCCTCCCATCCCCCTTAATTTTCCTATGTTCTTCCCCCCTACTGATGGTGTTTTATCCCCCTAGTCGCGCCTCCCACCCCCCTTAATTTTTCCCATGTTCTTCCGCCCTCCTCCCCTCATTTCCCTTTTGCCCTTCTTGCGCTCTTGCTGTCCTCTTTCTGTTTTTACTGTCTCTCTCTCTGTCCTGTTATTTTTGGCGTTCCTTTCTCTCTTCTTTTCCAGCGGCTGTCATTTTTATGATTGTACACCGCCCTGATGCTCCGGCCTGGGCGGTCTATCAAGTGTTTTAATAAAGATAAAGATAAAGACATCAAAGGCCTGTTTCAGCAGGGTGTCCAGCTTCCTATCCTGGCTATCCTTGAGTGCTGCACTCCTCTCTACCGGGCTCGTCATCTTCTTTGTGACTGCTGACACCACCGTGTCCACCTTAGGCAAGCACAACAGCTCCCGATCCTGATCCGGTAGAGGGTAGAGATGCGACATGGTTCGGACTCCTCTGAGACAAGCCTCCGGTGGATCCCATTCATCCTGGATCATCTGTCAAACCACTCTATGCACTTGAAGGCCTTCTGCATCTTCTGCACCATTTGGAGCAGCGGATCCTCCAGCATTTCATCCTCTGCTGGGAGGCTAAACTACCGACCCTGTGTTGCCGTCTTTCATGTCCGCTGCTCGCTGACTTCTGTTGATGCATACAAAACGCCCTGTGCAGAAGCAGGACAAACTCCAGAGAAAAATCATCCAGGAGCCCACCATTTCCTGATTCTGTGAAGAAGGTCCAGGAATGGCTGGGAGTTTGGAAACCACCTCCAGTGATGGTAGCGTGGACCTCTCTGCGTCCAGGGACTCTCGTGATGGAGAGGGGCTTCTCTGCCCTGGCTGAGCCTGGAGTTCTTGCTCCAGTGACATGGCCTCCTGCATGCATCCCCAGCAAATGCCCGTCTCGGAGACCATCCCATGCCTGGTCCCGCATACCAGGCACCGAGGTCTGGCCGGCATGTTGTGAGGATTGCCTACCCCTTGACTAGGGACCTCCAAATAGCGCCCAAGAGAATTAAAAGGCAGTGCTTGAAAATAAATGAAAATAACCAAACAAAACAAAACTAACTGAAAAACAGATTTACTGAAACCAGGGGAGACCTTTCATATTAGGGCCAGCAGGAGGGAAATACAGGCAGCTGCTGAAGCTTTCCTGTCATCTAATTACTAGAGCAAGCAGTGAAAGCCCCAACCAACAGAACGCGTCAAAAATGCTTTGCGAGCAGAGCCGAAGGTGGGAGAAACAACCAGGCCTCGCTTTTCTCTTCCCGCGCGCTGCACCTCCCAGCCATGCAGTCCTAGGCCACGTGCCAACTCGGCTGACAAAAAGCAAGTAAAAATATGCGCCTCTCACTGTCGCTGCTCTTCCTGCCCTTCATATCTGAATTCAGTGCCTCCGGTCCCTCCTTTCTATTTGGCGATCTCAGCACTCTGCTTCTCCTCACCCCCTTGCACTCAGCCGCTACTCACTGGCTTCGACGCTGAGGGGGGCCCCCGAGAACTGCCCGTCTGCTCTGAATATAGCCGTGGTGGCTCTTACCTGCTGACGGGCTCTGGAGGCACCTGTACCTCCGCAACACTAACGACTGCCCAAAACCACTCCCTCGATCACTGGAGGGAGGGGGGGGGGGATTTCCTCCTACAGATGTGCTGGCTGGCATGCATTTTACTCTCCTTTATTCAAGGCTTTATTTATTTATTTAACTGCATTTATAACCCGCTTTTCTTCCAAAATAACAAATCTCTGTCAAAAGAAACCTAGCCTAAACCTATACTCCTTAAGAAAGGAAATTCAATTAAATTAAGGCAAGAACTACACTGCAACCATGCTCCTTAGCTTGTCCCTTCAGTGAGTCCAGCACCCTGGCTCACTACCTCCTCCAGCTGCTTGGAGACTGAGCATACTGGGAGTTGGTGGGTGGTGCCAGCTGCATAAGTACACTGGTGTCATCAAAAGATGACATGCTCAGTCTCCAAGCAGCTGGAAGAAGTACACTACCTAGAGGTGTGCGACTGGATTGGAGGGACCATAAGAAATGGTCAATTCTCTCTATGGAGAAAGGTGAATAGTGGAATATCCTAGGGATTTGTGCTGGGCCTGCTGCTTTTTAACGTATTCATAAATGACCTGGAAAAGGGAATAATGAATGAGATGATCAAATTTATAGATGATATAAAATTATTCAAAGTTGTTAAAACACAAGTGGATTGTGAACAATTGCAAGAGGACCCTGATAAATTGGAAGACTGGAGTCCAAATGGCAGATGCAATTCAATGTGGAAAGGTGTAAAGTTAGGCACCTATGAAAGAACAACCCAAATTACAATTACATGATGCAAGGTTCCACATTAGGCATCATCATAGATAAAATGTTGAAACCCTCTGCACAGTGTGCAGCAGCAGCCAAGAAAGCAAATAGAATGCTAGGGATCATAAGGAAAGGAATGGAGAATAAAACAAAAGATATTATAATGCGTCTGTATCGTTCCATGGTGCGATTGCACCTTGAATATTGGGTGCAATTCTGGTCACCATATCTCAAAAAGGATATAGCAGAATTAGAAAAGGTACAGAGAAGAGCCACCAAAATGGTAAAGGGGAAGACAGGGTTCAAATCCTACTGCTGCTATCATTGTAATTGTGGAGTATTATCCTTTCTACACCCTCCAGATATTTTATGGACAAAATGAGCACTTTCCTGATGCCTCCATGCTTGGATCCCCTATGAAGAAAGGCTTAAAAGGTTAGGGCTCTTCAACTTGGAAAAAGATGACTGAGAGGAGATATGATAAAGGTCTATAAATTAATAAGCGGAGTAGAATGGAACGGGTAAACGTAGATCGGCTCTTTAGGCCATCAAAAAGTAGAAAGACTAGGGGACACGCAATGAAACTACACCGTAACCCATTTAAGACTAATAAGAGAAAATATTTTTTCACTCAACGCAAAATCAAACTCTGGAATTCAAATTATCAGAGGATGTAGTAAAAGCTGTTAGTGTAGCTCGATTTAAAAAAGATTTGACCAGGTTCCTGGAGGAAAGGTCCATTAACCATTATTAAAGAGGACCCAGGAAATCCATTGTTTACCCCGGGACAAGCACTGTGGAACCTGTGTATCCTTTTTGGGAAACTGCCAGGTACTTGTGACTTGGATTGGCCACTGTTGGAAGGAGGATACTGGGTTTGATGGACCTTGGTCTGACCCAATATGGCATCTCTTATGTACAAAAGCTCTGCCTTGCTCCTGCCTGTTTTTAATTTTGCTGTTGCTGCCCCCCTCCTCCCGAGGAGCAGCCCTGGCAGAAAGGCAGGTTTGAGCAGGGGCAAGGGAGCAGTAGCAGCAAGAAAAGTTATATAAAATATAGATGAGATAGGGGCCACATGTGGCCTTTCCAGCACCAGCCTGCAGCATATGGTTGGACATTACACCCTCTCAACCTCCCCAAATTGTGCCCCATGGGAAACAATGTTTGTAGTTTCTCTTTGAAAAATTGGTGAAGAGCGCATGGTAAAAACACGTGTGGACTTTGCACCAAAATGTACAATTTTGAAAATAAACATGAAACTATTTTTTATGTATATCCTTAATACAAAGATGTTTAAGAAATGATGGCACAGTGTCTGATGAATTGCATCTTGCCATCATTTTTCTATGTTATGGAAATGTATTGACTATAGGGGACACTATTCAGGATATTATTTAGCAAGCAAATAGTAGATTGGAACCAGCGGTATGTATGCATGGGCATAGTTTGACTGCTTCGTTGGGGGTGGGGCAACATACTTGCACATTCATTATGGTTATCTTAAAAATATACTAGATGGATAGGAAGCCAGTATAACAAACAGGCGAGGGATGAGCTGGTGTCCCCAAGAGGGAGCAGAGGCTCTCATTCAGTGGCTTTGCCAAAAAAAGGGAAAGCAACATATTCCCAGGCTATAAAATTAAAATGTAGCAAAAATTGAAGCTTAGTTATTTAGCCTGACATTCTAAGATTAAAATACTACTGACACCTGTAAATATATATTCTGCAAAAAACAAGAGAGATGTAAGGTGCTCTCACACCAAGGGACAAAAAGAAAAAGAGAACCACAGCAGTTTCTAGAAGTTAGAAACTGTGCTATGGTTCTCTCCTTTTCTTTTTGAACATCTATTTTGCGTTCAACAAAACCCCTCCTCCAACAGTAGGTACAGAGAAAAACTAGGATATTTCACCAGAGAACCCAACATACAAGGAAAAAACCCTGATTCCGGTGTCATCTCATTAACCTCTACAGCACCAGGCAGGATGTGAACTAACACAAGACCCTACAAACGTTACTGAGGATCTATAATACAAATCTACCATACCACAATGGAACCAGCTTCTAAAATTAACTCAATAAGGACCTTAACCAGAAAATAGCAGCCATATAAATATTGCAGTGGGCCTTAGAACATCCTTTCATCTATTCAGAAAACTGAACAGGCCAGATTACTACAGATCCTACATAGAAATTCCATTCTAACAGAACATTTAGTCTCAATCACACAGACAAAACACAATTAGACCCTCACCAAGTACAGAATAAATTATAATAAGCTCAAAGTAGAAATATGCAGATAAAATTAAATTGAAACCCCAACAAGCCAGGCTCTGTATGCAGTGTAACACAACAAATAGAGGCAAGTGACACTGTACCTCATCTTTGCTGAGCAGTAGCATGAAACGCACAGGCCTCTCTGATCTCACATGCAGGCAGAGCAGCTTCTCCCCAGTCTTTCCCCTATCGATCTTAGTGTCACTTGCTCAGAGGTGGCTGTGTTGTGGATTAGGTTCAGTGCTGGCTCTCCCCACAGCCCATTTCTGAACAAGAATCACCGGGATCGAGGGAGGAGCAGACTATAGGGAGAAGCAGTGTTACCTGCATGTGGGATCAGAGAGAACTGTGCCTCATTTTACTGCTCAGCAAACATAAAAGCAGCAGCCAGCAGAGAGGTGCACATGGTGACGGGACTTTATTGGTGCAGCCTATAGCTGGGACCATAATTCCAAACTTTCTGTGCCTCTATTGTAGGACACGACAAGTTTTGTGTGGTTTTAGGAGCCTGGCCAAAATCTTAAAAGCAAGGGCTTATGACAACCTTGCACACATCCCCCCATTGTCTCTCATGGTGGTCTCATGAGACCAGCACCAGAGTTCCTATACTGTATGGCATCTGTAGAAATAAATAGAGATAACAACAGTTATGGCTTCAGGTATTGTCTGTGTGTGTGATGCAACTGTGGTGTGCCAGTCTTGCATGGGAGGAGATGTGGTAGGTGCCTTTGTGGGTGGAGTGCAGGGCATCTGTGTGTATGGTGCAGAAGTGGGGTACCTGTATGTATGCATGTGGTATAAAGGCGAGGTGCCTGTGTATGGTGCGTAGGTGCCCGTGTATGTCTGTCATACAGAAGGAGGCTGCCTGTGTGTGTGCATGTCTGTTATGCGGAGGTCGGGTGCCTGGTGCAGAGGTCGGGTGCCTGTGTACATGGTGCAGAGGTGAGGTGCCCATGTGTGTATATGTCTATTATGCAGAGGTAGGGTGCATGTGTGCAAGCATGTCTATCATGCAGAGATGGGATATCTAAGTGTGTGGTGGGGGGGGGGTGTTTATGTTCTGGGGGAGGGGAATGCACTTTTTGACAACACTTTGCACTCTTCCCTCCCCCTCCAACCTCTCTTCTGCTGGCTCACCTCCTCTATAATCCTTCCAGACTCTCCCCCCTTCACCTTAAATATTCCCTACCTTCTATACCTCACTTGAACTCCCCCCCTCCCAAAACAAACCTAGTGTGCTGCAGGCCACAGGGCCTCCCTCTTCTGCCCACGGCAGACTGCTTATCTCTAGGCTGCTCCTTCTCTTCTGTCTGTGGGGGATTCGATCTTCTGGGGGTAGAAGGGGACTCTGCCATGATCCCCTTTTCTGTTGCGTGCGGGGGATTCGATCTCCTGTGGGAAGATAAAAGGGGACTTTGTTGCAATCCTCTTCTCTTCTGCCCACAGGCATTGCCATCCCAAATAAGCTGCTACGACAATGGCTGCGAAGCTCATCTGCCCACAGGAATCCAATCTCCTGCGGGCAGAAGAGATAGTGATGATCATGATCACGGTAAAGCCCCCTTCTATCTGCCTACAGAAAATCAGATCTCCATGGGCAGACCAGCATCACGCTATCATCAGGGCAATGCATTTGGGGGACAATGTCCCCCCCCCCTTACTCCCCCAAACTATGCCCATGTATGTATGGGAACAATAAATTTGAGCATTTCAGTTTGAGGCTCACAAATATGAAAAAGGTAATGAGTATTAAAAATCAGGTTTATATACTATATATATATATATATATATATATATATTAGAGCTTCTGGGTCGCCAGGAGTCAGGACTGACTCGAAGGCACACATTGCATTTGCATACTACATATAAAGACACATTTTACAAAGGATGTCCAAGTGCAATCTGGTACTTCCAAGCCAGAATGTCTGGAGAAATAAAAAAAGCTGGCACGTCCAAGTCCAGGCATGATTTCACAAACATGGATGTGTGCAATATGGACATCTGAAGGGCTATCTATATAGATGTCTCCAGAACCGTATTCAAGCCTGGGGCCATCTAAGAATAGCTTAATGGTTAGAGCAGTGGGCTAGGATCAGAGAAGACAGGGTTCAAATCCTACTGCTGCTATCATTGTAATTGTGGAGTATTATCCTTTTTATACTCTCCAGATGTTTTATGGACAAATTGAGCACTTTCCTGATGCCTCTTTGTGCTTGGAGCAGGTCAAAACTTGGACAAGGGTCACAGACATCCCCGATGTTTCTGAAATCAAGTGGGGGATGTCTTCATTGCACTACCCGACATGACTCCACCATGCCCCCTGCCTAATTGGCCATCCTTGCACTGGACATGTCTTTAAAAGCCATTTGTAAAACAGCTCCAGGGACATTTCCATGATTTAGATGTATGCATGCACATTTTCAGATATCCAAATCATGGTTAAGGCTTCTAAAATGACCTCAATAATATTATTTGTAAAGGATACAGTACAATCATAAGAACATAAGATATGCCATACTAGGTCAGACCAAGTCCATCAAGCCCAGTATCCTGTTTCCAACAGTGGCCAATCTAGGTCATACGTACCTAGCAGTTTCCCCCAAAAGACACAGGTTCCACAATGCATGTATTGGGTCAAGCATTGATATCCTGGGTCCCTTTTTAATAATGGTTTATGGACCTTTCCTCCAGGAACTTGTCTAAACGTTTTTTAAACCCAGCTACACTAACAGCTTTTACTACATCCTCCAGTAACAAATTCCAGAGTTTGATTACACGTTGAGTGAAAAGCACAGTTACTTACCTGTAACAGGTGATCTCTGGGAACAGCAGGAATACGTCTTCACATATGGTATCGTCGGTACCGACGGAGCCTGCGCGGGAACGCTCCCCAGCGTCCTTAACGAAAGCTTTTGGGAGCATCCCACAGCGCCTGCGCGCTGCCTTCCCGCCTTTCCTAACTGCCTCTCTCCAGTTCGAGTTTTAAAGCTGAGACAAAGAGAGAGAGAGAGGAAAGGAAAGATAGATAGAGAGATACAACTCCTAGGGGAGGTGGGTGGGTTGTGAAGACTTATTCCTGCTGTTCCCAGAGATCACTTGTTACAGGTAAGTAACTGTGCTATCTCCAGGAACAAGCAGGAATGAGTCTTCACATATGGGGGACTCCCCAGCTAGAGATGTCTGGGAGATCACCCAGATTGTGAGTCCCTAGGAAGGGCTCCACCTGCACTCATGAATCTCAGGCATCCAGTCAGGGATGGAGGGTAGGAGTTGATTAGGTATGGAACAGGTGTTTGAGAATAGCCTGACCAAACAAGGCATCCCGGCGGGAGTCCTTGTCCAAGCAGTAATGGGCTGTGAAGATATGAACCGATGCCCAGGTGGCTGCTCGACAGATTTGGTCGATGGACACAGAGTTAAGATGAGCCATAGAGGCTGCCATGGCCCTCACATTGTGAGCTGTGACATGGCCCTCCAGAGAAAGATTCTTGCTCTGGTAGGCGAAGGAAATACACTGAGCAATCCAATTAGATAGAGTTCTCTTGGAGACTGGAAGTCCTAAATGAGAAGGATCAAAAGCAACAAAAGGTTGAGAGGACTTCCTATGTTGCTGTGTCCTTTGTAAGTAAAAAGCAAGTGCTCTTTTACAATCCAGGGTATGAAGATTCCTCTCTGCACTTGATGCATGAGGTCCTGGAAAAAAGACAGGTAAATACACCTCCTGGTTCAGATGAAAAGATGAGACCACTTTAGGCATAAAGTGTGGATTAGTTCTGAGGACTACCTTATCATGATGGAACCTTGTATAAGGAGGATTAGCCACTAAAGCTTGCAACTCACTGATACGGCGAGCTGAGGTGACTGCAATGAGAAAAATAACCTTCCAGGAAAGGAATTTCAAGGAGGTAGTGGCTAAGGGTTCAAAGGGTGGCTTCATAAGTTGGCCAAGAACCAGATTCAGGTCCCATGCCACTGGAGGTGGTCTAATGGGAGGTTTAGTCAAAAGAAGGCCTCTCATGAATCTTGCTATAAGAGGATGAGAGGAAATAGGTTGTCCATTAAGAGGCTTAAGGGATGCTGCAATAGCACTCAAATGGACTCTGAATTTGTTTTAAGGCCTGCATGGGATAAATGCAGTAAATAGTCTAGTAAAGAATTTAAAGGTATTGCAAGAGGGTTGAGACCCTTCTCTGCACACCAAATGGAAAACCTTTTCCATTTAAAAGCATAGGAACGTCTGGTGGAAGGCTTTCTGGAAGCATGAAGGATATCCTTCACTTGCTGAGAAAGGTGCAAATCCTGAAGGTCTAGGCCTTCAGCAACCAGGCTCTGAGATGGAGACTGAGGATTTGGGTGCCACAAGGTTCCCTCCTCCTGGGAGAAGAGATCTGGAGCAGACCCCAGGTCTAGGGAGGGAGCTTGAGAGAGATGCAGAAGTAGAGGGTACCACACTTGGCGTGGCCAAAGTGGTGCTATGAGGATCATAGTCCCTTTGTCTCTCTGAAGCTTGAACAGAGTCTTGGGGATTAGGTGGAAAGGCATAAAGGAAGTCTTGCCCCCAATGAAGGAGGAAGGCATCCCTGGCCTGAACTCCCTGACATGGAATCCTGGAACAGAACCGGGGAAGTTTGGCATTCCACGGACTTGCAAACAGGTCTATGTCTGGGGTACCCCAAATCCGAAAAATTCTGGCTATTTGGACCCCATGGAGGGACCATTCGTGCGGAAGCAGAACTCGACTGAGTCTGTCTGCCCAAGAGTTTTGAACTCCTGGAAGATATACTGCCATGAGATGGATCTGATGCTCTCTGGCGAAGGCCCACAATCTCAGAGCTTCGTTGCAAAGCGACAGAGAGCCAGTTCCTCCCTGCTTGTTCACGTAGAACATAGCTACCTGGTTGTCCGTGTGGATGAGGACTGTCTTGTAGCTGAGCAGGGTGTGGAAGACTCTGAGAGCCAGAAAAATTGCTCTGAGCTCTAAGAGGTTGATATGAAGAGATGTCTCCTGTGGAGACCAGATGCCCTGGGTTGAGAGATCTTGTAGATGAGCTCCCCAACCCTTTGGAGAGGCATCTGTTGTAAGGGTTGCTTGGGGTAACACCTGTTGAAAGGGGGACCCCAGCAACAGATTCTGAGTGGACCTCCACCAGTGGAGGGACGAAAATAGGCGACTGGAGGTTGCTATTTTGTCTGACAGGCAACCTGATGCCTGGGTCCATTGGGTGGATAGGGTCCACTGAGCTGCTCTCATGTGAAGGCGAGCATAGGGAACCACATGCACCGTGGATGCCATGTGGCCTAAAAGTTGCAACATCTCTCGAGCAGTTAAATGGGATTTTAACTGAATCTGGGAGGCTAACTGCACCAAGCGTAGGCAACGGGCCTGTGGAAGATAGGCCCTTGCAGTTGTGGTATCCAGTAAGGCCCCTATGAACTCTAGAGACTGAGTAGGGGTAAGATGGGATTTTGGAATGTTGATTACCAGTCCCAGATACTGAAGAACACGCCTTGTGCAGGCTAGAGAAGTCTGGGCCTCTGACTGGGATGGAGCTCGGATGAGCCAGTTGTCCAGATATGGGAATACGAATATTCCTAGAGTGCGTAGGAATGCAGCTACTACTGCCATGCATTTTGTGAACACTCTTGGAGCAGAGGCCAGACCGAAAGGAAGCACTTTGTATTGGTAGTGCTTTCCTTGGTACAGGAAGCGAAGGCATCTTCTGTGTGTTGGATGGATGAGAACATGAGTGTACGCATCCTTGAGATCTAGAGAACAAAGCCAGTCCTGACTCTGGAGGTATGGAAGGAGAGTTCCGAGAGAAGTCATCTTGAATTTCTTGCATAGAAACTTGTTCAATTCTCTGAGATCTAATATGGGTCTGTAGCCCCCTGTTTTCTTTGGGATCAGAAAATAGGGGGAGTAGAACCCTGAGCCCTGTTGAAAAAGTGGTACTTCTTCAATCGCCCCTTGGGCAAGAAGGGTAGCAATCTCCTGACCTAGAAGGTCGAGGAAAGATGTTGGAGAATTGAACGGTTTCACCATGGTGTGAGGAGGAAGGTTTAAGAAATGAAGTTTGTACCCTTCCCTTATGATGGAGAGGGTCCACTGCTCTGCTGTGATTTGTTCCCATCTGGGAGCAAAGTGAGCTAACCTTCCTGGGATGGTGAGGGGCTCTGGATGTTCTAGAGCCAGAAAGGCTAAGTTCTCTAGTGGAAAGTCAAAGGCCCTGAGGAGGCTGAGGCTGTTGGGCCGTAGCAGTCCTCGTAGCCTGGGTTTTGGCCTGTTTTGGTTGTTGCTGCCTCTTTGTAGTAAAACGACCTTGAGAAGAGGCCTAACCATAAGAAGAAAATTTCCCCTTCTTTGGGAAAGATCCCTTTTTGAACAACCTCTTTTTGAAAGGAGCAGTAGTAGACTTTGAAAGTCTATCTAAAGCAGAATTTTCAGCATCCATCTGGTTGGCTTTTGCTTGCCAATCTTTGCCAAACAGGTTTTCGCTTGTACAGGGAAGGTTACCTAGACCATCCTGTACACCCAGGATTCCAAATCAGAGGTTTGCAACCAAGCAACTCTGCGTGCACCTATGGCAATAGCCAAGGCTCTACTGACCCCCTCAAAAGAGTCAAAAGGCTGCACGGTTGGAAAACTTGGATACATCCTGTGCATGTTTAAGCCAGGTGATATATTCTTCTCTCTTATCTTCTGACATAAAAGGAGATAAGGTTTGCAGATGATCTGTAACTTCTTTTAGAAACATCCCCATATAGAGACTATGGGAGTTGATTCTGGCTACAAGCATACTGACCTGGAAGATTTTCCTGCCAAAGGCATCTAGGGTTCTGCATTCTCTTCCTGGAGGAGCAGAGGAATGCCTTTTTGTACTCTTGATCTTTTTCATAGCAGACTCTACCACAATGGAGTGGTGAGGAAGCTGAGTCTTATGAAACCCAGGACAAGGAGAAACACGATACATGGTGTCCAACCTTCTGGAATGAGGGGAGGTGGAAAGAGGAGTCTCCCATATGCCCAACATGTGTTCATAAAGAATCTCATGTATTGGTAAGGTGGCTGCCTCTTTAGGAGCCTTAGGATATTGTAGGATATCTAATTTTTTGGCTCTAGGTTCAGTCTCAGAGGTCACTGAGATGGACAGGGCCTTGGCCACCTCCCTAATAAAATCCTGAAAAGACAAGTCTTCAGGAGGAGACATTCTCCTTTTTGGAGAAGAGGGTTCCTGAGGAAGGATCCCCGATGCTTCAATTGAGGCCTCTGAAGAGTCAGAGTCTTCAGAAGAATCGAAGTATCGACTGTCTGGATGCTCTTGCAGAGCCCAATACGCGTACCGGGAGGTATCGACATCGGGAGTAATCGGTACCGGGCCGGTACTGATAGGCATCACTGGATAGCGTACCACTGCTGTCGATGCTGATGTCAATGCAAGCGGTACTGGTATCGGAACCAGAATCGGAACGGGTACCGACAACGGGGTTTGTTGCGGTACCGTAGGCGTTGCATCTTGAATGAATGCCGTGATAGCACGCTGCATGGTCAGAATATTCTGATCCATTGATGCCACCAATGTCTGGATATCGGTACTGGTAGAAACTGCCGGTACCCCAGAACATTGTAACAGGTGATCGGTCGAGGCCGAGCCATCGATGTCAACCGGTGACCCCATAGGTAGTGCTTTGGAAGCCAGAGCCTCCCGCCGGGGTAATTTTGCCAGTGTGGTATCCTCAAGAGTAAGCCCGGGGGCATCTCGATACTTAGAGGGAGATGAACTCTTTGAGGACCGGCCAGATTTAAGTTTGGTTACCTGAGATCCATGGGATGAAGAAGCAGCCCTGGAAGACGTCGATGCCACGGAAGCTGCATCGGAGGGAAACAGGGTACTGAGCTTAGCTGCCCGATTCTGTAACCCTCTTTTGGACATCATAGAACAGTACTCACAATCCGCAATGGAGTGGTCAGGACCTAAACATTTTAGACACCAGTCATGGGTGTCGGTGACAGAAATAGTACTACTGCACTTTGTGCATTTTTTAAACCCGGAGGCGGGTTTTTCCATGAGGGAAAAATCTCTCTGTAGGCCTAAGGCCCCAGAAGAAAATGCACCGAAAAAGTAGACGTTTTTTTTTTTAAAAGAAAGAAAAAGAACCGGTAGTACCGGTGCGGAATCGAGAAGGCAGACACGCGACTAAAGAAAAAAAAGAAAATAAGAAATTCTTCAGCGGTGACAGGAAACACGACCTGCTGGCTCCGCGAAAAGAACTGGAGAGAGGCAGTTAGGAAAGGCGGGAAGGCAGCGCGCAGGCGCTGTGGGATGCTCCCAAAAGCTTTCTTTAAGGACGCTGGGGAGCGTTCCCACGCAGGCTCCGTCGGTACCGACGATACCATATGTGAAGACTCATTCCTGCTTGTTCCTGGAGATAAATATTTTCTCTTATTAGTCTTAAATAGTTTACCCTGTAGCTTCATTGCATGTCCCCTAGTCTTTCTATATTCTGATAACATAAACAATCGATCTACGTTTACCTGTTCCACTCCATTCATTAATTTATAGACCTCTATCATATCTCCCCTCAGCTGTCTCTTTTCCAGGTTAAAGAGCCCTAACCTTTTTAGCCTTTCTTCCTAGGGGTATCCCTTCCATCCTCTTTACCATTTTGGTGGCTTTTCTCTGTACCTTTTCTAATAACGCTATATCCTTTTTAAGATACCACGACCAGAATGGCACACAATATTCAAGGTGCGGTCACACCATGGAACGATACAGAGGTATTATAATATCTTTTGTTTTATTTTCCATTCCTTTCCTTATGATACCTAGCATTCTATTTGCTCTCTTGGCTGCCGCTGCATACTGGGCCGAGGGTTTTAACATGTTATCCACAATTTCAACTGCCATTTTGATGCCCAGTCTTCCAATTTATCAAGATCCTCTTGCAAATTTCCACAATCCTCATGGGTTTTAACAACTTTAAATAGTTTTGTGTCATCTGCAAATTTGATAAACTCACTCGTTATTCCCTTTTCCAGGTCATTTATGAATATGTCAGAAAGCAGCAGACCCAGCACAGATCCCTGGGGTACACCACTATTCACCTTTCTCCACTGGGAAAATTGGCCATTTAGCTCTACCCTCTGCTTTCTTTTAACCAGTTCCTGATCCACTATAGTACACTGCCTCCTATCCCATGACTATTTAGTTCTGCCAAAAGTCTCTGATGAGGGACCTTGTCAAAGGCTTTCTGAAAGTCCAAATACACTATATCAACTGACTCACCTTTGTCTACCTGTTTATTCACACCTTCAAAAAACATAACAGATTAGTAAGATAAGATCTTCCTTGTCTAAAGCCATGTTGGCTGTCTCCCATTAGGCCATGACTATCTAAATACTGAGTAATTTTGTTCTTTATGATGGTTTCTACCATTTTTCCCGGTACTGACGTCAGGCTCACCGGTTTGTAGTTTCCTGGATCACACCTGGAACCCTTTTTAAAAATTGGCATTGCGTTCACCATCCTCCAGTCTTCAGTATTACAGATGATTTTAATGAGAGTTCACAGATTACTAATAGCAGGTCTGCAATCTCATATTTCAGTTCTTTCAACATCCTTGGATGTATATCATCCGGTCCAGGTGATTTGCTACTCTTCAGTTTATCAAATAGTTTTAATACATCTTCCCGATGTATCGATTTTTCCTTCAATTCTTCCGCACCTTTAAATCCACGCTTTGACACAAAACACTTAACAGTATACTACTCTCTCTCTCTGGTTTAAAGCTTCTTACACCTTGGCCAGATCTATTCCTCTGTACTGGGGGCTTCTTTTGGACTCAGAGCTGAACAGTGAAACTCTGTATTCCCAAATGTCCTTTATTTTATAGGACTTTGGTCCATAGACTTGCATGTCTCTTTTCTTATTGGATGCGATAGTACAGTATGGTGCAATATCATGCTGATGTGTTAGTAATTGTAGAGACCTTAACAGGATGACATGTCCTTATCTGGATCTTAGCATCTGTGTATGTCACATGAGGCCAGTGGCTAGGGTCCCTCACCTTGCCCTTATGTTCCAGGTTTATGATGGATGAATTTAGCTAGGGCCTCTAGCGGGTTGGTTATTTGCTTGGAGAAACTGTAAGTTCCTAAAGTTCACTTATTTTTTTCTCTTTAGACCTAGGGCAAAGAACCAAACCAAAGTATCTTAGCCTAACTTATTTCTACAATTAATCTCGTTATATAAGTCCACTCAAGCTCTGTCAAAACAACCTGTGATTTTCTGGGAAAACCCACTAAAGCACAAATATATACAAGTTGGAGTCAACATTATTGGCACACTTGAATTTTAGGTATGTTGTGTACAATAGTTTGAGAAATCATTGAAAATATTCCAACTGAACATCATTATAATATTGCAATAGTAAGTTCAAAGGTATACAACAACAACAACAAAAATGATATCTGTGCAACTTTGACGTAATTTCTGAGTAAAAAAAATAAAATATGACCTAGATAGGATTAATGGCACCCTTCACTAATATCTGGCTCCACAATCTTGACAGCCTCCAAACATTTCTTGTAGCCATCTATAAGTTTCGTACAAGTGCCTGCTGGTAGTTTTTCCCACTCTTCAACTGTGATTTGATCCAGCTTATGAATGTTTCCAGGATTCTTTTTACCAATGGCAGATTTCAGCTCTTTCCAAAGGTTCTTGATTGGATTGACATCAGGACTTATTCTGGCCAGTTTAAAACAGACTATTTGTTCTTTTTTAACCATTCTTTTGTACTTTTGGATGTTTTTGTCCTGTTGGAGGATCCATGTCCTTTGACCCAGACCTAGCATTCTTACACTAGGTAGCACATTTTGCTCCAAAATACCTTGGTAGTCCTCCGACTTCATTATCCCTTTAATACATTCCAGGCCTCTAGTTCCTGAGGCAGCAAAACAGCCCCATAAAAATATGGAACTTCCACCATTTTTAACTGCAACGGTCTCATGTGGGCCCTCGCCCATGGAACCAACTTGAGCGTCGCCGCCATGGTCCCCAGGACCCGTAGGTAATCTCAGGCCATGGGACTCTGCTTGCTGAGGAATCGCCTGACCAACCTTCTGAGCCCTAGCACCCTCTACTGTGCCAGGAAAACTCGGCCCATTCTGGTATCGAAGCGTGCCCCCAAGTACTCCAGACTCTGGGACGGCACCAGCTTGCTCTTTGCCATGTTGACTACCCAACCGAGACTCTGCAAAAAGGATACCACCTTGGTCATAGCCGCCACAATCTCTTCTTGGGACTTCGCTCTGATCAACCAGTCGTCCAGATAAGGGTGTACCAACACCCCCTCCTTTCGCAAGGCCGCTGCCACCACCACCATCACCTTGGTGAATGTACGCGGTGCCGTAGCTAGGCCAAAGGTTAGTGCCTGAAATTGGAAATGCCCCATAGGCACTGCGAACCTGAGACATCTTTGATGCTCCTGTCGAATTGGAATGTGAAGATACGCTTCCGAGAGGTCTAGAGACGTAAGAAATTCGCCCCGTCTCACTGCCACTATGACTGACCTGAGAGTCTCCATGCGAAAATGAGACACCCGCTGGCAACGATTTACTTTCTTGAGATCCAAAATAGGCCGAAAAGTTCCTTCCTTTTTTGGAACCACGAAATAAATAGAGTATCGACCGCAACCGCACTGGTCGGGGGGAACCGGTACTATGGCCTTGCGGGAGAGCAGTCTCTGCACTGTCTCTCGCACTGCCTCACGCTTTTCTCTTACTCTGCATGGGGACTGCACGAAAGAATCGGCTACTGGCCGCTGAAGCTCCAAAGAATAACCGCCTCAAATCACTTCCAACACCCACTGATCTGAGGTGACTCAGACCCAGGCAGAGTAAAACTCCCGTAACTGACCCCCTACGGGAACCACCCCCATCTGGGCCCCCCTGACTTCATTGTGATTTCTTGAAAGTTGGGGAAGGGGAGGCAGTCCCAAATCCCCTACCCGCTCCTCAAAATCCACGAAACCCTTGATTTCTACTGGGAAAATGCCCCTGCTTTGACCAAACCTGGGGGTACAAAAACGCCGAAATTCCCGTTGCGGACCGTGAGGCATGGAAGGTAACTGTCCCTGCTTCGGCTTGTTCTCTGGCAACCTTGCGCCTTTAGACTCTCCCAAGTCCTTCACCAAGTTATCCAAATCTTCACCAAATAGTAGCTTTCCCCAGAAAGGAAGCTTACTTAACCTCGCCTTGGAAGAGCCGTCTGCTGCCCAATTGCGCAGCCAAAGACATCTGCGCCCTGCGACCACCGAAGCCATACTCTTCGACAATCCTCTGATAAGGTCATAATGAATGTCGGCCAGATAAGCTGCTCCGGACTCCAGTCTGGACGCCTCCTTGGCCATCTCCTCAGAGGGTTCCCCTTGAATCTGCTGCGCCCAGCGTAGGCAAGCCCGCGCCACCCATTCTCCACAAATAGAAGCCTGTAAGGAGAGCGCGTTGATTTCAAACACTTGCTTTAACAAGGTCTCTAACTTACGGTCCTGCGCATCCTTGAGTGCCGTGCTGCCCTCAACCGGAATCGTGGCTTTCTTGGTAACCGCCGACACCGCCGCATCTACCCTGGGAAACTTAAACAAGTCCTTAACCTGATCTAGCAGCGGGTAAAGGCGCACCATCACCCGAGACCCTTTAAGTGTGGATTCAGGCATGTCCTACTCTTCCTGTACCAGCTCCTTAAACACTCTATGTACCGGGAAAGCTCTCTGTGTCTTTTGAACGGCCTGCAAAAGGGGATCCTCCAGCGTAGGATCTTCTGCTGGCCCCTCCGACGGCATATTAAGGGTTCGGAGAGATTCTGCAATTAGAACCGGCAACTCGTCCCTACGAAACACCTGGACCACCCTTGCTTGATCCTCCTGTTCCGCAATCTCGCCTTCTTTGAGCTCTTCGTCCTGGCCCATGTCCGGCTCCAGATCCTCCGACCGAAGCTCCTCCGATATGACCGACTCATCTGCTCGGCCCAACTCTCCTCTGGGTCTCTTCGTACCCACGCCCGTCACTGTTGCTGTCAACGGTGTCCCCAGTCTCTTTATGTCCCAGCCCTGCTACCGAGGAGCTGACTGGAGAGCTATTGAGGGGACTGCCCAAGGCTTGCTGGAGCAAGGCTACAAAACCTGGCGCAAAATTCGCTGCCAAGCCCCCCAGTAAGGGAGGTTGCGCCGGAGGTTCTAGAACCGCTGAAGTACTGGGCACCGGCTCCCTTGTGGCTAAAATGTCTAAGGCTGTCTCTATAGGGCCTGTAGCCCCTTCCAGAACCCCAGCCCCAGTGTCAGAGCTCTGATCCATCGCTTTTGACTCCTGACAGCACCCTCTGCAGACACCGTCCGCTGACACTGAACCCCTTCTAGCACCGCACAACAAACAGAGTGGTCTAGAAGGCATTCTGACCACCCGGAGCCTCCTTCCCAGTCTACCCAGGCCCCTCAATGAATTCCTGTCTGTTGAAGATGGGCCGACTTTTTTTTTTTGATTGTCTTCTCTTCAGATACGGTCCCTCTGACAAACTATGAAGAAAGGAACTCAAAACGAGGCTCCCCGGCTGAATTACAGGGCCTTAAAAAAAAGAAACGGCAAGCGCGTTTCCCGTGCGGGAGACACGTGGTCCGGCGTGCAGCGCCGTAATCTGCGCTCCCCCGGCCTCGCCTGCTGACCTACCTTGCCTGATTCACTGCCCTCAACCCCCTATCGAGGGCTGCAACCACCGGCTGGAACGGAGGGAAGCTGGAGCCAAGCCTCCCCCCCCCCGTGCTGTCAGCCAAGCCGCCGGCTCTAATCACTTCAGCAGGCAGATCTTCTGCAAGCGATGAGCCCTGCCGGCTGCCGATTCCTCTCCCTTCTCAGGGGGATCAGTAATCGGTATGGTCCTCTTTTTCTCAACGTATCTTAGCCTCCCACCCAAAGACCCAGGCTATCCCCAGATAGTGGAGGAGGAGGGGGAGGGAAGAGGGGAGGGAGATGAGGGGAAAATAACAGGGAACCTTCAGCAGGAGAGAAAGAGCACCTGAGCACCCAAGTCCTTTTCCTCTGCTTTTTTTTTCTTTTTTGTAATTTAAACTAATCCCCTTAACTATCCTAACCCTAACTCTCCTTAATCGTCTCTCCAGTGAGCCCCAAACTCCTGAGCTCACGAACCTCCAGCTGCTTGGAGACTGAGATAACTGGTGTGAGGAGGCGGATCCGGGGCTTAAGTACCAGCGATGTCACAAGAGTGACGTTTCTCAGTCTCCAAGCTGCTGGAAGAGGATGACAACCCCAGAGATTCCGGGACTAGACTGGAGGGACGATCAGGAATAAATATTGAAGCAATTCACTATGGCCACACTAGCCTGAATGATCCTGACCTTGTCTGATCTCGGATGCTAAGCAAGGTTGGGCCTGGTTTGTACTTGGATGAGTGACCACCTTAGAATACCAATGCTGTAGACTTATTATGTGGAAGAAAGGTCTGGCAAAGTACTTCCAGTCACATCTTGCCAAGAAAACCCAGGGGATAGGTTGCCAGGGGTCAGCATTGACTGGTTGACTCAAAAGTACACAACATCATCTAAGCAGTTCACAATGTTGGCAGAATACCTCAAAATGGTCACACAAAGAATGCAAAAAAACACTCACCATATACAGAATTGACCACAAGTTCTAAATGTACAGGCAAAACCAGAAACCTTATCCTCTCTAGGCCCAACCTTTCCCCTTCTGTTCCCTACAGGACAGAAGGAGATGCAAGAAAGAAGGGGCTGGATTAGGGAGGAGAGTAGCTCCTCTTTGATTTGATTTGCCCTATCCATGTTAACATAAGAATTGCCATCTGGGTCAGAATAAAGGTCCATCAAACCCAGTGGCAAATTCAGGTCACAAGTACCTGGAAAACGCCTCCAAATTGCAATATTCCATGTTGCTTACCCCGAGGAATAAGCAGTGCCTTTTCCAAGTAATAATAGTTTATGGACTTTACCTTCAGCAACTTGCCGAGGCCCTTGTTTTTTAAGCCCAGTTACACCATTTTCATTTACCACAACCTCTATCAATGAATTCCAGAGCTTAACTAGGCATGGGGTGAAAAAACGTTTCTCCCATTTTTTTGTTTTGAAACGAACTACTTTGTAACTTCATGGCATGACCCCTAGTCTTTATACTTTTCAAAAGGGTAAAACAGTCTATTCACATTTATCTATTCCACTCCACTCAGGTTTTTATAGATCTTTATCATATCTCCCCCTCCCCTATCTTTTCTCCAAACTGAAGAATCCTAATCTCTTTAGCCTTTCCTCATAGGGATGCTGTTCTATCCTCATTATCCTTATAGTCACCCTTCTCTGTTCCTTTTCTAATTCCATTATATCTTTTTTTTGAGATGCAGAGACCAAAACTGCACAGAATACTCAAGGAGCGATAGAGATATTCTGTGTTTTCTCTATTCCTTTCCTAATAATTCCTAACATTCTGTTTGGTTTTTTTTTGGCTGCTGCTGCACACCTAACTGGGCTACCCTGAGGCCTACTCATGCACTACTCCTCTTTCCTAAATCTGCACAAAAACATACAACTCATGTCAATGGGAGGACAAGGCTGCAGCTTTGAGAACCACATAACATATAAAACTTGTCAAACTCTTACTCTTCTCTGATGAGCATCCACTGCTCCAACCTGATCACAAACACATTCGATCGGCAGGTGTTTATGCACCCGGATGTCTTTGTGATCAAGTTGGAGTAGCGGCACAGCTAAGGCAGTGCTTTCCCCAACACAGCTTTTGCAAAACACGGTCAGCGCTGGAAAACATGATTGAATGGAAAAGCACATAATTAAGATAAGGGTTCAATAAGTGAGGTTTTACATTAATTAAAAAAGGAATAAAAAAAATGAAATAAATTTCTAGAATTGGCTGGTGGAAGGTTTTTGACCTATGTTATGGTGTTTATGACCATGAGTGGTCAGTTGGACATGTACTATACAAGGAAGTCTTCTTTCCTTCCAAAATGGTTGCCTGTGGTTAAAAGATTGATTATTGACTGAATACTCTCCTTTTCCCAAGATGGTTTACTTTTTTTAATATGTGAGTACTGTATCTTTTGTACCCATATGTACCATGGCAGCAGGCTTTTCTCCAGCCATATTACCTAGAAACATGCTAGGTCTGCCAACTTTGCATCAGGCAGATAAGTTACCAAGTGATCCTCATATCCACACCAGTCACTCATATGTCTACAATCCTGACGACTGAATCACCAATTATAAATGACTGTCCTAACCCGTCCTGCCTGGGCACAAGCCCTTGGAGACTCATACTTGCTGCAAGGATACTGTATCACCTGCAGTATCCAGGCAAGGCAGCACAAGACCTGCCAGACTGAAGTTGGGACCTTACTCTATATCCCTGGAGGTCTCCTCTATAAAGCACTGTCTGCCTCAACTCCTCCAGAGATTTGACTTGTGAGAACAAGGAGCTCTTTACACAAGTGCACATGTACAAACTCTCACCAACTATTATACATGTCACTCTGCTATAAAGTTCAAACTGGAGCCCTTTAAGGGGTATGAACATTTTGGCTGTTTTATACTGTAGATGACGGGAGAGAAAACAAAAATTAGCTTATCAAGTCTGCCCGGTTATTCTGATCCGCATTGCTAAGTATATATCCCAGCTGCTGCAGAGGCTTGACCACTTGTAGGATACGAGTATGGCTTCTTAACCAAGCCAGTTATTTTTGATGGTCCTCTCTTTGGTTCTTCACTATTCGGGGTATATGAGCACAGATTTCTATATTTATTTGTACACCCCAAGTTCCCCTTCATCCCTCTTCCATTTTATCACTTTGTAAAAATCAAAACAGCTACCAAGACTACTGCATATTTTGCCTGCATTTCTGGCGTCTTGATCTCTGTGATCTAGGGCTCATGCTGATTTGGTTTCTGGAGAGTTGTAGTCTTAGTTCCAACCTTGGCACTTTGTAGCCTAAGCATCACTAGATCATGCTTGCCTTTATCTGCCCCTTCTCCTTAGCACCTTGCTGGGATGGTTATTAAATCAATACCACCTGGTTGGCTTCTCTGTTTCTCAGGATACTCAAACTTTAAATTTTGATACGAGTTATTCCCATACAAAAGCAGAAACCATCATCATCACCAGAATGATTAAAATCAAGCTATGCTGATATTCTTAAATACAACGAAAGATTATGATCAGACTGAATGGATCATTTTTGTGAGTCACTTGGAAATAACATATGAACCAGGCTGAAGGGGGGGGGACAGAAATCTTTTATCAAGGTGTCCCACTAAACAGGCTTCAGCCATTAGTAGCAAACTAAACTAATAGTAAAACAAGAGACATGACAGAATACACATATCTGTTCTTTATTCCATGCAATATGCATCCGCTTTTCTCACATTTCTGACACAGATTGATGAGGAATCTTTTCTTCCCATAGTGATTTTTTTCCCAGTGGAAAATGGAATTCATTATTAGAAAGGTCAGGTATTTGATATAGTACTAGGATGTTTTCCAAGTTAGGTTAAATGGGAATCTGAAAATCTGGCCTCTAAATCTATTAAACCCAAAACCAAAACAAAGCCAAAAACACACAAACCAACCAAGCCAGGAGACTAGAAATAAACAAGGTTCAGCTAAAGAGGAAGAAGAAAATAACATTGGGATAACATGATTTTATTTTATTGAGAGATTTTCAAACTCCCATTATACACTGTCCTTTTTAAGGCAAACTTATCAGCAAACCATTCCCTTCCAAAAAAAAAATCCATCACCAAATTTATTGCATTAACATCCAGATCCAGAGATTCAATTAGGAATTCTATTATTTCTCATACAAGACATTTTTTAACCCTCTGCAGTGTCTGACACACACTGGTCAAAAAAGGCAGATAAATGTGAAAACAAAAATCAAAAGGAGAGGCATTTCTCTCTCACTCTATGTTGTCCATTGCCAGCAGGTTCCCCAACACCTATGTACACCCACATGAATCAGTCAGTAAATCTTGCAACTCCAGTGGACTTGTATCTGTCTCAGGACTTGAAATGAATGGATTGTCCTTCGGTGGTGAAGAGTGAAGTCTGATAAAAAGAAAGAAAAAGAAAGAAAAAAAATCAATCACAGGACAAACTCAAAAAGCCTAGCTGGTAAGAATCCACAGACCGAGGTTCACTCTTCACAGGACAAAGCAAACTGCCCATTTCCAAGGGAGCTGTTAAATATCCATCTGAAACTGTGCATCTTCTCCTGTAACAAAAAAAAAAAATTGGATAAGTAAAACAGTTTGTTTGGGGTTTGCATTTCTGCTCACTTTAGTTTGATGTGCAAATTCCTTATAAATGTTTTTTTCATTTTATAGGACTTGTGTTGATCACATGTATAAGCATTTCAGTTGCACAGTATCTGCCGATTAGTATAACCCCCACAAAACTACTTAACAGCGTGCTCAAATAGCAAACTTGCCTGTTAGCCAAATGCCCTTCACTTATTGCTGCCAAATTAAAGTCCTCTCCACTGTGACCCTACTAATGCCACACTGGGAAGCAGGAATTAAAAGAGACCATCACTCATAGAAACATAGAAAATGACAGCAAATAAAGACCATAAGCCTATCCAGTCTGCCCATTCAAACCAACTACTAAGCGCTATACCTTCCCTCTCCCTTAGAGATCATCCGTGCTTTTCTCATGCTTTCTAGAATTCAGATACAGCCCTAGTCTCTGCTAATTCAGCAGGGAGCCTATTCCACGCATCCACCACCTTTCCATATTTCTTCAGATTACTCCCAAGTCTATCCCCTTTTCACCTTCATCCTATGCTCCCCTTGTATCAGAGTTTCCTTTTAACCGAAAGAAACTCACCTGTACATTTATGCCACAGAAGTATTTAACTATATCAATTATATCTTCCCTCTCCTGCCTTTCTTCCAAAATATGCATATCAAGGTTTTTAAGATCTATTCCCATATGCTTTAGGATGAAGACTACTG
The DNA here is from genome assembly GCA_033557465.1 of Ichthyophis bannanicus. NCBI lineage: Eukaryota > Metazoa > Chordata > Amphibia > Gymnophiona > Ichthyophiidae > Ichthyophis > Ichthyophis bannanicus. Next base: position 828,908,434 of record CM066035.1, read on the forward strand.
ATCATTTTAGTAGTTGATCTTTACAGGGACTCCATTCTATTTGCATCTTTATGAAGGTGTGGTCTCCAGAATTTTACACAGTACTCCAAATGAGGTCCGATACAGATGCACTACCACCTTCTTTTCAGTGGCGGCCCAAGGGTCTCTGCTGACCTAGGCAGACCCTCCGTGCTGCCGCCTCCCCACCCTACCTCCTTGCGCTGAAACAGTGGTGTTCAGCACTGCGTTAGGCCTTACAGTGACACGTACATGCATGCTCATGGCCTGCCACTTCCTCCCCTCCCCTAAAAGCATAGTTACTCACCTGTAACAGGTGATCTCCGGGAACAGCAGTAATTTAGTCTTCACATATGGGTATCGTCGGTACCGACAGAGCCTGCGCAGGAACGCTCCCCAGCGTCCAATTAGAAAGTTGTTGGGAGCATCCCACAGCGCCTGCGTGCTGCCTTCCCGCCTTTCCCAACTGCCTCTCTCCAGTTGAGTTTAAAGCTGAGACAAAGAGAGAGAGAGAGGGAAAGGAAAAGAGAAAGAGATACAACTCCTAGGGGAGGTGGGTGGGTTGTGAAGACTAATTCATGCTGTTCCCAGAGATCACCTGTTACAGGTGAGTAACTGCTATCTCCAGGAACAAGCAGGAATGTAGTTTTCACATATGGGGACTCCCTAGCTTTAGATGCCAGGGAGAAACCCCAGAAGTTGTGTGTCCCTGAGAAAGGGCTCCACTTCCCCCCATGGATCTCTGGCATCCAACCAGGGATGGTGGGTAGGAGTTGATTAGGTATGGAACAGGTGTTGGAGAACAGCCTGACCAAACAAGGCATCCCGGCGGGAGTCCTTGTCCAAGCTGTAATGGGCTGTGAAGGTATGAACGGAGGCCCAGGTGGCTGCTCGACAGATGTCGTCGATAGACACAGAGTGTAGATGAGCCATTGAAGCTGCCATGGCTCTCACATTGTGAGCTGTGACATGGCCCTCCAGAGGAAGATTCTTCCTCTGATAGGCAAAGGAAATACACTGAGCAATCCAGTTTGACAGTGTTCTCTTGGAGACTGGAAGTCCCAAATGAGAAGGATCAAAAGCAACAAAGAGTTGAGAGGACTTTCTATGTTGCTGTGTTCTTTGTAAGTAAAAGGCTAAAGCTCTTTTACAGTCCAAAGTATGAAGATTCCTTTCTGCATTTGATGCATGAGGCCTTGGAAAGAACACAGGTAGGTAGACCGCTTAGTTAAGATGAAAAGGCGAGACCACCTTTGGCATAAAGTGTGGATGAGTCCTAAGGACTACCTTGTCATGATGGAACCTTGTATAAGGTGGATCAGCTACTAGTGCCTTGCAACTCACTGATGCGACGTGCTGATGTGATTGCAATGAGAAAGATAACCTTCCAAGAAAGGAACTTCAAGGAGGTAGTAGCTAAGGGTTCGAAAGGTGGCTTCATGAGCTGACCAAGAACCAAGTTTAAGTCCCATGCCACAGTGGTGGCCTAATGGGAGGCTTAGTTAGCAGAAGGCCTCTCATAAATTTTGCTATAAGAGGATGGGAGGACATAGGTTGTCCATTTAGAGGCTTGAAAGGAGCTGCAATAGCACTCAAATGGACTCTCACTGAGTTAGTCTTAAGTCCAGCATTGATAAATGAAGGAGATACTCCAGTAATGATTCCAGAGGTACCGCAAGGTGGTTAAGACCCCTCTGCGAACACCATATGATAAACCTTTTCCACTTGAACGCATAAGAGCGTCTTGTGGAAGGCTTCCTGGAAGCATAAAGGATATCCTTTACTTGCTGAGGGAGGTTAAGACCATGGAGATCAAGGCCTTCAGCAACCAAGCCCTGAGATGCAGAAACTGGGGATTGGGATGCCATAACATTCTGTTCTCCTGAGATAGGAGATCTGGAGCAGACACTAACTCCAGGGAGGGAGCTTGAGAGAGATGTAGAAGCAGAGGGTACCACACTTGCCGAGGCCAATGTGGAGCTATGAGAATCATACGGCCTCTGTCTCTCTGAAGCTTGAATAGGGTCCTGGGAATTAGGGGAATGGGTGGAAAGGCATAAAGGAAGTCTTGGCCCCAGTGAAGGAGGAAAGCATCCTTGGCCTGAGAGTCCTGAGCCGGGATTCTGGAACAGAACCGGGGAAGTTTGGCATTCAACGGACTTGCAAAGAGGTCTATGTCCGGGGTTCCCCAAATTTGAAAAATCTTGGTCACCTGGTCTACATGTAGAGACCATTCGTGTGGAAGCAAAACTCGACTGAGTCTGTCTGCCCAAGAGTTTTGTATCATAAGAAGAAAAAAACCTCCAAAATTGTGATGACACATCAAGAGCAGCAATCAAAAAGTCAAAAACAAACAACCTGGAAAGCAGTATTAACTCACCAACCAACATCATCTTACCAAAAGCACATTTTTTGTCGGGACCCGCCGACCTGAGACAGAGAGGGGAAAAGCTCTCCACTCGATGTCGGCAGAAGCCGTTTTTCATAATTTTTTATATATATAATTCAATTAATACAAAACTACACATAGTGAAATCCACTTATCTGAGAAAGGCAGCAAGGTTGCAAAGCAGCGACATGCATGTTTCGAGCCCAAGGAAGGCTCTGTGTCAAGCTGTTTCAGTAGTATGGGCGCGTATACTACTGAAACAGCTTGACACAGAGCCTTCCTTGGGCTCGAAACATGCATGTCGCTGCTTTGCAACCTTGCTGCCCTTTCTGCCCTTTCTCAGATAAGTGGATTTCACTATGTGTAGTTTTGTATTAATTGAATTATATATATATAAAAAATTACGAAAAACGGCTTCTGCCGACATCGAGTGGAGAGTTTTTCCCCTCTCTGTCTCAGGTCAGCGGGTCCCGACAAAAAAATGTGCTTTTGGTAAGATTATGTTGGTTGGTGAGTTAATACTGCTTTCCAGGTTGTTGTTTGTTTTGACTTTTTGATTGCTGCAAGAGTTTTGTATGCCTGGAAGATACACTGCCAGGAGATGAATCTGATGCTCTCTGGCGAGGGCCCACAGTCGCAAAGCTTCGTTGCAAAGCGACAGAGAGCCTGTTCCTCCCTGCTTGTTCACGTAGAACATGGCTACTTGGTTGTCCGTGTGAATAAGGTCTGTCTTGCAGCTGAGCAGAGTGTGGAACACTCGAAGAGCAAGGACGATTGCTCTGAGCTCCAAGAGATTGGATATGTAGATGAGTCTCCTGTGGAGTCCAAGTGCCTTGGGTGGAGAGGTCTTGCAGATGAGCTCACCAACCCATCGGTGAAGCATCTGTTGTGAGAGTTGCTTGGGGTAAGGGCTGTTGAAATGGAGACACCAGCAACAGGTTCTGAGTGGACTGCCACCATTGGAGGGACAAAATAAAGTGATTTGTGTTTGCTATTTTGTCTGACAGGCACCCTGATGTCTAGGTCCACTGAGTGGATAAAGTCCACTGGGCTGCTCTCATATGGAGGCGAGCATAAGGAACCACATGCACGGTAGATGCCATGTGGCCTAGTAATTGTAGCATTTCTCGGGCAGTGAGATGAGGCTTTAGCACTACTTGAGAAGCTAACTGCACCATGCGAAGGCAACGGGCCTGTGGAAGATAGGCCCTTGCCTTTTTGGTATCCAGCAAAGCTCCTATGAATTCTAGAGACTGAGTGGGAGTTAGACTGGATTTTGGGACGTTTATGACAAGACCCAAATACTGAAGGATACGCATTGTGCAAGATAGGGAGGTCCTGGCCTCCGACTGTGATGGGGCTTGAATGAGCCAGTCGTCTAAGTAGGGGAAGACGAATATCCCTAGAGTGTGGAGAAATGCTGCTACCACAGCCATGCATTTCGTGAATACTCTTGGTGCTGAGGCCAGGCCAAAAGGAAGCACCCTGTATTGGTAGTGCTTTCCCTGAAAAAGGAACCAAAGGAACTTTCTGTGAGATAGATGGATGAGAACATGAGTGTACGCATCCTTGATATCTAGAGAACATAGCCAATCCTGACTCTGAAGGTATGGCAGCAGAGTTCCTAGAGAAACCATCTTGAATTTCTACTTGAACAGGAATTTGTTCAATTCTCTGAGGTCTAAAATAGGTCTGTGTCCTCCTGTTTTCTTTGGGATAAGGAAATAGGGGGAGTAAAACCCTGTACCCTGTTGAGGAATGGGTACTTTTTCTATTGCCCCTTGGGCAAGAAACATAGTGACCTCTTGATCTAATAGGTTGATAAGAGAAGTCTGAGAATTGAACTGTCTTACCATTGTGGGAGGGAGCATGCTCGAAAAATGGAGCTTGTACCCCTCTTCTATGATGGAGTGTCCAATGCTCTGCTGTTATCTGCCCCATCTGGGGGCAAAGTGACACAACCTTCCTGGAATGGTGGAAGGCTCTGGTCCATTGAGAGCCAGGAAGGCTAAGTTCTCTAGATGAAAGTCAAAGGCCTTGTGGAGGCTGACTGCCGAGACGGTTGAGGCTTAGCAGTCTTTGCTTTCCTTTGTTTGGGTGGTTGCTGACTTTTCCTGACAGGTTGACCTGCAGAGCGTCCCTGATGGGAATAAGCAGGATAAAACCTCTTCTTTTTGAAAAAGAAATGTTTTTTGAAAGATTTCTTTCTTGCAGGATCAGCTGTGGCCTTGGATAATCTATCCAAGGTAGAGTTGTCAGCATCCAACTCACTGGCTTTTTCTTGCCAATCTTTGCCAAACAGGTTCTCACCAGTACAAGGAATATTGCCCAGTTTGTCTTGTACCCAGAGCTCCAAATCAGATGCCTGGAGCCAGGCAATTCTAGTGCACCTATGGCAATGGCAGAGGTTCTGCTTATGCACTCAAACAGTCAAAAGCTGCACGGTTGACAAATTTAGAAACATCCTGGTAATGTTTGACCAATGTGAGAAAATCCTGCCTTCTATCCTCAGGAAGAAGAGGGCTCAAAACCTCTAAATCTCCTGTGATTTCCTTCAGGAACATTCCCATATATCAAATATAGGAACTTATCCTGGCAGAAAGCATGGAAGCTTGGAAAGTACGATGTCCAAAAGCATCCAAAGTTCTGCACTCACGTCCTGGAGGATTAGAGGCATGCCTCTTTGCACTCCTGATCCTTCTCATAGCTGATTCCACTACAATAGAGTGGTGAGGAAGCGGAGTCTTCTGGAAACCAGGACAAGGAGGGACTCGATACATAGTATCCAGTCTACGAGAGTGAGGTGAGGTGGTAAGAGGCGTCTCCCACATCCTTAACATGAGCTCGTGCAAGATCTCATGGATGGGTAGAGTAACTGCCTCCTTAGGAGCTTTGGGATATTGTAAAATTTCCAACTCCTTTGTTCTGGGCTCTGTTTCAGGAGCCACAGTAATGGACAGACCTTGAGCCACCACCCTGATAAAGTCCTGAAAGGAAATATCCTCTGGAGGAGACATCCTGCGTTTAGGGGAGGAAGGCTCCTCTGGGAGAAGTATTCCCGTACCGACAGAACTGTCAGAATCCTCAGATTCCTCTGAGGACTCGAAGTACCTTCTGTCCGGATGCTCTTGAAGAGCCCGATACCCGTACCGACCGAAGTCGGTACCGGGGGGAATCGGTACCGGTGTATCGGTACCGGAGGGCATCGCATGGCTAGGTGCCAGCAATGTGGACACCGATGTCGATGCTGGTCGGTACCGGTACCGAGGGTGTCGATGCCGCAAGGAGAGCCGCCAGACTGCGTTCAATAGCCAGGAACCTCTGGTCTATCGACGCTGCCGATGCCTGGATGTCGGTACCGAAGAAAACAGCCGGTACCCCAGAGCATGGCACCAGTAGTTCTGCCGAGGTTGAGGCCTCGAGAACGTCCTGGAGCCACGATAATGTTTTGGAAGCCGAAGCCTCCCGCCGGGGCAATTTTGCCAGTGCAGAATCCTCAAGGGCAACGCCAGAGGCATCTCAATGCTTAGAAGGAGATCTACCCTTTGAGGACCGGCTAGACTTGTGTTTAGTTACCTGAGATCCACGGGAGGAAGAGGAAGCCCTGGAAGACGTCGATGCCACCGAGGCTGCATCGGAGGGAAACAGGGTACTGAGCTTAGCAGCTCGATTCTGCCGACCTCTTTTGGACATCATGGCACAGGCCATACATTCCGTGATGGAGTGGTCAGGACCTAAACACTTAAGACACCACTCATGGGTGTCAGTGACAGAGATGGTACTGCCACACTTGGTGCATTTTTTGAAACCCAAGCGGGTTTTTCCCATTGTGGAGGAATTTTGGGCCTAGTGCCCAAAATGGTGCGCGTGCACCTGGAAAAAAGTACTAAATATATATATATATAGTTTTTTTTTTTTTTTAAAGAAAAGAAAGAAAGAAGAATTGGCGGTACCAGTAAAGCGTCGAGGAAGGCAGATGCGACCACAAAAAAGAAGGGCAATAAGGAGAATTTTCTGCGGTGACAGGAACGACCTCCTGCTGGCTCCGCGAAAAACGAAGAACTGGAGAGAGGCAGTTGGAAAGGTGGAAAGGTGGGAAGGCAGCACGCAGGCGCTGTGGGATGCTCCAAAAGCTTTCTAATTGGACGCTGGGGAGCGTTCCCGCGCAGGTTCCGTCGGTACCGACGATACCCATATGTGAAGACTACATTCCTGCTTGTTCCTGGAGATTACAACTTCCTTGGAGGCGGCAGGAATGGCAGGACGGAACGTCGTGGGAGTTTTAAAGCCCGCCGTGGCGCTGAATTCTGGGGAGTGGGAGTGGGGGTGGGGTAGTGATGCCACGCACCAAAGTCTGCCGCCCTAGGCAACTGCCTAGTTTATAGGCTGGTCCTGCTGCATTTTCATGATGGTCATTGCTCTCCCTATGCACCCAAGCACTCTTCTGGCTTTTTCTGTCACCTTATTTTACTATTCTTATCTGAAATAAATAATCACGCCCAGATCCTGCACGTCTTTCATGTACAGAAGTACTTTACCCCCTATATTATAACGCTCCCTGGGGTTTTTGCAGACCAAATGCCATGACCTTGCATATTTTTAGTATTAAATCTTGCCTACCAAATTCCAGACCATTCTTCAACCTTCTCTAGATCCCCTCTCATGTTATCTATACCTTCTAGAGTGGAAGGAGTGGACCGCCCCAGGTATCTATAGTGGGTCCACTACTTTTTAACATATTTACAAGTTGCCTGGAAATGGGAACAATGAGAGAGGAAACCAAACTTTCAGCAGACATGAAATTATTCAAAAGTTGTTAAATCACAAGAGAGTTGTGAAATATTGCAAAAGAGCCTTGTGAAACTGGGAGACTGGGTGTTCAAATGACAGATGAAAATTTAATGTGGACAACTGCAAAGTTATTAAAGAAGAATAACCCAAACTACAGTTACAGGATGCAAGGTTCTACATTAGAAATCACCACCCAGGAAAAGGATCTAGGCATCATAGTGGATAATATGTTGAAATCCTCTGCTCAGTGTGTAGCGTGGCCAAGAAAACAAATAAAAAACTTGGAATTATTAGTAATGGAATGGAGAATAAAGTAAAGTAAAGGATACTGCAATGCCTATGTTTTGCTACATGGCGTGACTGCATCTTGAGTACTGCGTGCAGTTTTGGTCACCAAATCTAAAAAATGATAACACAGAATTAGAGAAAGTACAGAAAAGGGCAACCAAAATGATAAAGGGGATGGAAGGATACCTCTATGAGGAAAGGCTTAAAAACGTTAGGGCTCTTGAGCTTGGAGAAGAGACTGCTGAGGAGAAATATGATAGAGGGTTATAAAATAAGTGGAGTGGGACGAGTAAATGTGAAATTGGTTGTTTACTTCTTCAACAAGCACAAAGACTAGGGACCATGGAATGAAGTTACAAAGTAGTACATTTAAAACTAACAGATAAAAACTGAATGGGTAATTAAGCTCTGGAATTCATTGTTGGAAGATGTAAAATCTGTTAGTTTAGCTCGATTTAAAAAAGCTTTGGACAAGTTCCTGGAGGACAAAATCCATAAACCTTTATTAGAGTGGACTGGGGGCAATCCACTCCTTATCTCTGGGATAAGCAGCATGGAAATTTGTCTACTCTTTGGGATCCTGCCAGATACTTGTGACCTGGATTGGCCAGTGTTGAAAACAGGATACTGAACTTGAAGGACCTTTGGTTTAATCCAGTATGGCAGATCTTATGCTCTTATTACTATATTTCCAATTATAGTATCATCTACAAGAGAGACAAACTTTACCCATCAGCCCTTCCACAATATTACTTACAAAATGTTAAAAAGAACCATGCCAAGGACCAATCCTTGGCAAACTATAAACAAACTATAAACAAAGTATTTTGGAGCTAGCAATTCTCTGTTTTTTTTTAAAATCTGTGTACTTCAACTTAATGCCTGTGCCTCTGTCGCTATATTCAAGGTCATGCCTTTAATGAAAACTAAAGTTCAGGCATTTCTTAATAACTTGGCTAGGCAACCAAATGAGGAAGGTAGCTACATCATATGCAATAATTCTATCATTCTGGCTTTGAATGATTTTTAAATTTCATCCATCAACATCCAAAATCATAGCACAATAAGCAACTCCCTACCAAGCCGGAGCCAATGTAATTTAACTTACCGGGGCCTGGCTTCTCCTCATGATTGACCACGTGGTTTGTTTCCACTTTAGGCACCTCTGTGTTTGGGCTGGTAACGCCTGGAATGTTGGGAAGGTCACGGGGTGGAGTTTTGGCAACAGGAGAATTACGGCATTCCATCAGGAACTTACGGTCGTAAATAATTCTTGTTCCTAGAAGAATCAGAAAATTGAAAAAAACGATCAGTGCTTGTAATCATGATTACCTATTGCATCCCAAGTACCCATCACCTGTCTCCAATTGCACAGAGTTGCCACTAATGAGCGAGTGATCTACATCATATAACCAGAAAGCTTGTAATTATGGAAGAAAACACACACTTTGAAAGCTAATATTCCTGACAAGGATCTGTAAGTGCTATAAAATAATGGACTTATGCATCAAGAAAGCAAAAATGTATGTACTATTTTATTAGTGGCACATAGTTGAGCAAACCACCTGCAAAGTAACATGGTCAAGCATTCTGAGATAGTACTTAGCTGAGAGATACTAGAACATGATGGCCACCAAGAAAAGCATATACCAAATCAAAATACATGAACAGAAATACTGTAATCTAGCAAAAAACAGTTACAGCACTTTCAGACTGAATGGACTTAGAAAATACCCTGTGGAAAAGCAGAACCCTAGGATGGCAATTAATAAATACACAAAGAAAATAACACCTAGATATACAATAGCTTTGCTGTTATACTTCCAATAGGTGAGTGTTCTGATGTAATGACAAGTAGTACATCATGCAGAGGTCACAGTGCACACTTCAAACTGCTGAGCGAGTTACCCTCCACCCCCAAACCCTCAGGGTTTCATTACTGGAGGTAAAGGGGGTCACCCTGGTGGCACAAATTCAGCTGCCCTGAAATGTCAGTATCTCCTCTCAGCTGTCGTCCTTCCTTCTACTACATCATCTCCTTTCCTTGGCTATGTTTCCCTCTCTCCCCTGCCAGCATGCCTGATTCCTCTACTAATATGTTTTGTTTGGTGCTATCTTAGCATACAACTGCTTATCCTTGCTAACAGTGAAAGCAGAACTTAAAACATGTTTGTTTTTTTAATGCTTTCAGAGCTGCAATCACCTTTCCCTGCAGCAGGAGTAGCAGTTAGGCTCATGACAGCATGTGACCACTGCCTGTAGAAAGTGCCCTGCCTCTGTAGATGCAAATAAGTACCAGCTTGCTCTCCCACCCTCTCATGCAAAAATTGCCATACATGTCACTACTGACCTCAATATACTTGTTGCTTTTGACTCAGCACTGCGTTTGGGGGATGGGGCAGTGTAAAATAATGGTGGGCCAAATCTGGTCCCTGGACAGTAGTCTGAGTACCCTTAATACATATCTACACAGCAACTACACAATTTTATCTACATTTTGAAAAATCTTAAGAATGTAACCCCTTCCACCTCAACAAAAAAAAAGTGTTATAATGATTTATCATGTGTGTCAAAACTGCGTCTACAGTTAAGGCTTGAACTCTGATAGAATCAGACCTAAGCTCAATATTTCTCAGTTCTTTTCTTATGGAAAAATACTATGTAATACATTAAGATTCACACAAATAATAAAAGCTTGGCTTTAACCTTCACTTACTAGTTATGTATTAAGTATCAGGTAGAGATAGATTTCCAAGAATTGCTACTGAAGAGACATTTATTAAAAGCAGATTTCACAACAGGCTCACCCAAGGGTAAACCTAGTTTACATTTATGCAGTCATGTGCTAAGATGTTATGTAAGTAGGAAATTCAGGAACAAGTTACTATGTCCCAACCACAGCTGTCAACACATTAGAGTCTACAAGACCGGAAAAAAATTTCATAGGCCAGGCTCATGGATGAAATCAAACATGCATACAGTAGTGAAAGCATAGATGGCAGGATAAATCAGATGTATGAATGGGTGCTGATATCCAATAGTGCCCATGTGGATAGCTCTCCCAGAGCTCAATAAAAATCAAAGGTAATTTTTTTTTTCAGAATGAGTGGGGAGTTCCAATGCAACTGCTCTCATATAAGGCCCCTCAGTTTGATATGGAGCTTTGGAATCAACTCCCCAGGAAGATGGGCAGATATGCATTCCCAGTATTATCATGCCATTTACAGATCTCTCTTGCTACAGGTAAGCAACTATTCTTTGTCAACTAAAAAGCAGCATGACAGCCACACAACTGGGGAATCCCATAGTTGAGGGATGCCAGTCTAATTTCTTTAGTCTCTGAGGGTAACCAAGGAGATAAAGATAGGGGAAATTGATCTTAACTTGAAAAGGGCCCCCTGTTTAAAATGCACTGTCTTGTCAACACATACTTTCTACATAGTAATGTGTTGTGAAGTTGAAGTCCATATTGCCACTGTATGTTTCTTCAGTGGAAAATGAACAAAGATGAGTGACTGAAGCACTTTATGTGCTTTTGCTGGACCATTCAGTTGTTTTCCTGCTAGGCTGTAGCAATAGGAGATTCATGTATTTATTTATTTAAACTTGTTTTTATATCGCCTTTTTACCATTCAAGGCATCTTACATTTATAGCAGGGCTGTAGCGGGCGTCTGCTGTACTTAGAACTAAATATTGTAACAATAGAACAGGATAAACGTATACATTGTTCTCAACTATTTACAACATACGCATTGGGAATATTCTATTTGCCACTGTGGTTCCAAATCTATTGAGATCAAAAGTTACCAAGAGTTGAATGGAATGGCAGCATGGTTATGTTTTTTTCTATGCAAAGCCTTTTCACCTTTATGTGTATGGGGCTTCAGACCGAAGGTAAAGCACAGTTACTTACCTGTAACAGGTGATCTCTGGGAACAGCAGGAATAAGTCTTCACATATGGGTATCGTCGATACCGACGGAGCTTGCGCGGGAACGCTCCCCAGCGTCCAGTAAGAAAGCTTTTGGGAGCATCCTACAGCGCCTGCGTGCTGCCTTCCCGCCTTTCCCAACCGCCTCTCTCCAGTTCGAGTTTTAAAGCTGAGACAAAGAGAGAGAGAGGAAAGGAAAGATAGAGAGATACAACTCCTAGGGGAGGTGGGTGGGTTGTGAAGACTTATTCCTGCTGTTCCCAGAGATCACCTGTTACAGGTAACTGTGCTATCTCCAGGAACAAGCAGGAATGAGTCTTCACATATGGGGACTCCCTAGCTGCAGATGCCAGGGAGAAACCCCAGGTTGTGTGTCCTTGAAAAGGACTCTACCTCCCCCCATGGATCTCTGGCATTCGACCAGGGCAGGTGGGTAGGAGTTGATTAAGAATGGAACAGGTGTTTGAGAACAGCCTGACCAAAGGAGGCATCCCGGCGGGAGTCCTTGTCCAAACAGTAATGGGCTGTGAAGGTATGAACCGAGGCCCAGGTGACCGCTCGACAGATTTGGTCGATGGACCCAGAGTTTAGATGAGCCATTGAGGCTGCCATGGCTCTCACATTGTGAGCTGTGACATGGCCCTCCAGAGAAATGTTCCTACTCTGGTAGGCGAAAGAAATACACTGAGCAATCCAGTTGGACTGTTCTCTTAGAGACTGGAAGTCCTAAATGAGAAGGATCAAAAGCAACCAAGAGTTGAGAAGCCTTTCTATGTTGCTGTGTTCTTTGTAAGTAAAAAGCGAGAGCTCTCTTACAATCCAAGGTATGAAGATTCCTCTCTGCATTTGATGCATGAGGTCCTGGAAAAAAAGACAGGTAAATATACCTCTTGGTTCAGATGAAAAGGTGAGACCACTTTAGGCATAAAGTGTGGATTGATCCTGAGGACTACCTTATCATGATGGTACCTTGTATAAGGAGGATTAGCCACCAAAGCTTGCAACTCACTGATGCGGCGTGCTGAGGTGACGGCAATGAGAAAAATAACTTTCCAAGAAAGGAATTTCAAGGAGGTGGTGGCTAAAGGTTCAAAGGGTGGCTTCATAAGCTGGCCAAGAACCAGGTTTAAGTCCCATGCCACTGGAGGTGGTCTAATGGGAGGTTTAGTTAAAAGAAGGCCTCTCATGAATCTTGCTATAAGAGGATGAGAGGAAATAGGTTGTCCATTGAGAGGCTTGAGGGACGCTGTAATAGCACTCAAATGGACTCTTACTGAATTCGTTTTCAGACCTGTATGGGAGAGATGCTTTCTTTAGAAGCTCAGATGACAAGACTTCGACTTTCATACTTTGGGCACGTCATGCGAAGAGAGAGATCATTAGAGAAAGACATTATGCTTGGCAAGATAGAAGGTCAACGCAAAAGAGGAAGGCCAGCAATAAGATGGATCGATACAATAACAGCAGCTACGGGTACCAGTCTGTCAACAATGAGCCGCCTGACTGAAGACCGAACACAGTTTAGGATAGCTATCCAGAGGGTCGCCATGAGTCGACTCCGACTCGACGGCACTTAACAACAACAACAACATGGGATAGATGCAGGAGATACTCTAGTAGAGAATTCAGAGGTATTGCAAGAGGGTTTAGACCTTTCCCTGAACACCAAATGGTAAATCTTTTCCATTTGAAAGCATAGGAACGTCTAGTAGAAGGCTTTCTAGAGGCATGAATAACATCTCTGACTTGCTGAGAGAGATGAAAATCTTGAAGGTCTAGGCCCTCAGCAACCAAGCCCTGAGATGGAGCGACTGGGGGTTTGGGTGCCACAAAGTTCCCTCTTCCTGGGACAGAAGGTCTGGTACAGAGCCCAAGTCCAGGGAAGGAGCTTGAGAGAGATGCAGAAGTAGAGGGTACCACACTTGGCGTGGCCAATGTGGTGCTATGAGGATCATGGTCCCTTGATCTCTCTGAAGCTTAAATACTGTGTCTTGGGAATTAGGGGAATTGGTGGAAAGGCATAAAGGAAGTCTTGACCCCAGTGAAGGAGGAAGGCATCCTTGGCCTGAACTCCCTGACACGGAATTCTGGAACAGAACCGGGGAAGTTTGGCATTCCACGGACTTGCAAAGAGGTCTATGTCCGGGGTTCCCCAAATTCGAAAAATCCTGGCTACCTGGTCCATGTGGAGGGACCACTCGTGTGGAAACAGAACTCGACTGAGTCTGTCCGCTCAAGAGTTTTGAACGCCTGGAAGATATACTGCCAGAAGATGGATGTGATGCTCTCTGGCGAAGGCCCACAGTCGCAAAGCTTCGTTGCAAAGCGACAGAGAACCAGTCCCGCCCTGCTTGTTTACATAGAACATGGCTACTTGGTTGTCCGTATGGATGAGGACAGTCTTGTAGCTGAGCAGGGAATGGAACACTCAGAGCTAAGAATATTGCTCTGAGTTCCAAGAGATTGATATGCAGAGAAGTCTCCTGTGGAGACCAGATGCCCTGGGTGGAGAGATCCTGCAGATGAGCTCCCCAACCCATTGGAGAAGCATCTGTTGTCAGAGTTGCTTGGGGTAACGACTGCTGAAAAGGGGACCCCAGCAACAGATTTGGAGGGAACTTCCACCACTGGAGAGACCAAAATAGACGACTGGAGTTTGCTATTTTGTCTGACCGGCAACCTGATGCCTGAGTCCATTGGGTGGACAAAGTCCATTGAGCTGCCCTCATGTTAAGGCGAGCATATGGAACCACATGCACGGTGGATGCCATGTGGCCTAATAGTTGTAACATCTCTCGAGCAGTTAAATGGGACTTTAACTGTATCTGGGAGGCTAACTGCACCAAGCGTAGGCAACGGGCCTGAGGAAGATAGGCCCTTGCAGTTGTGGTATCCAGCAAGGCGCCTATAAACTCCAGAGACTGAGTAGGGGTGAGATGGGATTTTGGGATGTTTATTACCAGTCCCAAATACTGAAGGATACGTATTGTGCAGGTTAGAGAAATCTGGGCCTCTGACTGGGATGGATCTCGAATGAGCCAGTCGTCCAGATATGGGAAAACGAATATTCCTAGAGTGCGTAGAAATGCAGCTACTACTGCCATGCATTTCGTGAACACCCTTGGTGCAGAGGCCAGACCAAAACGAAGCACCCTGTATTGGTAGTGCTTTCCTTGAAAAAGGAACTGAAGGAACCTTCTGTGTGTTGGATGGATGAGGACATGGGTGTACGCATCCTTGAGATCTAGAGAACAAAGCCAGTCCTGACTCTGAAGGTATGGCAGCAGAGTACCGAGAGAAATCATCTTGAATTTCTCTTTGAATAGAAACTTGTTCAATTCTCTGAGATCTCATATGGGTCTGTAGCCCCCTGTTTTCTTTGGAATAATAAAATAAGGGGAGTAGAACCCTGAGCCCTGTTGAAGAAGGGGTACTTCTTCTATTGCCCCTTGGGCAAGAAGGGTAGCAATCTCCTGACCCAGAAGGTTGAGGAGAGATGTTGGAGAATTGAACTGTCTCACCATGGTGTGGGGAGGAAGGTTTAAAGAAATGAAGCTTGTACACTTCCCTTACAATGGAGAGGGTCCATTGCTCTGCTGTGATTTGCTCCCATCTGGGAGCAAAGTAAGCCAACCTTCCTGGAATGGTGAGGGGCTCTGGTTCTTCCAGAGCCAGAAAGGCTAAGTTCTCTAGTTGCAAGTCAAAGGCCCTGAGGAGGCTGAGGCTGCTGAGCCGTGGGAGGCCTGGAAGCCTTTGACTTGGCCTGTTTAGGTGGTTGCTGACGCTTTGCAGCAAAACGACCTGCAGAAGATGCCTGCTGACCATAAGCAGGATAGTATCATCCCTTTTTAGAAAAAGTTGTCTTTTTGAACAATCTTTTCTTAGCAGGAGCAGAGGTAGACTTTGAAAGTCGATCCAAAGCAGAGTTCTCAGCATCCATCTGAGTGGCCTTTGCTTTCCAATCCCTGCCAAAAAGGTTTTCACCTGTACAAGGAAGATTTCCCAGTTCATCTTGGACCCAAAGTTCCAAATCAGAGGCCTGTAACCAAGCAATTCTGCGTGCACCTATGGCAATAGCCGAGGCTCTGCTTACACACTCAAAAGAGTCAAAGGCTGCACGGTTGGAAAATTTGGAAACATCTTGGGCATGTTTAAGCCAAGTGAGAAATTCCTGCCTTTTATCTTCTGAAATAAAAGGGGCTAAAATACGCAGATGATCTGTGACTTCTTTTAGAAACATCCCCATATAGAGACTATAGGAGTTGATTCTGGCAGCAAGCATATTAGCTTGGAAAACCCTTCGGCCAAAAGCATCAAGGGTCCTGCATTCACATCCTAGAGGATTAGATGAGTGTCTCTTTGCACTCTTTATTTTCCTCATGGCAAACTCCACCACAATAGAGTGGTGAGGAAGATGAGACTTATGAAAGCCAGGACAAGGAGGGACACAGTACATGGTGTCTAATCTACGAGAATGAGGAGAGGTGGTATGAGGAGAGGTGGTAAGAGGAGTCTCCCACATGTTCAACATGAGATCATAGAGAATCTCATGAATAGGTAAGGTGGCTGCTTCTTTAGGAGCCTTAGGGTATTGCAAAATATCTAATTGCTTGGCTCTAGGCTCTGACTCAGGGGCCACTGTAATGGAGAGGCCCCTAGCCACCTCCCTAATAAAGTCCTGAAAAGACAAGTCTTCTGGAGGAGACATTCTTCGTTTTGGAGAATCAGACTCCTGAGGAAGAAGTACCAGTCCTCGATAGAAGCCTCCGACTCAGAGTCTTCGGAGGAATCGAAGTATCGCCTGTCCGGATGCTCCTGTAAAGCCGATACGCGTAGTGAGTGGGATTGACATCGGGAGTAAGAGGTACCGGTTCGGTACCAATGGGCATCATCGGACAGGGTACCGCTGCAGTCGACATCGAAGCCGATGTCGATGAAATCGGTACCGGCACCGGGAACGATGCCGGTGCCGGAGTCGGTACCGGCAACGTAGATTGTTGCGGTACCGAAGGCGTCGAAGCCTGCATAAACGCCGTTAGGGTGCGCTGCATGGACAGAATCTTCTGATCCATCGACGCCACCAGAGTCTGGATGTCGGTACCAGTGGAGGCCACCGGTACCCCAGAACATGGCAACAGGTGATCGGTCGAGGCCGAGCCATCGATGTCAACCTGTGACCCCATAGACAATGCTTTGGAAGCCGGAACTTCCCGCCGGGGTAATTTTGCCGGTGCGGAGTCCTCGAGGACAAGCCCGGAGGCATCTCGATGCTTAGAGGGAGATTTGCCCTTCGAGGACCGGCTAGATTTATGTTTGGTTACCTGAGATCCATGGGAGGAAGAAGCAGCCCTGGAAGACGTTGATGCCACCGAGGCTGCATCAGAGGGAAACAGGGTACTGAGCATGGCTGCTCGGTTCTGCCGACCTCTTTTAGACATCATGGTACAGGACACACAATCTCTGATGGAATTGTCAGGCCCCAAACATTTTAGACACCAGTCATGGGTGTCGGTGACAGAAATTGTACCGCCACACTTCCTGCACTTTTTGAACCCAGAAGCGGGCTTCTCCATGAGGAGAAAATATGTTCAGGCCCAAGGCCCAAACCGAAAATGCACAGTTAAAAAAAAACCAACAAAAACCCCCCCTTTCTTTCTTCAAGAAAGAAAAGAAAAGAAAAGACTGGCGGTACCGGTCTGACGTCGAAGGCGGCAGACGCGACACAGAAAAATAAAGAAAAAAAATAAAGAATTCTTCTGCGGTGACAGGAACACGACCTGCTGGCTCCGCGGAAAAGAAGAACTGGAGAGAGGCGGTTGGGAAAGGCGGGAAGGCAGCACGCAGGCGCTGTGGGATGCTCCCAAAAGCTTTCTTACTGGACGATGGGGAGCGTTCCCGCGCAGGCTCCGTCGGTACCGACAATACCCATATGTGAAGACTCATTCCTGCTTGTTCCTGGAGATACTACATTACCAACCTTTAAAAAATCCAGAATCGTAAAGAAGAATTGACTGGTATCTAGCACCCAACAATCCTTGGTGACCCAGGCCCACTACTGAAAGAAAAGGTGAAGTCTGCTTCCAACCAGAGGTAATGGGGAATGGGTCCCAAAACCTTCATTGTGTAGACAGGGACCTCTCCTGGAGGGGCCAGAGTCTTTTGGCCCACAAGCTCCTCAAAAGGACTGAGAATGAGCCCGAGATCCAGAAGCAGAGGGGAAGAAAGATTTTCCAGGCTAACTATGGGAGTCCCGAGATCCTTTGATGTCCATCCAGTGTGACTGTGAGGGACAGGCAGAGGCTGAGGGGGAGGGGGAAGGGGGCCCCTGCCCACTTCCTAGGTCATTTTGGCCTGTCCTCTGGAAGGTGAAAAGGCTTGGCCTTGCCCAAGTCTTTCACCAATTTCTCCAAACTGGCCCCAAAAGGGAGCTTCCCCTTGATCAGTTGAGTCAACTGAGCTGTGAAGGATGCATCAGCTGCCCAATGGCAAAGCCTAATCCAACATCGCATTACCGTCGACAGGGCACTATCTCTAGCTGCTAAGCAGACAAGATCATACATGGCATCAGAAAGGAAGGCTGTAGCAGATGCTAAAAGATAGGTAGTATCATCTGGCGATAGAGACTGAATCCACTGGAGAAGGGCTTGAGAAGTCAGACTGGCACACACTGCCAACTGCAGAATAGCAGCTGCAGCTGTGAACTGGTTCTTCAGCAAGAAGTCCACCTTTTGGTTCACAGCATTCCACAATGACAACCAACCTTCCATGGGAATGGTGGTCCTCTTTGTAACCACCATGACCTGTGTATCCACCTTAGGTGTGCCAAACCACACAACTCACTCTTCCTCTGGGAGAGCAAACATCATCTTATACACCCTCAGCCCCTTAGGCAGGGAGTCTGGAAGTTCCCATTCCATTCGGAACATGTTCTTTTTTTTTTTTAAGACGTTTATTTTCATTTTACAACAAACAAAAGTAACAACACACCAAAAGATACAAATACACACATACAATAAGGAAAACAACCCCAATTACCCCCCACCCCTATGCTTCTTCTCTAAGCTAATAAGAGTCATCACTTAAGCGCTTACACACAACAGTTATTGTACAGCAAACAAGCAGAAATGGTATTGATGATACAGGCTGATCCTGTGGCAGAAATGTATACAAAATTAAACAGCCAAATGAGAGCAGTTAGCAGTTAGAACATAATCATGGAAACACCTTCCTTTTAAACAAGCAGTGAAGGGCTTGAGTGGAAGAGATTGACATACGAGGTAGTTGCTCATAATTACAGTAAAAATGGACATAATTCCACCAATCATTGAGGTTCAGATGGGAGCCAATTTCCAGTATTTCGTAATGAAGGAGATAGGAAATAGCTATGCCCAGTAAATGGGCCTCCTGAAGAAACACTAACTCAGAATAATCATGATTAAGAGAGCTAGGGATTGTCCTTCTTTGGAATGGACTATTGATGCCTTTTACAGTCAGTAATGATAACTTACATAAAGCCATGCCAAATAGTTAAACAATCTGAAAAAGAAACATAATAGCGCACAGAGGTACACAATGTCGCTCATAGGACCAGTAAATGACTGCAGAAACAACATGATAGGAATTAAACTAAGGAAAACCATGAAGCGCCCCTTATAACAAAATAAGCACCGGAGTGCCTTAGAGAAGAAGCAAAACCCCAGAAATTACTGGCGGCCTGATGTCTGCGGGGAGAAACCCCAGAGAAGGCCTGAATTGAAACATAAATCCTACAGTGCTATACAGGCTCCGAAACTAACCAAGGATCTCATCGTAGAAAGAAAGGAGACCAATAAGATATATATAAAGAGAAAGAAAAGTCCAGGCAGTCTCCGTTTCAGGCAGCGATCACCGCATCGGGCCATTCAAAATGGCGGACAGTTCCAGCGGATTCCATCCAAGCTGTTGGATTAGCGCATCTGGTCTGCTTCTTTAGAAGCTAGAAATGTTGCTAGCAGATCAGGATCTTCGAAGGTACGAGTTTGGTTATGGAGAGTCACTCTGAGCTTCGCTGGATATAAGATGCCGAAGCGAGCCTGTAACTGTTGAAGTCTAGGTCGAAAAGCAAGGAGTCTCTTCCGACGGTCAGCTGTGGGCTTAGCCAAGTCAGGGAAGAAGGAGACTTTATGATTTTCAAACTCCAAATGACGATTCGCCCGGGCAGCATTTAGAATTTGCTCAACTTGCTGATATCTCAGTAGACGAAAAATGATGGGCCGGGGGGTCGTCCGATTGAGCGCCATGCTGGTAGGAACACGATGTGCTCGGTCAATTTCCAGATCTCTGTGAAAAGTAATCTTCAGCAAGGAGGGAAGAGTTTTGACCAGGAATTCTCTCATATCTCCTGCTTCCGCACCCTCCGGTACACCAATGAGCCTTACATTGTTGCGACGGGCTCGATTATTGCTATCCTCTAACTCTTTTTGTAGATTCTGTATCTGACGCTCAGCCTCATCCAGTTTCACCAAGCGCACCACGTGCGAGTCGAGGACCCCCGCCATATTGTCCTGCCGTAATGAAAGACCTTCAAATCGATCCTGAAGCACACCAAAATCTTCTCTCATGGCTCGGAGCGCTTCTCCGTTGGACTGCACCAGTTCCTTCACACCACGTATTTCCTCCAAGATCTCCTGTTGCATTTCGGGGTTATCCCGAAATGGCACCATCTTTTGTGGGGAAGGCAGCTCTGTCTTGGAACGTTTTCCGTGTGAAGAAGAGGGAGATCCGAAGTCTAAGCGCGCTGGTTTATGGGCCGCCATCCCCCCCGAGGCACCCCGGTAAGTTCGGAGCAAAATATTAAGTTAATGTAGGTATTAAGTCAGGATTCTGAGTAGGCCCCTCGGGAGCTTCAGCGCAAAGCGTCTAACCCGCTGGACATCAGGCTCCGCCCCCTCGGAACATGTTCTTGATAACCTTCGGAAACGGGAAGACAGTAGTGGATTTCTGTACGCCCTACAGGAGTGGATGGATCTTTGGCTCCTGCTCCACAACTGGAGCATTCGCCAAGTTCAAGGTGGATGAGACAAAAACAATCCACACCACCAGTTCCTCATTTCAGAACAGGTGGATAATGCCAGCCTCTTCATAATCCTTGGAAGGCGAAAGCACCTCTTCTTCCACATCAGAGCCCAGAGCTGAGATGTCAGAATCAAAATCCCAGTCCGAGTCTCAAACAGATCCACATCTCCAGGAGGTGGCCTCCACAGGGGATGCTTAGAAACAGGCACCTGAATCAGGCTTCCACTCTCAGCCTGTCCCTCATGAGACTGAACTTGGGGAAATTCAGAGGCTGTAGGGTCTGGAGTTCCCATGTCAAAATAACCAGGACTGTTGTAAAAAGGAAAAGATTTCCAGGAAAGATAATCCGGATTCTGGGAGTTCCCCTCTCAAAAAAGGGTCTCCCCAGCCACAGGAGGAAGAGAAGCAGCTATAAGCACAGTCACTGGAACCTTCGGCCGGCATATCATCCTTACCCACAGTGCCATCTGTTGCCTCCTGCACTAAGGTGGACAAGGCCGGGCCAGCTGAATCCTCCTCGCTGGGAGAGGGAAAACAGACCCTCCAGGGATGAGTCAGAAGCTGCCATGCAAGAAGAGCAGAATACAGAATCTGGGGGCAAAATACCTCGCTTGCGCAGGCTAAACAACATTTCCTGGAAGACAGAGAGAGTTAAGGCAAATGAAACAGTTACACGTTTTAAGGCCCCGTGGATACAGAAGTGTGGGTTATCAAAGTGCGTACAATACCGTGTGAAAAGAGTGCTTGGGAAGGACGTGTGCTAAGACCACACGACTGCAAGACACATAAGAGAAAACACTAAGAGCGCACGTTGGAAAAGGGCGGGGAAACCCCCACCACACCAATGGTCACCTGTGATTCACCCCAAATTACACCCCAGGAAGACCAAATCAGGAGAACCCAACAAGGACAAAGATGAGGTCAAGCCTTGGTACTCACCCTCTGGGAGCCCCAGGCAGAAAAGTCATGCCGGGCTCAGCACTATTCCCCTAGTGCTGTCCATGAACTGCAGGAATAAGTCCTCATGTATGGGTTAAGTCACTGATGGAGCACTACATGGAAACAAAACCTTTGAGAGGCACACCACACATGCCATGGTGCCACCTTCTTCAGTCTAATAACATAGTAGGAGCCAAAAGCAACTCCCTTGGGAGGTGGGAGGGTTGCGAGGACTTATTTCTGCTGTTCATGGAGAACATCTGCTATAGGTGAGTAACTACACTTTCCCCTTGTACAAATAGGAAATAAGTCATCACGTAAGGGGAGTACCAAGCTACAGGCTACCGGAACCCGAGGAGAACAGCAGCCCAACACGGCAACCAGTTAAAAAACCCAGGAACAGCAGCAAGGTAGTCCCTCAAGGAACTCATCTGATTCAGCATCCTCAGTTGAGATCAACCTGAGGGTTTTTTTAGCAGGTAGCCTGGATGGACAGAAGGGTGTGTTGGCAAGAGTTGACTCTAAGAGCCAAAGAGGTACTGGAGCACAGCCTGGCCAAAATTATTTCATTTATTCAAATTTGATATACCACTTTTAGAATAAATGTCAAAGCAGTTTACAATATAAAAAAGGTGTAAAATTTTTGTCCCGTTGGGAATCCCCATCCAGATAGTAAGGGGCTGCAAAAATATGGATCAAAGACCACATAGCAGCCTTGCAGGTTTCCTCTGCAGAAACAAAGCAGATGTTGGCCACTGACACAGCTATAGTTCGGACATTGTGAGCCGTGACATGACCATCAAGACTCAATCCAGCCTGGGAATAAGCATGAGCGATGCAGTCCACTAATCAAAGGGATATGGCTCTGCCCAACTTACTGGGATCAAAGGAAGCTAACAGCTGGATGGACCAGCGGTGCGCCTTCATGCACTCCAGATAGAAGGCTAGAACCTGCTTGCAATCTAAGGTATGCAACGCTGCCTCACCCCCAGTTAGCGCGAGGTTGGGGGGGAGAAAGTCAGCAAGACTATCGACTGGGAAAGGTTGAACGTGGAGACCACCTTTGGCAGAAAACGAGGGTGCATGCAGAGAACCACCCTGTTCTGGTAGAACCTAGTGTAAGGCGGGTAAGCCAACAAGACTTGAAGCTCACTAATGCATTGGGCCGACGTAATCACCACCAGAAAGAGGACCTTCCAGGTCAGGAATTTCAGGGGACATGAGTCCAGTGGTTCAAATGAGGCCCGTATCAGCTGGGCAAGTACCACGTTAAGATTCCAAGCCACCCTAGGGGGCTTAAGTGGAGGCCTAAAGAGGAGCAGGCCTCAATTGAAGTGTGCCACGAGAGGCTGAACTGAAATGGGCCTCCCTCCGAAGTTGCAATGGTACGCCCCTATCGCACTAAGATGCATGCGCACAGAATTTGACAAGGCCAGAGTTTGAGAGGTGCAGGAGGCATTCCAGCAGCTGGTCCATGGCACAAGCGAAGGGGTCCAGCGCCCTGCCCACGCACCAGGTGGTAAACCTCTGCCACTTCAGTGCATAGGCCTTGTGTGTCGAGTCCTTGCCGGATGCCAACAAGACATTCATAACACCCTCGAGGAGACTGAGCTCTGAGAGGACTATCAGTTCAGCATCCACACCATGAGGGCCAATGAGCAGACAATGGGCTACAGCAAGGTTCTGCTCTCCTGCAAGATGAGGTCCGGGGCGGGGTGGGGCGGAGCGGCTCCATCTGTGAGAGCGGCAGCAATAGTGGGAACCACAGCTGCCAAGACCGATAAGAGGTGATGAGGATCATGGAGCCCATGTCGACCTGGAGCTTCAGGATGGTTTTCACTATGAGTGTTATTGGGGAGTATGCATACAGAAAGCCCTTCCCCAGTGGAAGAGGAAGGCATCCAAGGCCAAGTGGTTGCTGGCCAGCCTCCAGGAGCAGAACTGGCTCATCTGGGCATTGTGTGCCATGGTGAAGAGATGCACCGCGGGAGTGCCCCACTCCTGAAGATCTGTCTCACCACCACCCTGTTGAGGGTTTACTCGTGTGGCTGCAAGACTCGGCTGAGCTGGTCCCCTAGGCTGCTGAATTCGCTGGGCAGATAAGTCGCTCTCAGTTCCATGTCGTGGAGCAGGGCGAAATTCCACAACCGAACTGCTTCCCAGCAGAGGAGGTACAAGTCTATGTCCCCCTATTTGTTTACATCGAACATTGGCACTTGGTTGTCCATTTGGATCAGAACCTGATTGGCCAGATACGCTCGGAAAGTGTGGAGGGCATTAGCTATCACCTGAAGCTTGAGAAACCTGATCTGGAGCAGACGGTCCTGCTCGGATCACAGGCCCTGCATGAGCATGCCGTTCAGATGAGCTCTCCAGCAGAGCTTGGATGCGTCCGTCTTAAGTGTCTTGCGGGAGGGACCACCATTCTGTCTTGAAGGCGGCCTGTCGCCTGCTTCCACTGCACGCTTAAGGTCCACCGGGCCTGCCGCATGAAGGGATGGGCCTGAGGGGTGACATACACCGTGGCTGCCATGTGAAAGAGGGCCCTCAACATTCCTCGGGCTGTTGTGTGATGCTGATGCTGCAGAAGGCACAGGAGCAGCATCCCGAGCTAGAACATTTTGAATTTCTTACGCACCAGGAACCAGTTTAGGTTTTACAGGTCCAGTATGGGCCTGAACCTGCCAGTCTTCTTCGGAACCAGCAAGTATCTGGCATAGAAGCCCTTCTGACATGAGCCGGGGGTGGGGGGGGGGGAGGGGGTGGTGTTCGGCTCAATGGCTAGATTGGCTAAAAGGGTGGAGACGTTTTCCTGTAGCAGGCTCCCATGCGATGGATCCATGGGGGTACTCCTCCCAGGGCGTATGGAGGCAGCAACGTGGCGAGGTGCAATAGATATCCGCTGTGGACGATCTGCAACACCCAGGGCATCTGAGCTGATAAGGGGCCACCTGTAAGCAAAGTGGATGAGCCGTCCCTCCCCTACCTGAGGGGGTAACCCGGCGGATAGCAGCTGGCTGGCTATGCTCCTGAGGAACCCATCAAAAACCCTCCGCCGGCCTTGGCTGTGGGGCTGGCTGAGCCTTCAGGGTTTTCTCCTTCCACTGTTGGCAGGGGGCCTGCACCTTTGGTTGGGCCAGGTAGTACCAGTGCAGGTGCGGGCAGATGTCTTTTTACTTTGATGTTTCTTCCGCAAAGGATCTGTGGTCTTCTTTGAGAGCCTAGAGAGGGTCATATGCTCCTTCTCAAGCTCCTCCGTCTTCTCCTCCACCGGTTTCCTGAAGAGGTTCTCCCCCGGCAGAGGACATTGGCCAACTTGTCCTGGACCCACTGTTTCAGATAAGAGAACGGCAGCCACGCCAGCTGATGGGCAGCGATGCCTACTGCTGCTACTCTGCTGGCAGACTCAAAACCACTGTAGGCGCCTCACACCATGAATTTGGAGCAGTCCCTGCTGTGGTCACCAAGGTTCGAAAGGCCTTGAGGTGATCATCGGGGGCATGGGTGGCAAATTACGCCAGCACCAACATGATGTCCTTCAGGAACATATTCATAGATGTCTGGTAGGCCAGCACCCTGGCCACCAACCTGAACCCCAATAGCATTTTCTCCTGAAGGAGTCCAGGGTCTTGGTGCTCTTAACCCGCTTCAAGGCCGACTCAACGACAGTCGTAAGAGCAGCCATTGCAGAACATGGTGCACAGGTACCATCACCACCTCCCTGGGGGCCAAGGGGTACTGGAGAAGCTCTAGCTCCTCCGTACTCCGTCCTCAGTTCCTGCTCAGATTCCTGGGCGAAGGGAATGGCCTTAGCTATGTCCCTAAAAAAAGTCCTGAAAGGACATGTCCTCCGGAGGCGACTTATGCCGTTCGGGGTGAGGCGACGGATCAATCGGGAGATCAGGGGACTGGAGGTCCAATACCATCTATTCCTCCTCGGTCTCCCACTCTGATTCAGATTCTGAGAGGAAGTTGAAATACTGCTGGGTCTCCTCCCTCAACCGACTCTGTGACTCGGGAGAGGGCTGGCATTGGTGGGCCCCATGCTGCCCCATGTGTGGGCACCGGTGCCCCTGGGCACTGGATTCTGACACACTGCACAGGGAGATGGCCGTCGGGACCGGTGTCTATTCCGATCCCCCACCCGATATGCCTGCCTCAGCAGACAGGGCGTGGGTCTCCAGAAAGGGCTGGACGGACTGTGGTGATGCTGCCACCACAAAGCCTGTGTTGCACAAGGCTAGAACCGCCGCCAAGTAAGTGAAGGCGCTTCTCCAGTACCACCACCTGCGAGGGGGCTGGTGCCAGAATCAGCAGCATGGATACCTCTGGCGGGGACTCCACGATGATTGGTACATTGGGACAACCGGCTGCATTCCTGGGAAATGGGGGTCGATTCTGTTACCAGCCAGCGCTCTCTGCGTCACATCAGGAAGGACTGCGATGACGATGCACTCAGACCTTATCCTGGTGCTCTCGTCAATGGGGTCTCGCCAGAGAGTCTCCTCTTGCTGCTCGTACCCCTTGTGTTCTGATTGAGACCAGACTTTCCTTCCTATGGGCATCTCAGCAGAAGTCTTGGAAGGCATCAACGTCAGGGCTGCTGAATCCAATGAGCCGAAGAGGGACTCCTCCTGTTTATCCTGACCCTTCAGACCACGTCACATCATCTGCAGGCACAGATTGCAGACTGCAGGCTGATGATCAGGTCCAAGGCACTGTAGGCACCAATTGTGACAGTCAGTGACAGATAGCTCTGCCACACTTGGTGCGTTTCTTGAAGCCACTAACTGTCTTGGACATGTCAAAAAATATCGCTATGGCCAAGTTAAACTCAATAATTGCAGCTGGAGGGAAAAAAAACCCAGAGGGGAGAAATACGGCAAAAGGCGAGGGGAAATAAAAGAGCAAAAGTTGGTTAGGACCGACTAAGCTGACGACAGGCAGCGAGAAAAGCAGAAAAACAAAACAAAACAAAATACCCCACGCATGACGGCCAAGAAAGAAAACATTTTTTTTTCCAGTCTGCAGGAACATGTCCTAGGGGTTCCACCACAAAAAGAAGACTGGAGAAGATGGCGCCAGGGCAGAAGGAAGGCAGGTGCATGTGTGATGTGCCTCCCAAAGGTTTCCTTTGGAAGCCAGGGAGCATGTCCATGCAGGGCTCCGTCAGTGATGTCACCTATACGTGAGGACATTTCCCGAATGTAAACAGAGAACTTGTTTCTCCTGTGTTTCTGAAGCTGTGCTTTGAAGTGACTTACAGTCAGATTCCTCTGAGAGCCTTCTGCGATCTTTGGAGCAGAACAGGGGGAACGGAGGAGGGAGGGGGTGTTGAAGTTGTGTGCGGCTGCTGAATTCTTACAAATCCTTCCAATTTTCTGGCTGTTCAACTAGCCCTGAACAGGATACGAGCGCAGAGCTGAACCAATTTTACCTCCTCCTGTTGTTGTTAAGTGCTGTCGAGTCGGAGTCGACTCATGGCGACCTTCTGGATAGCTATTCTAAATTGTATTCGATCTTCAGTCAGGCGGCTCATTGTTGACAGACTGGTACCCGTAGCTGCTGTTATTGTATCGATCCATCTCATTGCTGGCCTTCCTCTTTTGCGTTGACCTATCTTGCCAAGCATGATGTCTTCTCTAATGATCTCTCTCTCCGCATGATGTGTCCAAAGTATGAAAGTCAAAGTCTTGTCATCTGAGCTTCTAAAGAAAGCTTAGGTTTGATCTCCTCTAGTACAGACTGGTTTGTTCTTCGGGCAATCCATGGTATACACAGTATTCGCCGCCAGCACCATAATTCAAAGGCATCAATTTTCTTCCTGTCTATCTTTTTCACTGTCCAGCTTTCACATCCATATGATGTTATTGAAAATACCATGGCTTGAACAAGTCGAATCTTTGTATGGAGAGAGACATCTCTGCTCTTGAGAATCTTATCTAGGTCTTTCATAGCCATTCTGCCAAGAGCAATGCGTCGTCTGATTTCTTGACTGCTTGTTGCTTCTTTATTGATAGTTGATCCAAGTAGGTTAAAGTTATTCACGATTTCAATTTCTTCTCCTTCGACGATGAACCTGTTGATTATGCCAGTTGTCATGATCTTTGTCTTCTTTACATTAAGGTGCAGGCCCATTTTGAGACTATGTTCTTTGATTGTGAGAAGCAAATGTTTCAGATCATCTTCACTTTCCGCCAGTAATGTGGTATCATCAGCATAGCGAAGGTTGTTGATGAGTCTTCCACCAATCTTCACACCTCTGTTGTCTTCATACAATCCTGCTTCTCTGATGATTTGTTCTGCATATAAATTAAACAGGCAGGGGGAAAGTATGCAGCCTTGTCTTAACACCTTTGCTTATTTTAAACCATTCTGTTTCTCCTTGTTCCGTTTGAACTGTTGCTTCTTGATCAATGTACAGATTGTGCAAGAGAACAATCAGGTGTTCTGGTATACCCATGGTATACCTCCTCCTATGGCTACCAAAAAAACCTTAGTCTAGTGGAGCCTCCCACACATTGCACTCAAGTGAGAGAGTCACCCTCAAGGTGGTCATGCATGAGAGAAATCAATCTTTTTCCTCTCAATTATTCAGATTTTTTTCAGAGCTTTGAGAAAATCTATCGACCATCTGCTGGAGACAAAAGAATACTGAGTTGCCCTCTAATGGCTCATGCTGACAGAGGCAAAATGCAATGTGTGCCTTTGAGTCAATGCTGACTCCTGGCGACCCAGAGGCATGTCATTGAAAATTGGGCACCATCAATCTGTTGGTAGGGGAACACAACCCGCTTGCCTGGACTGGTCTAGAAGGGCGATATGGAAATAGGATTTTGCCACCTTTTTTGTTGATGTTACCCATGTAGTCTATACACTAGCACTGTACTACTACCATCTTTTTTGAGCCATTGATATACTGCAGGAGGTCAAATTCACTTGTTTTTGTCTTATAAAGAGGGAAAGAACCAAGTACCATCATGACCATCTTTTCTATAAAGTTTGGGCAAGATATTTTCTGGCAATGAAGTGCTTCTGGGCAAGGTGAGTGATAAATCGGAGGCTAGATCAGTTAGATCATCCCTATCTAATCATAATGAAGTGCTATCCCAGGCATACTCATAGCATGAAGAGCCAGAGGCCAAAGTAACCTTTGGTGAAGAAAACATCTATTAAGGGTGCTTAAGGCAGTTCTTCCCTTGGTGACTGCGAGGTCTTGGAAGGTTCTAGTCATGGTGGTGACAGCTGAAGAAATCTACTTCTGAGATGGCAGGTGGGGGAGGGGAAATTTAGCTAGTGAAAAGCCCCTACAATGCTCGAGATTGATTCTTGAGGGCCTCCGATATTGCCAAACATTTATTTTTTTGTTGGTGGTGAACATGGCCTGTATTTTTGAAACTATTTCTCATGAAGTTCCAGGACTATTCTCAGTCTGTCAGAAAAGCCCCACAGATAACTCGGGGGGGGGGGGGGGGGGAGGAGCCCTGGCAATGAATTGTTCGTTTATGGAATCAGAACTGGTATCCGATCCCCTGATTTTAATGATGGCTTCAGTATCACTAATGATGACAATCTTAACAGCATCAGTGGACTGGGGTCAAGGGAGTCTCCTTTCCAGTGAGGATATAAGAGGGGATGCTGATGACGACATGGTACACAGCGTAGGAGTCTATGTTATGTACCCCTTTCTCAGCACTATTGGTAGCAGAGCTCCTCTCACCAAGGGGGATGGTGTGGTGAGATCAATCCTCTTCTTGGGTGGCTCCTCCTTGGTATGCTGCAGCCTGCGGTGCTCCCTTTCTGTCTTTTTAAAGGGAAGACTTGTTTCTGAAGGTGTAGAGTCTCCAACAGGGTCCCCATTTACTCTGAACCACAGCCACCGGGTATCCTTGCCTCTTTTTCTGATAGAGGATTCAGTTTCCTCATTTTGAAGTCCCTATAATACCAAGTTGTGGGTGACATCTTTGTGCAATGGGTGCAAATTCCCATTTCAAGATCTAGACGATAGAGGTTTCCTGTCAGTACCAGTACTTCTTAAGCTCTCAAACAGTATCTGCTATGGGGAACAAGATGCTTGCTAATGAAAGCTTAATGACCCCTGCTGATTCTTTTTATTTATTTTTGCATGCGAGAGGGGTCATAGAAGAGCTCCCAGGGAGGAAAAAAATAGATGAGCTTTATGCAGTCTTGAGACAAATTCTCAAAAACATGGAAGAAAGCCTAATTGTGTATATGCAATAGCTCGGACTCAAAAGGACTAAGATGCCTGGTGAAACCTTACACATGCTCAGAAAAATCCTTTGAACTAACTGAATCGGACACAAAAAAAATTATTCACTTAATATACTGCCTCACACAAGACACCAAAGCGATTTCCAGTAAAACAAAATAAAGCAACAAAACTTACAAGAATGGCATAATAAACCCAATAACTGTATTTTGTATTACTAGTAATCAAGACCAATAAAAAGGGCACTCTTGTAGTCAAGACCAGTCCAACCATTAAGCAAAGAACAGGGCATTTAAAGCTAAACAATAGATTCTGAAAATGAGGGGGGTGAAGTGGGAAGGGGGGGCATAAGGCTTAAAGACATAAGGCTTAAAGGCTTAAGGTTTGCCTAGGTGTCAACACCTTAGACACTGGGGCCGGCTCTGTCCATAGTCTAATATGCTCAATACCTTTTTCTGATCCAAGTGTCTATAAGACCTGATCAAAGCAAGCATTAATTATGGGATAATCCCAAAGCTGGGAATATTTCCTGCTAGATCATCTTGCTAGACCACTCCAGACAAGTGGGTTATGCTCCTTAACCGGCAGGTGGAGGCAGACTTGAGCAACTTTCAGTGATGTCATAACTTGGTATATCCACTCTTGCAGTAAAGTAGATAAACCTGCCTCCCTTGGATCAGGCCACCATCTTGTGGCTTGTGTGATTAAGACCTGTAGGTCTGTGTACTTGGAGCATGAGTATGCCCTTGTCTTCTCCAGCTGGCAGCTGCCCTGTTTCTAGTGCTGTTACTCATGGGTTCTAGCACTGGGTTGGCTGGAGAGCCGAAAGGAAGATCCCACGAGGCCCTGAGGAGGAGATAATGTCTCTGTATAAGTCTCTGGTATGAACTCATTTGGAGTACTGTGTGCAATTCTAGAAACCACACCTTCAAAAGGATATAAACAGGTTGGAGTCTATGCAGAGGGTGGCTACTAAAATGGTTAGTGGTCTTCATTATAAAGCATACAAGGACAGACTTAAAGAACTTAATATGTATACTTTAGAGGAAAGGTGGGATAGAGGAGATATGACAGGGATGTTTAAATACCACTGTGGCATAAATGCACAGGACTGTCTCTTTCGATTGAAAGCAGGCTCTGCTACGAGGGGACATAGGATGAGGGTGAAAGGGGATAGACTCAGGAGTAATATGTGCAAATATTTCTTTATGGAAAGAGTGATAGATGCGTGGAATAGTCTCCCAGTGGAGGTGGTAGAGACGAGGACAGTATCTGAATTCAAAAAAGTATGGGACAAATACAGAGGATCGCTAAAGTAAAAAAGGGGACTATTGTAGTTGATATGGAAGAGCAGACTAGATAGGCCATGTGATCTTTTTTGCCATCATGTTTCTAAGTAGTGCTATGTGCAGGTTTGGCAGCCTGAGCACTCGTGCTGGTTCCAGCAGCTGCTGGACAGCTTCAAGGCTTCAAGCCTGGAATCTAGGATCGCATATGATGTCCTGTATGACTTGATCAAGATCTTCTCCAAATCCAGGGCCGCAGTGGCAGTGACTAGGCAGTGGCTTTGTCTCAGCAATTAGTGGATGCTGTCTCCCAAGTCAGGGCTGAGCCCATTCACCTTTAAGGGCAGGTTGCTCTTTTGGGAGGACCTGGAGAGGTTAGCGAAAGCCTTTAGTGAAGCTTGCGCTCTCAGACGCTCCCAGAAGACAGGGGCACTAGGAGTGCCTCTCGTAGGGCCTTACGTGAGCATGGAGATTCCTTCAAAATGGCTAAGAGTCCGTGTAGAGCTTTTTTGTCCTATGGGTCTAATTCCATAAAGGGTCAACCTTTTCGGAGCCCTCAGTGTTCAAGGTTCAGCTGTGCCTCTCTCCAGAGTAAGCAAACCTCTGCAATGAGATCTGGGAGGTCCCTTCCAAAGTGCAGATGGTTGGGAAGTGGTTCAGTCAGGATTATACACTGGAGTTTGCAGAGCCCCTAAGGCAGTGATGGCTAACCTTTTTGAGCCCGAGTGCCCAAACTGCCGCACAAAACCAAAGAATTTCCTCAAAGTGCCAGCACGTCAATTAAAGCTCCATTTGCATAAGGTGCTTCATTTGCATAAATATTTGCATAATGTTACCATACACTAACTTTTAGTAAACATGCCTCTTAATGAGTATATGGATAAAGAAAGACTAAAAGGTTTCTACATTACTATAATCCAGTACCAACCGCCAGGCACATTAGGAACTACTACAAACGCTGCCCATTTAGAACCCATAGAAAACCCGCCGTATCCTAACAGCACTACCAGGACTCACAAAGCACCATACTCTACCTATCAAAAGGCAACACTGCAAATATTAAACCAATACATCTCAGAGAACAACAATACATGACCTACTGGGGAAAGAACAAGTGGCAATGTCAAATAGGAATTATATAAACAGAATACCTCAGCTCAGTTACACATGCAGAACAGACCATTACCAAACAAGGAATCACAATTTAGAAACAGGAAGACAATAATTAAACTGGGAACCCCAAAAGCCAAACTTGGAATATACAACAACACTGTAGAAATAAAACTATATATTAATTTCCTCTTGTACTAAACAAAGCGCAAAAATTAATGATGCACATTTCCCAGAGCTGACATATTCCAATTAATAAATTCAAAATAAAGAGATATTTTTCTACCTTTTGTGCATTTTTTTTCAGTTGCAATTGTTCCAGCCACTTTCTTCTGGTTTCTTCGTGTCTTCTGCTAACTCTCCATCTGCTGTCCATTTGTCCTTTCTTCTGTCTTCTTGGGTTTTTTTTCCATTCTCTCTCTACATCTGCTTTAACATACTAATCTTTCTCCTTTTGCTCTTTCCTCATTCCTATTTCATCTACTAAAAATTTACCCCTCCATCCTCAATCCCCACTTACTCTCCCAATACCCGGCCAATTGTAGATTTTTTTATCCCTCCCACACAAAATATTTTTCCCCTCTCCATTTTACTCTCCCAGCCCCATCCCATTCTAATCCTCCCCCAACACCAGCTCCCTTCTAGTTCCAGCCTCACCCAGCATCCATTCCCTTCTAGTCCCTGCATCAGCCCATTTCCAGTCCTAGCAGCCCCCCAACCCATTTCCAGTCCTAGCAACCCCCCAACCCAATACCAGTCCTATCCCCCCTCATCAACCCACTTCCAGTCCTAACCCCCCATAACCCCATTGTCAGTTTAAGCCCCCCCTATAACCCATTACCGTCCTAACCCCCCATCAGCCCACGTCCAGTCCTAACCCCCCATCAGCCCACTTCCAGTCAGCCCCCATAGCCCATTGCCAGTCCTAACCCCCCCATCAGCCCACAGTCCATTACCAGTCCTAACCCCATCAGCCCACCTCAAGTCCTAACCCCTCCCCATCAGCCCATTTCTTGTCGCAGCACCCCATAGCCCTTTATCAGTCCTTAACCCCCCCATAGCCCATTACCAGTCCTAACCCCATCAGACCACCTCCAGTGTTAACCCCCCATCAGCCCATTTCCAGTCCTAACCCCACCCAACAGCCCACCTCAAGTCCTAACCCCTCCCCATCAGCAGTCCTAACCCCCCCTAGCCCATTAGCAGTCCTAACCCCCCTCTCTAGCCCATTTGCAGTCCTAACACCCCCCATAGCCCATTACCAGTCCTAACCCCCCATCTCCCCATTTCCAGACAGCCCCCATCAGCCCACAGCCCATTAGCAGTCCTACCCCCCCCGCCCATTAGCAGTCCTAACCCCCCCCCGAGCCCATTAGCAGTCCTTACCCCCCCCCTAGCCCATTAGCAGCCCTAACCCCCCCCCCTAGCCCATTAGCAGTCCTAACCCACCCCCCATGGCAAATTTAAAAAAAAAAAAAAAAGCAGCTGGCTCTGGCTTCTGCCGCGGCAGCGGCAGAATGCAATGTCCCGTGGGGCCCCCTCCGCCCGCTAAGCCCCTCTGCAAGGGCTTTCAGATTCGCGAGGGAGAGCGTCTCCCTCGCGTCTCTGTTAAGCCCGCAGGGGCTAATGGGAAATTTCCCATCAGTCCCTCGCGTCTAAAGGGGCTGATGGGAAATTTCCCATTAGCCCCTGCGGGCTTAACAGAGACGCGAGGGAGACGCTGTCTCCCTCGCGAATCTGAAAGCCCTTGCAGAGGGGCTTAGCGGGCGGAGGGGGCCCCGCGGGACACTGCATGCTGCCGCGTCCGCGTCCGCGGCAGCAGCCAGAGCCCGCTTTTTCTTTTTCTGTGGACCTTCACGCGTGCCAGCTGCAAGGCCTTCGCGTGCCATAGGTTCCCCATCGCTGCCCTAAGGGGTGCCTTTATGGAGTCTCTCTGCTCAAGTGAGTGGCAGTTGAGGAAACTCTACAGTACCTTCTGCAACTGAAGCCTGTTCTACCTGTGTTCTCCACAAAGCTGTGGTGCCTAAGAAGGGAGGTTCCTTCCAGTTTATCCTGGACCCGGAGGTGGTCAATGCCAAACTCTGTCCCTCATTTTCTCATGGACACCATCAGGTCTGTCATTATGATGGTCCAGCAATTCCTTACCTCCCTAGATCTTACTGGGTCATACTTTCAGATTTCTATCCAGGAGCAATGCCAGCGATTTCTCTGCCTTTGGGTTCTGGGCAGTTGTTTCCAGTTCCAGGCTCTACCCCTTGGCCTGGTCACGTCTCTTTCTTAAAAGGTCATAGTAGGAGTGGCAGCATTCCTGCACAAGCAAGTAATCCAAGTTCATCTGTACCTGAACAACTGAAGTCCAAGGATGACACATCCCTAGTGATCTGCTAGTTAGGAAAGCTAGGGTGGGTAGCTTAACTCTCCCAAGAGCAGCCTGATTCTTTCCCAGGCCTTGGAATAGCTCAGGGCTCTGTTCAACACTCTCCTGGGTTGAGCTTTCCTCATGCTGAACTGTGCCCTCAAAGCTGAAGAGCCAGCTCAAGGTGTTTTGTGCTCAGTCAGTTCCTCAGGTCTGGGACTACCTCCAACTCCTCAGGTACATGGTTCCTCTTGGGTCCTAGAGGCCAGGAAGAGACAGTCACTGTTTTGTCCATGTGACAGTCCATTATGGACCAGGTGATAGCCTTGGAATCTCTCAAGGTTCAGACAGCAGCCTACCAGCAGATGAAGACTGAGAACTACTGGTTTGATATCACCCTATAGGGGTCCTGTGCAGCACTCTTCAGACCAGTATTTCTGTAACAAAGAAGACTCCACAAAAATGGCTTATTAAAATTACAACTATTTGAAATAACTATTCCAAATAACTATATAATTAAACACTCCACAGGGGGCCCAGAGACAGAGGAAAGAAACTACACCGCTCCCAAAGTGCCCCCCCTTCTAATCCTAGGTACAACCGAAGGGTAGCAAAGCACAGCAGAGTCTCAGCTTTCCTAAGCCTATAAATGGACAAATAGGTCTGAAAGATTCTTCACCTCACCGGGCTTGACTGTAGCAGGCAAAACAGATAAAGCCAGTCCTGGACTAGACTTGACAGACTCCAGGAAAGAAAATTAGCAAGTAAGACCTAATTTCACCTTCATAACTATCCCTCCAGATGTGTGGGACGTATCAAAGCAGTACCTAATGGGATTGACAAGCGAGCCTAGCACTCAAGAACCGAACCCCAAAGCTTGCATTGCTTTGCGGCTTCACATCCAGACAGTAATGCCAAGCAAAGGCATGCAAAGAAACTTCGCCGCTGCTCTACAAATCTCAAGCGGTGGTGCCAAGCCAAACTCATCCCACAAAGAGGATTGATCTCTAGTAGAACGGGCTTTAAGAAATAAGATCCCTTCGGCCAGTGAGCTTTCGAGGTTGCCCCTCAAATAGCACAAAATGATCTGATCGCCGGAACAGTCTGGTCCTCTTTACGTAATGCATGCTGTACATCTAATTTGTACAAAGTCTAGCTCTCTGGGTTCCCACTATCTTTCACAAACACCAGAAGAGTCACCGACTGATTAATATGATAAGCATGTTAGGCAAACATTAGGGCACTGGTTGAATGACCACCTTTTCCTTAGACATTACTAGGAAACGTTCTCTGCACGATGAAGTCTGAAACTCAGAAATTTGCTGAACCGATCAAATTGCTACCAAAAAGACAGTCTTCGTGTGAAATCCTTCAGGAAAGACTGTGAAAGGAGCTCAATGGTGCCCCAACCAGCAAAGACAAGACCAAATTAAGATCCCATGGTGAGACCACTACACACGCCGGTGGATGGACATGTTCGACTCCTCTCAAGCAGCATACTATATCCGGGTGAGAAGCTAAGGAAACCCCTACCTCTAAAAATATACAAGTGCTGCGACCTGTACCTGCAGAGAATTTAGAGGGAGCCCCTTTTCTAGGCCTGCTGTCAGAATGACAAGATGTCTGGTAAAGATGCACTGAGAGGATGCAGTCCCTTAGTTGTGGACCAACTTTCAAAAACTTGCCATACCCATACATATGCGAGAGATATGGTCCACTTAAGTGTGCACAACAATGTAGCAATGACCTGAGAAGAGTAACCTTTATTCCTTACCCTTGTCTTTCAAAAGTCAAGCCATAAGTGAGAACCCACCTATGTCTGGCATTAGAACTGGCCTTTGAGAAATGAGACCTTCCACTATCAGCAAGGGCTATGGCTCCTCCTCCACTAGATGAACCAGATCTGCATACCACGGCCTCTGAGGCTAATCTGGCGCCACGACAATCATCAGACCCAGATGAGCCTCCACTCTCTGGACCACTCACCCTATGAGAGACCACAGGGAAAACACATACAACAGATTTTTCCAAGGCCACCTTTGAATCAATGCATCAAAACCTTTGGACATTCTCTCTCGCCTGTGACTGAAGAAACGACCCAACTTGGCATTGACTTTGGACACCATGAGATCCATTGTGTAGTATTGGGGATGCCAATAATCTGATAAATAACCATCTCTGCCAGAGACCATTCTCCTGGGTCCAACAGATTTTTGTTGAGGAAGTCTGCTTGTATATTTTCTTTTCCAGCCACGTGAGCCACCAATAGAGTCAGAATATGTGCCTCTGGCCTTACCAGCAGGAGCGCCACCTCCACTGCCAACTTCTGGTACCCCACTGGTGATTGATATAGGCCACCACTGTTGCACTGTCAGATAGGACTTGGACTTTCTTGTGATGGACCAGGGGAAGAAAGGCCTTGAATGCCAGGAATAATCGCTCTCGTCTCCAACCTGTAGATTGGTCTGTGGACCACTGTTCCTGAGCCACACCAGATAGACGATGGGCCCCCAAATCATTAAACTGGCATTCGATGTGACCACTATCCAAGTAAGGGCTTCGAGTGGCACATCCACCAAAAGACTGGCCTAGTTGAACTAGACTTTCTCGGGCTTCCTCTGGAAGAGACAGCTTCCTCCACAGCAAGTGTTTCTGTGCTGATCACCTGGACAACAATGCCTGCTGTAGCGTGCATAAAGGCGCTCTGGCCCAGGCACTAATTCCAGCATAGCTGCCATGGACCCCAGAACTTGAAGACTGTCCCAAGCACGGAAAAAGGCCTCCGCAAGAACTGCACAATCTGATCATGTAACTTTCAAATGCACTCCGGTGTCAAAGCTACAGGGCTCATTCAGATGTCAAAATGTGCTCATAAGTAATCCAAAGACTGAGTTGGCACCACCCTACTCTTTGCAAAGTTGATGACCCAGCTCAACCACTGCAGCAATGACACCACTTGCTTAGTCACCAACCGGTTATCCTGAGGAGACTCTGTCCTGATTAGCCAGTCATGCATGTAAGGGTGCACAAACACATTCTTCCCTGCACAGGGCAGCTGCCACTACTACCATCACCTTGGAGAAAGTCCTGGGTGCTGTGGCTAGGCCAAAAGGCAGAGCCCAAAACTGAAATAACTGAAGGGTACCACAAAGTACAGATAGTGCCGATGGTCAGTCTGGAATGTGCAAATATGCCTTGGATAGATCCAAGTCAGTCAAGTACTCCCCCCTGATGAACCACCAGAATGATGGATCTCAACATTTCCATGCAGGAATCCAGAACCGTAAGGTTCTATTGACCCTTTTAAAATCCAGGATAGGCCATAAAGTTCCCTCTTTCTTGGGAACTATGAGGTAAATGGAATACTGATCCCAGCTGCACTCCTCCAGAGGAACCCTTATGACAGCTTGCAGTTGAAGCAAATGCTGTAATGTTTT
The DNA here is from genome assembly GCA_033557465.1 of Ichthyophis bannanicus. Taxonomy (NCBI): domain Eukaryota; kingdom Metazoa; phylum Chordata; class Amphibia; order Gymnophiona; family Ichthyophiidae; genus Ichthyophis; species Ichthyophis bannanicus. Next base: position 828,946,242 of record CM066035.1, read on the forward strand.
CACACTGCGCGCGCCTTTCCCAATGCCAGGCAGGGGGCTAGCATAAAAGCAATCTGAGAGGGGCCATTGGGTTCTGGAAGTAGTTTAGGAAGGGTGCACCAACTTAACGGCACACCCCTCCCGAATTAATTCCAGAACCCAATGGTCTGATATGGTTTGGGTCCAAGCAGAATAAAAGGCCTGCAGACAGTCTCCCACAAGAACCAACTCTGCTTGGGCCCCCAAACCATCATTGCGAGGGCTCTGCCTTACCACCTTCTGACTGTCATGAAGGCAGTGACCCTGTGAGAGAAAACGCACTTTGGGGAGGCCTGAACCTCGTTGACCGAAACTTTTTGAGTATCCTGAAAATGTTCCCGAGAGGAGGAAGCAGACTTCGCTGCCCTCTGTTTATCTTCGGGCAACTGAGGCACCTTAGCCTCTCAAAAATCCTTCAACGTCTCCAAAGCCTCTCCAAAAAGCAACTTACCCTTACAATGGAAGTTTACTAAATGCAGCCCTTGAAAGGTTCTGCCGCTGACCAATTATAAGCTCAAAAGCCAATGGGCTATAATCACAGAGGCCATGTTCTTCGCTGATGCCCTAACCAATCATAAAGAGCGTCCATCAGAAAGGAGCTTTTCCCGGTGTCATCAAAATACTGTTGGGGCTACTATGCAAATTAGCCACGCGGTGCCTGGAGAGCAAGCCAGACTAGCACACACTTCTTGTGCGCATGTGTTTGGCTTGCTCTCCCAATTTAATGCTGTGATGGCTCATTTGCATGCACATGATTAACACAGGGGTCATTTGCATGCCCTATCTTTATTTTATTTACTTAGACAGTTTTTGTATATCGCCTTATCCTTCAAGCAAAGCGGTCACAACACAATTGGGGGATACATTTAACACGCGGGGATATGAGACACATACACTAATAATTACAGGGAACATGGGCTATGGAGGGTTAAGTGGCTTGCCCAAGACCACAAGGAACATCTGTGGGACTAGAAACCCCAGTCCTTCCGGCCCAAGGTTGCTGTCCTCTAGTGGGATTTGAACCCCCGACCTTCCGGCCTGAAGTACCTTGCCCCAACCACTAGGCTACTCCTCCCTATCTTTGCTGCATCCGTCGTTAGAAAATATGCGGTTGGGCCGCGTTAAAGTTGTCTTCAGAGCACGTCTAGCACCAGTTTTCTGCATCGGCCTGTTAAATTGTAAGCCCTCTGTGGACAGGAAAAATAAATACCTCCTATTCCTGAATGTAACTTGCCTTGAACTTCAGCAAAAAGGTGCAAGCTAAATCCAATCCCACTTTCCTTGTCTCTTCACCAAGTTGAAGAGCCCTAACCTCTTTAGCCTTTCCTCACAGAGGAGTTGTTCCACCCTGCCTCCACTTTATCATGTTGGTCGTCGTCCTCTAACAAACAAACAATCTTCTTTTTCTGCAGAAGTCACTTTTATCATCCTTAAAACATGCATCTTTACATACAGAGGACCCAATATTCAGTGGCAGCAGCGGCTAGCCATTCTAGCTATTGCCGCTGAACCTTAGACCCAGATATTCAATGACGAAGCCATATCCGACCACCAGCATTGAGTATCTGGGCCAGCTGGATAGCACAGAAACTAACTGGGCAGTGGCGATATTCAACTGCTGCCCAGTTAGCTTTGGTGGCAAAAGTTAGGACAGTCTTTACTATGCCTAACCTTTGCAGCTTAGGCTAACCGGGCAGTGGCTGAATATCTCCTCTGCCTGGTTGTCTCTGAGTGCTGCCCCTGGAATGCCCTGGTGCTAACCAGTTAGCATCAGGGTGTATAGTGACAGCATCCACAGCTATTTGACTTCTAAGAACATCCGCTTGTTGTTTTCAGACTTAAAATCACTTTAAGCTCTTTTGTAAAAGTGCAATATCAGATGAGGTAGAGAGATCATCTGACTAATTGGGCTTAGTTGAAGGCAAGATTGCTGCACGATCTAATTTATTGGTTCCCTTTAAAGTAACATATTGTTAACAATAAGGCCTAACACTAGAGATGGAAAAAAACACCACCACACAAGTGGAAGCTATCTGCAATAAAACTGAAGCCAGTAGATAAGTCATGAACAACTGTGCTGGTAAGCACTTCTCTTTTTAGCTTATTTGACAGATTATTCTCTTTTCACTTCATACATCTGGATTGTGTGGCCCCTTACCACCCCCTGAAATCAATTGCTGCCTCTTGAAACCCTTGATTCCAGTCTGGCTCACATCTTTTTTTTTTGTCCAACATGTCATGTGGAACAGTGGAGTAGCATAAGAACATAAGATATGCCCATACTGGGTCAGACCAAGGTCCATCAAGCCCAGTATTCTGTTTCCAACAGTGGCCAATCTAGGTCATAAGTACCTAGCAGTTTCCCCAAGGGACACAGGTTCCACAATGCTTGTATTGGTTCAAGCATTGATATCATGGGTCCCTTCTTAATAATGGTTTATGGACCTTTCCTCCAGGAACTTGTCCAAACCTTTTTTAAACCCAGCTACACTAACAGCCTTTACTACATCCTCCGGTAACAAATTCCAGAGTTTGATTACACATTGAGTGAAAAAATATTTTCTTTTATTAGTCTTAAATAGTTTACCCTGTAGCTTCATTGCATGTCCCCTAGTCTTTCTATATTCTGATAAGGTCAACAATCGATCTACGTTTACCCGTTCCACTCCGTTCATTAATTTATAGACTTCTATCATTATCTCCCCTCAGCCGTCTCTTTTCCAGGTTAAAGAGCCCTAACTTTTTTAGCCTTTCTTCATAGGAGTATCCTTCCATCCCCTTTACCATTTTGGTGGCTCTTCTCTGAATCTTTTCTAAAATCGCTATATCCTTTTTAAGATACGGCGACCAGAATTGCACACAATATTCAAGGTGCGGTCTCACCATGGAATGATATAGAGGCATTATAATATCTTTTGTTTTATTTTCCATTCCTTTCCTTATCATACCTAGCATTCTATTTGCTCTCTTGGCCGTCGCTGCACACTGGGCCGAGGGTTTTAACATGGTAGCCACAATGACGCCTAAATCTTTTTCCTGGGTGGTGTTTCCTAATGTGGAACCTTGCATCGTGTAACCATAGTTTGGGTTGTTCTTTCCTAGGTGCATAACCTTGCACTTGTCCACATTAAATTTCATCTGCCATTTTGATGCCCAGTCTTCCAATTTATCAAGATCCTCTTGCAATTTTCCACAATCCTCTTGGGTTTTAACAACTTTAAATAGTTTTGTGTCATCTGCAAATTTGATAACCTCACTCGTTATTCCACTTTCCAGGTCATTTATGAATATGTCAAAAAGCAGCGGACCCAGCACAGATCCCTGGGGTACACCACTATTCACCTTTCTCCATTGGGAAAAAGACAAGATCTTCCTTATCTAAAGCCATGTTGGCTGTCTCCCATTAGGTCATGACTATCTACATGCTGAGTAATTTTATTCTTTATGATGGTTTCTACCATTTTTCCCGGTACTGACGTCAGGCTCACCGGTCTGTAGTTTCCCGGATCACCCCTGGAACCCTTTTTAAAAATTGGTGTTACATTGGCGATCCTCCAATCTTCAGGTATTAGAGATGATTTTAATGATAGCAGACCTGCTATTAGTAATCTGTGAACTCTCTCATATTTCAGTTCTTTCAACACCCTTGGATGTATACCATCCGGCCCAGGTGATTTGCTACTCTTCAGTTTTTCTAATAGTTGTAATACATCTTCCCGATGTATCGATATTTCCTTCAATTCTTCCGCACCTTTAAATACCACTTCAGTCATGGGTAACATCCCTACATCTTCCTCAGTAAAGACTGAAGCAAAGAATTCATTTAGTCTCTCCGCTATCGCCTTGTCGCCTCTTAGTGCTCCTTTAACCCCTTTATCATCTAATGGACCAACTGACTCTCTCACAGGTTTTTTGCTACGAATGTACTTGAAAAGGTCTTTACTTCGTGTTTTTGCTTCCGCAGCAAGCTTCTTCTCAAATTCTCCCTTTGCCTGCCTTATTAATGCCTTGCATTTGACTTGCCAGTGCTTGTGCTGTTTCCAGGTTTCGTCGTTTGGCTCTTTTTTCCATTTCCTGAAAAATGCTTTTTTGGCAACAACAGCCTCTCTGACCTCACCTTTAAACCATGCTGGCAGTTTTTTGGACTTTCTTCCACTTTTCTTAAAGCGTGGAATACAGCTGGTCTGGGCTTCCAAGATAGTATTTTTCAACAACAGCCAAGCCTGATGTACATCTTTAACCTTTGCAACTGCTCCTTTTAGTTTTTTCTTAACTGTTTTCTTCATTTTATCATAGTCTCCCCTTCGAAAGTTAAAAGGTAGTACTGTGGATTTCCTTATTATCCCTCCTCCACTAATTAAATCAAAGGCGATCATGCTATGATCACTATTGCCAAGTGGCCCCAACAACCTTATCTCTTGCACTAGATCTGGTGTTCCACTAAGGACTAGGTCTAATATGGCTTCCCCTCTGGTCGGTTCATGAACCAGCTGCTCCAAGAAGCAGTCATTTATTTCATCTAGGAACTTTATCTCCCTAGCATGTCCTGACGTGACACTGACCCAGTCGATACCTGGGTAGTTGAAATCACCCATTATTATTACTGCGCTGTAACTTTTGTTAGCTTCCTTGATTTCTTTGAGCATTTCATCATCCATTTGGTCATTCTGGCCAGGCGCTCGATAGTACACCCCCACTGCCATTGCCTTCCCCCTTTTACATGGAATTTCAATCCATATAGATTCTACAGCAGATTTTGTTTCCTGCAAAACTTTAATCCTTTCTGAATCAATGCCCTCTCTAACAGAGAGCAACCCCTCCACCAATTTGATCAGCTCTATCATTACGATATAGTTTGTACCCAGGTATCACAGTGTCCCACTGGTTGTCCTCCTTCCACCATGTCTCTGATATTCCAATCATATCTAACCTTTCATTTAGTGCTATATATTCTAACTCTCCCATCTTATTTTTTAGACTTCTAGCATTTGCATACAAGCATTTTAGAGAATGTATTTTATTCATATTAATTTGGCTATTGTTAGACATGGGTAATTTGGGATCTTTAAGCTCTGTCTGCTCCATACTTGAGGGTATTTGGGCTACTTTACTCTTTTGTGGAACCTCTCTGCTTTTGGTAGTATCCTTCAAAGATACATTCTTCCGAACCATCCGCTCTTGGGTGACTGTAGGCTTTCCCCTAATATCTAGTTTAAAAGCTGCTCTATCTCCTTTTTAAAGGTTAATGCCAGCAGTGTAGAGATGGACAGATAAAGGGATACCAGAATCCCCAATATGTAATTGAAGATGGATGAATTTCTTGATACAAAATGTGTTTAGAAGTTTGACTTCTCACCTACTTCCTTTTAAATTGAATAGGATGTCATGATCATGGGTTCTGTGTAATCGTCTTTAAAATAGATGGAACAGTGTTAACTAAGCATAAAGGCTATGAACTGTGCAACCATAGTTCATTGTACAGTCACTGCTGACAAAACATAAATTTTTGCAACTTTTGCAATTATAAATTTCATCTAATATACTGTAATCAGATCTTACTCTGTAAAAAGAACTTTGGCGACACCTTGTGTTATTTCATGGTTATAATAAATGACTGTTACTTCCTCTTTTTCTCTAATAAAAAGGAGCTTTTAGGAGGAGGATTTTGAATTCAATAAGCCTGGAATATGCCTGTTCATAGACCGCTTATTGTCTTCCCTCTGAGCTCAAAGAACGTAACACTTGTGTGTGTGTGATTGTGTTCTGTATTACTCTCTGCCTGTCTCTCACTGCTTGATGGACCAGAGACCAAAAGAGCAGTGGTACTGTGGTCAGATCATGGAGTTTTCTTCAAGCAGCCTGGTTCCATCCCGGTTAAGGTGAAGCCCATCCCTTCGGAAGAGCCCCTCCTTTCCCCAGAATGTTCCCCAGTTCCTAACAAATCCAAAACCCTCATCTCTGCACCACTGTCTCATCCACGCATTGAGACTCCGGAGCTCTGCCTGCCTTTTGGGTCCTGCGCGTGGAACAGGAAGCATTTCGGAGAATGCTACCCTGGAAGTTCTGGATTTCAACTTCCTACCTAAAAACCTAAATTTAGCCTCCAGAACCTCCCTACCACATTTTCCTATGTCATTGGTACCGACATGTACCAAGACAGCAGACTCCTCCCCAGCACTATCTAAGACCTTATCTAGGTGGCGCGTGAGGTCCGCTACCTTCGCACCAGGCAGCCATGTTACCAGGCGATCCTCATGTCCACCAGTCACCCAGCTATCTACATGCCTAATGATCGAATCACCAACTATAACGGCTGTCCTAACCCTTCCCTCATGGGCACATGGCCCTGGAGAAACTTCCTCGGTGCGAGAGGGTTTTACATCACCTGGAGGACAGGTCCTAGGTACAGGATCACTTCCTGCCACACCAGGGTGATGCTCTCCTGTCACGTGACCTCTCTCCTCCATGGCAACAGGGATGCTGCCCGACTGGAGATGGGACTTCAGGACTATATCCCTGTAGGTCTCATCTATGTACCTCTCTGTCTGTCTTATGCTTTCCAAGTCTGCTACTTTAGCCTCTAGAGAACGGACTCGTTCCCTGAGAGCAAAGAGCTCCTTGCACCTAGTGCACACGTAAGACCTCTCACCAACTGGGAGAAAATCATACATGTGACACTCAATGCAAAAGACTGGAAAGCCCCCATCCCGCTGCTGGACTGCTATCTGCATCTTAGTTTTAAGTTTGTGTTTAGATCTAAATTCTTTACTTACTAAGGGTTGCTATGGATATTTATACTAATAAAACTGTACCTAATATGTGTAATATACCTTGTTCACCTGAAGCTTAACTAATCTCAGGTCCTTAGTGTATGACAGATTTGGGTAATGAGCTTCACCTGAGAGCACCTCTTACCTTTTAAAGATGTGTAAGTACCTATAAAGCTACGATTATCCCAGGGGTGGGTGGGTGTGGGGAGGGAAATAACACTTATTAAAAGAGGGCTGCTACACAGTACCCTGTCTTGTGCTGCTGAGGTAAGCTAAATTCTGATTTGATTTAAATTATAGCTCCTAGCTGCTGCTAGGCTCTAACTTCTTATGAAATTTAAACTACAAGCTCTCTGCTGGATTCTAAATTTAACCAGAAAGCTCTCTTCTGTGTTTTAAATTTAAGCTAAAAGTACTTTGCTGATGCTAAACCTTGAGTGACTAGTGGTTAGGGCAGCAGCCTGGAAGAGGAAAGACCAGGGTTCAAATCCCACTGACACTCCTTATAGCCTTGGGCAAGCCACGTAGCCCTCCATTGCCTCAGGTATAAACAGAATGTAAGCCTTCCGGGGCCAGGGAAGTGCTTCCTGCACCCGAATGTAACTAGCCTTTAACACGGACTGGAAAGATGTGAGCTACATACTAATAAAACAAAAAAAATCCACTATTCTTCTAATACCTGGGCTCTTTGGAAACAGTAGGCCTCCTCCTATAAGAAAGCCTTAAGTGTAGCTAGGGTAGATCATGTGCAAAACCTTCTGTCCTTTTCAGCTTGTTAGACCTTTTCATACCCTTGATTAACTGATCCCTGCTACTGCCCCTGCTTCTTCCCAGTCATGCTTCCCTCCCTCTTCTCCTGGATTTTTTGCACCTTTACTCCACAAGGTTTCCTCTCTTTGCTCTTTGCTTCTATCTTCTAGCTGCCCCTTCTCCTTCCTGCAGCCGCCTTCCATCATTTTACACACTCTAACCCCTTCCCCTCTTTTCTCTCCCGCCCCCTTTCCTTGCCCCTCTCTTCCCTCCCGCCTCCCCCCTTGCCTTGCCCCTCTCTTCCCTCCCGCCTCCCCGCTTTATCAGTCTCCCCTCCCCTCTGATCCACAGGCAAAGTTTAACCCCTTCTCTAATTGTTCTTCCTTCCTTTTGCTCCAGTCCACCTTTCCCACCCTCACCCCTGTTTATCTGGAGCATGCCCTCCATTCTGCCTTTCCTTTCCATATCCAATCCAGTCCAGTCCATGTGGGTTATCAGTCTCTACCAGCAGGTGAGAATTGAACATGTCAGATTTCTGATGTCATAGTACAAGAGGCAGCATGGATTCACCAGAGGCAGGTCTTGTCAGAAAAATCTAATTGATTTCTTTGATTGGGTGACCAGGGAGTTGGACCGAGGGAGAGCCCTAGATGTGGTGTATTTAGATTTCAGTAAAGCCTTTAACACTGTTCCTCACAGGCGACTTATAAACAAACTGAGCACCCTAGGGATGGACCCTAAAGTTACTGCTTGGGTTAGCAATTGGTTGGGTGGGAGGCGACAAAGAGTACAGGTAAATGGGGCTCACTCCGAGGAGAAAGATGTTACCAGTGGTGTGCCCCAGGGATCTGTCCTTGGTCCGATTCTTTTTAACATCTTTGTTAGTGATATAGCGGAAGGGCTGTTGGGTAAGGTTTGCCTTTTTGCGGATGATACTAAAATCTGCAATAGAGTAGACACCAAGGCAGGTGTAGATAACACGATGAGGGATCTAGCTAAGCTTGAAGAATGGTCTAGAATTTGGCAGCTGGGATTTAATGTTAAAAAATGTAAGGTCATGCACTAAAGAAGAGCGGGACCTAGGCGTGGTTGTGTCTGATGATCTTAAAGTAGCTAAACAGGTAGAAAATGTGACGGCAAAAGCTAGAAGGATGCTTGGGTGCATACGGAGAGGAATGGCTAGCAGAAAAAAGGAGGTGATAATGCCTCTGTATAAGTCTTTGGTGTGACCTCATTTGGAGTATAGTGTGCAATTCTGGAGACCGCACCTTCAAAAGGATGTGAACAGGATGGCATCGGTGCAGAGGATGGCTACTAAAATGGTTAGTGGTCTTCATTATAAAGTATATGAGGACAGACTTAGGGATCTTAATATGTACACCTTAGAGGAAAGGCGGGATAGAGGTGATATGATTGAGATGTTTAAATACCTCCGTGGCATAAATGTTCAGGGAGAGAGCCTCTTTCAATTGAAAGCAAGTTCTGCTATGAGGGGACATGGGATGAGGGTGAAGGGGGATAGATTCAGGAGTGATATGCGGAAATATTTCTTTACGGAAAGAGTGGTGGATCCGTGGAATAGTCTCCCAATGGAGATGGTAGAGATAAGGACAGTAAGTGAATTCAAAAAAGCATGGGACAAACAGAGGATCTCTAAAGGAAAAAAGGGGACTGTTGTAGTTGTTATGGAAGGACAGACTAGATAGAAATATGACATAAAAAGACCACATGGCCTATGTTTCTATGTAAGAGCTCCCTCCATAGGCTCCAGAGACCAGTATTCAGTTCCCAGCAGCTGGGAGAGCTTCCCCATGGCTGAACTCCACTGGAAGAATCAATTCAGGCTTTAAAAAAAAAGCCAAGGAAAATAGAAGAGAAAGACAGAAAAGAACAGGAGGCTGCAGTTTACTAGAAGTAGTTAAGCAGCTCTCAGGAACTTACAGACTAGGCAATTTCCTCTTTACTGGTGGGGGCTGGCAGTGTCTGCCTCTTCAGCACCAGGACCCTTGAGTGGGTCAGGTGCAGCCCAGGGGTCAAATACCTGGGTCCAGGCTCCTCCCCCTCCAGCCGAACAGTCCAGCATTCCTCTAAGGAGGCTCTGCTGACTTTCCTGTTTTCCTCCCTTCAACTCTGTCTTTGGTATTTATATGCTACTGTGCCTTTAAATTCAAAGTGAAAACAAAGCTGTATACCCATGGTGATTTCAGTGTCTTATCAAAACAGCAGGAGATTTTTTAGTGCTGTGGGGGTTTGCCTTTCAGTTAAGCACATTATGATAAGTATCTCGCCTTCCAGCTTTTTTTTTTCTTTTCAATCCCCCCTTTCTCCTGCATGTTACAGGCTCCCTTCTGATGTGCTGTGCAGTGCTGTGCGTGCGTGCGTGTTTGTGGGGGGGGGAATTGCAGTTTGTTTGCAGAAGGCTTTTGCAGAGGTTGTGTTAGGCAAGGAAAGTTTGCCCAAGGTGTTTTTTTTTGTTTTTTTTTCTTTTAAACATCTGGGGGGGATGGGGGGGACACACACATGGATTCTTCTTCAGAGTTAGCAGTACAGGATTCCTCTCATTCTCCATGGACAAGCAGGATACGTCAGACACACCTAGTGATGTCATCCGACGGTGCCACAGATGGAAGTGCTCTCCTATAGCTCGGGAAGGCAAAGACTTTATGAGCATGTGCCAAGGTGCCCCTATCCCCTGGCCCAGTCTTGTTTCTTCCACCTAGCCAGCAGGACAGAACACCAGCTCTCCTTCCAACTATAACTACATTACAGTTAATCCAGAATGACCAAGGACAAGCGAGAGAAGATCAAGCAAGGTTTTAAGAAGTGCCCCACTTGTGGGAAGAAAATGATTCCATAGATACTCAAGATAGATGTATGCACTGTCTTGGAGAATCCCATCGTGTGGACGACTGCCCTCACTGAGTGAATATTTAACAGGTCTTTTATACCGCTTTATCATTTCAAATCAAAGTGGTTTACATTGTAAATTAAACTTGGAAATGTACATTAAACACGGACATTGATAACTTGGATTTTTCTGAGGCAAAGGAGGGTTAAGTGACTTGCCCAAGGCCACAAGGAGTGCTAGTGGGAACTGAACCTTGCTCTCTTGGTTCCCAAACCAGTGCTCTAACCACTAGACTGCTCCTCCAGAGCCCACTGATTGTGTAGCCATGCTTTGCAGGACTTCTTGAGCTCCACAATGAAGAAATCCGGTAGGCATAATATCTCCCAAACAAAAAAATTCTTTGATAGGTCTCTTACCCAAGTGAATCAAAATAGATATCAAAAAATGCACTAATTCACTCACTAGCAGTTTCAATCAAACAAATAATTATACAACAACTAGTCACCGGTCTCAGATAAACGGTTTTTGCTTTGACACTTATATATGGGTAATAAACTTATCCCAACGAGTGTCCGTTTACATCAATGACCATGGACTAGTGTGGCTCTATTTTTTCAATTTTCTACTTTTTCTTAAAAATGAATAAATAACTGCCATTCCAACTTATCTTAATTGTGGATGGCGTTTAAGTGTAGCCCCTTTGCATTTGCATACAGGGAGACCCCGACGCCTCAATCTTCTAAGCGCTCCGGCGTTTCTCCTTCTGGGTTTATCAAGGGGAACAATGCAATGCGTCACTCTGGGACCTTTAAATTGCTCATCTTGCAGTTTCTTCAAATATTCACTAGAAAAATACAAATAGCCACTATGTTATTTTAACAATCTCTGAAGCATGAATTTGACTAATCATAACAAGTCACTATTACTCACGATGGTATTTACCGAGAAGTATTATTCAGGTATAAAACTTCCTCTTCGATGCAACTGCCAAAATGATTCTCTCTTTCAGAAAAACTCTACACATGCGCAATGAAAAAGGTTAAATACTGACTGGGGAGTGAAAATCTGGAACCCTCATTTACATGCCAGCCAATCAACGCTGACATTGAGACCATCTGGCTTGACTGTTCCGAGCCGGTGGATCCACCATTGTTCTCGGTAAAGAAGCTGTTGATCCTGTGATCGCCCTTGAGAACCATGCAATACTGATTCAATACACCAGCATTGCAGGGTCTCAAAAACATGCCCTGAGTCCAAACAATGTTGTACAATTGGAGCTTCCAGCCGCCGGCAGCGTAATCTGCTCTGATGTTCTTTCAGGCGGACTTTTAAAGCTTGTGTCGTTTTACCTATATATAAATAGGAACATGGGCATCTGATCGCATACACAACTGATTTGGACTCACAATCTGTAAAGAATCGCAAACGATATACTATGCCTCGATGAGTGAACTCTGAGGTTTCATATGTAATATCACAGATACTGCAATGGCCACACTTGGAGTGTTTCCCGGCCTTTATATTTGTAAAAGTCCAATTAACAGGTCGTAAAGTGGTAGGAGACAGATATTCCTTAAGATTGCGATTTCGTTTCCATACACAACGAAGATCTTTTTTGAGACCCTGCAATGCTGGTGTATTGAATCAGTATTGCATGGTTCTCAAGGGCGATCACAGGATCAACAGCTTCTTTACCGAGAACAATGGTGGATCCACCGGCTCGGAACAGTCAAGCCAGATGGTCTCAATGTCAGCGTTGATTGGCTGGCATGTAAATGAGGGTTCCAGATTTTCACTCCCCAGTCAGTATTTAACCTTTTTCATTGCGCATGTGTAGAGTTTTTCTGAAAGAGAGAATCATTTTGGCAGTTGCATCGAAGAGGAAGTTTTATACCTGAATAATACTTCTCGGTAAATACCATCGTGAGTAATAGTGACTTGTTATGATTAGTCAAATTCATGCTTCAGAGATTGTTAAAATAACATAGTGGCTATTTGAAGAAACTGCAAGATGAGCAATTTAAAGGTCCCAGAGTGACGCATTGCATTGTTCCCCTTGATAAACCCAGAAGGAGAAACGCCGGAGCGCTTAGAAGATTGAGGCGTCGGGGTCTCCCTGTATGCAAATGCAAAGGGGCTACACTTAAACGCCATCCACAATTAAGATAAGTTGGAATGGCAGTTATTTATTCATTTTTAAGAAAAAGTAGAAAATTGAAAAAATAAAGCCACACTAGTCCATGGTCATTGATGTAAACGGACACTCGTTGGGATAAGTTCATTACCCATATATAAGTGTCAAAGCAAAAACCGTTTATCTGAGACCGGTGACTAGTTGTTATATAATTATTTGTTTGATTGAAACTGCTAGAGAGTGAATTAGTGCATTTTTTGATAATATCTCCCAAGGCTAGCCCGAAGAGGAAAATTGCCCCAAGTCCCAGGCTCACAGAGGTAACTGTGTGGCAGCCGCCATCTTGGACACTATGAAGACGCTGACCCTGCCTGCTGCCACAGTCCGAGATGCACCACCCAGGGCCTCCATCTACAACTCTGTACAGCTTATCGGGTCTTCGCCGACTGCTCCTGAACTCCTGGGCTCCGGTAGCATAGACCGTGCCTCAAGGCTCATTGGCTACAATTCTGGGCTCTGCTGTCTTAGCTCCAGCCCCAGTTGATGCCATTGGATAGTGCTGTGATGACAGATGTCATCACCGCGTGGAAATGAGCAGCCCCAAACGGCACGGACATGCTACCAGCACAGAAGACAGATGCTTGCCCTCCCCCCCATGAATGGCATAGAGGTGACTCCAGCATGGAGGGAAGCCCTCTCTTACACCGCAGTCAAGAGGAGGTGCCGAGGCCAAAGCAGCGGCAGCAGCACAAGTGAAGTCATATCTGGCTATTGGCGTGAGGGAAGCACTGTCGTCTGAGGCACAGCTCTGGGTGGAGGATGAGCACCTTATCAGAAAGGAGCAGCACCGACACCTTGGACAGCCCACTCCACTGCATCTCAGGCAAGAATAGCCAAAGGACTCCCAAATGCCCAGCATGCTCTGGCCCAGAGTCCAGCAGTCTCCTCCGCCTCCCTGCCCCAGCTCTCAGCCATGCGGGATTGCTGGCCAGACCTTTAGGGCAAAGGTCCAAATGAGAGCACAAACACCCATAATGGCAAAAAACAACAAGAAACAGGTGCACTACGCCAGTGGTAGGTGCATGATTTCCCTGAAGGCTCTGCGATTCCTTGACAAGGATTCTTTGACTTGAAGCTCAGTTGATCTCTATATACGTGCTGGTTGCAGGATAGCGTATTCCCCCTGAAGAAGGCATTCAGCCAAAATGCGTTGGGGACTGTTTCAGTAAAGTTGTTTTACCTGTCCTGGTGCACCTGTTTCTTTTTATTTCTTTTCAGACTTTTAGCGTAACACACCTCCCAGCCATCTCAGCCTCTGCATCACGATCTGCCTACGCCACAGTCAGAGCAGGCACCACTGCCCAGAACTCCTTCACCTCGAGCATCTCCCCCCACCAATGGGGTTTTCACCCAGAACTCTGTCAGATAGCGAAGGGGAAGAGGCAGCTGTCATGGGCTCCTCAGGCAGCCACGATGGATTCTGAAGACTCTCCGCTGGGACCCTCACCACCATCTCCACCTTCATCACCGGAGGACATGACATACCCGAAGTTCCTTCAGAAACTCTCTGATCACCTGGTGCTGTCACCGGCTGACACACTGGATCCCAGGAACGAGGTCCCCTGCCTTTTCAAATATCTCGATGCACCCAAGTCAGTCATTGCCATCCCAGTCCACAAACTCACATGTATCTGGCTGGCACCATGCTCCACTCCTACCATCTACAAGAGGATGGAGGCAAAATACCAGGTGCAGGCGGCTCCAGGATTCAAAAAGGCACAGCTTCCCCACCAATCCATTGTGATGAAATCAGCCCTGAAATGGGGAAAAGTATCCCACACACATGCCAACACTCCACCTGGCAAGAACACTGGATGACTTTGGAAAAAAGACATACCAAGGAACAATGCTCAGCACCAGAATTCTCTCTCACCAGTTTCAGCACATGCTGAGCCAAGACACGCTGCTCGAAAGTCTCAAGACCAACATTGATGCGCTAACCCAGGAATACAAGGCCACCTTCTCCCCCTTTCTAGGGGATCTGGGCGAATGCAGAAAACACCTGATCCAATTGGCCTTCAATGCCTTCGACTCAGCGGTATGTTCAGCAGCAACAGTCATCGCAGGCCAGGCACACCGCTTGGCTCAGGGTCTCTGGGCTCTAGGAAGATACACACGACTGTCTGGAAGATGTCCCCTGCACAGGAAACTCTCTCTCTGGGGAAAAAGTAAAAAAAGACTGTGAGAATGATATGAAGGACCACTTCACGACATCCCAGAACCTGTCCTCTGATGGGCTGGAGTGCAACTCCAGCTACAGGAAGACACACAGTACCTACCACAGAAAATCCTATGCCACGCCAAAGCACTACCAGTCTTACCACAAATGGAAGCCCCAGCGCCCCAAACATCTGTCATACTACCAATACTAGCAGAAGCCGAAGCAGAGGGACCGACAGCAGCAGAATCAATCCACGGCAATACTGGGGAAAAACACTCTCTTTTTGATGCTGTAGCCCAGAGGGATGCACCAGTGGAGGACCTTCTCTCTCTCTCTCCCCAAGGTAGCATGGACAGTGATAACGACCAACAAATGGGTCCTAAAACCATCAGTCAAGGATACTGCATCAGGTTCACCAGGACCCCTCACCAAACCACAGTCCCTCACGGCCACACCTGCTTACTACCAAGGAGTCCGAGATCCGCAATCTGTTAGCAGCCAAGGCCATAGAGCTGGTCCCAACCACCGAGGCCAACTCGGGCTTCTACTCCAGGTAGTTTCTTATTCCAATAAAATCGGGAGGAGTATGCCCCATCCTCGACCTTTGCTGACTCAACAAGTTGATCTACAAGGAAAGATTATGTACTCCCTGGGATCCATCCTGCAACCCAAGGAATTGCTCGCATCACTGTACCTGCAGGATGCCTATCACCCATATTCCCATCAATGCAGTGCACCACCAATACTTGTGTTTTTTGCGTCACAGATTGCCACTACCAATACAGAGTGCTCCGCTTCGGACTCTCACCAGCCCCGAGGGTGTTCATGAAGTGTGTAGCAGTCACAGCGATGCATCTACGCAAATCCGGTGTGTGTGTTTCCCTATTTGGATGACTGGCTCATCACAGCCCCCTCACAGTGGGAAGTGGAAAGCTCAATCCAACGCACGCTCACCACGCTGTCTTTGCTGGGCTTCCTGCCAGCTACGCCCGCTTTCAAAGAAACTAGCCTACCCACTGGTCACCAGACAGTCTTCTCTGGTGACTGTGGCCAGAGCACCTTGATGCGAGATTGCCACTGGAATTGCAGAACTGGATTTTGGTGACAACAGATGCCAATCTCACGGGGCAGGGAGCGCATTTGTTAGTCACAGGTGACAGAGGGACTGTAGTCCCAGGAGGAGAGCTCATGGTCCATCAACTGCCTGGAAAGGAGAACAGTCCAGTTCTACAATCCTTCCTCTCTCTGATTCTTTGGAAAGCAGTAAGGGTCTGCTCAGACAAGAGTAGCATACATCAATTGTCAGGGGGGGGCAGTCAGGGGGGCACAGGTAGTGCAATGTTGGCAGAAGAGATCTGTCCTCTTGATGTGAGTGGAAGAGAACCTTGAGGCTCTTTTGGCAGCTTACATGGCTGGTAAGATGAATGTACAAGTGGATTTCTCTCAGTCAGCATCACTTAGACTCGGGAGAATGGGAACCAAACATGGCAGTGTTCAAGAAATCACCTGCCAGTGGGGTATGACAGTCATGGATCTTATGGCCTCCACCTCCAAAGTCAAGGCGAACAGATTCTTCAGTAGATGTTGGGAGCCCATGTCTGAGGGCTTCGATGCTCTGGTGCAGAGGTGGCTGACGGAAAGACTCCTGTATGTGTTTCCTCCGTGGCCCCTAATAGGGTATACCTTTCAACGCATAGAGGGCCACCCTGGAAAGATGGTTTTCGTTGCTCAGGACTGGCCCCAAAGCCATAGTATGCAGAACTCTACAGGCTTTTGATACCCAGTTCCTGGCATCTCCTTAACAGAATCAATCTGCTCTCGCAAGGGCCGATCCTGATGCCTCAAGCAAATCGATTCTTGCTTACGGCCTGGCTCTTGAAAGGGCATGGCTGAAGCGGATGGGCTATTTGGCAGCAGTGGTAGACATTCTCTTGAAAGCCCATAAGCATTCAACGTCCTTGGCTTATGTCAGAGTATAGAGCAGGGGTGGCCAACTCCGGTCCTAGTGCACCATGATCCAGCCTGTTTTTCAGGATGTCCCTAATGAAAATTCATGAGGTATATTTGCATCCACTGCCTCCCATTGCATGCAAATATACCTCTTTTTTTTTTTTTTTTGCATGCAAAGAGGTATATTTGCATGCAATGGGAGGCAGTGGATGCAAATATACCTCATGAATTTTCATTAGGGACATCCTGAAAAACAGGCTGGATCATGGTGCACTAGGATCGGAGTTGGCCACCCCTGGTGTAGAGAGTGTTTGAGAGCTGGTATAGGGACAACGGGCTCAGGACTTTTCCTTCTTCCTTCAGGATGTTCTGGCCTTCTTGAAAGCTGGACTGTACAAGGGGTTGACGTTAAATTCCCTCAGAATCCAGGTGGCGGTTCTCTTATGTCACAGGGGTTCTCGCTGGCACCTCACCCCGACATGGTCTGGTTCTCAGGGCAGTGAAGCAAGTACGGCTAGCCTTGCAGGCTACTGTTCCTCTGTGGGACCTCAACCTGGTGCTATCGTCTCTTACACGGTCACTTTTTGAGCCTCTCTCAAGAGCTTTCTTGGACCTTACCTTGAAAGCAGTTTTCTTGGTGGCAATCTGTTGGGCATGTCGAATTTCAGAGCTTCAGGCTCCATCTTGTAGGAAGCCCTTTCTAGTCTTCTTTAAATGAAAAAGTGGCATTAAGACTGATTCCAACCTTTTTACCAAAGGAAGTATCACGTTTTCATCTCGATCAGGCCATGACCCTTCCAGTTTTTAATGGTTTGCAGGATACAGAGGAGAATCGGCAGCTGCACTGACTGGACATGCGCAGGACCTTGCATCAGTATCTTAAGGGAATGGAGTCCTTCCATAACTCTGATCATCTCTTTGTTTGGTTTGAGAGGGGCTGCGCATGGTGAAGTGGCTTCCAAAGCCCCAGTGGGTCAAGGAGGCAATCACCTCTGCCTATGTGCTAAAGAGTAGGCTGAAAGCACATTCAACAAGATCTCAATCGACCTTCTGGGTGGCGCTTAGGCTTGTTCCGTCGGCTGACATTTGCAGGGCAGCCTTTTGGTCGTCCTTGCATACCTTTATGCGTCATCATCATCTGGATGTGCAAGCCTTGAATGATGTGCATTTTGGGACTTTGGTACTCCAGACCAGACTCACTGGTCCCTCCCAAATTTAGTTACTGCTCTGGTACATCCCACACATTCTGGATTAGAATGATGAAATAAGGAAGGCTAAATTAGACCCTACTTGCTAATTGTCTTTCCATGAGTCTATCCAGTCCAATCCAGGACCCTCCCCCTGGGAACGACATTCTGTATTTTGAATCCTAGGAGCGCTGGACAAGTCCGGCTGTTTGTCCCAGGAGGGTTTCCTTAAGAAGAACATCACTGTACAACAGGGTGTCCTCATGGATGTTTTCCTTACTTTATGGCAAGTATGACCCTGCCTTTTTTGCCTTATGATGCATCCGCACTGCCTGTTCTTCTACCATGTCCCAACTTAAGCTGTTGGTTCTCACCTTAGTTACCTTAAAACTGGATTATTGGAGAGATCCAAGATGGTGGGCAGCAAGGTGTGCATGAGCAGCACGTTTCTTGAATGAGAAAGAAGCAGAAGGCACAGGGGACCAAGTATCCCTCCCTTGACCTCTATGCCATTGCCTGTGATAGTTGGTCCTTTGGACTCCTTTATTTTTCGGCTGGCTCAGCAACTGGTGGCAGCAGGGGAGTGTAACTCGGCTGTGTCAGAGTCGGGTGACATGGCGCTCATTTCAGGCAGCTATTCTGTCTCCCATGATTTTCAGCTTCTGGCGAAGGAGGTGTGTCTCCAGGATTCTCCCAGAGTTTTTCAGCAGAAGGAACTACCCGGTGAGGGGGTTCCAGATAGTCGGCGAGGGATTGCTGTGGAGTCTCCAAAGGAGAGAGTGTTCTGCCTCTCCCAGATAAGCTGGATCCCACCGCTCCCATAGGGCAAACAGCAGGAGCTCAGGCAGTAGCACTGGCTGTCTTGCAGGGCTAGGTGCGAGCGCTTGGCGTGATGGAGGGCACTACCATGGCTATAGAGGAGTCTTCATTTGACTTTACTCTACAGCGTCCAGCAATATTTACCCTGGAGTTGATTTGGGCTGCTATTGTTCAGTTGGGGGCAGTCCCTGTCTGACAGCTTGAACTCTCTGATTTAGAGAAGAAACCTAATTCTTATTGTCTGGACTGGTCTAGCAGGATGTACTGGAAACCTAATTCTTAAGCTATCAAAGTGACTGTTTCTAAGGTACTGTCACTTCAAGCTTCTTTGGCTGGTGTTCAAACACAGGTTAACGTTCTGGAAGGATGTTTAGATTCTATTATGAATCTTCTGTAATCAAGGCGAAGGCTGGAGCTACTGGAGAACTCAACCAGGGCAGCAAATGTGAGACTGGTGAATTTTCATAGGGCTTTGTTGGTCTCAGCAAGAGACATGTTTCGGAACTATATGACTGAAGTGTTGGGTAATTCTAGTCAAGTCTCACCCGCCGACAGTGAAGGTGTACTATCTACCATCAACTAAGAAAACAGCTACCCTGGGGGCAGCCTCTGAGTTAGCAGAAATATATAATATGTTCACTTGCCCTATCTTGGAGGACTCTCAGGAAGAGTCCGTATCTCCTGCTACTTTATTAGTTACTCTAGCCCTGTTATCAGATAAAGAATGGTTAATGAACCGCGAGTTCTTTTTCTTAAAAAAAAAAAAATCTTCAAGGGTCTATTGGTTCGTATGTTCCCGGATTTGGCCCGAGAGACACAGCAGAGGAGATGTGAATTTCTTCTCTTACGCCTAGGAGATCAGCAGCTGGGAGCACTCACTCTTCTTTAAAATATCCTTGCAAGTGCTTGGTAAAATACCAGACCTCCTCTTATGTTTTCTTTGAGCCCTCCCAGCTGCTTGCCTTCCTTAACGCCAAGTGTTTAGAAAATCTGGCGGTTGCTCCTGCTGATCCGCCATGATACATTGATTTTGCCAGTTGTTAACGCCTATTGATTTTCCTTCTTTTTGTATAATGGGTTTTTATTTCCCTTGACTTGGATCTCTCTAGTAGGGGGCTAGAGTGGGATTGATTGATTGATCTTTTGTTAACTTTACTTGTGGTTTCTTTATTATAATGGTTTTGAAATCATATCTTAGTTTCCGTACAATTTGTATTCTTGATATTATTGTAAAATTGCATGAATACAACATTTAACCCCCCCCCCCCCAAAAAAACCCCACTGGATTCTAACACCCTGTACAACAACCTTCCATTGTATTCCATTAAATGTCTCTAGCTAGTTCACTGACTGCTGCTAAACTTCTCTTTGGGGCATGCCATTGAGATCACATATCTCCTCTGTTCATGTGTTCCATTGGCTCCCTGTCTCCATGCGACTTAAATTTAAGATCATACTTCTTGTCCATTGTGCCCTCTTTGCAATCTCCCCACTTAACTTGCTACCCTCATTTCTCTTTACAGATTCTCCTACTCCTTCTTTCTTCCCAAGCTTCCCTACTGGCCCTTCACCTGCCTACCAACATTCACCTAGAAATCTCTAGACACTCCTTTGCTCATCTTGGCTCTTTCCTCTTGAATTCCCTCCTGTTCACCCTTCACTAGGAACCCTCTTTCCATAAGCTTAACAAGGGCCTTAAGACCTGGCTCTTTCAATTACAGCTTCCTTATTCTCCTCATTCTGCTGGCTTTCCCTCTCACTCCCTTTTCTACAACTACTACAATTATTTATCACTTATATAGCACTATTAGGCATATGCAGCATTGTACAAATATACATAAAAGACAAACCCTACTCCACAGAGCTTACAAATATGGCCTTACTTGTCTTTCTCTCTCCCCTCCCCACTTTGAGTCAAATTATTGTACTCCCCTTTCTTTTCCACTGCCCCGCTTTCATCAGCTATTTTATTAGTTTTGTAAACCGCCTTGATGGCTTTTTAGTTCCTCGGGTAGTATAGCAAGCGCCTAGAATAAATCTGAAATCCAGGCTTGTAAATGGTTCATCTTAGCTAGTAAACAAGTGGAAGGAAAAGCAATTATGAACTGTATTCTTCCCTGCAATATGAATATCCATTTACTATTCTACTCACTTTAGAACGGAAAAACTCAGTGAGAGGATCCAGAAGAGGGGTATTTAGTGCCACTGACAGACACAAGATTGCAGTGGAGTGGAGGAGTGGCCTAGTGGTTGGGGCAAGGTACTTCAGGCCGGAAGGTCAGGGGTTCAAATCCCACTAGAGGACAGCAACCTTGGGCCGGAAGGACTGGGGTTTCTAGTCCCACAGGTGCTCCCTGTGGTCTTGGGCAAGCCACTTAACCCTCCATAGCCCATGTTCCCTGTAAATAGTTATTTCCAAGTTATAATGCCCTGTTCAATGTAATTTCAGTTTGTTCAATGTAATCCGCACTGATGAAGAATAGCACGGTATATAAGAGAATGTAAATAAATTTAGGCTCGTGTGGTAGATATTGCACTTTGTGACATGTTATCTATGCACTGACTTCTGTTTGCTTTACTGATTTTTACAGTATATGTATGAAACTTTGTACATGAAGGGTGGGAAAACCTTTTGAGCATAAGGCTGCATTAGTGATAAGGAGACCTTGGGGAAGGCCCATCAGCTCATTACAGGAGGCGGGGGCTAGTCCCCTCCAACCCATAGGGTAGGGATTGCATTGTACAGGAGAAAGAACTAAGACAATGGTTCATACCACCAATCCACAAGGAATATGCAAGAAAGAGAGGTAGTACAAATCTATCTTATGAATATTCATTGAGTATATTCCGACAACCTGACTGGTTGGGACAAGTTTGGGAACAACTGAGCAAAGGTAGCCTGGTCTCTGTATAAAGATAAATGGATTATTTAGCTACTTATCTTTGTGCAGATTTTCAGCTGTGCTATCTGTTTTAGAAGGGCCGCTCAATAGGGGCCAATGCAAAAAACCTTAGCGCCGCTTTTTTCTGGTGCTTTTTCCCGCATTAGGCTTGCTGTCTGGTGCAGAAAGCAAGCTAGCGCTGGAAAAACGCCAGAAAGACGACCGTGCTAAATTGCAGAACACTGGACATGCAAATTGCTGCATACTTAATTGTGGCCGATGTAAAAAACAAACAAAAAAAAAACAAACATGTGCTGAAACTTAAAAACAGTCTGAAAAACTGTGCTAACGCTGGATCTTCATGCCAGTTTTGGGCAGGTGTAAAGATCCAGTCGGGAGCAAAAGATCATCTGAGGTGAAGTTTGACACTTCACCTCAGATGATCCAGTCATTGGGGAAAGCTCCTTATGCCATAGGTCCAATGTTGGAGAGGGAGGGGCAGTGCCCCCATCCAACACAACCCCCAGTTGAAACAAAAAGACCTGGTGACCCAGCAGCCCCAATCCCCCAACCACCTCGAAACACAGACCTGGTGGCCCAGTGGCCCCCTCTCCAGTACCTTAAATGTTAAGGTAGAAACGTTGCCCACATGCTCCCCCTGCCATCATCTTAAATGATGGTGGCATCTGACCCTGCGTGGTGCATCCTGGGATGCACTGGGAGAGGTCAGACTGCCATAAAAGGCAATGACATATGGCAGTGACTCCCGCATGTTGTATCCTGGGACAGCATGCCAAATTTGCATTGACTTCTGCGCATATGTGTCCGTCTTGCTCTCCCAGCTTAATGCTGACTTTTTGCGCACTGGTTAATTTGCATATTGAAATCCAGAGCAAAAAGCCAACCTTGAGCTAGAGCAGGGGTCTCAAACACGCGGCCCGCGAGACAACTTTGTGCGGCCCGCGAAAGAGAAAAACAAAAAAACCCCAAAACCCTGACTTCTGCCGTTGCCGCCGTGGCAGCGGCAGAATCAATTGTCAAATTAAAAAAAAAAAAGACTTCTGCTGCTCAAGCAGCAATATCACCTGTCCTGCAGCCCCTTCCCCTGTGCCCGGAGATCCGAATCTGCTCATCCGCGGCGTGCTTTTCAAGCCGCGAAGAGTATTCCCCTCTCGCGCGGCTTGAAACCGCGCGAGAGGGGAATACTCTTCGCGGCTTGAAAAGCACGCCGCTGATGAGCAGATTCGGATCTCCGGGCACAGGGGAAGGGGCCGCAGGACAGGTGATATTGCTGCTTGAGCAGCAGAAGTCTTTTTTTTTTTAAATTTGACAATTGATTCTGCCGCTGCCACGGCGGCAACGGCAGAAGTCAGGGTTTTGGGGTTTTTTTGTTTTTCTCTGTCGGGGGGGGGGGGTATGACTGGAAATGGGCAGATGGGGGTTAGGACTGGAAGTGGGCTATTGGCAGGGGGGGGTTATGACTGGTAATGGGCTATGGTGGGGGCTAGGACTGGAAATGGGCAGATGGGGGTTAGGACTGGAAGTGGGCTATTGGCAGGGGGGGGTTATGACTGGTAATGGGCTATGGTGGGTGCTAGGACTATAAATGGGCAGATGGGGGTTAGGACTGGAAGTGGGCTATTGGCGGGGGGGGGTTATGACTGGTAATGGGCTATGGTGGGGGCTAGGACTGAAAATGGGGTGATGGGGGTTAGGACTGGAAGTGGGCTATTGGCAGGGGGGGTTATGACTGGTAATGGGCTATGGTGGGGGCTAGGACTGGAAATGGGCAGATGGGGGTTAGGACTGGAAGTGGGCTATTGGCAGGGGGGGGTTATGACTGGTAATGGGCTATGGTGGGGGCTAGGACTGAAAATGGGGTGATGGGGGTTAGGACTGGAGGTGGGCTGATTGGGGGGTTAGGACTGGTAATGGCCTATGAGGGGAGGTAAGACTGAAAATGGGGTGATGGGGGATACGACTGCAAGTGGGCTATGGGGGGGACTAGGACTGGTAATGGGCTATGGGGGGGGGTAAGACTGAAAATGGGGTGATGGGGGGGTAAGACTGGAAGTGCGCTATGGGGAGGTTAGGACTGGTAATGGGCTATGGGGGGTCTAGGACTGGTAATGGGCTGGGGGGGTTGCTAGGACTGGAAATGGGCTGAGTGGAAGGGGGGCTTGAACTGCAAATGGCTGATGGGGAGGGGGGCTTGGAATGGAAATGGGCTGTGAGGGGAGGGAGCTAGGATTGGAAATGGGCTGATGGGGGGCTAGGATTGGAAATGGGCTGATGGTGAGGCTAGGATAGGACTGGAAATGGACTGATGCAGGGACTAGAAAGGAGCAGATGCTGGGTGGGGCTGGAACTAGAAGGGAGCTGATGTTGGGGGAGAATTAGAATGGGATGGAGCTGGGAAAGTGAAATGGAGAGGGGAAAAATATTTTGTCTGGAAGAGAAGACAAATCTACAATTGGCCAGGTATTGGGAGAGTAAGTGGGGATTGAGGATGGAGGGGTAAAATTTGAGTGGATGAAATAGGAATGAGGAAAGAGCAAAAGGAGAAAGATTAGTATGTTAAAGCAGATGTAGGGAGAGAGAATGGAAAAAAACTAGAAGAGAGAAGAAAGGACAAATGGACAGCAGACGATGGAGATAGCAGAAGACACGAAGAAACCAGAAGTGGCTGGAGCAATTGCAACTGAAAAAAAATGCACAAAAGGTAGAAAAATCTCTCTTTATTTTGAATTTATTAACTGGAATATGTCAGCTCTGGGAAATGTGCATCATTAATGTTTGCGCTTTGTTTAGTACAAGAGGAAATTAATTTATAGTTTTATTTCTACAGTGTTGTTGTACATTCCAAGTTTGGCTTTTGGGGTTCCCAGTTTAATTATTGTCTTCCTATTTCTGAATCTTTTAGTCTTTCTTTATCCATACTCATTAAGAGGCATGTTTACTAAAAGTTAGTGTATGGTAACATTATGCAAATATTTATGCAAATGAGGCCCCTTATGCAAATGAGGCCCCACGTCTTATGCGGCCCCCGGGTTACTTTACAAGTCCTCATTTGGCCCTCAAAGCAATTTGAGTTTGAGACCCCTGAGCTAGAGCAATGATTCCCAAAGTGGGCCTCGCCATCCCCCAAGGGGCACTGGGCTAATCTAGGAGAGTATTGAAAGACAAGGTGGCAGCATGGGGGTGCTGCACTGCCCTAGAGGGGCGCTGGAGGGATAGGCACAAAGAAATGAACTCCAAATAGCTGAACGTAGGACTTTAAGGCTCCTATTCAGTAACTTTAAACCAGACATTAAGAAACTGGTATAGCTTCATCAAGCCCAGCCATTCCATTAAACATGTTCAATAGATAGTGTACCTACTCTATTACAATTGTTTTCTGAAAAATGTTAATTGCTTTTGTAAATAAAAATTTTGGTTCCATCATTAATGTTATTAAACGATACTATTTATGCTATTAAACAAAAACTTATGGAAACTTTGAATGATTTGCTTTGAGTAACAGCCTTACTGGGTGAAGGGGGGGGGGGGGGTGCGCTGTAATAAATTTATGGAACCAAGGAAGTGGCGGGCTGAAAAAGTTTGGGAATCACTGAGCTAGTGTTTTAAGTGTGGTGTTTCTGCATTGGCCTGTACGTGCTCCTAAACCTAAAAAAAGAGAAATTTAATTTACTGTTACTATCTGGTCAAGTTTAAAACATATCCCGATACACCTCCAATCCCTCTCTCTCTTTTATCAGTATAACTAAGCTTGGCATCGAGATAGCCAGACAAAAGCTGTGTGTTGGCCTGCCTGAACTTTTCAGCTTTAATGATTTATGTGATTAACTTTAATGTCAGTTGTTTTCCATCTGGACATCCACTGGGCCAGTTTTCAAAGGGGTTTATGTTAAGTGGCTCCCGCTAAACATGCAAGTCTCTTAACTCTGAATTTTGAGAAGCACTAGCCGGATAGTGGTTAAAAATCTCTTTAACCACTATGCCATTATCTGGATAATATTGAGGCAGTCAGGGAGGAGCACCCAACTATATAGATAGTTGCAATATTCAGCCACTATCCATATAGCTATTTGGTTTAACTTAGCTCAGGGAAAAAAAAGCCCTCTTAAAATCAAACCACATAGCTATATGTATAGTGGCTGGCAGGGTTGGCACTAGCACCAGACAAATGAGGCAGCTGCCTAAGGTAGCAGAATTTTATGGGTGGCACAAAACAAATTAAAAGTACAAGGAGGCATTCAAATCCATGTAATTAAATGGAGTAATTGAATCAGAGACAGTATGAATTACCCTTTTTCTTTTTGAGCATCGAGTGAATCATTTATCATCACTGTGAAGGATCAGAAATAACACACGAGGTCTCAGTATAAAAAAAACCCACTGCTGTCTTTAGGTTCGCACCCAATAGCAGCAATCGTGTTATGTCACATCAATGACCTCAAACATGTATAAGAAAACACCGATGACAGGGGTCAGACCACCTGTGACTCAAGTAATGTGGTCTATGCGGTCTTATGTCCTTGTGGTCTTTGCTATATAGGGAAGACAATCCGTCCGTTTCGTACTCGTATGAGGGAACATCGAAGCCGTCTGAATCGCAAATGTCTAGAGGCTCCCGTGGTACAACATAGTGTGGAGAAAGAACATACATTTGATCAGTTACGATGTTTATGTTTAGAGCAAGTACTGTCTGGTAGTCAAGGGAAGATGGTGGATCAGGTCCTTAAGCGAGAACTGAATTTTAGTTTGAACACTCTAGCTCTGAAGGGTCTGAATGGACAGATAGACTGGTCTGCTTGTTTGTAAATAAGCGGTATACACTGTGGAGAGTAGTTTCTCTATGGTATTGTTTTACCGCTGAGGTTTGTCTTCTGGTGGTCTGCTAATGTTTTGATAGGATGGAATTAGGGAAGAGCTATACAACAGAGGTTTAAAAATGGAGTTGTTAACATGTAGTCCGCATGCGCGGCGTTTTTTGTAAGCTGGCAGTTGATATTTGACTGCCGGTGTAGAAGAATGTATTAACGTGGGCAGCATCTTTGGTAAGTGGGATTTTAGGTTGTGGGTTTATTATAAATTATAAATTTTGGTTTTGTGAGGGTGATGGCTTACTGGTTTTTTCGTTTGTGTTTTAAGGTAGGTTTCTTAATGGTCCCCTGAAGAAATTGTTCTGAAACGTCTGGCTGGTACCGGGGCTGTACGTTGGGATCATACGTGGATTTGAAGTGCCCAGTCATTTTTTGAAGTTGAGCATTTTTGGAAATGATCTTTTTTAGTTATTAACATCATAAGGACTGTCATCGGTGTTTTATTATACATGTTTGAAGTCATTGATGTGACATAACACGATTGCTGCTATTGGGTGCGAACCTAAAGACAGCAGTGTTTTTTTATACTGAGACCTCGTGTGTTATTTCTGATCCTTCACAGTGTTGAAAGTGAACGACGCATTTTGTATTTTTGAGGTTTATATTTCGTTCAGTGACCAAGTATTTTTTGTGTAATCATTTATCATCGGCAGCTCACCTGGACAAACAATATGGGGTTGGGAGGAGGATGATGAGGGAGGCACCTGGCTGAAGGTTTACCTAGGGCACCAAATATTCAATGAAAAGGCCAGGTTTCAATGACATCACTCCCATGCTTCTCATCCCAAAACATATGGGAGAAACATGGCAAGCCTCACACAACCTCAATCGGGGGCAACAAGGAGTAATCAACAGTTAGGAACTATGTACAGGAAAGCATAAACAGCAATCTGTCAATAGAAGATGAACCTACAGAGTCAAGTATAAAAATCATAGCGGAGCTAGGGGTACCACAGCAGAGAAACAGAACTCATACAGTTTCAGGAGTGGGTTTTGGACTGGTCTAGCAGACCTCAAGGAAAGGACATTAACCGGTAAGTAAAATGCCACCTTCTATATCATCCTGCTAGACCAGTCCAGTCAAGTGGGATGTACCAAAGCTACAATTCCACTGGGCAGGAAAAAGATATAGCAGTTCGCAAAACCCTTGAGTCAAGGTAGCGTCCACCCACGCATGGACATCCAAGTGGTAATGCTTGACAAATGGAAAGTGATGCCCACGTTGCTGCCTGACAATGTCTGCAAGGGCTACTGAGCTCCGCTCCGTCCATGAGGATGCTTGTGCTTGGGTAAAATGGGTGCACAAACCCTTCAGAACCGGTCAGCTCTGCAAAAGCGATGCCAAGGCAATGGCCTCCTTAATCTAATCTACTCTTGATGCTTTGCTGGGCAGACTAGATGGACCATATTACTATGGACCTATGTTACTATGTTAATCCAGCATCCAAAGTTGACTTGGATGCCGCATCACCCTTGTGTGGGCCAGCAAACATCACAAAAAGATAGCTGGACTTACGAAAGGAATTTGTAACCTCCTAGTACTGGAGAAGCATCTTAAGGAGATCTACAAGGCGAAGATCCTTATCCTTCCCCTGGCACTGCTCCTTAGAGAAGGGCAGGCAGACCACATGGTTCAGTGAAAAGAGAGAAAGCACCTTAGACAAGGAGGAAGGCATAGGCTGAATGGAAACAGCCTTTTTTGAAAAGGACAGATAAGGATCTTGGCAAGACAGAACCTGCAGCTCAGAAATCTACCTTGTGGAACAAATCACGACCAAGACGACAGTGTTGAAGTGTGCTACTATAAGGGATTTGATGCTCAACGGCTTGAAGAGGGCTATCATCAGGGTCCTGAGCAACAGACACAGATCTAAGGAAGGGATCACTGGCCGGAGGGGAGGACGCAGATGTCGAACCCCCTGGAGAAAGTGCGAAACATCCTGGTGCAAGGCTAGAGACTTACCAGCCATCGGACCTCAGAAACAGGCAAAAGCTGCCACCTGAACTTTCAGGGAGACAAGGGAAAGGCCCTTCTCCAGCCATCCTGTAGAAAGGCCAACAGGCACCCTGGCAACCTCCAGAGCAGACTGCTGGGAACCACACCATCGCTCAAAAAGCCATGCTAGCTTGGTAGACCTCCTCTGGGCTCCAAGCAGAGTGAAGACCACCACTGGAGAGTAGCCCTTATGTGCTAGTCGTCTCCTTTCAAGAGCCAAGCGGTAAACGAGAAGGGAACTGGGTTCTCTAGAATGATCGGTCCCTGCTGTAATAGATGCTGAGACAGAGGCAACTGAAGAGGAGCCTGTAGGAGCTGCATCAGGTCTCTGAACCACACTCTCCTCTGCCAATCCAGTGCTACTAGAACAATACTGCCCAGGTGGCATTCTATCCACCAAAGCACATGCCCCACCAGGGGCCACGAAGGAAACACATACAGCAGATGCTGACTTGGCCAAGGCTGGGTCTGTGTTGATGCCCTTGGATCCCGTCTCCATGCAGCGACTGAAGAAGCAGCAAACTTTGGCACTGGAGCAGGTCGCCATCAGATCCATTTTGGGGCAAGCCCAGCAGTGCAGAATCAACTCAAACGCCTCCTGACTCAACTCCCACTCTCCAGAAAGTGCTGGCTGAGGAAGTCCATTTCCACACTGTCCACCCTGGCAATGTGCTAAGCTGACAAGGCTATGAGGTTCTTCTCCATCCAGGCAAACAGGAGAGCCATCTCCAGAGCTACCCCAGCACTCCTTGTGCCACCTTGCTGACTGACATAAATAGGCCAGCCAAAGGGTTTCTGTGCCACAGACAGAAGCCCTAGATGTGCCGCTCCCACTTTCCGAGCTGAGCTACTGCCCCTCCCGCTGTTGCCGATTCTGTTGGCGGGAGTCAGTGGAGAGGGAAAGGCTCAGTTTGACACAGTGGCCTGTGGCAGTCCATGTACTTTCCAGAAAATATCGAAATTACACTTACCTGGTAATTGTAGTTCCTTGAGTGACGACAGTTTAGTCCTCCACTTCAGGGTAGTGCACCTCCTCCTGCAGCTTGGAGACTGGACCAATCAGAAACTTCCTCTCACTGGATGTAGCTAGCTGGAAATCCCATCAGCCCCCAGTGAACTATTGACAAAGCAGACTCACAAGAGCAACAAATAAGTAGCCACCTATGTTTTTTTTTTTTTTTTTTTAAATTGAACTAGAAACAGGAACAAAACATAGTCCCCCCCTCAACAGACAAAGAGATGAGATACTCCATAGCGATACTCTACTCCCCTGCAAAGTCCGGAAGAACAGACAGAGGATGAAAGGACAAGTGAACAACAAGCGAAAGAAAAAGTAGTCGCACGTACTCACCTGCCAATATTCTTGCTGACTGAAAACTCGTGCCGAGCTAGCCCTAAAAACCGAGGGCGGGAAGGAGGACTAAACTGTCGTCACTCAAGGAACTACAATTACAAGGTAAGTATTTTCGATTTCCTTTTCGTTCCTCCAGTTTAGTCCTCCACTTCTGGGATGTAAACAGAGCAGTACTAACGGGAGGGACCCTGCCAGCCGGCACGCAACACTGCCGACCCAAAACAGGCATCCCGGGCCGCTAGCACATCCAGCCGGTAATGTTTACTGAACGTATGCAGCGATGACCAGGTAGCCGCCTTACAAATCTCCACCGGTGGAACCAGACCGTGCTCTGCCCAGGAAGCTGCCTGCACTCTCATGGAATGCGCTCTAAGACCCACAGGTACCAAACGCCACTGCAATAAATACGCCGAGGAGATTGCCGCCTTAATCCACCTGGAAATGGATGCTTTGGAAGCAGCCTCTCCCTTTCTGGGACCTCCAAACAACACAAACAGGCGATCCGACTTGCGAAAGGAGTCAGAGACAGACAAATAACGACGTAACACTCGTTTTACGTCCAAGCGACTCAAACCTCGATCAGAGGACTGCCCTGCGTCCGACTTCAGGACCGGGAGCACTACCGTCTGATTGACATGAAAAGGTGAGGACACCTTGGGCAAGAAGGAGGGCACCGGTCTGAGCACCACCTTTTCTCGCGAGAAACAAAGAAAGGGCTCCCTGCACGAAAGGGCTTGCAACTCGGAGATGCGCCTAGCTGAACAAATCGCCACCAAAAAGACCACCTTAAGGGTCAAGTCTTTGACCGAACTCTGGGATAAGGGCTCGAACGGTGCCTTACCTAGGGCCCGTAAGACCAAATTAAGATCCCACGCCGGGAATAGAAATAAAGGCGGGCTGGACGAAGTCTGGAAACCGCTTTCAGAAAACGCACGACATCACCATGGGCCCCAAGAGACACGCCCTGGATCTTACCTCTATAGCAGGCCAAGGCTGCCAATTGTACCTTCAGAGAACTGGCGGCAAGGCCCTTTTCGAAGCCATCCTGCAAAAAATCCAGCACTACTGCCACAGACGCTCTGGATGCTCGTACCTGATGTCTGGAACACCAATCCTCAAAGATTCGTCAAATGCGCACATAAGCGAGCGAGGTTGACCGCTTTCGGACCTGAAGTAAGGTTGAAACGACCGACCTAGAGTAGCCCCGCTTTTTCTTAACCTCACCCTTTCAATGGCCAAGCCGTAAGCGAGAATCGATCCACCTGTGGCATCCGAAGGGGCCCCTGAATCAGGAGCTCCTGAGACAAAGGGAGCCGCCATGGCAGTCCGTCTAAGAGGCGTATCAGATCGGCGTACCAAGGGTGCCGAGGCCAATCCGGCGCTATAAGCAGCACCCTGCCCTGATGGGCTTCGATACGCTGAATCACACGACCGACCAGGGCCCACGGAGTGAACACAGAGCAGACCCGACGTCGGCCACGGCTGAATTAAGGCATCGATCCCTTCCGACATGGGTTCCCTCCGCCTGCTGAAGAACTGATTTGCTTTCGCCGACTGACACGTCGCCATCAAGTCCATTACCGGGACTTCCCACCGGAGAGTCACCTGAGCGAACACGTCCGGATGCAATTCCCATTCTCCAGCATCCACCTGTACTCTGCTGAGAAAATCCGCTGTTATGTTTTCTCTTCCGGCAATGTGAGCTGCCGAAATGGCCTGTAAGCGCGTCTCCACCCAGGCAAACAGCATCTCGGACTCCTCCTCCATGGCTGCACTCCTTGTGCCGCCCTGCCGGTTGATGTACGCTACCGTAGCCGCATTGTCTGACAACACTCGCACCGCTCGGCAGGTCACTAGACTCTCGAACCGCTGAAGAGCCAACAACATGGCTCTCAGCTCCAGACGGTTGATCGACCAGGAGCTTTACCCCGCCGACCACCGCCCCTGAGCAAAGTGTACTCTGCAATGTGCCCCCCAGCCCGTGAGACTTGAATCCGTGAACAGAGGGAGCCACTCCGGCTGCTTCAGCGGCATCCCCGCTTGCAAGGCCGCAGGACACAACCACCACCGCAGAGCCCACCGAACGCGCAGCGGGCAAGGAAGACGCTTGCTCAGCGACTCGGACTGATTGGACCAACGACGAAGAAAGGCCCGTTGTAGCGGTCTCATGTGAAACCGAGCCCAAGGAACAACCTCCAGCAACGCCGCCATGGTCCCTAACACCTGAAGATAATTCCATGCTGTTGGCGCCGACAGCCTCCTGAAGTTTTGCACCAGTCTTCGAAGAATTTGTGCTCTGCGTTCTGTTAGAAAGACCGACCCTCTCCGGGTATCGAACCGCACTCCCAGATACTCGAGAACCTGAGTCGGTGCTAAATGACTTTTGAGTGGGTTGACCACCCAACCTAAGCTCTGCAGAAACTCCACCACCCTTCTCGTGGCTTGTCTGCTCTCTTCTAGGGACTTGGCCCTTATCAGCCAATCGTCGAGGTAGGGATGCACTAGGATCCCCTGCCTCCGCAATGCCACCGTCACTACGACCATTATCTTGGTGAAGACGCGGGGAGCCGTCGCCAAGCCGAAGGGCAGCACTTGAAATTGAAAATGACCCCAAGGCAAGGTGAACCGTAGAAATTTCTGATGCGACGCTCTGCTGGGAACATGGAGATAGAGAGAACAGTGCTCCGAGGCCTAAGCTGTGCGCGCGCACACACCTCGCCGAGAGAGCGCACATACTTTACAACAGAGCACACAAAAATTATGGCTCTGATTCTGATAGAAAACAACACAGACGTCTTAAAATTTAAAAGTTATAATTGTAATTACTAGAAATTTCCCGCTTCATTTAGTAATCGTCTATTTTCATTTAATTTGATTAAAATCAATGTGGTGTACATACTGTATTCTAACGTATAGTTAAATTTTAAAGTATATAACTCCGAGTGTCGTTATGTGGCGCACAAAAATTTAACCTTCCTTCAAAAGCCGCACACAACTGATATTTTATGCGCACACAGCCTACAGAAAATTAGAGGGAACATTGCCTCGAAGAGATCGAGAGAGGAGAGATACTCCCGCTGACGAACCGCCACAATGACCGACCGGAGGGTTTCCATTCGGAAATGAGGAACCCGAAGACACCAATTCACCCCTTTGAGGTCCAGGATAGGGCGAAGAGAACCGTCTTCCTTTGGCACCATGAAATAAATGGAGTAACGTCCCATACCGTACACCTCGGGCGGCACTGGAATGACGGCTCCCAGCTGAAGAAGGCGATCTAAAGTTTGTCGAATCTGCAATGCCTTCTGAGGTCCTCTGCAGGGAGACTGAACGAACGAGTCCCTCACCGGGACCGCCAGATCCAGTGCATAGCCGTCGCGAATAATCTCTAAGACCCACTGGTCCGATGTTATGTGGGTCCAGGCGGAAAGAAACCCCCTCAGGCGTCCCCCAATCGATTGTCCTTCCGCCAGGACCCGCAGCCCTTCATTGGGGCTTTCGAGCGGCGCCGGGAGCAGGCGCTGCGAAACCTCTGCTTGCCCCTCGGAACCCTTGGGAGCGTGATACAAATCTTCCCCGTTGGGAACCCGCAAAACGGGGAGAACGAAACCTGCGGAAATCTCTAACCTGTCCCCAAAAGGACTGGGAAAACTTTCCTTGCTTGGGTTTATCTTCCGGGAGTCTACCCCCCTTGGACTCCCCCAAATCCTTGACCAGCTTATCAAGGTCTTCACCAAACAATAATTTCCCTTTGAACGGAAGCTTGCCAAGCCGGGATTTAGAGGACCCGTCGGCCGCCCAGTTCTTTAGCCAAAGGGCCCTGCGCACCGCTACCAGGGACGCCATACTATTCGACAAGGCCCTGATAGATCGTAGTGCACATCTGCTAAATATGCCGATCCAGACTCTAAACGCTGGAGCTCCCGCATCTCGTCTTGCTCCAAGGATGTGAACTGCCTGAGACGCTGGACCCAACGGAGGCAGGCCCTAGCCACCCAAGCACCACATATGGAGGCTTGCAAGGAAACCGCGTCCGCCTCAAAGGACTGTTTCAACAGACCATCCATTTTTCTATCTTGCGCCTCCTTCAAGGCCGCACTGCCTTCCACAGGAATAGTGGTCTTCTTCGTGACAGCCGCTACCGCAGCGTCAATCTTTGGGACGCGAAACCAGTCCTTGTCCTTGTCCGCCAGGGGGTAGAGCTTATTCATTGTTCTTATCCCCTTGAGGCCTGCCTCTGGGTGGTCCCACTCGTTCTGTATCATCTGATCTATGACCTTATGAATAGGGAACACTACCTGCGTCTGGCGCACCGCCTGAATAATAGGATCCGCAGTATCCTCTTCGCTTGTAGTCTGCTCGGATGTAAGACGAAGCGTCTGCAGGGCCTCCACAATGAGGGCAGTCAACTCCTCTTTCCGAAACACCCGAATGATCCTTGCCTGATCCTCAGGCTCAGCTATTTCGCCTTCTTCTAAATCCTCGCAGTCGCCCTCCAAGTCAAGCTCCTGCTCTTCGTCCTCCTGCAACTCCACTTCGGAGGGAGAACGCTCTGGCTGACGTGGCCTCTTGTGTGCTTTGGATACATTTTCGGGACCCGCCAGCCCCGAACGCATACTGACCGAGGGGAGAGGGGCCAACGCCGGCATAATGCCCTGTGGCTGTCGACAGAACGCCTGATGCATAAGTAAAACAAAATCTGGGGAAAAGTCCTCCATGTGTCCCGACGAAACCCCTGATACTCTGGATGCCCCCTCGGCAGGCGGGGCGGAAGGCCCAGGAGTCCAAGCCTCCCCCTCAGGCTCTGCTAACACCTCAGGCAGGGCTGAGCCTGCAGCGTCCTC
Organism: Ichthyophis bannanicus; assembly: GCA_033557465.1. Classification (NCBI taxonomy): domain Eukaryota; kingdom Metazoa; phylum Chordata; class Amphibia; order Gymnophiona; family Ichthyophiidae; genus Ichthyophis; species Ichthyophis bannanicus. Next base: position 828,980,901 of record CM066035.1, read on the forward strand.
CATTTGATGCTCCAGAGAGAGCGACACTGACGCACAGCACCCACAGACACCAGTCTCTGGAGTCATGCCCCTGCGGGTGCCACAAATCACACACTGTGACCTAGCTGGCATGAACAGACCAGCCTAGTGGCCCCACAAGCAGGAGAAGGGAAATCTGTGCTTCCCCTGACACACCTAAAATGCTTGCTACAGCCCTGATTTATTGTATGCTGAAATGGGATGCTGTTTTTTTTTTTTTTTTTAAAGGAAGTAACCCTCAGAGAGAGCTAATTTAGTAAAGAAAATCCTTCTGGAGCCCCCAGCCCTCGCGGACCTAAAAACCCAGAAAAAAGCCAAACAGCAAAAGTAAAGAAAACAAATTAATAAACAAATGAATTAATAAACAAATTAATAAACCCCAAGAATGCTGATAAGGGACTAAGGCAAAACAATGCCCTGAAAGGCCCTGCGGTAAACTAGAGCCGCTGCTGCTGAAACTGCGACTTTAAAATGGCCGCGGTTTCACTCCCCGGTTTGGCGCGCTTTTGCAAAGGGCTCTGAAGCACCACAGCATACAGGTACTGCGAGAACCCGGCCTCCCTCGCTCTCCCCGGCCCGTACCTGCATGAAATGGCTCTCCTATCAGCGATCCGAGGCCCGATTGCAGAAACGGACCGGAACACCGCTGAAAATGCTGCCGCCAAATAAAACAGACCCCGGAGCCAACGCTGTAGCTCAAAGTCAGCGGGCTGCCGGAGGGAGAAGAAAGGAGCTCTACCCCATCCAATCAAGGGGTAAGAGATCCTGCGGCCAGCAAGATAGCCAGGGGAGAAAGGAGACTGAGCAAGGCAGAGTAGGCTATGGATTCAAACCCCTACTGCCCAGTGACAGTTTTATTTATTTTTTAAAGAGATAGCATCCGCTAAGCTAAGAAACCAAAACTAAAGAAGTCTGAAAGAAAATGTAAAGTAAAAACAGCCTGCTCCTTATTGGTTTCTCCAGTGAGCCCAGCACCTAGGCTCACGAGGTCCTCCTGCTGCATGGAGACTGGACACACTGGGGGCTGATGGGATTTCCAGCTAGCTACATCCAGTGAGAGGAAGTTTCCGATTGGTCCAGTCTCCAAGCTGCAGGAGGAGGTGCACTACCCAGAAGTGGGGGACTAAACTGGAGGAACGAAAAGGAACCTGGATTGTCACAGGTCAAACAACGTTTCCTCGAAGAAGACAGAGTTAAGGCAAGTACCACATCAGCATGTGCGAAGGCCACCGTGGCCACAAGTTGTGCTTTTATTACAAAGTGCGTTACAGGCACTAGGGAAGGAACGTGTGTTGGAGCCGCTTGGGTGGAATGCACGTCAGGACCACGTGACCGCTGGGCACACAATAGATAAAAATGCTACCAACACGTGCAGAAAATGGTGGGAAGCACCCACACTGTGCCAATGGTCACCACTGGTCCACCCCGAATTCTATCTCAGGAAGACGAAATCGGAGCCCCCAACAAGGACAATGATGAGGTCAAGCCTTGGTACTCACCCACAGAGCCCCAGGCAGAATCCGTGCCAAACTCAGCTTTACTCCTCTGAAACTGTTTGCAGCACTGCGTTTAAGGTGGCTGACAGGCAGATCCCTCTGAGCACCTTCTGCGATCTTTAGGAGAAAGCAGGGGTGGGGGTGTAGAGGAGGAGGGAGAAGGCACTGAACTCTTCCAGATCCTTTCAATTTCTGGTTGCTCAACAGGCTCTTATGATTAGAACATGGAGCAGAACCAAATTTTCCCTCTTCCTATGGCTACTGAAAAGACCAGTCTAGTGGAGCCTCCCACGTCACGTTCAAGTGACAGAGTCACCCTCAAGATGCTCGTTCATGACTGTTTAATCAATATTTTCCTCTCAATCTTCAGATTTTCTTCAGAGAGGAGAAAATTCATCCACCATCTGCTGGAGACAAAAATACTGAAAAGACCTCTGGTGGCTGAGGCAAATAGAGGCATGGGAGTGATGTCATTGAAACCTGCGCTTTTCATTGGTTCTTTGTCTCCACCAATATGCTGATAAGGGAACACAACACACTTGTCTGGAGTGGTCTAGCAGGACGATATGGAAGGAGTCCTTAGAATGTAAGCCCTTTGGGGACAAGAAAATATCTACTGTACCTGAACGTAACACACCTTAAACCCTGAGAAAGGTGTGAGCTAAATCCAATTCCCCTATTCTATAAAGGCACATAAGAGCCTGTGTCCTTATAAAATACTAGTACAAATCCTGCAGAAAGAGTGCGTTGTGGCACCGAGCACCTCTACTCTAGAAGTACCCTCTTATGTGTACTATGTGTACTTTTGACATGACCTAATTTTATAGGGGGCAATTTGCGAGCAGAAGGAAGTAATTTTATAAATCCTATGTCATCTAAACAAAATTTTAACACAAGCGGATCTTTTTTTATACTCCATCTGAAGGCAAGAATTAAGTTGTGGAATATATAGCTCTTCATTTTGCACCTCTACAGTAACATCTAAGATTGTGTGTTAAGAGTAACTTACCTGCTAATTGTTTTTCCTGGAGTTTCCACAGGTTTCGGGACTAGACCGGAGGGACGATAAGGAAATTTCTAGTTTTAAATTGGATGAGATATTTAGCTACAGCTCCAAATACTAAACACATCTTCAGAAAATACCCATTTTCCTGGCTTCAATTAGAGAACACCAAGGCTCGGCTGGATCAGGAGTTACATTTTTCAGTAAAAGTCTTTGAAATGACAACTGATAACATTATAAGTAAGTTATGCAATATGTTAACTGTTGCATTGTGGCTAAAGTAGATAGGAATTGGTGTCCAAATCCAATAGAACATTCATCTTCTCAATGAAAATGTTATTTTTTTTATTATTATTTTGATGAGACTAAGCTAATTTCCAGAGTATCATTTTTTTCTTCAAGAACATAGACAGGTCAATGTAAAAAAAATATATTTCTTTTAAGTGTATGTTTGGGAACGGTAATACTCCAACACGTCTATTTTAAACACTAACAATTAAATAAAAAAAATAAATTTAGAAAACAAAACAGCAGCAGAAAAGATCAAACTTCAATAGCTGACAAAGAGTGCACCAGGCATTATTACTAGATTTTTAAACAAAACTATAGTCTATTTCCTCCTTAAATATGACACACGGTTTATGATTCATAACAAAAGAGAACAAAACCCCTTAATCATATCCTGGGTGTGCACTTAAGTGCAAGCAGAAGATGATAACCAAAAGTCACGTTTTCAGAAGACTACTCTAATACTGAACAGATGCAGCCCTTCTATTCTATAACAAATGTAAAGATAAAGCCGTTTTCTTATTTTATGCTCTGTGAAATATAAACACTAATTGAATGTTTACTGTAACTTGCCATCTCTCTTTTGTACAACCATCCTCTCTAGGCTGTAAACCTGCCTATCTCACCTCCTTCTACAACTGACTTTTTGCAGGGACATGTGTGCACTTCTCACGCCCTCTGCCCCAAGAGCGGGCGTATTTAACAATATTGACACAAAATTCTGGTACTCCTGCTGGAATTCTGCACACAATAATTCAAAAATTTGCATTTTTCTGTGATGATAATCTAAAATACAACACAGAAAAAAGTAAGAATCACTCAGAAATAATAGGCGCATGGCGCAACCTTCACAACGGGGGTTGTGGCAACGACCAAAAACAATATCAGAAACCAAAATAGTTGCAGTGAAACGGTAAAGCAGAAGATCCAGTAGTAGACGGAGCTTGACAGAACTTGTTCGGACTCATTATGACTTATGTAGGGATTCTGTATTATTGCAACGAGAGAGATGGGTAAACTGCATGAACCCTGCATGCTTCACCTACCATCACGTGTCACAAACAGGAGTTAGTATATTATGAGAGTTTCTGTATTCTAAAGGAGAGGGGAGAGAGGTGTGCAAGTGTTTCGCACCTGGTGCATCAGCGTCCCGCCTCTTCCCTCAGGAATGGGGGACAAGGAGGGCAGAAGAATGGGACCACTGCCTCTGAGCAAGAGCTGAGCACTCGCCGCCTCCGCTACCTTATTCCCCCTTCTTACCTCCAGGCGTAGTGCTGAAGAGCGTGCCCCCGGGCGTGCAGCTGTAGTCAGGCGGGAGCTGGGCCGCGTCGCTGACGGTGACCCGGCGGGTGGGGATGGCGCGGCTCTGGGTGCGGTGACAGCCAGCTGACATGGTGCTGCGGCCCTGCCCCCTTCCCTCTTTCACACTTGGTAACGGCGGAGCCTACAAACCCGGACTCGCCGCCACCACCGCTCTCACCAGTCCAGAGACACACGGGGGAAGCGCCGCCCGTGCTCTCCGTCACCGCGCCGCGCCGCTCCTGGTATGCTGGGACTTGTAGTCATCTTTGAAGGCAGAAAGATTAGCCATCGTGAGCGCCGCTTATGCCGGAACTTGTAGTCTTTTTTTGAAGGCGGCAGAACTAAGTCTCGGGGCAATTATTTCGTGGCGGTGGGTTTGGGATTCGTCATTTGTCTTTTTGTTTTAATTTCTTGGAAGTTAGAATCAGTCTGCTAAAAATGTAAAAGATGTCTCCTTTTGGCTTAGTTTTTGGGAGAGTGGGGAGTCATAACTGGAACGGCTCCGTTCTAATTATCTAAGAGAACCGCAGAGTTGCCCATTTCCAGGAATGAGATTTTTAAACCAGTCCTGGATTTCTGACAATCTCATTATGGTGCATTATAGGACCTACAGAACTAATTTCAATGGGTGAAATCAGGAACTCCAAATACCATACTGCAAATCAATGCAGGTTTAAAACTGAAGCAGCGAAGTGCAGACAATGAATAATTCCAGGAGTCAATTTACAGGGTCCAAGCCAGTTTATTGTGCACAAGGCCCAGTTAGTCAAAGTTTCAAAAAGGACTGAGCAAAGTTCTTACAGAAACATATTCATTTATACATTCAGTTTGATACATGCAAACTCTCTATTGGTTCCAACACCCCCTGCACCTGTCCAATCAGAGATCCCTCCTGGGCCTAGCACCCAGCTCCCTCCTCTAGGACTGTTCTAACAATGGTGCAGTTTCTAGGTTTGGATACTTCTCTACTGCAAGGTCGTCCCTGGCTCTAGGAATGCAAGTATTGAAACATTTCTATTTTCACAGCACAAGAGAATAATGAAAGATTTATGCATTCATGAAAACTTCTTATTAAGCAGTTTAAAACAGCTTTCTCAAACCTTTACAGACTTTGGTTCTTTACTGAGATGGGGGATGGAATCAGGGCCTTACTTATAGGCCTTTCACATTTGCAGACTATTATAGGCCATAGCCTGCCACAAAACCAGAACTGGCAAAAAAGGTCTCATTCTTGGAACTGGGTAACTTGGCAACTCTGGAACAGGAGGTATGTTTACTAAAAGCCATTGCTGTAAAAAACTCACTTGCTAAGTGCTTGGTGCAGGAAGGAGTGGGGACTGGGCAGGTTAGGAGCAGGAAGTGACTGTTGACTGCACATTGTGGTTAGCATAGGGGTGAGCAGAGCTCCTTATCTGTTACAGTTGCAATTAACACAGGTATACTTATCACTACTTTAGTGGGTGGTATTAAGTGCACCTGTGTTAATTGCGAATGCAGTTTTAGCACGGTGAGATGCTTCTCGCTGTGGTAAGTGCAGGGGGCATGCCGGTCAGAGCCAAGGCCCTCACCAGTTAGCCTGGGTCCTTTTCACCTCCCATGCTAATTTTTGCTTCTTAACGGGCACTAAGTTGCCGAACCTTAGCATGCTTTAATAAACATGTCTCCAATTATTTCTAAGTCAAAACATTTCCTATCTCCGTTCTATTTTTTTCAGTGTTTTGGGAAATAAAATTGAAGTAAACTCAGGTTGTGCGGAAGGGAGAATGGAGAAGAGAGAAAGTACAATCTCAGCCTACCAAAATATAATTTATTTAAAGAAAATGGATCAAAGCAGAGATACCAAGTTGTCCAATTCCAGGAGGGAGACCTTTGGTCTGCAATGTTTAGTTTGGGGACCTCAGCAGACCACAGATGATCTCTTGCTTGCTCTTCACTTCTTTACAGTTAAAAAACTCTGTCCTTATTCCAAGCCTTCTTTAATTCTATTAGTGTCCTTGTCTCCACTACCTACTGTACCCTGGAAGGTTGTTCCATGTATCTGCCACCCTTCTGTGCTGAAATATTCAGAGTTACCAAGTTGCCCAGTTCCAAAAATGAGGTTTTTCAACCAGTCCTTGATTTTGGACAGTCTCATTATGATGCATTATGGGACCTGCAGCACCAATTTCAATGAGTAAAATCAGGGACTACAAATACCATAGTGCATTGCAAGGCAAATTTAAAGCCAGAACTGGCAAAACATCTCACACCTGGAATTGGGTAACTTGGCAACTGAATATTTTATGTTACTCCTGAATTTCCGTTTGGGGGTCTCATGACAAGCTCTTGTTTTAGGACTATTTTTCTACCGAAAATGGTTTGCTTCTTGTGCATTATGTATAGTGAGTTAAAGGTATCATAGACATTCAAATATCTCAAAGGTATCAAGATATTTGAATGTTTATGATATTCTTGTTTCACTCTCCTCTAGCTATACAGATTTAGGTCCTTAGATTCAGGGCAGGCCTAATGCATGTGCGAGAATGTTGTTCGCACAGGACTCTGCACTTCAGGGGGCCCCATGCCAACTTCATGCCACATATGCTGTTTGGCTCCTGACCGCTTGCAGGGCTGGCTTCAGAGGGAGCCGGGGAGGTCTGAGGCCTCGACTCACCTCTTCACAACCGCTGGAGTGAAGAGTGGTGTTTTCCTTCACTCCAGCGATGTGTTCTCGTGCAGCCTGCTGGTGCACTGGAGGTTAAAGGGCATTTCCTGTTTCCCAGTACTTGGCGTGTGGGCGGGCAGCACAAGAACACAGCGCCAGAGTGAAGGAAAATGCTGCTCTTCACTCTGGTGACTGTGCATAGGTGAGCTGGTGCCTCGGACCTCCCTGGCTCCTTGGACCTCTCTGGCTTCCTCTGAAGCCGGTCAGACAGGCTCAGGGCCCTGGGGGGGGGGGGGGGAGGTGGCTGGAACGGGAAATGGGCTGAAGGGGGGAGGCTTGGAATGGAAATGAGCTGATGGAGGTGCTAGAATAGGACTGGAAATGGGCTGATTGGGGGGCTAGTATAGGATTGGAAATGACTGATGGGGGGCTAGGACTGGAAATGGATTGATTGGGGGGGCTTGGACTGGAAATAGGCTGATGGAGGGGCTAGAATAGGACTGGAAATGGGCTGATTGGGGGGCTAGGATTGGACATGGGCTGATGGGAGGGCTTGGACTGGAAATGGGCTGATGGGGGGGCTAGGATAGGACTGAAAATGACTGATGGGGGGGCTAGGACTGGAAATGGACTGATGTGGGGGGATAGGAGAAAGGGACTAGAAGGGAGCAGATGCTGGGTGAGGCTGGTACTAGAAGGGAGCTGATGTTGGGGAAGGATTAGAAGGGGATGGGGCCGAGGGAGTGAGGATGGAGAGGGGAAAAGATATATTTTGTATGGGAGGGAAGAAAAATCTACATTTGGCCGTGTATTGGGAAAGTAAGTGGGGATTGAGGATGGAAGGGTGAAATATGAGTAGATAAAAAAGGAATAAAGAAAGAAATGGAGGAAAGAGCAAAAGCAGAAAGATCAGTATGTTAAAGCAGATGTAGAGAGAGAATAGAAAATAACTAGAAGATAGAAGAAAGGACAAATGGACAGCGGACAATGGAGAGTTAGCAGAAGACACAAAGAAATCAGAAGAGAGTGACTGGAGCAATTGCAACTGAAAAAATAAAACGCCCAAACAAAAGGTAGAAAAATACTTTTTTATTTTTGAATTTATTAACTGGAATATGTCTGCGTTAGGAAATGTGCATCACTAACGTCTTTGCATTTTGTTTAGTAAAAGAGTAAATTAATTTATAGTTTTATTTCTGCAGTGTTGTACGTTCCAAGTTTGGCTTTTGGGGCTCCCAGTTTAATTGTTGTCTTCATATTTCTAAATTGTGATCCCTTGTTCTTTGTTTGATGAAGGTCTATGTTCTGCATGTGTAACCAAACTGAGGTATTCTGTTCATGTAGTTCATATTTGACAGTGCCACTTGTTCCCTTTCCCCAGTAGGAGATGTACTGGTATTCTTTGAGATGTATTGGTTTAATATTTGCAGTGTAGCCTTTTGATAGGTAGGATTTGGTGCTTTGTGAGTTCTGGTAGTGCTGTTATGATACGGCGGGTTTGCTATGGGTTCTAAATGGGCAGTGTTTATAGTACTTCCTAATGTGCCTGGAGGTTGGCATTGGAGTATAGTAGTATAGAAATCTGGTAGCCTTTCCTTATCCTCACTGCCCATGCAAATGGTATTCAGACACTCATTAAGAGGTATGTTTACTAAAAGTTAATGTGCATTCACAAAAGTTAATGTGTGTTAAGGGCAGGAACACCCATTGATTTCTATTGACAAAGTAGCACTTAATGCACATTAATATTCAGTAAACATGCCCCTAAGTCATTGCCAGGAGAAAAAAAGAGGCTTGTGAAGGGCTCCTTTGAAAGCCACCTAAAATTTTAGATGGACAACATATACATTTTTAAAATAAAATAAATTAAATTTATGTAAATGAGGTCCAGTGGATATGCAAACGAGGCCCTGCAATGAGTCTCTGCACATGGCCCCTCTTCACCCTTGGGCAGCCCCTGCTTAGATAACAAAACTGAAAATGTCTTGTGTGTATTGAGATGTTATTTATTTATTTACATTCTTTTATATACCGTGCTATTCCGCATCAGTGCGGTTTACATTGAACAAACTGAAATTACTCTGAACGGGGCATTATAACTTGGAGATAACTATTTTTTTTTAATTATTTATTTTCAAATTTATACATAAATCCAAGAATAACACTCTTGTACAGAAAAACAAATACTGTCCAAAATACATTCGAGAAAACTAAAAGAAATATTCAAAGACAGATTGTCCATGACCACATTAAGGGGAAAACTGGAAAATAAGAGAAAAACACAAAAACCTTTTATAATTTCTACAATTGCCCAAAGAGACAAAATTATAGTTAATTAATTAACCCCATATACATAAGCAAACAGGTAAAAAGAAAGAACAAATAGAAAACTTCAGCCAACATTCTCCTTACCAGAAACAAAAGCCTCTAACTAGGAAGGCTCCAAAAAAACAAACTTAGCCTGTTGAAATTGCACAAGGCACTTACAAGGATATTTAAAACAAAAATGTGGCACCCAGGGCCAAGGTCCGAGGCTTCAAAACCAAAAATTCCTTTCTGCGTTACCCTACATACATCAGGAAAAATCTGTATCAGAAAACCACACTTTTGGAGATAACTATTTTACAGGGAACATGGACTATGGAGGATTAAGTGGCTTGCCCAAGACCACAAGGAGCACCTGTGGGACTAGAAACCCCAGTCCTTCCGGCCCAAGGTTGCTGTCCTCTAGTGGGATTTGAACCCCCGACCTTCCGGCCTGAAGTACCTTGCTCCAACCACTAGGCCACTCCTCCACTCCTGTTCTGTCATGCTTTTACAATGCTAATGTAGTGGAATGCTTAGATACTGTTAAGCTACTGGAGAACAATTTTATAAGAGGCCACATATGTATCGAGGCCATGTAGGTGCCTATTTTATAAAAACACATAGGTGCCTATGTGTTTTTTATAAAATACTAAGGGCAAAGTAGCCTGTTTGAATGGAGCAGGTGTACGTTGCTAAGTAATGTATAGGTGTATATTTTATAAACAGCACATGTAAATCATGACTTCTTCCAAGCTCTATCCCAGAACATGCCTACACTCTTATCACTGTATGTACTTTTACTCGAATAACTCCTGAGGTAATTTTATAAAAACCCTTTTATGCACAAATATCCTTTATAAAATGATTCATTTGGTTGTGAGAGTGCTAAACAGAAGACTCAAATCAGTCCAAGAATGTAAAACCTTTGTACTTAAGATGATAGTGTGGCAGGTACAGGCCTGTGATCCACGGTGTCTGACATAAGCAGGCAGGCCTAACTAGCTTGACCTGTAAATGAAGCCTGTGGAGAGGCTCATAGGAATTGCACATCCCCCAACATGCTGCTATTGTAGGATAGAACTCTGCAAGAGTACTAAACTAACTTAGGTAAGCAAAACTGAGAGATGGAAAAATACAGAAAAATATGTTTAAAAGTTACTGATAAGAAAAGTACATCTGCAAGGAATATAATTGGGATTGCTGACAGATGAGTTGCAGAGCCCTGCTCCCCTGCATGCACAAATTGGCTCTATGGCCTTGAGAGTGTGAAAGTAACAAGTTGATGAACTGACCATTGTAATTGGGACTAGAAGGAGGGTGAGCAGGTGCTGGGCCCACTGAAGGAACATAATTGGATAATCTTATCAGTACCGGGACCAATGGAAGGGGTACGGGAGGTACGGGAGAGTACCGGGACCAATGAAATGTTTTTCTATACCTAGAATGGAACAGAAGTCTATAAAAGTTGTTGTAATGCTAGAAAACTTTGCTCAGCCATTTTGAAATTGACTTGCTTGAGACTTGTGCACAAATAAATGATTTGGACCTTCTGAACAGACTCCTGGTATTATTGGTTTGTCTGCGCTTTGCTGCTACATATTCTTGGTGCGTTGGCCGGGAAGTTGTGGAATCAAAGTGTATATAGGGCAATATACCACGACTTTCCGCCTCTATAGGCTTGGTCCTGCCGGGATCGCGCCCTTCCGACGAGGGCTGCTCCCTGGCGCCGCCGGTCCCTTGTATCGGAGGGAGCTGGTCGGACCTCGGCGGGTGCCGGGCCCGGCTGGAGCCAACGCCTCGAACCCGAGTGAGGGGAGTCCGAGGTCCAACTCATGCGCCTGCTTGGGAAGTTTGAGGACCGGATCCGGTGAGTATAGTTTTGATTTGGTGTCTAGACAGAAATAGAAAGAGCAGTACTGCCATTGGAACTTGGAATTTGGAATTTGTAATCTCGAGATATTGGGAATTGGTAAGAGAGCCTGATCACCTCTCAAGGAAGGGCCGAGTAACCCCGCATGGGAATTCGCCGGGTGAAACCCCCATCCTTTTTGTAATTGGGAAATTGGAAAGACTAGTCAGAATAGATAGAAACAAATGCATTCTGGGATACGTTGCTAGCATGATTGTGTGAATGAAGTGTGGCTGAGAGGTCTGGCAGCACGGACCAAGTGAAGGCGGACCCCTGAGTAGCGCATTTCCTGACCGGGCGACCGCGTTCAGGTCGCGAAAAGGGGAAAGCGATTGTCGTCTTGTCTTGTTAATTGTACTCCTTATACGTTTCCAGGGCCGTGAGGACCCCTTACCCACGGTCCGCCCTCCTTTTCCCTTTTGTCTGTTGTTGCGCGCACACATCGAAATGGGAGGGGCGGGGTCTACTAGAAACACTCCATTAGAATGTATGATCGCACATTTTAAAGAGGGATATTCTGGTGATTATGGTATTAAAATGACAGCAGCCCGTTTGCAGATTTTGTGTACTAGGGAGTGGCCCGATCTAGACCCCACCTGGCCCCGAGAGGGAACGTTCAATGTAGAAATTATTCAGTTAGTACACCGTAGAGTGCGGATAGCGCACCCGATCAGTACCCCTATATAGATTCCTGGTTAAGTATTTGTGAAGATCCGCCCCCCTGGGCGCAGCGCTGTTATGAGGAACAGTGCAGAATAATGTTAGCTAAAACAGATTCTAGACAGAAAACGGAACAGCCTAGAATGAAAGAGCAGGATAGGAAGTCCAGGAAGAAGCCCATCCTGGTAGATCCTGATTCCCCAGAAATAGTTCCCCGACAGCCTCGAACCCCAGGTCCGATAAGAGTAGCCTGGCGTCCTGCCCCAGAGACAGCTGGTGCGGGACCCAACCCCTGACCCACCTCCCGGAGGGGAGAGAGAGGAATTAGCTGAAGAAGAGGATATTATAAAAAGCGAGTCAGATGCAGAGGTAGAGGAGGAAGAAAATGAAAATGCCCCAAGCGAGGATGACAGTGTGCAAGTGGTTGCCAGTGCCAGCGTGCCAGTAGAATGTACATCCAAAGTGAAACCTGTCGAGAAAAAGAAAGTGATCTCTGGAAAGATAGTTAAGAAAACAGCCCTTAGATCCCACAAGACATCTACTGCCAAGATGATGCCCTTACGGCAAGTTCCGGGAGTGCCTATAAAGAACGATAATGAGGAGGTGGTAGCGGGACCCTTAACTTATGTGTATATCCCTTTCTCTACAACTGATTTGTTAAATTGGAGGTCACATTATGCCTCCTATACTAATAAGCCCCAGGAACTGACAGAATTAGTAACTACTATTATGGAACCCCACCAACCCACTTGGCCAGATTGCTGCCAGCTCCTGACCACCCTATTCACGACAGAAGAGCGAACACGAATTAGAAAAGCAGCTATTGAGTGGATGGCAGATAACCCTGTAGCTCCGGGACAGGGGCTGGACAGAATAGACTATCGGGAAGCGGCCCAGAGAGAATTCCCGAATGAAGACCCCCATTGGGATCCAAATACAGAGGAAGGATCCACAGCCCTAGCCCGTTTTCGCCAAGGCTTTTTACAAGGCCTGAGAAGGGGAGGCCAGAAAGCTATGAACCTTTCCAAAGTTGCAGGAGTTATCCAAGGTGTAGATGAGAGCCCAGCAGACTTTCATGAAAGATTAATTGGAGCATATAGAATGTATACTCCCTATGATCCCGAAGCACCAGGAAGTTTATGTATGGTGAATTCTGCTTTTGTAAACCAGTCTCAACCAGACATTAGACGTAAATTACAGAAATTAGAAGGGTTTGCGGGCATGAATGCAACACAGTTACTGGAAGTCGCTCATAAAGTGTATGTGAATCGTGATAATGAAAGACAGAGAGAATGTGATAGAAAGATGAAGAAGAAAGCTGATTTTTTGGCTGCGGCCATAGTTGAACAGAAAAGGGGAGGTGTCCCTAGTCGACGGAGCAGAGGAAGAGGGCGGGGCCAAGGCGGAGGCCGGACCCAGAAGCTAGGCGTGAACCAATGCGCCTACTGTAGAGAAGAAGGACATTGGAGAGATACGTGCCCGCAACTCAAAGACGCCCAGCAAGATGACGACAGCAATCATCAATGGCGAGAAGAAAGACGAGGCTATCCCCGAAACCGCGGAGGAGCCAATCGAGAACAATTCCAGCGAGAAAGAGGAGGAGCCATTCAAGCATTGGCCACAACGATCCATGATGAAAATGACGTGGATTAGGACAGACCGGGCTCCAAGTTTGCTTTAGGTCTCCAGGAGCCTATGGTCGGAATACAAATAGGAGACCAAGTTATGGACTTTATGGTTGATACTGGAGCACAACATTCAGTAATAGACAAAAAGATAGCCCCATTTTCTACAAAAGCAGTCACCATTATAGGAGCAACTGGTGCCAAAGCTACAAAGTCTTTTCTTCAGAATCGTATATGCAGTCTAGGAGGACAGCAAATAACTCATCAATTCCTTTACATGCCCGAATGTCCAGTGCCACTACTAGGACGAGATATGTTAGCCAAACTCCAAGCACAAATATCTTTCTCTGAGAAAGGAGAAATGCAAATGACAGTAAATCCCCAAGCCAAACCAGCAGGAGTAATGCTGCTGACAGTTCCCCGAGAAGAAGAATGGAGGTATTACATTGATGATTCTATCCAAGACACTTAATTTTGAACAAACTTTAAAGAACATTCACGCACCACCTGGAGTATGGGCAGAAGGCAGTCCCCCAGGCCTAGCCAAGCATATAGCTCCAGTGATTGTAACCCTCAAGCCTAGTGCGACACCAGTGCACGTCAAACAGTACCCTCTCCCAAGAGCTGCAATTGAAGGCATTCATCGTCACTTGCAAAGATTGCTCGAGTATGGCCTGCTAAAAGTATGTCAATCCCCATGGAACACTCCACTTTTGCCAGTAAAGAAACCTGGGACGGATGATTATCGCCCAGTACAAGATTTAAGGAGAGTAAATGATGCAGTTGAAACTATACATCCAGTTGTACCCAATCCTTACACTCTTCTGGGACTAATACCTGCTGAAGCAACCCATTTCACTGTACTGGATTTAAAAGATGCATTCTTTTGCATAAGATTAGCCCCTGTAAGTCAAATATTGTTTGCATTTGAATGGCAGGACCCCACCTCTGGAAGAGGGGGCCAACTCACCTGGACAAGATTACCCCAAGGATTCAAGAATTCGCCTACCATCTTTAGTGCTGCACTGAATCAAGACCTTTCAAGCTATCCAGTGGCCCCAGAGAAGAGAGTGCTTCTCCAATACGTGGACGATCTGCTGATAGCTGCCATATCAGAAAGTGAATGTATACGAGCCACCAGAGAGCTCTTGCAGTTACTAGATGAAGCTGGATACAAAGTTTCCAGAGCCAAAGCACAGCTATGCCAAAAAGAAGTGAAATACTTGGGTTTTCGTATAACCCAAGGAAACCGAAGATTAGGTAGAGAGAGAAAAGAAGCAGTATGTAGAATCCCAACTCCAACAACCAGAAAGCAAGTCAGAGCCTTTCTGGGAGCGGCAGGATATTGCCGAATCTGGATACCCAACTTTGCTCAAATTGCCAAACCACTGTATGAAGCCACAAAAGGAGAAGAGAAGTCGCCACTGGAGTGGGGACTTGAGCAGGATACAGCCTTCCAGAAGTTAAAAGAAGAATTGATGTCATCACCAGCACTTGGACTACCAGATGTCCACAAGCCTTTCCACTTGTTTGTACATGAAGCACAGGGAAATGCCTTAGGCATGTTGACTCAGAAATTGGGAGCGACCTGTAGCATACCTATCGAAACAATTGGACCCTGTGGCCAAAGGATGGCCACCTTGCCTGAGAGCAGTTGCAGCTACAGCATTATTAGTGAGTGAAGCAGACAAGCTCACACTAGGACAGAACATACGAGTCACTGTGCCACATGCAGTCCTTGCCCTTATGGAACAAAAAGCAAATTATTGGCTCACCAATTCCCGAATGTTGAAGTACCAGAGCATGTTATGTGAAAACCCACAGATACAACTAGAAGTGAGTCATGCCTTGAATCCAGCCACCTTGATACCCATCAGTGAAGAACTCCCAGAACATGACTGTATCGAAGTCATGGAAACTGTGTTCTCCAGTCGACCCGACTTGACAGATGTTCCCATAGACAATCCTGACCAAATCTATTATGTTGATGGGAGCAGTCTCATCCTCGATGGACGACGCTGTGCCGGATATGCAGTCGTCACTCAACACGAAGTAGTTGAATCATCAGCTCTAGCCTCAGGCACATCAGCCCAGAAAGCCGAATTGATAGCACTCACCAGAGCATTATTGTTAGGAGAAAGACTTGTGCTAAATGTATATACAGATTCCAAATATGCCTTCACCACTCTGCATGCCCATGGAGCTCTCTATAAAGAATGAGGGCTCATCACATCCGGAGGAAAGTCAGTCAAATATGGTCCCGAGATATTGATGTTACTTGATGCAGTTTGGGCCCCAACACGTGTAGCTGTCATGCATTGCAGAGGACATCAAGCAGGAAAAGAAGTTGCCCGAAGAAATAGATTTGCAGATGCTTCAGCACGACAAGCAGCTATGACAGGACAGATCACACCACAAGCAATGCCAATGCAGGCAGCATTGTTTCCAGTCCCTTTGAATTTATGGACACCACGATATACCACCAAAGAATTAGATTACTACTGTAACAAAGAAGAGGGAGTACTGAAGGATGGATGGATTGAGCTGCCACCAGAAGAGGGCAGTCAACCCCCTGGACGAATAGTAATTCCTGAACTGTTAGGACCATCTTTTATCAAGGCTTTCCACGAAGCCACCCACTATGGGAAAAGTGCTATGGAAAAAGCACTGAGACCACATTTTTACATCCCTCTATTGACAACCATATCAGCTTCAGTAGCACGTCAATGTCTAACCTGTGCCAAAAATAATGCCAAGCAAGGCCTTATAACGGCACCCCGAGTTCAGTCAGGAGGTGTAACCCCCATGCACAACCTCCAAATTGATTTCACCGAAATGCCAAGAGCCAATGGATACCATTACCTGTTAGTATTAGTTTGTACTTTCTCTGGGTGGGTGGAAGCCTTCCCAACCAGAACTGAGAGAGCCCGAGAAGTTACCAAAGTTCTAATGAGAGAGATTGTCCCTAGGTTTGGAATTCCAGCAGTAATAGGGTCAAACAATGGACCCTCATTTGTCTCCCAAGTTACTCAACAGTTAGCAAAAGCTTTGCAGATACAATGGAAACTCCACACTGCATACAGACCCCAGAGTTCAGGGAAAGTTGAGCGAATGAATCGTACCCTAAAAGCCCAAATGTCTAAGCTTTGCCAGGAGACACACTTGAAGTGGCCCCAAGTGCTCCTAATAGCTTTACTCAGAATACGCTCAGCTCCTGTAAAATCAACAGGATTTTCCCCTTTTGAAGTCCTGTATGGTAAACCCCCACCAATAGTGCAGGGAATTAAAGGAAGTTTAGCCCAAATTGGTTCAGAAGTAACCAGACAAGAACTCCTAGCTCTTAGTTTTTGTTCTGCAGACTCTCCATGCGTGGATCCAAGACCAGTTGCCTATCAACTTGACGGAACCCTTGCATCCCTATCAGCCTGGTACCTCGGTGTGGATCAAAGATTGGAAGAAGACACCGTTGGAACCCCATTGGAAGGGACCGTACACCGTCATCCTGTCTACCCCAACTGCAGTAAAGGTAGCCGAGATCGACGCCTGGATCCACCACAGCAGAGTCAAGCCCGCTGCTGATCCCGAACCTGAGCAGTGGACAGCAGAGCAACATCTTGATGCACCCTTGCGAGTTACTCTGAGACGGCAACCAGCAACTTAGACACTTCATCACAGTGCCTTGCAGTAGCCAAGTCTTTCGAAGAGGATTGCTGTTTTCCATGCAGCAACAGTTTTGTTTCAATGAGCCCAATCTGTGCGTGATTCTGCACACTACTTTGAGACTACATTGACTAGCCAGACTTCACAAGCCAACTGAAATTACTAATAAGTTGGTTAATGTGTACTGGACAACCTGAGGATCTTCAATCAACACTCAGCACCCGTTAAATTGCTTCATTAGCAAACGGGACGAAGAAAAAGAGAACGTCGTGATCAAGATCAGCAAGCTGAGGATTCAGAAGAACTCCAATCAACATCAACACGCATCTTTACTTTTGCTTCATTCTGGTTGCCTTCTTTGGAGGTTTTGAACTGACTTATGCTTTACCTCCATGCACTGCTTGCATTACTTCTACTTGAACTGGACTGAAAGTAACTCAGACTTTGATTTATCATTCTTACTATACCTGCAAGGGAAAAGTGACTCGGTGTATTTATAACACCACTAAACTAAATATTTGCACTTATGGCAAAATTAGAGCATGCTATAATCCGCATCAGAATCCATCCTATTACACGTTGGAAATACGATGGAAGGATGCAGATGGACCTATAATAGCTGCTACACCACCACTTAAGGACATTACTAAACCTGCTGTTTTGAATTTTGATGCATGTAATGTCATTAATAAAGATAATTATTCCACCTGTGGTACTTGGGAGAAAGCGTATCGAAATGACCATAAGTACATGTATCCAGAGGGTGCCACAGGATGGTGGAAGTGTACAGGTAAAAAGGAACCAGGCTATAGTACTGCTCCAGCAGCAGATTACTATTGCCCGTATTGGGGATGTGTTTTTTATGCTACCTGGAATAATGGTATAGTTGACGAGAAGATAGATAAGCGAATGGCTACTTTAACTAAGCCAACTACAAGTGATAAATGTCAGAAAGATGCTTGTAACCCTTTACACTTACGCATACACAATCCCTATGCATGGAAACCAGGATACAAGTTTGGTTTACGTATTGCTGGAGGGGCAATAGATCCAGGAACCATTGTGTATATTAGATTGAATACCCAAGCCCACAAGTCATCTAAATATCATATCCATAATACCTTCTATGAGGCCATGCATGTAAATAAGTTTGAGATCCCTCATCCTTCTCAAAATTTATTTTTAGAATTAGCCGGAGCAGTAGTATCTAGTCTTAAGATCTCAGATTGCTATTTCTGTGGCGGAACCCAAATGGGAGACCAGTGGCCATGGGAAGCCCAAGAATTGAATTATTCTTTGATTTACAATCAGACTGAATTACACAAGACTACTAGTGAATGGGTGTTAGCGCACTCAATCGTTGGACGTCTTTGCTATGCCAGAACTGGACCCCAATTCACCCAAAAGGTAGGACAGCTGGTCTGTCTTAGCCAGAAGTACTATAATGCCATGACCAAAAAGACGTCATGGTGGTCAGGAATCAGACACCCTGAACCTCCTAACCCATTAGCCAGATTTCCTGAACTTGCAGATTTATGGACTAACCTTGCCAAAGTCCATGCTTGGCAAGCCCCACCTGGCCTATATTGGATCTGTGGAAACCGAGCGTATGCACAACTCCCGCCACAATGGGGAGGAGCATGTGTCTTAGGAACCATCAGACCTTCCTTCTTTCTTTTAAACACTGAACATGGAGAACAATTAGGATACCCTGTATACACTACTCACCGACACAAAAGAGCATTAAGACAGAAAAGAGAAGCCTTACAGATAGGCAAGTGGGAGAAGTGGCAGGGTGATGATTGGCCACCAGAAAGAATCATTGAGTATTATGGGCCTGCCACTTGGAATGATGATGGTATGTATGGTTATCGAACTCCAATTTATATGATTAATCGTATTATTCGCTTACAAGCAGTAGTTGAAATAATAACCAATGAAACTAGTCATGCTCTTACGCTTTTAGCTAGACAAAGTACTCAGATGCGCACTGCCATATATCAGAACCGCTTAGCACTCGATTACACAGGTACACTAAAAAATTTTTTTTTTTAACTGCCTCTAATGTTTCGATTGATTTTTACGTTTTTTGGTGCGCTGAATCCAAATCTGGTAACCAATTTGCTCCATCACGTACAGATTTTTTGCTACATTGGGTTAGCAGTTTGAGGTGAACGTTTCAGATTGAGTGCGATCGAGATAAAAGTTTCTTAGATGAATTCTTTATACTAATTGTTTAGTAGTTATTCAAATAAGAATAAAGAAAATTGTAACAAGGCAGCACATAAGAATAGAGTAATGTCAACAAAACACACTGTGATGGTAGCAAAATTGTCTGCACTTAAAACAGCCACATACATGTGCACAAACATTGAGCATATAAGAGCGAGGTTAGACACAAAGCAAAGCAAAGAAATGTGCAAAAAATGTTGTACAGGTATGTATGTAAGAATAGAAAACGCAAACCGCACCATTGCAATACATGAAGACAAACACCCGATGGTGTGAAAATAAAATTCTAATAAATGAGATCCGACACTGTGGTAATAACTAGCAAATTTTCATTTCAAAGTTTAGTAAAAACACGATATTTGTCAACACAGTTTAGATTTTAAAGTCATTCTTGGGTCAATCAATCTCCTGGTGGGCCCGTTTCTTCTTCCCCCGAATGCTTCTCTTGGTGCGCTGCTTGGCGTATTTTTCATCTGGGGTTTCCCGCAGCAGCAACCAGCAGAAATCAGCCATCATAGTGGTGTTCCATCTTCCTTGGTACCTTCTCTCTGCGTCCTTGATGTCCTGGTGAAACCTTTCACCTTGTTCTTCACTGTACGCCCCCAAGTTTTCGGGAAAGTAGTTCACATGGGAGTGCAAGAAATGGACTTTCAGGCTCATGTTACAGCCTTGTTCTTTGAAGGCATTGAGCATCCTGGCAACAATATCCTTATAGTTCTCATCCCGCCTGTTCCCCAAGAATTTGAGAACAACATCCTTGAAGGAATCCCAGGCTTCTTTTTCCTTCTCAGACATCGTTTCAGCGAATGCTCCATCTGAAATGAGTTTCCTTATATCAGGGCCAACAAACACTCCTTCCTTTAGCTTTGCTTCAGAAAGTCGGGGGAACTTTGAGCAAAGGTACCGAAAGCACTCACCATCTTTTGGAAGGGACTTGATGAATTGCTTAATGAGACCCAACTTAATGTGGAGAGGTGGTAATAGAATTTTATCACAAGGTACCAAGCTCTCATGAGGAACATTTTTCTCACCGGGTCTCAAATACTCCCGAATTGGCCAGTCTTTTTTCCCCCAGTGTAGGTCGCGGGCCCGGCTATCCCACAAGCAAAGGAAGCAGGGATATTGGTGAAACCGGATTGCTGCCCTAATAGCATGGATAGAATTTTAAAGTCTCCACAAATCATCCACTTATGCTCATCATAACGAATCTTCTGAAGAATCAGGGCCAAATTCTCGTATTTTTCTTGGAGAATAACAGAGTGAGCAATAGGAACTGAAGCGAATGTGTTGCCATTATGAAGAAGAACACCTTTTATGCTGTCTTTTGACGAATCAATGAACAGCCGCCATTCAGCAGGATCATACTTGAGTTTAAACTTTTCCATCACTCCGTATATATCGTTGCAAAATACCAAATCTTCCTCTTTGCTGAAATACTTCAAAAATTGTGTCTCGCGGTTGCGGTACCAATAAAAAGTTGTTCCTGGTGACAATAGATTTTTCTGTTTAAGCCAAGAACCTAGCAGTTGGGCAGCATCTTTTGGGAGTCCTAAATCCCGGACTAAATCATTCAATTCAGCTTGAGAGAAAAGTTCAGGTTTCGGATCTGGTTCAGTTTCAAACTCGGAAGTACTGGACTCATCGGGAAAAGCCATCTGATGAGTCTCATCATGATCAGAACCGTCTACACAAATATGATCCAAAGATTTTGGTGGTTCAGGCACAGGTACTTCGTTGCTATGAG
This sequence comes from Ichthyophis bannanicus, assembly GCA_033557465.1. Lineage (NCBI taxonomy): Eukaryota > Metazoa > Chordata > Amphibia > Gymnophiona > Ichthyophiidae > Ichthyophis > Ichthyophis bannanicus. Next base: position 829,001,789 of record CM066035.1, read on the forward strand.
GCATAGGCCTAATTGCTGAGGGAAGGTTGGGGTAACTTATTACGTTCTTATTTTTTAAGTTGTATCCCTTCACAATGCAAGAGCAAAAATAGCAGTCACTGCTGTGGTCTCTTTGTTCACGCCACATCATAGGTATTCTGAAACGAAATGCTTGTTTTTTACCTTTTATCCATAAGCGTAGATCTTCCTCACATGTCTTGCACACTTTGTGAGGAGCCCACGGTTTGTCTTGATCGCCTAACTTCAAACCGAAATAGGCGAAATATACTTTTTTAATAAATGCAGAAATGTTCCTCTGCCACTTTTTCACGGTATATTCCCCACAAATAAAAGAAAAACTGTCCGGAGAGTTGACGCAACCTCTGGCTCTGTGAGCCATCACAAATACACAGCACTGCAAACTACAACTGTAGTGAACCACTTCGGATTAAAGCTGGATTACGACTGAGCAAACAAAAGGTAATAATGAACTTGCAAGAAACTGAAATTTGACAGGAACGTTCATGTCGCAACCACCGTGTTTGAGCGAGCGTGCGAGCGAACGAGGCGAGGCGAACAGGAAAGAACATGTGCCAGCGCGAGTACTGGATTTAGCCCCCCGCCTCCCAATTGTCCTGTTAATGTATAAAATGAATACAAAACACTCTAAAATATCATGAGGGAGTGTTTCTAGTTAGTTAACCATTACAACCTCTATTTGGGCCAAGAAAATAAACTGCAGTCGGCTAAAAAGAAATTATGTGAACATTCCTTATATGGGTAAGAAATCTAATTTTGCAAGAAAACATGACGTGATGGAACATTTTGGCTATTTTTCCTGGATTCAGCACCCCAAAATCTATAGGAATCAGTTGCAAAGCTGGAGGCAGTTTTTTGGTAGTGTACCTGTGTTATTTGTTAGCAGCTGAAGGAGGAGTATGTGGTAAACTGAATTTAACTAATTGCTGTTTAAAAATAGATGATAAGGGTCAAGTAGTTGAAGAAATTGCTAAAGATATGCAAAGACATGCTTATGTGCCAGTGCAAACTTGGCACTCATTGAAATTCCCTAACTGGTTTGCTAACCTTTTCTCCTGGCTGGGAGGATTTAAGACTTTCATTGTCTTAGTACTAATCCTTGTTGTTATTATCTTCTTATTACCATGTTTAATCCCATGTTGTATGCGTTCTATTCATAATGCTATTGACAGCACAGTAGAGCGGAAGACCGCCACTAAAATAATGGCCCTATATAGAGCCAGTCCTAGTCGTAATCCTTCCATCATGATGTGATTCTTCTAAAGGTGATTTAATTCTCACACCTTATTAAGTAATAGGGTGAGATTAATCAAAGGGGGGAATGTGGCAGGTACAGGCCTGTGATCCACGGTGTCTGACATAAGCAGGCAGGCCTAACTAGCTTGACCTGTAAATGAAGCCTGTGGAGAGGCTCATAGGAATTGCACATCCCCCAACATGCTGCTATTGTAGGATAGAACTCTGCAAGAGTACTAAACTAACTTAGGTAAGCAAAACTGAGAGATGGAAAAATACAGAAAAATATGTTTAAAAGTTACTGATAAGAAAAGTACATCTGCAAGGAATATAATTGGGATTGCTGACAGATGAGTTGCAGAGCCCTGCTCCCCTGCATGCACAAATTGGCTCTATGGCCTTGAGAGTGTGAAAGTAACAAGTTGATGAACTGACCATTGTAATTGGGACTAGAAGGAGGGTGAGCAGGTGCTGGGCCCACTGAAGGAACATAATTGGATAATCTTATCAGTACCGGGACCAATGGAAGGGGTACGGGAGGTACGGGAGAGTACCGGGACCAATGAAATGTTTTTCTATACCTAGAATGGAACAGAAGTCTATAAAAGTTGTTGTAATGCTAGAAAACTTTGCTCAGCCATTTTGAAATTGACTTGCTTGAGACTTGTGCACAAATAAATGATTTGGACCTTCTGAACAGACTCCTGGTATTATTGGTTTGTCTGCGCTTTGCTGCTACAATAGGACACAGTGGTATAAATTGCACCCAAGCCGTCCCTGCGGCGCAGGGAGGCAGAGAGAAAAAGGAGGCCCATTTATAACCATTCCTTTATCTTCTGAAGTGGATTCCCCCTGCTTTGGGGGTCCTTTCATATATTTTGCTTGGGGGCCATCAATTTGAATTTCTGCCAGATAGGACACTTTCAAACGAAGCAGACAGGACCTAAAAAAGATAAAGGCTTTCTATCACATTATATATTATAAAAATTTACAGCCTAATCAGCTTCTGATTATCCATCCATCACTCCAACTCCCCTTGAGACTGTCAATGGAATGCTTTGTAATTCATTATGGTGTCATCTGATGGTCATACTGTCTGACATGAAGAAAAAAGTTTTAAACTTTGAAAGCTAGTCCAAGAATGTATTGTTAATCCGATAAAAACGTATCACCCGATTTTCCTTTTTATGTTCCTTTTTTATCTACAGTTGTGGTCAACTCTATTGGCATCCGTACAGTTTAACCCCTTAATGTCCAATATCTCCTATAAAAAGGGGCCAGTGAAATGGCTTTGGACTATATATGCATATATATTTGACATATAAAAGAATCAAATAAAACAAGACCAATTTAAAAAGGAAATAGTATAAAAATTAGGCCATTAAAATAAATGTAATGTGTGCCTTCAAGTCAGTCCTGACTCCTGGCGACCCAGAAGCTCCTGGGTTTTCTTGGCAGCGTCACCGGAAGTAGATTGCCAGGCCTTTCTTCCGAGGCAATGGAGGGTTAAGTGACTTGCCCAAGGCCACAAGGAGTGCTAGCGGGAATTGAACCCTGGTTGCTTGGTTACCAAGCCAGTGTTCTAACCACTAGGCTACTCCTCCACTCCCAGGCCATTGCTAGGACATAATTATTCCAAAATTAAGGTGAAAATCCTATAAAGCCATACACCTTGCACAAACACAACCACCCAACAGCTATAAGAATGTAACAGCGACACTAGTAAGCTGCCATTGTTCAGATGTAAATAGTTCAATGTTATGAATCCCAGTTAATATGTCCTGTTTGATGTAAGCACAAGGCACTTCCCCGCCTTGTGTAAAATTGTTGACTGTAAACCGCACTGATGTCAAATAGCGCGGTATAGAAAAGCTAGAAATAAATAAAATAAATAAATGAACATCCTGCCTATCTAAACAAGATTATTTTATCAATTGTTATTTTTTGTGTGTCTTTTTTTTATCGGATCACCTGCCTTGAGAGGTCACCCTCTCTCGTAGCAGGCCCTCCTTTTAATCAATATCTAAAAAAGGCTCAATAGGCAGGGTGTTCATATGGATTTATAGGACTTTCACCTTAATTTTGGAATATATATGTGGTGATTCCTTTGAGCTTTATTGTGTGAGGACATAATTATTGGCACCCTTATAAACAATTCAAATCAGTTTGAACTGAAGAACCACATTCTCAATTGCAGCAAACTTAGATGCACCTGTAATCAATTGTCGGTACTTGCATAACTTGAATCAACCAATGAATGATAGCTCTAATGTTTAAAATGGCCACATCCACTCCCTATTCCATTTTCACAATGGTGAAGACAAGAGAGTTGCATGAGACCATCAGAAAAGCTATTATCACCAAATTTCAAAGGGGTACAAGGCCATCTCCAAAGACATTGGGAATCCTGTGTCTACAGTTTGCAATGTTATTAAAACATTTTTCTGCTCATGGAACTGTCAAGAACCTCCCAGGATGTGGTGGTTGAAGAAAATTAATCTAAGAAGTCTTTGAAAGCTAGTGCAAACTGTTGGAAAAACACCATATGCAACATCAAAAGAGCTTAAGGCTGACCTGGAACAATCTGGAGTGGTGGTTTCAACCTGCACCATACGTTGTGCACCAAACAAAGAAGGACTTTATGGGCCAAGGAGGACCCCACTGCTCAAAGACAGACATAAAAAGGCACACCAAAACCCACCTTGAGAAACCACAGTCCTTCTGGAAAAATCTTCTGTGGACAGCTGAAACCAAATTAGAGCTCTGGCAATGCAGACCAGTGACACATTTACAGGCAAAGAAATATAGCTTATAAGAAAAAAAAAAACGTCCCTCCTACAGTTAAATATGGTGGAGGATCCATAATGTTGTGGGACTGTTTTGCTGCCTCAGGAACTGGAGGCCTAGAATGTATTAAAGAAATCATGAAGTTGGAGGACTACCAAGGTATTTTGGAGTGAAATGTGCTACCTAGTTTCAGACAGCTAGATCTGGGTTGAAGGTCATGGGCTCTCAGGTAGAACAATGACCCAAAACATAACATCCAAAAGTACAAAAGAATAGTTAAAAATGAACATGTGGACTGTTTTAAACTGGCCAGCAATACATAGTAATGTAGTATATGACGGCAGATAAAGACCAGTATGGTCCATCTAGTGTGCCCAGCAAGGTAGCAAGAGTAGGTGCGCCTAGCGCTCCATGCAGGTCACCCATCTCCATGCACCCACCGTTCCATGTAGGTCACCACTATTTGTTGAGATACAAGAGATAGTTTATTTTGATTTTATCCTGTTGCTATAAAGGGATCCACTGTGTCTCTCCCATGCCATTTTGAATTTTGTCACTGTATTTGCCCCCACCAATTCCTTCAGGAGGGTATTCCAAGTATCCACCACCCTTTCAGTGAAAAAGTATTTCCTAACATTGCCTTTCAGTTTACCCCCTTGCAGCTTCATGTTATGCCCTCTAGTTTTATAGCTTTCCCATCTTTGGAAGAGGTTTGTTTGTTCATTAATACTCTAAGGGGTGTGTTTACTACTGCCATTTAGTAAACATCCCCTCCCTAGGTATTTAAAGGTCTGAATCATATCTCCCCTATCCCTCCTTTCTTCCAGAGTGTACATATTTAGATCTTCAAGTCTCTTCTCAAGTCTTCTGACAGAGGCTCCAAATCATTTTGGTCGCTTTCATCGAACTGTTTCCAGTCTTTTTATATCCTTTGTAAGATATGGTCTCCAAAATTGATCTCAATCCAATCGAGAACCTTTGGAAAGAGCTGAAATCTGACATTTGTAAAAGGAATACTGGAAACATTCATGAGCTGGAACAAATCACATTTGAAGAGTGGGAGAAACCAGCAGACATGTAAAAAACTATTAGATGGCTACAAGAAATGTTTGGAGGCTGTCATCACTGCCAGGGATTGTGCAACCAAATATTAGTGAAGGGTGCCTTTAATCCTGTCCAGGTCATATTTAGTTTTCTCAGAAATTACTTTGACTAAGTTGCACAGACATCTTTTTTCGTTGTATGCTTTTGAACATACTATTAAAATATTATGATGAAATACAGTACAAATATTTCTAATTATTTCTCAAGATATTGTATACAACATACCTAAAATGGAAGGATGCCAATAATGTTGACCACAACTGTAATTACAATTATAGGGAAGAAGGAGATTAATAGGCTGAAGAAATAAGGTTAAAGTGTCTACAGATTTAACTCTTGGATACTGTCACATTTAAGACTTTATGCTTCCTCCCATTCTATTAAAAAAAAAAAGGATGCACATACAGGCTAAGATGATCACGGCTGGATCAGCCATCAGGCAAGATTAGGCAGTGGCCTAAGGTGACATCTAATGAGGGGCAGCAAAGAGCAGTAGCAATTAGAGCAAAATAATAGATCCCGACTACAACTACTATCACTACTTATCATTTATATAGCATTAGAAGGCTTACGCAGTGCTGTACAGGCACATGTAAAAGATGGTCATAAGAACATAAGATATGCCATACTGGGTCAGACCAAGGTCCATCAAGCCCAGTATCCTGTTTCCAACAGTGGCCAATCTACGTCATACGTACCTAGCAGTTTCCCCAAAAGACACAGGTTCCACAATGCTTGTACTGGGTTAAGCATTGATATCCTGGGTCCCTTAATAATGGTTTATGGACCTTTCCTCCAGGAACTTGTCCAAACCTTTTTTTAAACCCAGCTACACTAACAGCCTTTACTACATCCTCCGGTAACAAATTCCAGAGTTTGATTACACGTTGAGTGAAAATATATTTTCTTTTATTAGTCTTAAATAGTTTACCATGTAGCTTCATTGCATGTCCCCTAGTCTTTCTATATTCTGATAATGTAAACAATCGATCTACGTTTATCCGTTCCACTCCGTTCATTAATTTATAGACTTCTATCATATCTCCCCTCAGCAGTCTCTTTTCCAGGTTAAAGAGCCCTAACCTTTTTAGCCTTTCTTCATAGGAGTATCCTTCCATCCCCTTTACCATTTTGGTGGCTCTTCTCTGAAACTTTTCTAATAACGCTATATCCTTTTTAAGGATAGCTGTGCTTAAAAAAGGTTTGGACAAGTTCGTGGAGGAAAGATCCATAAACCATTATTAAGAAGGGACCCAGGATATCAATGCTTGACCCAGTACAAGCATTGTGGAAGCTGTGTCTTTTGGGGAAACTGCTAGGTACATATGACCTAGATTGGCACTGTTGGAAACAGGATACTGGGCTTGATGGACCTTGGTCTGACCCAGTATGGCATATCTTATGTTCTTATGTTTCATCACCAGTAGTTCCTGATCATAAGGTAAAGGTTGAAATGGCTGTTGGTCTACTTGATCTTTATAGTATAAAGACTGTATATTCTTTCCACCTTTTCGTGATCTTCTCAGCATCATTCAGCATGGATCCTTGGGCATCTTGTAGCATTCCAATTCGAGGCTGGAATTTTCTCTTTAGCTCTCGTAGCTTTTGGAAAGCCGATCTTCTTCTTCTTCCTCTAATAATTTCTGATTCTATTTCCTTGCATGCATCATTGTAGTACTTCTTTTTATCTCATCTTACTGCACGTTGGTAATCTCTGAGTGCTGTGATTGCCTCTCTTTCTCCTCTGGCTTTAGCTTCTCTGCATTTCTGAAAATTCAAAATAGCTCCACTCATTAACCACATCTATAGTACATTTCTTAAGGAAAAAACAAAAAGGAGAAAGAGTAGGTCTCAGAGTCTCAAAGGTGAACAGTTAAGCCATAATCAAAACGGCCATCATTATCACCCCAAACTATACATCAGTGACCTTCCCAAAAACTCCTCTTATTAACCATTTTCTCTGAGAGTGACCATAATAGTACAGTTTTATCTCTGCATTTCTGGACAATTTTCAGAGCACTTCAGTCATCCATTTTGGCCATTTTTGCTTTTCCATCTTTTGTAGAGACTTCTCACTTTCTTTGAGCACAACTTTCTTAATGTCATCCCATAACTCTTCTGGTGCTCTACCAGTTGCATCCAAAGCAGCAAATTGATTTTGCAGGAAGTCTGTAAATTCTGGTGATATATTCTCAAGGTCATATTTTGCTACATTCATGAGTGGCCTGCTCTTTTTCAGCTTTAGCTTGAGTTTGCATACTAGTAGTTGATGATCTGTTTGTCTTTGTTATTGAGCTTTTCCATCGTTGACTTCCAGAGATGTAGTCAATTTGATTTTTGTAAAGTCCATTGGGTGAAGTCCATGTGCACAATCACCGCTTGTGTTGCTGGAAAAAGGTGTTTGAGATGACTAGATTGATAAAAGTTTGCAAAAACAACAATCTTTCTTCAGCCTCATTTCTGTTGCCAAGTTCATATTTTCAAAACACTTTGCCTTCTTCTTTGTTGTCAACTTCTGCATTCCAGTCACCCATGACTATCAGGATATCCTGTTTGCATGTTCTGTCAATTTCAGCTTGTACTTGTTCATAGAATTCATCAACTTCATCCTCTTCTGCGCTGTTGGGGCATATACCTGAATAATAGTTGCATTGATGGGCATTCCTTGTAGATGAATAGAAATTAAGCATTCGCTGATGGCGTATTTCACTACAATTCTTGCAAGCTTTTTCATAATTATAAATTCAACACCATTTCTTTTGCCTTTCTGTTCTAGCTTAGTATATCATGTGATCATCAGATGTAAAGAGATTGACGCCAGTCCATTTCAGTTCTCTGACACCCAACAGGTCGAGTTGTACATGTTCCTTTTTGTTCACCTTTAATTTCCCTTGGTTTATGCTTCGTAAATTCCATGTCCCAATATGTAAGACATCTTTGCAGCTTCTGACTCTCATTTCATGCACATTCATGCTCTGCTGTTATAACTATATTCATGTCTCGGGAAGTGATAAGTGAGATGAGGGAATTGCTTTTTTATTTAAGAGAAGATGGGTCTGGAGGTTGGAACTATGTTATTGCGATACGATGACAATGATTAGGAATGTTAGCATTTTATGTACCTCTCAAGTTCTTGATTAAGGAATGGGAAGATTTAATTGAATATATTCAAGTGACCAGGCTACAGTTTGAACATTTTATATTTTTGGGAGATTTTAATGTACATGCTGACAAGTGGGATGATAGTAAAATGCAGACGATTCTCATTAGTTGGTAGACTGGTAGGTGATATCAATTAGTGGATAACCCTACTCATCAATGAGGACATACTTTGGATCTGATTTTTGTTTCAGAAAATATATTAAAGAAGAATCAGCTTCAGGCCTTGGACTTTAAGCCCGTTCCTTGGTCTGATCATTGTTTGGTTATTTTAATTGTATAGACATAGGTGATTCAAGGATGATAGTTAAGTTGGTTAGAGGAAAGGTAGATGTAGAAAGATGGGGAAAATATTGCTGTGCAAGGAAGAAGGAAGAAAGAAGGGAAAACAATAGAAGAATTGGTTGAAGAATGGTTTAAGCTAATAGAGGATGCATTTGAGGAAGTGGTTCCAATAAAGCAATGTGTGATATAGGTAGGAGGACAGAAAAGTTGGTATACTGAAGAGCTTAAATTACATAAAAGTAGAGTACGAAAATTGGAGAGGACTGGGATTAAACCTCAATTAGAGTCAAATAGGAGGATTTAGAAGATTGAAGCAAAAAGATATCTCATCAGCAAACGAGCCAAATCAAGCAAATGTTCAGCCAGTTCGCTGAGTACAATTGTAAATAGTTACCCACGTTCCTACCCAAGTTCTGTTTCCTGTTAATTGTAAACACAAATCGACTGTTTTGAAATGTGTAATTAAATGGTTCTATGTAAACCGCACTGATGGAAAATAGCGCGGTATATAAGAGAATGAAAATAAAATAAATTTAGCTAATATCCATCAAAAAGATATTAAGCTAATATCTCATCAATGCCAGATCAATCCGCACAAAATGGCCAGCGATCACCGACTTGATAACCCACCATGACCTTGACATCCTGATGATCACAGAGACTTGGCTATCAGACTGCGACAATTTATTTTTATTTATTTTTTATTTATTACAATCTCTTATATACCGCGCTATTTGGCATCAGCGCGGTTTACATTATAACACAACGACCATAACAACATGCTGTTTGGTTTTACATCGAACAGGTGATCAAACTTGGATAACAGGGGTAACTATATACATGAGATATTTACATGGTGAGGAGTAACTTGTATAACAGGGGTCAATTATGATATACATGAGATATAATCTCAACCAGATGCTACCCCCCAAGTTCTCACTCCACACTTGCCATAGAGTCAACCAAAGAGGAGGTGGAGCACTCATCCTCGTGAAAAGTGAACTACAATTCCATCTGAGCAACACCACCAGCACAACCCACCTTAACACGATCTCCATAACAAACACCTGCACAATCAACCTAGTCTACAGAGCACTGACAGCCTCACCAGAGGACCTGTCAACAATAATTGACCTCGCTGCAACACATATAAGCCACGATCATCAAACTGGCTATTAGGCAACTTCAACCTCCCTACTCTACAAGACACCCAAACCACAGCCTTTCTTGAAGCACTTGAGGACCTGGGATACAGCCAGATAGTCAAAGTACCCACTCACGCAAAGGGAAACACATTGGACTTGATCTTCGCCCCACAAGCGATCACAGAATCAGACCATGATTTCGCAACATCCATAACGCCAGTACCCTGGTCTGATCACAGCTTGATCAGATTCCAACTACCCACCATCCTTAACGATCAGAGCACCAACACCATCCCTCCCAAACCACCAGCGAGAAGATTCCGACCCTTTGACAAAGAAGATATACTAACGAAGGTCCTTCCAATCCTAAACAACACAGATCCTAATCTAGAAGATCTGATTAATACCTGGGACAATACTCTCAAATCTAGCTAACAACTCCCAGATACAAACAGAAAGACTAGGAGTCGAGAACACGTAGCATGGTACTCAAAGGAACTACAGGCATCACTCCTCCACCTGCACAAGCTCGAGAGACGCTGGCGTCGATCCCGATCCACCGAAGCTCATACTGCATATAACTCACACCTAAAAAAGCATCGACAAGAAATAGCGAACAGAAGAAAGCAGTTCCACACAGACCTACTGAAACGATCAATAAACAAGCATCACAACTTATTCAATATAGTAAAAACATTAGCACGAGAGCCAGCCCCGGAACAAACACCCATAATACATCCACAGGCTTATGCTGACTACCTACAATCAAAAATGATTCAGACAGTCAAAAACCCCAGCCCCACCAGCCACACCCCACTATCCAAGCTGCCACACCTATCCCCACTGACCAAATTCAACACCATATTGGTAAAAGAGATTGAAGATACCATCGCCTCCATCAATGCTACCACTGCACCAAATGAACCCTGTCCAGCGGCCTGGATAAGGGAACTTCGTTGTGAGCTAAGCCACTTCCTAAATAAAATCCTAGACCAATCATTCACAACGGGATCCTTCCCACAAAGCTTAAAACATACCTCCATCAGATCGCTACTGAAGAATAACAAACTAGACCCTCTAAAAGTCGAATCCTACAGACCAATATCTAGCATCCCACTGTTAGCCAAAATAATCAAAAAGGTGGCCCAACGCCAAATCCAACAACATATTGATACCGAAGCCCCCCTGGACCCATCCCAACATGGCTTCAGGGAAGCACACAGCATGGAAACTCTCCTTACCACCCTTTTCAATTCCATAATCTCAGGAATAGATAACATCCGCCAAGGTTTTGTCCTTATATTCATGGACATTGCAGCAGCATTTGACTCCGTAAATCATCAAATACTTATCAAACGCCTTGAGGAAAAAGGAATTCAGGGCACAGCAATGAGCTGGTGTAAATCCTACCTGTCCAACAGATGGCAACAAGTGAGGACCGGCATCACAACATCAGATCCGTTCCTACAAAAACAGGGAGTACCACAAGGCTCCTCGCTATCTGCATTAATGTTTAACATTTACATGCAGCCCATCTGCGACTTGGTCCGATCTTTCAACGTCGCCTGCCTGACATATACAGACGATATTCTCCTATACATGCCTTTTGCAAGGGACCAACCCGATTTTACCCCACTAGCAAACTGTTTTGATGCAGTTGCGGATTGGCTCCTCACTCAAAACTTACGAATCAATCACAGCAAGACGGATGTACTATTCATCACGAGGAACCAGGATTTCACGCCCCCACCCACACTAAAAGTAAAAAATACAGAGCTGACAGCTAAATCCACTATTCGATACCTAGGCATCACCCTAGACCAACGGCTGGACATGAAAACACACATAAAAAACCAGTAAAAACGATATACCATACACCAACACCTACGACCGTTACTTGATACCACTAATTTCAGAACAATCTATCAAGCCCTGGTGATGCCACACTTCGATTTTGCAAACGCAATCCTATATGGGCTCCCATAAGCAACGTTAAACCCCCTCCAACTTGCAATGAATACAGCAGCCAGAGTGCTAGAAGGAATGTCAAGGATGGACCACATCACACCAATCCTAAAAAGGTTCCATTGGTTGCTGATACAAGCCAGAACCCGATACAAGATCCTAATTATGACCTTCAAAGCCCTGAACAATCAGCCCCCTACATCCATCACAGAGCTAATACACACCTCACCCCCCAATAGAATCAAAGATCCATAGCGATGAACACCCTCACAGTCCCGAAAGAAACAGCGAGATGCACAAAGGCAACATCTAAAAGAGCCTTTAGCATTTATGCCCCCAGAGCTTGGAATGCCCTACCCTCAGACATGAGGGCCCTCACCAACCTAACCCAATTCAGGAAGGATCTGAAGCACTATCTATTCACAAAATACTACTCAGTGTAGGCTCTATAGGGAGAGATACTCAACAATGTATATAACTGTAGATAATTACCCCATATGTATCCCTTATATTCCCTGTTCAACTGTGAATGCATTGCAGCAAGCCTGCAATGTATATGGTTTTGTTCGATGTATACCGCACTGCTGTGAATAGCGCGGTATAGAAGAAAAATCAATCCAATCAATCAATAAATAAATAAATCCAATGTAATAAAAAGTCTAATTATGCAGTAGAGATTGAAAAAGCTGGTAATAAATTGAGAGAATAATTTAGAATAGTAAAAGGTTTAGTCAGGCAAGGGAGGGTAGCAGAATCAGTTGCTATTCAGGAAGGAGAGGCTGAGAGATTAGCTGAGATTTTTGTCCAGAAAGTTTGTTTGTTTATTTAATGTTTCTTTTATACCACTGTTCCTAGTATCATAGCAGTTTACATGGAACTCAGCTGTGAAGTACATAGAACATTGTGTCTGTAACATGTAACTATATACATTGTATATAGCAAGAAGTTAATTTGAGCAGTGTTAACAGAGATAAGAGATTAGTTTATGCGGAATGTGTATGTAGGATGAATTTGAGGGAGAATTGGGTATTGTGATAAGGAAGCTTATCATAGCTCAGGAAGGAGCTATAGAAAAGGTGAAGTGACTCTGAACAAGCAACCTGTCAGTTCTGGTAGAAATAAGAAAACAGAATTTTCCCATAAAAGACTACCAGTCCCAGAATGCACCAAGTTTCCAACAGCCATTAGAGGAGCTGAAGTGGGGAAACGTGTGTTCAATCAAGAGGGCTATGAGGTAATCCCTAAGCACTCATCTCAAAGGGCAGGGCCTGATTCAGCACAGCTGCGCTGTGCTAGGGTGGAGCACTCATCTAAGCAGAATAAAGGTAGAGTTTATTCTACAGAGAATTATCCTCAGTTTCATCTGGGAGATCCTCAGAATTATCCTCAGTTTCATCTGGAGGATCATCAGAAGCAGAAGCCAGTGCGGACGGACAGAGAGGGCAAGAAACCCTTTGGAAGAAAGAAGAGAAAAGCATTTGGGAGGTCTAAAGGAGTCCAGAGCAGTACGTATACTGGGAGACATTCAAAAGGCCAGCGTACACCATTGGACTGGGGAAAACCAGAGGAGTGGTGCTGCAGAGCTAGGCATCTCCAGAGGGTACCTTTGAGGGAGACGGCTGCACTTGGAAAGGACCCTAGGACCCGTGCCAGAAGGTATGTGAAGAGAGATCCAGTGTCCAGGGATCTGGATTGGAAGGCTGGACATAAGAACTGGACTACATACTGGCCAGGCTATTTAGAGAGGAACTCTAACAGCAATGGAAGCTCAGGTATGAACACTGATCTATGCCCTAGCTATAACCTTGAAAGACAGCAGGGAAACAAGTATTCTCCTGAGAGTGCTACATTGAGAAATTCCTCTGTGCCAATCCATGATATTGAACCCATGATTGTTGAAGAAGGGGGAGCGGTCTTAGATACAGGCTGTGAATATATGGATTGCTCTCTGTCTAAACTCCTTTGGTAACTTTCTGTTACAAAGTACAACAACCATCACAAAGAAATACAAACTTGTTCTTTAATCTACTCAGAAAAGCTCCTGAAGTAGGATTTGAGCCACGCAGTAGAAAGCAAGCCAGCTAAGGGGTTTCAGCTGGGTAACTGCTAGCAATTGAGCCTTACCTAATTGCTTGTGAGCTCTGAGGGAATCACTTCTGAGTCTATGTGTGAAGATATAAGAAGTTAACCTGAAAAGAACAGTTTTTTCCCTTCTTTGTGGGTTTTGCTTGTTGTTTGAAACACTGCTAAGAAAATATTAGCTAAAGCCTACAGAAAAGACCAGTTTGTTACCAACCAGGTCTTTATTCTTTTCATTTGATTGCCTGACAAGTTCATCTGTTGTTTTCCTGATTTTGTTTTTCTAAGTTTAACACTGAAAGCAAGTATCCTGTTTTATGTGCTACCAAGCATATCTGTGTTGGGAGAAATAACCCCATAAATAAATATCTTATTGGCTTTACACTCGAGCACAACTAATTATTGTGAGCAGCTGTGTCTGGTGTGAATGGACTGCATTTCCCACAATCCCTTGCAAATCATATTGATAGATGCACTTGCCAAGACTGTGAACATTTCTCACTCAGGCAGCCGTCTGACAGTATGTAATTACAGAGTGGCTGGAATGAGATTTGAACATGCAGTGTATGGGAATCTGAAGTGGGTAGCAGATTGCTTCGGATAGTCTGTGATATCACCGAAGGCGTCTTTGAAGAGATGTGTGTTTAGCTTTTTTCGGAACTCATTTAAATCCTGGATGGATCTTAGAGTAGGTGGTAGTGAGTTCCAAAGAAAGAAAAAGTTCTTTGACAGAGCAATTGAGTGCTTTTTGCCTTTAGAGTTGGAATAGAGAGGCGGTTTTGGTGCTGTTTGCGATGTAATGTATTTATTTTTCTTATATACCGCACTATTCAATATCAGTGCGGTTTACATGGAACATCAAGGTATTTTACGGTGGGGGATTACACCGTAATTACAAATAACAGGGATCTCAACTTGGATAACCATATTAACTATTTACACATATATTTACAGGGAACATGGGCTATGGAGGGTTAAGTGGCTTGCCCAAGACCACAAGGAGCACTTGTGGGACTAGAAACCCCAGTCCTTCTGGCCAAAGGTTGCTGTCCTCTAGTGGGATTTGAACCCCCGACCTTCCAGCCTGAAGTACCTTGCCCCAACCACTAGGCCACTCCTCCACTCCAATGTTGTGTCCATGTTCCTTTTGATGAGTGGAGCCAGGTAGGTTGCTGAGAGATTGTGCATAGCTTTGAAGGTGGTCATTATTGTCTTATATTTTATTCTTGTTCCTACTGGGAGCCAGTGTAGATCTTTAAGTACTGGTGTGATGTGGTTATGTTGGGTTTTGCTGATGAGGTGAGCTGCTGTATTTTGTGCTGTCTGGAGAGGTTTAAGGGCTAGGTTTGGGAGTCCGTGGTGGATTGAGTTTTTCAATAATCCAGATGTGTGGTGATGAGAGCCTAGCATACTGTATAGTAATGCTGTGGATCTAGTAGTGGTCAGAGGTTGTGAAGGATCCTGATCTTCTGGTATATAGAATTTGTTATTCTTTTTATATGGATCTGGAAGATCAGCCTGTGATCTTGGGTGATTCCTAAATATTTGACCTCTGATCTTACAAGTAGCAAGATGTCGTTGAGTTATTTGGTGGGGTATAGGATGGGTCCCTGGATTTGATGAGTACACCCGACTTGTTGTAGTTAATGGAGAGCTGCTGGTCTTCCAGCCATTTGGCAACTTCACTGAAGCATGGTTGTATAGCAGTGTAGTCTGGGTTGGTGGTATCGAATAGGGCGTATATCATTAAATCGTCAGCATAAATGTGGTAGTGTATTTTATGTGTCTGTATGATATGGCAGATTGGTTGAATGTATAGACTGAAGAGTAAGGCTGAGAGTGCAGAGCCCCGTGGGATGCCTTGAAGCTGTTTGAATGGTTTGGATGCCTTATTTCCTATTTTTACTTGTTGGTGGCAATCAGTTAGATAGGACTGGAACCGTGCTAGAGGGGTACCACTTACACTTATTGACTCCAGCCTTAGCAATAATTTATCATGATTTACTGAGAATTTAAAAAAGTTGATAATGGGGGGAGGGGAGAAGGAGGGATATGCCACAGGGCTCACCACTTTCTCCTGTTTATTTATTTAAAAACTTTTTTTATACCGCTGTATCTATGAATCACAGTGATGTACAGGTAACGGGTTTAAAGAAATTTACATGTAATCTGTTTATCACTGTGACTCGTAGATACAATGATATAAAAAAGGTGTTAAATAAATAATCAGGGGAAAATGGTGATCCCTGTGGCATTCCACCCCCCTCCATTATCAACTTTTTAAAATTCTCAACTTTCTGAACAAAAGTCTCAGCTAATGTTCTCTTTAACATCTATCCAGCTCCCTGGAAAAGTGCTAATAGGAAACACCTAAGCAGTTACAAAATACACACATGATCAAACATATACAGCATGCAACAAAAATACCTTCTATGAATGCAAGAAGAAAATAGAACCCCACTTTGGGAATTCTGCTCATCAGGCACATCACTTTTATCTGTGTCCTTTTCCACTGCTAACTCCAGACTTTGTTCGTTCTACCTTGCTGCAACATATGCCTGGAACAGACTACCTATGTCGGTACATTAAGCTCCATTTCTGGTCCTATTCAAATCCTGCCTAAAATCCAACCTGTTTTTCAGGATGTTTTTAAATCCAGACTCCCGTATTCCCCTGTTTACCACCCTTGTATATTATAACCGTTTCCCCTTTGTTCTACTGTAGTCCCTTGTTTGTTGTATTTGTCAGTTTCTTTCTTGAATAGATTGTAAACGCTATTGAGCAGAGGTGAGTACAGCCCTGCCTATGCCTTGTAGCATTATACAGATGATTACTAGTAGTAGCAGTACATGATGTTTATTTGAAAGTCTACTTGGAAGATTTGAGCCTTTAATGTGGTTGGTCCTGAACATTGGAATGAGTTACCTGTGGGAGACTAATATATTGAATTTTAGAAAGGGGTAAAATCTTTGTTCCCTGCAAAGGAATAATTTTATGGGTTTTAATACTGTGGGCTATGATACATTATAGGGATACTGAATAGTCTTCTCTTGTATTCTCGCTTTGCTCAGAACAAGCATTGTGGCACCTGTGTACCTTTTTGGGAATCTGCCAGGTACTTGTGACCTGGATTGGCCACTGTTGGAAACGGGGTACTGGGCTTGATGGAACTTGTTCTGACCCAGTATGGCATTTCTTATGTTCTTATGTTCATATTTTGATTGTTTTATTTTAGTTGTAAATCTCGAATGATGAAAATCATGGAGATGGTATGTAAAAATGCATAAATGTATAGAGAGGAAGAGTAGTCTTGAAAATGGCAGGTTGATATATTGAAGGCGTTTTGCATTATGTGGAAGTAGTAAATTCCAAATGCTTTCAAACTAGTTCCAGTGGCCCAAAAAGGCATTCCTTAGGACCTTCTTGGGTGGCATTCAGAAGATGCTTAAGCCAAGGCGTGATAATTTTCACAGGACATATGTTTTGCGTTGCTGGTGTCTGAATGAGAGCTAACTGTGTGAAGCATTCTTCGTTACAAATGTTCACCCCTGGAGATGGAATTTGAATGTAACTGACTCAACATTTGGAAGGGTGGAGGGGACTTTGTATTCAGTTCAACATCATGGTCACCCTGAACAGCTGTAATAATAAGCAGAGTCCAGCACAGGGATGCTAGATCAGCTCAGTCACCACTGTAGCGCTGTAAAGTTTCCTTTCCATGTCATCTCTTTTTCTTAGACTTCTGCTTGTGGGGTTTCTATTTTCATCCCAATCATCTTTCAAAGAGACCACCTACACACCACAGTAATTGCTGCTGGAAAACTGGTCTGGAAGCATTCTTGCAGCCCTGTGCAGAATATTCAGTAGGTAAATGTGAATTGCAAAGTGACTTTTGCAGTGATGACTTCTGATTAAACCAGAGCAATTAAGAGTCCACTATGCAAAGAGTCTTGGCATCAGCTTTCTTTCTCAGCTATTTAAGTATTTTACAGCAGTCTTATATTTCTGTTTCAGCCCAGGTGAAATTCTGATTTTGGACAAAAGTCCTCTGAGCATGTCACGCTTTGGAAGTGTATTTTTGGTGTTGCCAAAAATCCACTAAACAAACAAAACAAAACAAAACAAACCCCAGAATGGTTAAAAATGGCAGCAGAGAAAATGCAGGGCTGGTTTAATGCCCACAAGAATTAGGTATTAGTTGACTAAGCAGACTGGAGACCTGAGGAGCCATGATCATTCAGAAATGTCAAATGTGCTAATCTGACTGTGTTTCTCTATGTTAAAATATGAGCTACAAGTCTTAACTGTAGAGCAACAATATATATATGTGTATGCGTGGAATAAAATAAAGCGCAGAGGATTTATGCATAGTTGTTTGGAGGCACATCAGGAATCCTTTAGGGAGAGAGGTCATGGTTTACCCTCCAGCATTCTGGAATATGCACTGGTGCATTTATCATGAGGCAATTGGACTTTAAGCTCTAGAACACTTCAGGAATGGAAGAAAAGGAAAAAGAACAGAGGAAAGAAAATGGTCCTGGTGTTGATGAAAAATGAGGCTAATATTCTTCAGAATGCACTGACAGTGTATATTGGGTCTACAAGTGAAAAACAAGGATCTAACATACAAAGCAAGACTCAAAGTCCACTGCAAATGCACACTGCATGCAGAACTGGCTCAAGGGGTTGAAGCACCCTGAGCCAACTCTTGCTTTTGTGTGCGCGCCCCCCCTTCCCCCGGTCTCATCTTGCAGTGCAAGCTGTGCAAACGGGTACATTTTCAGCTTTCTGGCTTGTTAAATGCTTCATTCCTATTTAACTTACTCTGTGTCACTATCCATATAGATAGCGTGCTGAATATACAGACGGTGATGGTGTGGTCATTGTATTATTTTTTTAGGCTAGTCCTCATATTCTGCAAACCTAAACTAAATGTGTAACTTATCTGAATAGTGGTTGAATATCGCCACTATCTGGATAATTTTCTGGCCTACTCTTGCTCCTCCTCTAACATACCCACAAGTATACAGATAATATCTGGCCAATCTGCAATTTAAAAGCCTGATATTATCTGTATATGTTTTGAAAATACAGTTAGGCTAATTATGCATTTGCCAGCAAACATCTAATTGCCTTTGAATATCAAATCTGGTAGGGCATAATTCATTTATATGAAACACTTCCAGACTCACCAATAAAACTCACAACAACAAGACTTTACATCTCAACATACAAAATAATTCTATTCAAATTCTAGTCTCACATCAGTGACAACACCACCAACTCCCGCCACAACTAGACATTGTGTATCATAACACAAAACCCTGCAAATGGACACACGACACCTGCATCAAGAACTCAAATTGCAGCAACCCTACCTATGGAAAATCAGCATAGCAAATATTCTAGAACACCAGTAACCCCCAGTTGGAAAAGAGAACAAGATGAATTATTACAGATTCCTAGAGAGAACCTACGTGTTAATATAATGCCTCAGCTGCACATGGAAAACACAGACCATCACCGATTAAAGAATAAGAAACTACAAAAGACAAAAATTGAAAAGGAAAACTCCCAAATCGGACACCAAGCTGTGAAACATGGAAGAAATAGGAACAGAAATGCATTTCCTCTTGTAATAAACTGTAAAAAATGCAAATTTTCAAAGCTGACATTTTATAGTATTCTTTAAAACTGACACTCTTTTGTACCTTTCTTGTCTGATCATCTTATTTTTCCAGTTGGGTTGGTCCCATTTCCTCTTGTTGGTTTTCTTCACACTTCCTGTCTTCTTTGTCCTTTCCTTCACTATATCTCTCTCTGATATTGATCCTTCTATTTCTCTCATTTGCCTTTTATCTAACTACAGCTTCAGTCCATTCCTTTCTCCTTCCTACAATCTTCATTCTTCATCTTTTCACTATTCACCTAGGGCCCGATTTTCAACAAGGTGCTGAGGCCTGCCATACCAGCAGAAAGATACCCGCTCAGGAAAGATGCTTGAATCGTGAGTCGTGTGCCTCCAGAATGGGCAGGCTTCAAAACTGTGGCACAAACCAGGCACAGCAGCAGGCTCCCAGCATGGCATAGATGGGTAAGCGCAGGGGCCAGTACCCAGGCTCAGTGCCTAAGATGTTAGCCCGTGATACCCGTGTAGATGTCCAGAGAAGCGGAACGGCAAATGTGCATGAATCCATGTATCGCCCATCCAGTGTACCCACGCATTGATGACACTATCATGCATGCTCTGTGGGCTGCCTGTGCAAGAGCCCCCTGTGGCTGTGCAGATAGACACCATCGGCATGTGGCGAGAAGGACAGTTAACTTCTGCCCCAATGAGTCTGAAGCCCTTGCCTATTCTGTGTTTTGGTATGAGATGATGCTATATCCCAGGGGGGCTGGCGGCCGAACCTACAGCTGTCCATGGCCATATGGAGGGCCATCCAACTCTGCCTGCGCAGGTAAGGAGACCCTAAACGGGGGCAGGGGGGGCTGAGCACCATGCTAGGCCGTACACACCCTGAAAGGCACAGCTGTGTGTCTGCACAGGGAAACAGGGCTGTAGGGCCAAGCCACATGCTGATGGCAGCCCCAATGGTTGCAGAGAAGGTGACAGCATGGGGATGGGCCATGCATGGTACAGGTGCCATCCCTGGCTGTCCGTAGCAGTAGGCATATTCAAACACAGCAGGCAGTGAGGCTGCTGCACCCCCTGGTGGCATATGGCAGCAACACCACAGAGCGTGCACAGCAATGGCATTGCCGGGTGCATGGGGAGCTGTGGTCAGGCTGCCCACCCAAGGGGACTCCACCAGCCTGTGCAGCCCTGGACATGTGCCCCACCCCGCAGTCCCTGTGACCCTGACCCAGGGGTCGGAGGGCCCAGTGGCAGTATCCACATATCTGCTGTCCATGTGTCCCTGGAAGTGGATCAGCCACCACTGCCCACCATCCCCTATGGCAGCATGTCGCTAATGTGATGCCACAGGACCTGACAGATGTGTAATGGTGGGCAGACACACACCATGACACCCTGTCCTGCATGGCGCCTAATGAACCATGCATTGATGTGGCCCCTGAAGCAGTGAATGCCCCCTGCCATGACACTTGCCCACAGCTGAGGCCACTCACGGTCCACAACCATGTACCATGGTGCCAAGCAAGACTGCATGCAACAGATGTGAGCAAGGGAAGGGTGGAGGACTACAGAGATGACTAAAGGGACAACAGGGGTGACACAGGTATGTTAGTGGCCCAGATGGCACTGTTGGTGGTGGCATGGGGCACATGTCAAAGGTCCTGGGGAGCAGTGGGTAGGAATCCGGTGCCAGATGTCAGTGGTGTACCATCACATTCACACCACACCTGCTACTCTTGGGTATGCCCCTTCCCCCTGGATGGGAAGGCCACGAGACTGAGGCAGGATACAGGTATGCACTGTAGACGATGTGGAAGTTCACAAATGAGCCCATGTGTGTCCCTTCCCCCTCTCTCACAGTGACTATGGCATGTGATGCATCCTGGAGGCCCTAAAGTGCACTACCACACACTGCAGTGATTGAACCAGCTGCAGTGCATCAGGGAGCGGCTATCAGTGAGAAGGTCAGTGGGGTACACAGTGGAGCCCAGCAGATGCAGGGAATGGCTGCCATATAGGTGCAGGCAGACCATCTGTTTGTGGATCCCCCATATGCAATGATGTGAATGTGCTTGGGGTGGCCATGCCATCATGGCCATGTGTGTACACACCAACTGGCACCCAGTACAGGCAGGTGTGCACACACATGGATTGGAAGGGCAGTACAGGGGCACACACTACCAGTGGTGGGCCCAGATGCACACTGTGTAACTGCCCACACTGCTGGGCACACCTGGGGGTGTGGAGCCGGCAAGTCACAGCTGGGCATGTGAGGGGGCGATCAGAGCTGGCTGGAGGTGGAGAAAGGAGAGGGCATGCAGTGTGCACTGTGGGACAGTACACCCCTGTGGCCTAAAGGTGGGTTGTGAAATACATGTGTGGGCCCTATGGAGATGTACCAGTCCCACCCCAGGGCCATGCCTGTGCAGACCTTTATCCCCCTCCCTCTTCCCCCACAGCTGGTTCAAGGGAGGCCTCGGACAACGCTGGCATACCACAGGCACCAACTTGGAGCAGCAGACCAGTGCTAACGCAGTTGTCCCGAGGTGACGATCCCAGTGGTATCTTCCAGTAGTGATGGGGAAGAGGAGTCAAATGGCAGTGCGATGGAGAATAGCACCACGGAGGAGGAGGGCAATGAGGGGGCCATGGTGCAGCAGCAGGGAGTCTGAGGAGGAGGAGGGATCAGAGGGTCAGGGCCAGGGCAGGGAAGAGGAGGAGGATCAGAGGGACAGCAGCAGGGAGGGGGTGTCAGATTAGGAGAAGGTGACAGTGGGACCAGGGCTGTCCCCTGTGGCCGGAGCAGAGGTGAGCCCAGAGGGGGTAGCAGGGGGATGCAGGCCCCACCCTCTAAGCGCCCCAGGTATGGTGGTGTGGTGCAATGCACAGCCAGCAGGCACCTGGCGGGAGGGCCAGAGGAGACGTTAGGGCCCCCCCACTATGATCCACAGCCATGCCTTCCCATATCCCTACCAGGGGGCCATGTGCTCACAGCATGGCTTGGCATGGACTGTGCACGAAGTGCAGTGGTGCCATGGTCCATATTCCATGGCCGTGGGCCCCCACAGCTACCCCAGCACCCATGGTCATGGCATGGCTGTGCCGCACCAGGCCCCTCTGTGACACCACTCACTCGGCTATATGGTGACTGGGCACTGGCCGTCCTGGTGGCAGAGGTGCGGTTCCTCAGGGAGGATGTGCAGGCAGCAGCATGGACAATTGGCGTGCACCTGGATGCCCTCACTGCTGCAGTGACAGGGCACAGGCAGGACCCCCCTGGACCATAGGCCATCCCCATGCCAGGGATTGCCATGTGATGGGCCATAATAGGGTGGATTGCATGGCCACAGACATGGGTACACAATGTCTCCTTGATGTGTGTACCTCTGTTTTTTTGTTACTGCCGTTGGTTCAGTACTGTTGTTGCTGCCATTGTTGTAACTCTTACAGGGTTTTCAAATAAACTATTCCTGTTTTGGAATCACAAGATGTTGTCATTTTTGTGAGGGCAGGGCTGCATGTCTGCGTGGGTGGAGTAGGGGACCATGGGTGGGGGACTGGAGGTGATGGGCATGGGGTGTGTGCTTTGTGTGTCACATCTGTGTGCCTTGTGTGTAAAGTCTGTGTGTGCAGGTATGGCACAGAGACACCATACACACAGAATGGTGGCAGTCTCAGCTCTGCATGGGTAGCGCCTGTGCCATACCCATGCTGAGTGGTAACTGCAGCTACTGCCCAGTACGGATAGCACCTCTGTACCATACCCGCGCAGAATGGGCGGTGGCGCCACCACTTTACAGGTGCAAGGTGTGTGCGCCATTGCTGGGCAGTACAGGTGTGGCACAGCGGCACTACATACACAGAATGCCCCATGGTGGCACGCGTTCTGAGCTCTGCCATGTGCCTGTCCTCACGCCATGGTGGACATCCACGCATGCTGTGCTATCAGTCCTACCTGGGTATTACCATCTGGAAGTCCATGAACGCATATGTTGCTGTTGCGCCATGGTGTGCAGCTATGGTGTACAATGGTGGATAGCTGTCATGCAGATTTTCATACCGTCGGCGCTCAGGAACCTATGT
Source organism: Ichthyophis bannanicus (assembly GCA_033557465.1). Taxonomy (NCBI): domain Eukaryota; kingdom Metazoa; phylum Chordata; class Amphibia; order Gymnophiona; family Ichthyophiidae; genus Ichthyophis; species Ichthyophis bannanicus. The sequence goes on from CM066035.1 coordinate 829,025,288, forward strand.
GGGTACCGGATATGACTTCGGACGGGGTGTGGCGTGACTGCATGACATATCTGCATATGTGTTAAAGGACCTATGCGGGTAGTCAAACACCACCATAGTGCCTGAGCTACACAATGGCAAATACAGCGCCGAAAGGACCAAAGCGAAGCTGGAGGCGAACTTCACACTTTCCGAGACATCTATGGCCCTGGGACTCATCATGCGGCAGCATGCTGTCCTCTTTGCAGCAGAGAATGCCAGCTCACAGCTGTCAGCATGGCGTGACATCGTCAGAGTCAATGCCGTCCACCACAACAGGGATGTGGAGGATATTAAGAAGAAGAGGCGGATGGTATGGCAGGCTACAAAGGAGGAAAGGGCCAGCAACAGCAGGCTGCCACCTACACGGTAGCGCAAACCCACCCCTCGGGAAGAAGACATGCTGCAGTTTGTGGAGGAGGTCTCTGTCTCAGGGATTATGGGCTTTGAGAGCAGCATCCTAGGCACACAAGAGGGTGAGTAGTGATTGCCGCATGGCCTGGGTGGCACCATGATAGCTATTTATTTATTTTTTTTTATTTTTATTTATTTACATTCTCTTATATACCGCGCTTTTCTGCATCAGTGCGGTTTACATTGAACAAACTGAAATTACATTGAACAGGGCATTATAACTTGCAGATAACCCTCCATAGCCCATGTTCCCTGTAAAATAGTTAAGTGGCTTGCCCAAGACCACAAGGAGCACCTGTGGGACTACAAACCCCAGTCCTTCTGGCCCAAGGTTGCTGTCCTCTAGTGGGATTTGAACCCCCAACCTTCCGGCCTGAAGTACCTTGCCCCAACCACTAGGCCACTCCTCCACTCCAGCTATGTATGTACCCCACCATGGTTCCTTTCATCAAGAGCCTGCATGTCTGTCTGTTGGTCTTTGGGTGATGCGTGGGATGAGGACAGTGTGGACTGGGAATCCCCCTGCCAGTTACGTTGTGGGCTCGGTGGCATCCCATAGGCCGACCTAGCAACTCATGCCACTAATCTCTACCACCTTTGCTCTCCAACAGACCTGCCAGGGACCCAACCCTCACAGCCTGGAACCAATGTGTCAGGGAGAGCTTTACCACCCACCGTGGATGATGCCAGTGCGCAGCTGGGATGCAGCACAGCCACAGGGGCTGGTGCGCCTACCAGGGCAGAAGTGCAGTCCGGTGCGACTCCCAGGGCAGCAAAGCAGTACAGTGCGACACCCAGAGCAGTGGAGCAGGCCAGTGTGTCTGCTAGTGCTGGGGAGGTGGAGACAGGTGATGCTCCACTTGCTAAGCTACAATTCCATATCCTGGATGACCCTGTGGACGCAGGGGACACAGATGTGGACCAGGAGGTACTGCAGGAGGATGCACACCTGGTAGCCGGCACCGAAGGCATACTGGCCAAATTGCCTGGTATCCAGCAGGACCTGCAGGCAGCCGCACAGGCGAGGAAGGCTGAGTTTGAGGTGTGGCAGGAACACTGACTGCAAATGAAGCACCATCTGGAGGGAGCAGTCCGAAAGCGTGGTATGGTGGAAAAATGAAACCTTATTAAACATATGCCAACCCGACACAGGCAGTGTTTCATCACACTTCATCAGGGGTTATGTTGGCATACACTGAAAATATAAACATATAAATACTTAAAAACACAAAGGAACAGAACAATAAAAACATGTTCCATCAATTATAATTAAATAAATAAATATTTAAGAGTAATAAAAATTGAAATAACAATTAACTAATAAAATAGCTATAAAACATCATGTAAAAATAACAATTAAAAGCAATAAGAAATGGCAGAGAACAGACGAATATACCCAAAAAGGATAGGAAATAATACATATAGAAACATGTAAATACCTCTGTGAATGGTCATTAAAACATAAGGTCTCGTAACAAATTATTTCAGACTACTATGAATCTGTATATTCTAGAAGAAAAATAAATAAATGAGTTAACAACAATCATAAGAATACATTCAAAGAAGTACAAAAAAGTGGAACAAGGAAAGAACACGTGCATTCAAAAAAGGTGTGGAAAATTGAGCATGGTTATGCTTTATATTGAAAGAAAAGGGAAAGAGCAGGAGTGAGTCAGCGATGAGGGGACCCTTGTGAATAATACAAAAAGCGCCCATGTAAAACTTATGTTAAAAACGGGAGAGGATAAAGATAATAACGTGAACTACAGAACAGATAATTTTATAAAATGAGCAATAATCTAAGGGATTGCTAAAACATCACACCTAAAAAAGGGAATAAATAATGTTTAATATTAAAACATTTAAAAAGGGCTATCTTAAGAATAATTAAGAATATTACTAGCATGAACAGTGGATGCATGCGTGCAAACATACCTCACAACATAATACTCAGGATTGTAAAGCACAATTAGAAATAGCACAGATAAAAACACTGTTAAAATATATATATACGTATACACCGTGCATATAAAAGCTTAACACGCATTGTAAGTAGCCATCATAAAAAACTTAAACACGAACATAAAATGCTAAGAACAGTCAGGACATATAAAGTAAAAAACAAGGACGTGGCAAGGAAACGGGCATAAAAATGGCTCACAAGGAGAGCGAGACCACAAAATGTCAACCAAATATAAGTAAAAAACAACCCACAGAACCATAGGTCTTTAGCAAAAAGGTACTTATAAAAAAGACCTAATCAAAAGTAAAGAGGTGGGGGGGGGGGGGGGATGGTAGTAATACACTAGAAACGTAGGAGAATTTAAAAACAAGTACTAATTCTTATAGAGCTTTAAAAAATAGAGCCAAAGGATAAGACATCTAAAGTACTTTCTCTCCAGCGGACAATGCTAGTAACTGTCATGAATCAAAGAGTGGAAAAAACCGCCCGCCCGCCCATGCGCCGCTATTTATCATGTTTTTTATTTATTCTCACAGTTTTGCTTTTTATGGTATACAGCATCTTTATTTTGACTCCGCCCCTCAAGGCACATGGGCGGGCGGTTTTTTCCACTCTTTGTTTCTTAACAGTTACTAGCATTGTCCGCTGGAGAGAAAGTACTTTAGATGTCTTGTCCTTTGGTTCTATTTTTTAAAGCTCTATAAGAATTAGTACTTGTTTTTAAATTCTCCTATGTTTCTAGTGTATTACTACCCCCCCTTACTTTTGATTAGGTCTTTTTTGCTAAAGACCTATGGTCCTGTGGGTGGTATTTGCTCCTGTAGTGTTGCACCATCTGGAGGGACACCTGCGTCTGATGAGGGAGATGGCAGCATACCAGGCAACGATTGCTGGTTCCCTGCGCAGTTTGGTGAGCTTCCTGCGGGCCCAGGGAGTGGGTGTTGGGGCTGACAGTGCACCAGCACAGCCACCTGGTAGCCCTGAACCATGTGCAGTAGCCTTCCTTGCTGGGGAGGGTGATGATGCTGCCAGCACATCATCAGACATTGCTCCACTGCATTGCAGTGCACGTGTCAGCAAGCACCCATGGTTGGCTGTGAGCCCAGGGGCAGGGAACACACATGGGGGGAAATAAATACTCCGCACATGTAGCGTCATTGCGGGCACTTTATTGGGGAATGTGTGTATCCTATCCTGGTGATGGTGTGGGGCAATCACCTCAGAAATTGTCTCGTATAAGCTGCGCATGGTGGGCCAGTGCCCAGGCCTTGCTGCTGACTCCCCACCTTTGCGCCATCACAATCTGCTGCCTCTATGGCCTCCCACTCCTCGGCAGGCGTGGGCTCTGGGTCAGGCAATCCCCGCATTCGTGCAAGGTTGTAGAGTATGCAGCACATTGCAATAATAATAATAATAATGATAATGATAATAATCTAGCATACATGCTCCAGGCTGTAGAGGTGTTCCCCGCCACTCCTGTCGAGGCACTGAAAGGGGCTCTCTCCATAACCACCCGGGTATGCTGATGGGCTACATTTTACCACTCCTCCTGCCGGCTCATGGGGTGGCAAACAGCAGCCGGTAGCTAGGTCCTCAGGGGATATCTATGATCGCCTGTGGAGCCAATGTGAGATGTGCTCATGAGCATGTGACAGGTGATGATTATGGTCTATAGGGTGTTATGGACTTCATACAGCACACTATCTACAAGCAGGGTGGGGTGCAATATGTAACATTCAGAGACACTCTGGCAATGAGAGGATACCAATATATGGGCTTGTGTAGCAGTCAGGCATTTGGGGTAGGACAATGGGGGATGGTGACCTGGGCTAGCCTGTTGGAAAGCGGGAGGAAAGGGCATGGCACGGAAATGTGTTTGGGGGGTCTGCTGGCTGGGTTAGGGGCAGACATGGATGTGCCCTTCATGGGCTGCTGCCATGTGGCTGCACTACATGGCGCCAGCCTGCTTGCTAACACATGCCAAATGATGGTGCGTGCTGTCTGCTCTTGGCCATGGGGCTTCTCCTGGTTTTCTCCACAATGTGTGACATGGCCTGCTGTGTGCATGGATCTGCAGAACAGCAGCACATGTGCATGCAGTGGTCCATCATGTGTTGCAATACATACGTAACACATATATCCCCACCTGTTTGCATTACACATAGCATCATACTACAGCAACCGTTTGTTCTGGGCTTGTCCTAGGGCCCGCATATGTCTGTACTCACCTAGCAGCCACGTATCTCTGAGCTGACCCCTGGCTGCTGCCTGTCCCAGGCTGGACTAGGCAAGGACAAATGCATCATGGCAGGACCCTGGGTAGTGGGCACATACATCAGTGAAGGTCATCTTGGCATCCATAACGACCTGCATGTTCATCGATGTGTAACCATACCTGTTCTGGTAGGTCCTCTGCTCCAGCCATAGTACCTGCAGTGCAATGTGGGCACAATATTCTTCCAATATACTTCCAAGCACCGATAGGAATCCAGCAACATTGTAGAATTCTTGCATGGTCTCTTGTCACATCTGCTCTGTCCAGGGGAAGGCTATGAGACAGCACATCCTCCACAGCAGGGTCCTGGTGAAGGCACTTATGCAATGGCTGGCACTATACTGAGAGGGGCGACTGTTAAGAATCACTCACTCACATGCTGGAAGCTGCCAGTTGCCAGATATCCCAGGGTAGTGGTCACCATCATAGTCAGTGGCAGGGCCTGGCTTCTGGAAGTGGAGGACTCCAGGTCAACAATGAGTAAGCTGTACAACTCGGTTATCGTTGCCCCATCCAGTCTGTATTTCTGGTTGACCTCCTCCTCCGGCAGTTGAAATTAGCTCACCCTGGGCCTGTGTACATATGGGGCATGATACCTGCATTTCAGGTGCTGGGCTACTGCCTTTTGACGGATGCACACTGCCTGCCACATCCTCCGCTGTGCCCAGACACAGCTGGCGCATCTCCACCTCTGGAATACCATGTGCATGGCCCACATGGCTTCACATCTGGTCCAGCAATGCTTTACCTCTGCACGGTTAGGGTACAGGCCTGCACACACACTCTCGCTGTACTATGCACTGTAACCGCCACTACACGGGTTTGCTGCACACCATCAGCAATCGTATGCGCCAGGAAACGTCGCTTAGGCTTCTACGGTTAGTGACGTCCAATGTCCCTGTTCCACACTAGGGCTTCGGTGATTGGTGCTGTGTGAGTAGCTGGGCCTCTCTGATTCAAGCCATCTTGTTGAATATCTGGTTTACACAGTTATGGCAGTTTTACACAGGTAAGGCCCCTACTTACCAGCTTTCCATTTTCTAATCTTACTTCCCTAGTCCCTCCATTCCACATCTGTCTCATTCCTTTGCCAGCATCCTAACCCTCCCCCATCTTTCACCCATTTTCTAGTCGGCCATTTCCTCCCTCTGTACTCATCTCCTCCCCAGTGTCTTTTACCACCTTCTATTTCTCCTTCCTTTTCAAGCCCCAGCTCATCCCCTTTTTGCCTATTCCGACCCTATTCTCATCTCTCCACCTCCGGGCCCTTCTTATGTTTTGCCCCCCATCCAGGCTTCCATTTCCCCTTTCACTTCTCCCCTTTCTACCGTCTTTCACCTGCTTCAAGGAAGACCCATTCCTTCCTGTGGCTCTCATCCGCTCCATAGCACTCTGTCCTTATCAACTACCCCATCTCCACCCCAAACCCTCCAGGTCCTTCAAACCTTCTCTCCTCCCCTTATTTCTGCATTTGGCCTCACAGCCCTACTCGTATCCCTCACCGAATCACCTTGTCCCCACTGTCCTCTTAATCTCTGGTCAATTTCTTAGCCCCCACTATCCCCCCAAGCAACTTCAACTTCCCACTCAGAATCCCATCTAAGCCCCGGATCCCCACTTAACATCTCAATACTCAGCCTATCGTAGAGTCTTTCTTCTGTTCTCACCCATTGTTGAGTCTCCACCTGTCAGAGTCTCTGCTTTCCCATATCCTACATCCCTAGTACCTGCTCTCCTGCCTCCTATTATTCTTACCCAACAAACACCATTTACTTCCTTCTCCAATATTCATTAATCTTGCCTTTTCTCCTTCTTACCCTAGCATGTGTTCTTATACCCCTCCCTCTCAACCGCCCCCGAGTGGTATCTCCATGCAGACAAGGTTGCTTACATTTTCCAGATCTGGGGAACCCCAAACCTAGACCTGTTTGCAAGTCTTCAGAATGCCAAACTTCCCCGCTTCTGTTCCAGAACCCCTGTTCACAACAGCCAAGCGGTAGATGCCTTTCACCTTTACTGGGATCAGGGGTTCCTATACGTCTTCCCTCCCATTCCCCTCATCCCCAAAACTCTTTCAAACTGCAGAGAGACAAGGGCTAAATTATTCTTATAGCCCCATGTTGGCCACGACAACCATGGTAACCTCTGCTTCTACATCTCTCTCGAGTTCAACCAGTAGATTTGGGGTCTGCCCCAGATCTCTCATAGGAGAACGGGACACTGCTGCATCCCAATCCACAGTCCCTACACCTAACAGCATGGCTGCTGAAGGCATAGAATTCCAGGGCATCAGCCTCTCTCAACAAGTGAAAGCTATCCTTTTGTCTTCTAGGAAACCTTCCACAAGGCTCTCCTACACCTTCAAGTGGCATAGATTCTCTCTCTGGTGTTTGAAAAGGTATCTTAACCTCTTTTCAGCCCCCGTGGAAACATTACTTGAATATCTTCTCCACCTCTCTTCCTTTGGATTCAAGACCAATTCAGTAAGAGTCCACCTAAGTGCCATAGTGGTTTCCCACATACCCTTGGATGGTCAGCCCATCTCCTCTCAACCACCTGTAGCATGCTTCATGAGAGGTCTTCTATTAACTAAGCCTGCCATTAAACCACCTCCAGTGGCATGGGACCTTAATGTGGTTTTAGGACAGCTTATGAAGCCGCCCTTTAAACCCCTAGCCACTACTTCCCTGAAATTTCTTACCTGGAAGGTCACCTTCCTTATTGCCCTCATTTTAGCAAGGCGCATCAGTGAACTTCAAGTTCTGGTGACTGATCCTCCTTACACACGTTTCCACCATTTTTTTTTTTTTTTTTTTTTTAGTTTTAAACAAATCTTTATTGAAATTAAAGCAGGAATACAAATCAAGTCCACATCTAGAAGACATTTGCCTGACCAAGGAAAAAAAAACAACAAAAAAACCCAAAAAGCAACAGGATCAAATTACAAAGCCCAATTTACATGGAGGGAAAGAAAAGTAATAGTTCATGGGGATTCTTTACTAGTCAGAAATGCCTCAAATTGGCTGACATCAAGAAAAACAAATTTAGTACCCTCCAGAACCACAATACATTTGCAGGGGTATTTCAGAAAGAAAGAAGCCCCAATGGCTAAAGTCCGTTCTTTTAATGCCAAAAACGCTTTCCGTCGAGCCTGGGTGCTCCTACACACATCAGGAAAAATTTGTATTGGGGCCCCACAGAAAACCTGATTCTTCTTTTTAAAATATAAACTTAAAATCATATTTTTATCCTGAATTGAAATAAAAGAAACAATCAAGGTAGCTCGCTGGGAAATTAAATTATTAGAAGATTCCAAAAATTGAGACACATCCAAGGACTCTACACCATTGGGGTTCCTTCCCATAAATCATCAGGAGAAGAAGCCTTTACTGCAGAAAACATAGGAATATAATATATAGAAGAAAACTTGATAGAATCCACATCATCAATTAACAGGACTTCTTTAAAGTATTTTTGTAACAAAATCAATGGAGCAAGATAGTGAGTACGAGGAAAATTTAGAAAACGTAAATTTTTTAAACGATTACTGTTCTCTAAAGCCTCCAACTGATGGTGAACTAAAACACTATCTTTTATAGAAGAAGAGGCAGCAGCCTCTAACACAGTAAAGCGACCCTCCAGTTTAGACAATGACTTATTATTTTTAGAAAGCGATTCTTCATGGTCGGAAAGCTTCTGTACCACTTCACCAGAAAAACGCTCTACTTGGGAGAAGGAAGTGCGAAAGGAAACTTCCATACGCGCTATCAACTCCCAAATATCTTTTAAGGAAACTTCCGCAGGTACAGTCACATCCACTGTCCCAGAAGAGAATTTAACCGGAGTAGGTATCTTAATTTCCTGTTCTCTAAATGCCAGCAAAGATGAGGACTTCTGAGCAGAAGGAGGATTTTCGCCGGGAGAAACCTCCCGAACAGAAGAAACCTCCGATACTTCTTCCCTTCCGGGTTGGACATCCCTTTGCGTATTAAATGAGGATTCAGACACAGTACTCACGGACTCCCTCGAGTGTTCTTCCTGGGAGGGAGAAGGTCCAACACCCACGAGATGACGATCCATGGGGCCAACAATTTTACCAACTTTGGCAGGGGTTGATGAAAAAATCTTTTTCCTCCGTCTCCCCATGAGACCTTGCAAAGAAGCTCCTCACAGCTCCGAAGGGATTCCAAAGGGGCGTGGCCTGCCCCTTTGGTCACGCCCCTTCGGGCACGCACCCACGGGTACGTGCCCACGGGTCGCGTTCTGCGGCGGGCCGACGCTGAAATAGTGGCCCAAAGGGGGCGGGGCCTCCAATCTCCTCCTCCACCCAACGCCAAACCAGGATCCACAGGATAGCAAGGCAAGTCTCACCGGGCAGCTACGGGCTGACGCTGAAATAGTGGCCCGAAGGGGGCGGGGCCTCCAATCTCCTCCTCCACTCAACGCCGCACCAGGATCCACAGGATAGCAAGGCAAGTCTCACCGGGCAGCTACGGGCCGACGCTGAAATAGCGGCCCGAAGGGGGCGGGGCCTCCAATCTCCTCCTCCACCCAACGCTGCACCAGGATCCACAGGATAGCAAGGCAAGATTCCACGTTTCCACCATTATAAGGTAGTCCTTAGGATTCATCCTCACTTTATGCCAAAGGTGGTCTTGCCATTTCACTTGAACCAGTCAGTGTACCTCCTTGTTTTCTTCCCCAGACCTCGTTCTTCTAGGGCAGAAGTAACCCTTCATACTCTGGATTGCAAACGTGTTCTGGCCTTTTATCTCCAGAGAACTCGGGAGCACAGAAAAGCTTCCCAATTTTTCATTGCTTTTGACTCCAGTCACCTAAGACTACAGGTATCCAAGCAAATTCTCTCCAAATGGATAGCAGATTGTATCTCCTTTGCATACGACAGTGCAGGACTCTCTCTTGAAGGTCACGTCACTGCACATAATGTTCGAGCAATGGCTACCTCCATGGCAAATCTGCGCTCTATAGTGATTGATGAAATATGCAAAGCAGCAACCTGGTCCTCTGTCCATACTTCTGCTGCTCACTTTTGCCTAGACAAGGACTCCCACTGGGATGCCTCGTTTGGCCAAACTATTCTCCAGCATCCCTTTCAGACTTGGATACCAGACATCCCTGGAGGACATATGACCTACTACTCAGCCCTGTGTTCCACAGCTTGCTCTGAGGTCATCTCTCTGGTATCTCCAAGCTAGGGAGTCCCATATGCGAAGACTACATTCCTGCTTGTTCCTGGAGATAGCATAGTTACTCACCTGTAACAGGTAATCTCTGGGAACAGCAGGAATTGAGTCTTCACAACCCACCCTCCTCCCCTAGGAGTTGTACTTTTCCTCTTCCTTTTCTCTCCTTCTCTCCTTTTATCTCAGCTACAAACTCAGCTGAGGAGGGAGAGCTGGAAAGGTGGGAAGGCAGCTACGCAGGCGCAGTGGGATGCTCCCAAAAGCTTTCCTATTGGACGCTGGGGGAGTGTTCCCGTGTGGGCTCCGTTGGTACCAATGTCGCCCATATGTGAAGACTCAATTCCTGCTGTTCCTGCTAACTACGCTTTCTCTGAAACTGAGTTATCCTGGATACATTGGGGAATATATTCACTCATTAACCACAGTAAAGCACTTACTTCCTCCTAAAATAAGTTTTCAAGATCATATTTATATCAACTTCCTTGGAGAAGGAACCAAGATTATCCCTTTCAGGTATTTCATCACAGGATTATTCCAAAAATGCAGATATCTCAAGGCTATCTAGTAAGGCCACCATATCAAGCCCTCCCTTGGTCTCATTCTCCAACACCAAATTTGAAGAAGGACAATATATTTTTAATATACCACTGGATTCAACCTCAAAATAATTTAGCACTTCATGCAAGCAGTTATCTCTCAGGAAGATAAGAAGAGAGTCTTTGGAAATTTAAGAAATCTAAGGTTCTTAGCTTGAGCAAGATCCTCCATTGACTCAATTTGATGATGAAAAAGCAAATTCTCATTTAATTTCATTTATTTCTTATACTGCTTAATATTCACAACTAGTGGATTGCCGAGAAGTCACTTGAGTCTCAATAACAGTTAAATAGGATTCAATCTTCCCCACTTTCTTTGTATGCTCTTCCACTTTAGAGAACATCCTCTGTTTATTTAAAATATTTATATGCCACAAATCATAATTGCCTAAGCAGCTCACAATAAAATATAGAACATATTACATTAGTCTCACATTATGTAAAACACAACACAAATATTCAAGATTGGAATTATACAAAATTCTATATGCTTTGTTTGTCAAAATAACAAAGCATGTGAGGGCCATTTCAGAAGTCTGCATGTCTGGGCCATCTGGACGTGCAGAAAATGTACGTGGCCCAGTTATAGCCGAATCTGCAACTGTGGGAACTATACGTTCCTGTGGTTGCAGAATCGGGGCACTTGAATGGCCTGGCGTGGAGAGCATTCTGAGTCAGGGGATGTCCAAGTGCCTACCCGTCACCATTTCTCAATGCTCCGTCTGATGTGCCAGTGCTGTGGTGTCCTGTCGCCATGACACTGGTACTGGCATATCCAGCCTGAGAACCGAAATGCTGCCACATATACATGCCCTGATCGCACAGGCTCCCGGCACTTGTTCCACCTCTGAGGTGCATGCCCGAGGTGGAATAAGTCAGGAGTGCAACAGACAGCCGGTGATCTACAGGGCCCTGACCTGAATAGGCCCTGTACGTCTGGGTGCTTTGGTCCACCCCTACTCTGCCCCGTCCAGCACTCCCTGCACATACCCTCTGTATGTTCAGGGAGCAGCTGGCACAGATTACGGTCCTGATGAATAGCTGGGAATGCACGTCCCACCTAGACGTACAATCCCGCTATTCGGGAATCGGAATCTACCCCATTGCTTTTTAATGATAACTTAAAATATAATACAGAAAGAAATATTACCAAAAAGTACAAAATTTTGAATAATTGTGCTGAATTCCAGCAGGAGTGAATATACAAATTAGAGGGCCCATAATGGCTAACCACCAGTTCCCTAGGCCTGTTCCGATAAGGAATTCTAATCTTTGTTTTGAACCTCATAAAATCTTTCTCAACTCAACACTATTGGTATATTTTACAGTTGAACTGTTGTGTATGAGTTATAGCCTTCCCTAATGTCTTCATTGAAGGCATCACCAACAAATCCTGATTTTTAAATTTCAGGGATCTGGCAGAAGAATACTTTTGTAAAACCTTATGAAAGTAAACTGGTGCAAGACTATTCAGTGCTGTAAAAACCACTGTTAAAACTTTACATTTCATTTGCTGTTCTATTGACAAAGTGATGTTGAATTAAATCAATTGTGCCCTTAGGCCTTAAAGCAAGGATTTCACACAATAATCTTCCAGATATACACAAGGGCAACTAGCCTCTTGCTCCACTAAAGCTACCATGTCAACTCGCAGGTCCCCCCTGATACATTTGCCCGACGAGTTGATGGTAACGAGTCACCCAAAGATGACATTTGCAGGGATCTGCAACCTCTCTCTTTCCACAGGTAGTGGAGGCGAAAGAGTTCTTGTCTCAAGGTTAAAAGAAGCTCTTGGAGGATCTTATTCTCTTGTTTGGCCAATACCAGACCCTGGAGTGCTTCTGTATACCTGCGTATGGGGCTCTGCATGGGCAAGGGAGGACCTAATTGCAAAGATTTCATCTTTCTCTTCTCCATATTATCTGATCTTCAGATGGCTCCTCAGTGGTACTGAAAGGACATCCGTTTGGTTATGCCACTTAGATTGTATGTCTGTAGCCATAGATGCAACAGTTGTAACGAGGCACCATGGTCACCCCAGTGTTGTCACCATTAGGGGGAAGGGTCAGACTGATCAGAACACAAACTCACCCTCTTTCTGCGCCAATAAATCTAAAACAGAGCTCACACAGATTTCACAAACAGCAATTAGTCCCACAACTCTCTTCTCTCCAGAAACGGCACTCTCTTTCCATATCTTCTAGATTTATAGTGATTTGCTTACACCCTTTGTGTGTAATTATAGTGCAGTAAATTAAGGATCTGGCCCTCTATATTAGGTTTTTTATTTTGCTGCTAGTACCTCTGGCATATTATACTTGAAATCAAAGTTTTCATCTGCCTTCACTTGCAATCTCCTCCACTCTGCTTTCATTACTAATAGGCACAGAACCAATGCAGGGTGTTGTCTTTTGTGCTCTCTTTTTAGGGTGTCAACTCTGTCCCATGGGATGAGGTGGGAAGTACAACTGATTGACCCAAGTGCCATATGGCTTAGTTCTGGCAACGTTTTCTACACAGCTATTTAAAAAAATCATAGTCTTTGTATTTTTGTTAAAGAAAATGTAAGTTTAGGATGTGATGTGATATCCTGGGCCGGATTCACTAAAACATTCTCAGGGGGATGCAGTAAAGTGCAGGAGGTTTTGCGCAAAGCTTACTGCAGCTTCTGCATGTAATTTTCTACAGCCACCCTGCACTCGCAGGAGTTTTGTGCATGAGCAAACCATGTGCAAAGACCCACATAAACATCAATCCACAGCTCATTTAAATCTCATGGTAATGAAGATATTAGCTAATAAACCCAGATAAGATGAAGTGAACAGAAGACCTGAAAGCTGCGAGCAGGATGTTTAAATGCTGGGGCCTTAATGAGTAAAACATTAGTTTGTTCTTCCGTGGCTAGCATTTTTGAGGATTTCATGCCTGTTTCTTCTTTTCTTCTGCAAGCTTGAAAGACTTGCAACTTTTTTCTTGTTTTTTTAAGGGGTATGAATCAAAAAGAAATTGGCAGGGGATGAGAAGGTGAGATGATTGTGTCACCGAATGCAGGGTTAAGAGGGACGTACCTTGGTTATGAAATGATGGGCAATGTGCTCAACTTCAGATATTTACATGATATCTTAATACATAAGAACATCAGAAATGCCATACTGGGCTAGACCAAGGTCCATAAAACCCAGTATCCTGTTTCCAACAGTGGCCAATCCAGGTCACAAGTACCTGGCAGGTTCCCAAAAAAGAACATAGATTCCACAATGCTTATCCCTTGGTAAGCAGTGGATTTCACTGGATTTCTTTAATAATAGTTATGGACTTTTCCTCCAGGAACTTGTTTTAACCTTTCTTAAACCCAGCTACAGTAACAGCTTATACTACATCTTCTGGTAATGAATTCCAGAGTTTGATTACTCGAGTGAAAAAATATTTTCTCTTTATTAGTTCTAAATAGGGTACATTGTAGCTTCATTGAGTATCCCCTAGTCTTTCTACTTTTTGAAGAAGTAACCGATCTATGTTTGCCCGTTCCACTCCATTTATTAATTTATAGATCTCTATCATATCTCCCCTTAACCATCTTTTTTCCAAGTCAAAGAGCCCTAACATTTTAAATCTCTCCTCATAGGAGTATACTTTCATCCCGTTTACCATTTTGGTGGCTCTTTTCTGTCCCTTTTCTAATTCTGCTATATCCTTTTTAAGATAAGGCGACCAGAATTTCACACAGTCTTCAAGATGCGGTCACACCATGGAACAATACAGAGGCATTATAATATCCTTGTTTTTGTTCTCCATTCCTTTTATTATGATTCCTAGCATTCTATTTGCTTTCTTGGTCGTTGCTGCACACTGAGCAAAAGGTTTCATTGTATTGTCCACAATGATGCCTAAGTCCTTTTCCTGGGTGGTGGTTCCTAATGTGGAACCTTTAGACTGAATGAATTCTTTGCTTTGGTCTTTACTGAAGAAGATGTAGGGATGTTACCCATGCCTGAAATGGTATTTAAAGGCGATGCATCAGAAGATTTGAAAGAAATATCGATAAACCGAACAGTAATTTATAACTGAAGAGTAGCAAATCACCTGGACCGGATGGTATACATCTGAGGGTGTTGAAAGAATTGAAATATGAGACTGCAGATCTACTATTGGTAATTTGTGAACTATCATTAAAACCATTTGTAATACCTGAAGAGTGGCGAATGGCCAATGTAATGCCGATTTTCAAAAAGGGTTCCAGGAGTGATCTGGGAAACTACAGACCGGTGAGCCTGATGTCAGTATGGGGCAAAATTGTAGAAACCTTTATAAAAAACAAAATTACTGAATATGTACATAGTGATGGTTTAATGAGAGAAAGCCAACATAGCTTTAGCCAAAGAAGGTCTTGTCTTACAATTCTGTTATATTTCTTTGAATGTGTGAATAAACGGACAAAGGTGAGCCGGTTGATATAGTGTGTTTGGATTTTCAGAAAGCTTTTAACAAGGTCCCTCATGAGACTTTTGACGAAATTAAAAAGTCATGGGATAGGAGGCAGTGTACTATTATGGATCTGGAACTGGCTGAAAGTTAGAAAACAGAGGGTAGGACTAAATGGCCAATTTTCCTAATAGAGAAAGGTGAACAGTGGAGTACCCCAGGGATCTGTGCTTTTTAATATATTCATAAATGATCCAGAAATGGAAATAACAAGTGAGGAAATCAAATTTGCAGATGACACAAAATTATTCAAAGTTGTTAAAACCCAAGAGGATTGTGAAAAATTGCAAGAGGGCCTTGATAAATTGGAATACTGGACATTGAAATTTAATGTGGACAAGTGCAAAGTTATGCACCTAGGAGAGAACAACCCAAACTATGGTTACACATTGCAAGGCTCCACATTAGAAACCACAACCCAGGAAAAAGATTTAGGCATCATCGTGGATAACACATTGAAACCTTCCATCCAGTGTGCAGCGGCAGCCAGGAGAACAAATAGAATGCTAGGAATCATAAGGAAAGAAATGGAGAATAAAACAAAGGATATTATGATGCCTCTCTATTGTTTCATGGTGCTACTGCACCTTGAATATTGTGTGCAATTCTGGTTGTCGTATTTTAAAAAGGATATGGCAGAATTAGGAAAGGTACAGAGAAAAACCACCAAAATGGTAAAGGAGATGGAAAGATACCCTTAGGAGGAGAGGCTAAAAAGGTTAGGGCTCTTCAACCTAGAAATGAGACAGCTGAGGGGAGATATGATGGAGGTCTATAAATTAATGAATGGAGTAGAATGGGTAAATGTAGATGGATTTGTTTACGCCATCAAAAGGTAGAAAGACTAGGGGACATGCAATGAAGCTACAATGTAACCTGTTTAAGACTAATAAGAGAAAATATTTTTTTTCACTCAATGCATAATCAAACTCTGGAATTTGTTACCGGAGGATGTAGTAAAAGCTGTCAGTGTAGCTGGGTTTAAAAAAGGTTTGGACAAGTTCCTGGAGGAAAGGTCTATAAACCATCATTAAAGAGGACTCTGGAAATCAACTGCTTGCCCCAATATAAGCGTTGTGGAACCTGTGTGTCTTTTTGGGACCCTGCTAGGTTCTTGTGACTTGGATTGGCCACTGTTGGAAACAGGATACTGGGCTTGATGGATCTTGGTCTGACCCAGTATGGTATATCTTATGTTCTTAACCTTGCATCATGTAATCACAGTTTGGATTGTTCTTCCCTGTGGGGTCTATTCTGTACTGCAAATAGCGGGAATGGACGTCCCGTTGGGAATCTATCTTTGCTATTCCTCCCCCCCCCCTTTCGTCCCTGGCTAAAGCCTCTTTGTATGAACAAGAGGTTTGTATGGGGAGGCTTAGACGGGGCGGTAGGGGGCATTGCAGAGGCAGAGTGAGGGCAGGCAGGTGGTGGTCCGAGGCCCCTGATGTACAGGGCCAATCTGAAGTCTGCCCTGTATGTCTGAGGCCTTGGATTTAGACAGGGGGACTTATTCCACCTTGGAGGTGGAATAAGTCCCCCTGGATGTCGAGGGACGGCAGGCCCGGGCAGTGGCAAAGAGGTGAGAGGGTGCAGGGGATTCCCTGCAGCCTGGCCCTGGCCATGGATGGCCAGATCAGGGGTCGGGCTGCGGGGAACAAAGATTGTGATCGGCAGCCGGAGATCGCGGCTCTTGAATGGAGCCGTAGTGCCATGGCAGCGAGACGCCGTGGCACCGTGACTCCATTTAGGAGCCTGATTAAGTTAGCCGGGCAGTGGTCTGTGTGAGCAGGCTGATCTGAATAGGGTCCTGGCATGCACATACAGGCCCAGACACAATTCTGATCCCGCAGGGCATATCTAGTCCCAGCGGGATCAGAATCAGGTCTGCCTCTGTGCGTCCCTATTCCGATCGGATGCACAGGAGCCTGCATGCACACATTGTAATGTGTTCTCTAAGTGTATAACTTTACACTTGTCCACATTGAATTTCATCTGCCATTTGGATGTCCAGTCTTCCAATTTATCAAGGTCCTTTTGCAATTTTTCACAATCATCTTGTGTTTTAACGACTTTGAATAATTTTGTGTCTTCTGCAAGTTTGATCACCTCACTTGTTGCCATTTCCAGGTCATTTATGAAGATGTTATAAAACAGTGGGCCCAGCACATATCCTTGGGGTACTGCACTATTCATCTTTCTCTGTTGCAAAAATTGGCCATTTACAAGTAGCCCTTCTCTCTGCATTCTATCTTTTGACCAACACCTCTTTTAGTAAATTAGCTCTTGACCAATCAATTCATGTCCTACTATAAATTCTCTAGCTTTATTTTCTCATTTTTCTTGTTCTTTATTCCTAAAAGTCATTGAACAGTTTACAGTAAGTACTGTATGAACAGTGGCATAATTTGAAATTAAGTATACCCAAATAACAATTCTCTAGAGCAAGGGGTCATTCCAGGAGTTTCTGCCAGTGGGCCCTATTCTTCTTTACATCCTCCACCACAGAGCTGCTTGAGTAGAATTTAGAACACCGTGTATCTCCTGGGTAATCAAAAAAAGGGGAAGCTTTAGCCAGGGCAGAGTGCAGCAGGGATAGTTTGTGCCCTTCTGAGGATACAGCTTCTGTTGTGATGCTCTTGAGAGTATCCACACATGTATTCATGTCGATAAGTGGTCATTCGCTAAGTTTCGGTTATACACAGCTGTGACCTGAGCCCCTCTGCTGGCACGGTGGAAGTCTTGGTGGAGCCCTATGAGCTTACGGTTTTTTTTTTCCCCACAAAAGATATTTCTGTTTGATTTTAAAAACTTTTAAACAAAATAACTCTGCTCTATGCCCCTATTTGGCAGCTTCACCCTTAGGAGTAGAGCTGTCATTCTGAACCCAGGCAGGCGATGGAGCAGGAGCATTTGGGGATCACTCCTGCTCTACCACTAATTCATCAGGCACGCCCCTGGATGGGGAGAAAAATCACAGGGGGTGAGTAGAGGGGGTCTGGCACCTTGTTGGGTGTGTGTGTGGGGGGAGGAGGGTTAAGAGTTTAATTGTGGGATGGGAGGAGAGTTCAACAAGCCTGATTGAGGGGTGGGGGGAGTTTAGGAAGATGATTGGGGGGGGGGGAGTGGCAGAGGGTTCAAGAGCCTGAATGTGTGTGAGGGAGTCTAGCACCTTATTAGGGGAGTTGGAGGGAGTTCAAGAGCCTAATTAGGGGATTGGGAGGAGGAATCACAAGGCTGATTGGTGTTTCATTTCTTTTTCTTATGCAGCAGCCGTTTGCACGGGTGCATTGAAGTCCTCTCGAGGAGGTATTAAGTGCACCTTGGCATCTTTGAGAGTACCATGCCCTAACTCAATGAGCAGTTCATGCTCATTCTCTGCCCAGAATCTACCCCATCACATGACATGCAGTTGGCACACAAATTAACATGCTGTGTCATGCCTGTGTGGTAACAGTTACAGCACTCATGAATTAGCATGCAGTTAACTGGCTTAGCACATATTAGTAAACGCCCTAAAAAGAGCAACCCCATAATTCTCTATATTGGAGCTGGTTACCTACATACAACTAACAAACAGCAATAAATCATCTGGTACCAACTACTCATAGTAAGCACCCATTGGTCATGTTTTATGCTAAGACTAAATTCGCAAGTACAAATATGAGTTAAGATACTATGGTAGAGGTTACAAAAATCATTTTGGGGTGTTTCTTATATATTGTTGAATTTAGATCTTATTTTCTACTTTACAAAATTGTAGTATTTTTTTACTTTTGTTATCCTCCTTTGGCATTTTTTAGGAAGATGTTTTTATAAATTGGAGCAAATAAATAAAAATGCCTACTAAGAATTGAAAACACAGAAATGAAAGAAACAAAGAAATGATAAGGTGATCATTTTTATAGGAATACCTCAGTACAAATTTTGACTAGTTTTTGGTAGTTATGCCACTTCATCAGATCAAAAGGTTTTATTTTGATCTAAGGAAAAAGATGCCAGTTGTCAGGGAGTACACAGAAATAGACTAATACAGCAACCATACCACTTTATCCAAGAAATGAAGGGAAAGCCAGAAGTTGGCTGGGATGCATGGCATTGTAGCTAGAAATAAACTGGGCAGACTGGATGGACCTTATCGTCCTTTTTTCGTCAGATTCTAATATGTTAAAACAAAGATAGTTTGTAACACAGTAGTTATTGGTAGATAAGGACCCTTTATCTTACCCAGTCTGTTCAACTGCCCTTGTCTAGTATGTCACTGCAGACTCGACCCCAACCTCTGATCGCTCCTTCCCTTGCCCTTACCTTCCACCCTCTCAAGGCCTGTTTGGTTTCTATCATTGGTTTTTACCATCTTGACTAGGAGGCGATTCCAGACACCCATCACAAGGAGGTATGTCCTCACATTTTTTCTGGCCCTCCCTGTTTACAACAGCATATAAAAGAAGCTTTTAAAAAGATGAAAATGTAAATGTATCCCATCGTGATAAATTTTGCAGCAGATTTTCCTGTTTTGCACAGTAGCTGGGGGGTTCAGCACAACTGAAGAGTAATAGATAAGCCTCATTCTGGGAGACACACTTACAGCATCATGAACATCTCCTGCACTAGGTAAGTATTATAACCTTTCGTTACTATAGGGCATTGCTAATTACCGTGCACATTTTTACATGCTATGTAGCACATGGAGGTATTTTTATAAAGCAGCATCTATCATAAGGTGCTAACACTGTACAGAAATGTTGGTATTTTATTCAGTTGTGCACGTAAGTGGCCACATACATGAATAAGTAAACTCTTATAAAATACTAGTGAAAAAGTGTGTGCATTGTTTGCATAGCCTATACTTTCGCTGTGGTAGTGCAAGCAAAGCGAGGTTACTTATCTGTAATGGGAGTTCTCGGTGGACAGCAGGATAAGTCAGCCACACCTGGTGACGTCATCCAACAGCACCATACAGAAGTGCTCTCTGGAGCATGAGTCAGAAGCCCAACCCACTGGCCCGCCCCTAGCCAGCCAGTGTGTCCCCAGCTGCAGCCTTGTGCCTTTGCGGCTAGGCAGGTGGGCCTAGAAGGAGGCTGACCTCATCCAGGAGAGGTGGGTGGGATTGTGCGACTGACTTATCCTGCTGTCCACGGAGAACTCCCGTTACAGGTAAGTAACCTCGCTTTCCTATTCGTCTCTCCAGGCCAGTGGTTGTCCATCAAAAGGAAGGTCCATTCTTCCCTGAAGTGGATGGGCCCTGCTTCTTTTGCTTTCTGTCCCTTTGGTGCTTTTGTTGGTGAGGTGCATGGTATGAAGATTGCTTGTACCGCGGGGGCTGCCACTTGCAGTAGGAGTTGTTGTATTTTCTGGTTGCGGAGTAGGACTTGCTTCCTTTTTGCGTGTTGGTGTTGCGTTCTAGACCATCCTCCGCAAGTGTCTGAAGGGTGGTGCAGTGTTCCTTCATATCATTCACAGTATCCGTGACTTTGTCGCCGAACAGGGAGTCACCATTGCAGGAGATATCGCAATGCGCTCATGGGTGTCATCCCACAGTCCCAAAGCACACAGCCATGCCAGGCATCTCGTGGAGATGACTGCTGGCGGTGTGTGTGATCGTGTTGAAGGCATCATACACCGTGCTGACTAGGTGCTTACTGCATTCCTTGAGGTCTGCAAGTGTGGCCGAGGCTGTTGTCTGAGCTTCTTGTGGTAAGAAGGCAATGGTGTCTTTTAAGGTTCCCGGCAAGGTGTCCTGGAAAAGGATATGCTGGAACTGGTGTGCTGCAATTCTTGCGTTGAGCATAGCACTCTGGAACACTTTCTTTCCCACATCATCTAGGAGTTTTGAATCTCTCCCGGGTAGAGAGTTGGAATGGGTGCGCGATGATTTAACGTGCTTCAGAGCGGAGGATACCATGATGGAATGGTGGGGGAGTTGGTTCTTTACGAAACCTGGGCCTGCTGGACCTGGTACTTGACATCCAGCTTGCGGGAGCAGGAGGTAGCCAAAGCTGGGTTTTGCTAGAGCTTGGTTTGGGCGTCCAGTAGGCGCTGGTGTATTGGCAGGGTTACGGGTGACTTGGGTGCGTCCAGGTACTTGAGCACCTCGGGTCCTGCCTGGTTTGATGCATTGGAGGGCATGAGGGCCAAGCGGTTGCCACCTTATACGGGAATTTGGGGTAGGTGAGGTCTTCAGGAGGCAGGGTTGGAGGGGGGCAGGTCTGAACCTGTGCCTGACGCCCTGAGGGAGTCCACTGCTGAGTCCCTAGGAGTTGTGGAGCTGGGAGCTTTTACTGGGGTAGCTGAGCCCAGTGGAGTTGTTTCCTCCTCCTCCCCCTCCTTCGCTGACAGAAGACCGTAAGTCCGGGGAGATGCTTTCTGCCATTGAGAGGGAGTCCTCTGCCAGGGAGGGGAGTACTGGCTGGCCGTTTTAGTCGCTATCTGGTGGTGTCCCTGGGTAGTTGGGCTGTAGTGTCCCTCAGGGTAGAGCAGGATGCTGGGGCAGTGAGGAGGCCCTACTGCAGGAAGCTTGCGAGGTTCGAGAGCAGCTGGAGGATAGCCTCTTAGTTAGGGAGGGCCCTTGCACTGATCTGGATGTTGCCTGCATTGCTGATGCTGCTAGTTCCTCTGCTGGCAACTGAAACGGGGAGAAGGGCTGGGACTTGATCTGTGCCTCCTTCATCTCTTATGGGGTTCCCTCTGCTTTCCTCACTGTGGGAACTGCTTGGGGAGTGTTTCTGGTGTCTCATGTCTCTCTGATCATGGCTCTGATGAGTCCAGGAGGCATGGCCATGGGAGGAGTGTGGATCCGGCGTTGAAGAGCGTTTTCTTCCTGCTGCTGCTGTTGTGCTGAGGGGAGGTCTCAGAATCGGTACCGTGAGGGCATTCCTTCCTGATGTGGCTGTGCTGAGGGGAGGTCCTGGAGTCGGCGAGGTGACAACATTCAAGACTGCTGTGGTGCTGGCCAATCCCTTGCAACTGGGCGGAGCTGAATGCAACAGAGGGCTTTTCAAGATGGCGGCCCCCCAGGAGAAGCATGCTTTGAGGGTGAAGCTGCGGCAGCCAGAGGGTTTGCCTGGGGTCCTACAGCGGTGCTAGTGGTTTTAGCAGTTTTGGTGATCTTTTCCCCATCAGCAGCTTCAGGTCCTGCGGAGACTGCGCGACCGGGGTCGGAGGTCTCGGGGGGGCACATCCCGGGCCGTGGTATGATCCACTACCATGTGGCCGGCATCTGGAGAAGGGAGAGTTGAAAGAAAGTCCTGCAGCATGTGGTTTCTGGATCTGCAGGTCTGGGGGGACATCCTGGAACAGTGCTGGCAGTCTGCAACCTTGTGGCTGGCCCCCAACCATTGCACGCACAAGTCATGTGCGTCGGTGCTGTTCATCTTTTGAGCACTTCGGAAACACTTCTTAAAACCTGGCTTAGCTGGTTTTGGCATGCTGAAAGTCTCTGACCTGTAAGTAGTATTGCAGTTGATTGTTGTATTTCTTGATTTCAGAGTTTTTCTTCCTTTTGGATAAAATCAGGATAATATAATTTTGAGGAGAGCGGTAGTCTGTCTTGTTGGCAAGATGGAAGAAGAAAGACTGGCTGGTTAGGGGCAGGCTGGTGGGTCAGGCTACTGACTCATGCTCAGGAAGGCCTGCCTTTCTGAGCTCTGGAGAGCACTTCTGTATGGCGTCGTCAGAGGATGTTACCAGGTGTGACTGACGAATCCTGCTTGTCCATGGAGAACTGCGTGTGTTGATTTATTAAATATGATAATTTACTCAAGCTCTTGAAAAATATAGGCACGGACATTTCATTTTCTTTTTAGTTCCAGTATTTTTATTTATTATATATTTAACAGGAGGAACAACAAAGGAAATCACACTATAGCAGCAATACTTTTTTTGACATGTCATTGACAAATATTTGCAGCAAACTCAACTAAGGTTTTCCAATTCAACATGATCTTGAACATACACAGGCATTTGCACCAGCCTAGGGATAGTGTAAATGTTTGCACCTTAACTTAAGATGCAATCTTTACCATTCATGCTAGTATTTAATAATGAAAAGTAGGCATCTCCTTATAAAATTACTCTCACATTGCACACGTGTATGCAATGCTACAAATGCAAAAATGAGTTTTGCCCATGAGCTAACTGTACACAAACAGGCCGATGCAGAAAGTGTATCGCAGGCTTTATGAGCCCCTAATGCCATGTTTAAGCACTTTTGATCCTGCAAATGCCAGGAAACAGACATAAACGCTGGTGGAAAAGCTAGTGCCCAACTAACGCCATGCGTATTTAAATGAACTTCAATTATTTAAATCTATTATAATCAGCCGGGTTGGTATGCAAATCATAGCTATGCCCGAGGTAGAGACAGGTGTAGAGGATTTTGCAACCAGCCACAGTGTCAATTTTTATTCAGGGTCTGAGTAGAAGTAAACCTCCAACGCGTGCCCCCTACGGTATTTTGATGGCACCAGGTGCTTTCTGATCCCTAGATCATCTCCTCCTCAGATGATCAGGCATCGGGAAAAGTCCCCGAAGTGATGAAAATACGTCGGGGGCCATGCCTGACAATAAGAACATAAGAACATAAGATATGCCATACTGGGTCAGACCAAGGTCCATCAAGCCCAGTATTCTGTTTCCAACAGTGGCCAATCTAGGTCATACGTACCTAGCAGTTTCCCCAAGGGACACAGGTTCCACAATGCTTGTATTGGTTCAAGCATTGATATCCTGGGTCCCTTCTTAATAATGGTTTATGGACCTTTCCTCCAGGAACTTGTCCAAACCTTTTTTAAACCCAGCTACACTAACAGCCTTTACTACATCTTCCGGTAACAAATTCCAGAGTTTGATTACACGTTGAGTGAAAAAATATTTTCTTTTATTAGTCTTAAATAGTTTACCCTGTAGCTTCATTGCATGTCCCCTGGTGGTCCAGTGGTCCAGTGGTCCAGTGGCCCTGATTTCACCCCCAACAGTATTTTGATGGCATCGGGAAAGGCCCCCGATGCCATCAAAATACTGTTGGGAGCTGTGCCCCACAATAAAGTGATCCCTGGTGGTCTAGTGGCCCAATCCCACCCCTGATAGAATTTTGATGGCATCGGGCTGTTGGGACTGTGCCCCACAATAAAATGATCTCTGGTGGTCTAGCAGTCAAATACTGTTGGGAGTGGGAAATGCAAGACTATGTCTGACCAAGGTCCATCATGTCCAGTATCCTGTGACCAACAGTGCCCAAACTAGGGCACAGGTACCTAGCAGATATCCCAAAAGACATACATGATCCACAATGCTTGCAGTGGGTCATGCAGTGCAAATCTGGGGTCCTCACTAACAATGCTTTAGGGACCTTCCCCAGGAACCTGGCCAAACATATATTAAACCCAGTACACCAGCAGCCTTTACTATATCCTCTGGTAATGGAGTGCAGGGTGTGACGATGTGTGGAAGGACAACATATGTTCACATAGTGGTCCGGAATGGCCTACACTGCAGCTGCCTTGCATGTCCCCTAGTCCTACAACATTCAGATGTTATGGACAATTGAACAACGATTACCTCTCCCACTGCAGACAGTATTCCCCAGACCTCTAACCTAACACCACATCTGTCCCTTACCCAAGTCAAAGAGACATAATATTGCCATGTGGTGATGGGGACCCTGGAGAGGCAGATTGATATGGGGGGGGGGGAAGGGGGATGTGTGTCTGTGTATGTATGCTTCCGCCCTTCATGGAGCCTGCGCCTGGGATCGGGCACCACCAACATTGATGGCACATGGGTATGTCAGCATGGCGTGGGGGATAAGGTGGGAGGGAGCGACACCTGCCTGCAGCAGAAAAAAGCCATGGCCAGATCCAGTGCACCATGCACATTACAACATCTACCAAGGTCTGTCTGATGGAAAGTATGCAATCACCATGGGCGGTAGTAGCAGTGCAGCAGCACTGTGGTGCACCACACAAAGTTGGTGTGTAGAGAAGCAGAGGGTCACCGGTTTGGGTCCTGGCTGTGGATTATGTTTGCATGTTTCTGTGGCTAAATTTTCTCCCACAGTGCAGGTATAACACCAACATGTGCAACCACCAAAGTATCGGCCAACAAGGGTACAAACACCCAGCAGGAATATAAACCAAGTTGTTTAATTACTTAGCGCAAAATGTGAACACTCCAAACTTGATGTTATTATCCACTTAGGCACAAATGACCTGGCTAGGAACAGTGCCTCCAAAGCCCAAAAGGACTTCCAATCTCTGGGAGAGAAACTCAAGCGCGTTGTTAACACTGTTGCATTCTCAGAAGTTCTACCTGTTCTTGGTAAGGGGACAAAAAGGCTGCATCGCATTAACAGCTTTAATACATGGCTCCAGACCTGGTGCAAACAAGAAGGATTCAGATTTATTGGTAACTGGGACAACAGATGGACCAACAAGAGACTATACTGTGCTGATGGACTACATCTCTCTGTCGCAGGGAAAAGAATCCTAAGTGAAAAATTCAGGCAGTATGTGGATATGCATTTAAACTAGGAAGAGGGGGTGACAGATGTGGAAGGTCAACATCTGCATGCCGCCCCCAGCAAAAGCAGAACACCATCAGAAACAGCCACACTTTTAAACCACACATCAAAAACATGTGGGAAGAAGTAGGCAGAACAAAATCAATGCAAAATACACACAAGCCAGGAAAATGCTGGAAAGCAATGAGCACAAATGCTCGAAGCTTAGCCAACAAAATTCCAGATCTGGAAGCCCTAATTGTGGAAACGAATTTGGACATTGTGGCCATTACAGAAACGTGGTTTAATGAATCGCACGATTGGGATATAGCCATAGCTGGCTATAATCTATTCAGAAGAGACAGAGAAAATGGAAAAGGAGGAGGAGTAGCCTTGTATGTCAAAAGCAATATTAAAGCTACTGAAATGCAGGGGACATGGGGAAAAGAAGAAGCGCTCTGGATTGTGTTGGAAAGAGGAGATGGCACTGTCATCCATATTGCTGTAGTCTACAGACCTCCGACTCAAATTGAAGAGAGATAACAAATTGATTAAAGATATTGCCAAGATAGCAACAAAGGGAGAAGCGATCATATTGGGTGATTTAAATCTACCTGATGTGGATTGGATTACTCCTTCTGCACATCTGGAAAGAAGCAAAAAAATTGTGGATGCTCTCCAAGATGCATTATTTAGACAAATGGTGATGGAACCAACCAGGGAAAGCTCAACGCTGGATGTAGTGCTCACCAACGGTGATAGTGTGTCGAATGTCTGCGTGAGTGCCCCTGTGAGCAACAGCGACCATCACACGGTGTGGTTTGCGATAAAAACCATGGTACAGGCCAATCATAGCAAGCTCAAAGTCCTAAACTTCAAATACACTGACTTCAATAAAATGGCAGAGTACTTAAAGGAGGAGATGACGGGGTGGAAGGAGATAAAGGAAGTGGAATTGCAATGGGCTAAACTAAAGAAGGCAATAAAAGGGGCAACAGATAAATATGTAAGAAAAGTAAATAAAAACAAGAGGAGAAGGAAACCTATTTGGTTTTCCAAAGAGGTGGCTGCTCAAGTAAGGCAAAAAACACAACTTTCGCAAAATTCAAAAGCTTGCAAACAGAAGAACACAGAAATGAATACAGGATCCAACTCAAAGGGGCATGTTTACTAAACTGCGTTAGTGTGATTCACGTTAGGATACGCGGTACAGGCAGAAATCCCAAATAAGGACATGGGCGGTACATCGTTATCGATAACGCGCATTACCAGGCGCCATAGCCTAACGAGCGTTAGAAAACATCGTGTAGAGCGCCACGCAACGCGCACCCATAAGGCGTCTGATAACGTGTCTAGCAAGGCATCTAGAACTGTAGCACAATGGTGAATACACTGACCAATGGTGCAAGGGAAGTGAGTTCAATCCCCCTGTGGGTCTAATGAGTAAAGCTGGCTGAGACATCACCTTTTACTCAAAATCAGTGCTGTATAAAGCAGTATGTTTGTTAATTTTAATTAGTGCTGCCAGCAAACACACCCTCATAGGGCTGTAACTTAAGGTGCCGCATAAGGCACCCAATAAGGCACCCCAGAGGGCACATTATAAAATGCACTGCCCAGTAAGGCACCCTAGAATGTCCCCTATGGGCCACCCCACAGGGCGCAGTATAGGGTCCTGCATTGGGCACTTTACAGGGCGCCTGATGAGGCACCGTAAGGAGACAGCACTGTGAGGGTGTATTGCTGGCAGCACCATTTAAATTTAAAAAATAAAATGCCTCAGACAGCGCAAACAAATAACCCCACTGTGGGATTAAACCCATGACCCCTGGCTCCACAGGCAGTTAAGTAACAAGTGGGCCACATTGCTAGTGCTACTAACAAATCCCTGGCTGGCAGCTGAAGGACGTCAGGTCACCACACAAACCGTCTGCTGTGGTTGTGAGGGTTGGATTGGACCAGCTACTCCCATGATGCACTGCACTGCACATGCAGATCTGCAGTCTACAGAGGGTCCCGTGTTGCGGGATGCACCCGCCCAGCACCTCGGCCTGGTTGTGTGTCCTGACCATGTGCACCCCACAGCACCTCAGCCCGGTGGGGGTTCTGACCGTGTGTGTTACTGCCACAGAGTGGCTACCATCCATCACAGTGGATGGGTCCTGTGCTCACCCTGAGGGTGAGGTGGAGTGCCCTGCACCATTTCTGCTGCACCTGGCATTTCTGTGATGGGCTATGCTACAGGTCCCCATCAGTGCCT
The DNA here is from genome assembly GCA_033557465.1 of Ichthyophis bannanicus. NCBI lineage: Eukaryota > Metazoa > Chordata > Amphibia > Gymnophiona > Ichthyophiidae > Ichthyophis > Ichthyophis bannanicus. The sequence continues at coordinate 829,052,995 of CM066035.1, forward strand.
CTGAGTGATAGGTGGCCCTTGCAGATACCCTCAGCATTTGCCTGTGTCCATCTGTACATCACGTCTTGCCTGTGTGGACTGTGATGCACCCGGAATAGTTCATACACTGTGTGGGTGCCATGGTCACATGATATCAAATCCAAGGGGGGGTTTTGGCCCATAGGCGATTTACATAGCAACACCCAACCCACCCTTTTTTGGCTCAGGATGGGGAACAGGGTTTCCAAATAATGGGTCCACATTTAGCCCCCCTACACAGGTGACAGTAGAGGGAACCATTCACCCCAGTCATGCCAGGGAGTGGCCCCCCACCAGGGCAGTCTATGCTGATCTGTACGCCTCAGTACATTGGGCAGTGACACAGATTGTAGACCTCGTTCTGCGCAGCTGGCCCACACCACTAACTGACATCCTCCAGCAGCAAGCAAAGTGAGTCACCAGCCGTTGCACCCTGCAAGGTGTTCCAGCCACACACACGTACTAACTGCAGACAGCCTGCTTGCTAGTCCATAGTGCATGTTCCTGGAGGTGATGTGTGCACCCACACCTGGGATGTGCACACACCCACCAAGCAGATGGGTCAGTGATAGGTCTCCAGAGAACAGCGCCCATATATCTCAATTCAGAGGGACACTATGTAGTACTATGGGGGAACCCAGCCATGCCGTGGTCACTGCACAGTCAGGGTGAGTATGACCACACATCAGAACATGCCGTGGCCACCCTGTCCATGTAGGTGGTGGGCAGGCCCTACAATGTCCCAAAGAAAGGCACAAAGAAAGAACTCCGTGTTATAGCCAACAATAGACCCAGCGATATGTAAATATGTATATACATGTGAAATTACTAGCCTGCAATCAAATGTGAATCATATAATTCGAGTGATACGACCTGTACTTTTCCACTAAATCATGATGTATGCTTTAATACCTGGCCTGTACAGCCGCACTTTTATGTATAGCAAACCGCTGCTGATCGCTGGAAGTAGCGGGATACAAGTGTACACTAAATAAATAAATAAATAAATGTCCCAGCCATTGCCATGGGCCCTGTGCAGGTGCATCAAGACCAGGCCGCCCACTCCGGCCATACCCACAGTACCTTGCTCCTCATTATGCACATTGGCAAGGCCAATACTAGCAACATTGCTAGTGGTGTGTGCTGAAGAGGATGTTGGCAGACGGAACACACTGGATAGACTGACGCACACCCCCACACCCATGCACGTATAGTGCACCAATGCAGGCTTTTAGCAGGCCGGGACACTGCACCAGTCCTGGGCACCATGCAGGCATGGCTATGGTATGTTGTACTGTTGGGGTCTTCTCCTAAGGTGGTGGGCAATGTCAGGTTCCAGATGTGACACACACTCCACAGACATTACAGAGGTTGGTATGGTGCAGCACAATGGGCCGCTTGTGCTAACATTGGGGATTGCTATGTGGCAGTTATCATAGCAACCTTTTGCTATCTGTGTACCGTATTCCCTGGTTTTGGGTGTCATTGCTAGGGTATGCACGTACTACTATTGATGGATGCACACAGGGCCCACCATCCTGCCTCTCCAGGCCGTTGTGGCTAATGGACCTATGGTTGCGGGTGTTTCCACCCCTATGGATCAATACTCTTGGAGAGAGGTTCCCATCTCCGGTCCTGGTGGACCGCACCATGTTCGGGTTTTCATGCTGTTCCTGATGAATATGCATGCGATACATCTGCATACCATGGGGGCGGCGAATCGGCATACAGCACATGCATCTTTATTGCAGTCAGCTTGGAACCTGAATGTGATTTGGACCTCCATGACTGCCTTTGGGAGACTCTGCTCTCGGTAATGCGGCTGTATGTGGTGTCTGTGCTCTGTGCGGAAAAATGGTGCTCCAAGCATGTTTATCCTATCAGCAATACATGGTTGCATCTTTCCACCCGCAGCTTCTTACTGGTAAAATGTATGGGCACAGAGTTGGCAGGGACCACAGCTCAGGATTGAACCTGTGTCCTTCAGCTCCAGAATGCACTGGCTGTGCTTACTGCGCCACACTGGTGCCACAGGGATGGATCATTCCCTGGGGGTGCCATGACTGTTTGTCCTACAGAGCCTGTCTGTTACAGTGCATTGCACCCACCTTGACCCAGCTAGGCCATGGTCTGCTGCAGCCAGGTGCCACTGCCCCCTCCACCATCTGTACGCCCTCCGCCACCATGCTACCATGTCCTTCTATTGGAATCAGCATGACGCCTGCATGATTTGTGGCCCTCCCGGGCTACATTTGGCAGACTCGGCTCTCGGTAATGCGCCTGTATGTGGTGTCTGTGCTCTGTGCGGAAAAATGTTGGTGTTCCACGCATGTTTATTCTATCAGCAATACATGGTTGCATCTTTCCACCCGCGGCTTCTTACTGGTAAAATGTATGGGGACAGAGTTGGCAGGGACCACAGCTCAGGATTGAACCTGTGACCTTCAGCTCCAGGATGCACTGGCTGTGCTTACTGCTCCACACTGGTGCCACAGGGATGGATCATTCCCTGGGGGTGCCATGACTGTTTGTCCTACTGAGCCTGTCTGTTGCAGTGCATGGCACCCACCTACATGGGTCTGGGCCGTGGCATGCTATGGTCAGGTGTCACTTCCCCCTCCCCCTCAACCACCAGTACCCCTCCGCCACCATGCTGACATGCCCTTTTGCTGGTGGTGCTGGTGGTGGGCAGTCACAGGCTATCCAGTGTGCGTGTAAGCAGCTGCCTATGGTATGGGTGGTGGGGTAGGGGTGCCTGGATGGACGCCCACACTTCCCCCCAGCACCGCCTGCCACTGTTCTGTGCCCATTGGGGTGGCTGCTGGGTACTGTCCCCTGTGACACTGTGGGGGGCACACTCATGCCCCTGTTGGGCCCTCAACAGTTGCAGTCTGGCTCTACTGTTTATGCATTCCTATGGGCCAAACTGAGCATCTGCCTGGTCCGCACTGTGCCCCAGCTGCACCACAGCATGTGCCGCCTGCAGCCCTCTGTATCCCCTTTTCCAGCATCTGCCCAGTTGCCCTTTACGACATGCCCACACTGCTGTTGCTGAACATGTGCACGCCATGGGGGACCTGTTTACTAACAGGGGGGAGCCCTGATCTGTGCTATTTCACTGTGGCATCATTCACCTTCTATGGTGACAGAGCATACACCCTTCCACAGTTACTATCTTTTTCTGAGGCTTTCTCAGTGGTATTTTTGGCTGTTTCCCATTCATACCACTATTGGCCAGCTTGGTTATGGTTTTTTTCCAGTTTGTTGAGGTCATTTTCAATGTTTATGTGCCCTTTTGTTCTGTGCACATGTATCACACTTCTCACTTTTTTTAGGTTTCCCTGCCTATGCTGTACATTGCTGACATTTAAATGGTTTCTCTCCCCTGAAATGTGAATTTAACGGCAGGTTTTCAATCGCGTTAGGATTCAGCTCTTCAGATCAGCGCGTTAGTGTAAAAGGAGCTTCTCCCCGCCCACACTCCGCCCATTGACCCCTTCTCTCCACCTTCTGCGGTGTTTTACCGCGCCGCGGAACTTTACGATCGTTAATTAACGTTAACGCGCGTTATGAGACGTTAACGATCGTTAACGCATCATAATGCACGTTACCGTTACTTAACGATCGGTAATGTTACCTAACGCGCGTTATGTAACATTACCGCAGTTTAGTAAACATCCCCCAAAGAGTCTAAAAGAGTAATAAGGATAGCAAAATCAAAGGCAGAGGAAAGGATGGCTAAAGATGTTAAGGGTAGCAACAAAACTTTCTTCAGGTATATTCGGGAAAGGAAGAAGATCAGAGTTGGAATTGCAGGACTCAAAAGTGCTGGGAAAGGACTCGTGGAAAGTGACACTGAAAAAACGAAATTGCTAAACAAATACTTCTGCTCTGTTTTTACTAAAGAAGATCCTGGAGATGGACCAGCTGTGACTCCCAAATATAAAAATGGGAATGAAGTAGATACCATACCATTCACAGAAGACGAGGTGTTAGAATGACTTGCTAAACTGAAAGTGGAAAAAGCCATGTGACCGGATGGAATACATCCCAGGATACTGAAAGAGCTCAGAGAGGTTCTTGCAGGACCGTTAAAGGATGTCTTCAACAGATCCTTGGAAACAGGAGAGGTTCCTCAGGACTGGAGAATGGCTGATGTCGTACCTCTACACAAAAGTGGTGACAGGGAAGAAGTGTCAAACTACAGGCCCGTGAGCCTTACCTCGGTGGTGGGAAAAGTAATGGAGGCGCTCCTGAAAGAGCGAATAGTGAACTTTCTCAAAACCAACAGGATGCAAGATCCGAGGCAACATGGTTTTACCGAAGGACGGTCTTGCCAAACAAATATGAGTTCTTTGACTGGGTGACCAAGGAACTAGATCAGGGGCATGCGATGTATGTCATCTACCTGGATTTCAGCAAAGCCTTTGATACTGTTCCTCATAGGAGGCTTGTCAACAAACTCAGCAGCTTGGGGATGGGCCCCAAGATGGTAAACTGGATTAGAAATTGGTTGACTGACAGACGACAGAAGGTGATTGTACATGGAGCTCACTCGGATGAGAGGAAGGTGATTAGCGGGGTGCCACAGGGTTCGGTCCTGGGCCCAGCACTGTTCAATGTATTTGTGAGTGATATTGCTGAAGGACTGAATGGAAAAGTCTGTCTTTTTGCAGACACAAAAATTTGCAACAGAGTGGACTCGAGGGAGTGGTTAACATGAGGAAAGATCTACAAAAGCTGGAAGACTGGTCTAATGCTTGGCAACTACGATTTAATGCGAAAAAGTGCAGTGTCATGCACTTGGGTAGCATAAATCCAAGGGAAATGTATGCGATAGGGGGCGAGAGGATTGTATGCACGGTTCAAGAGAAAGACCTTGGTGTGATTATCTCTGATGATCTCAAGGTGGCAAAACAGTGCGACAAGGCGGTGGCAAAAGCCAGGAGGATGTTGGGCTGCATACAAAGAGGGATTACCAGCAGAAAGGAAGAGGTACTTATGCCACTGTATAAGTCACTGGTGAGGCCTCACTTGGAATACTGTGTTCAGTTTTGGAGACCGTATCTTGCAAAAGATGTAAAAAGACTGGAAACAGTTCAGAGGAAAGTGACCAAAATGATTTGGAGCCTGTGTCAGAAGCCTTATGAGAAGAGACTTGAAGACCTAAATATGTACACTTTGGAGGAGAGGAGGGACAGGGGAGATATGGTTCAGACCTTTAAATACTTAAAGAGAAATGATGAACAAACAAACCTCTTCCAAAGACGGGGAAGCTGTAAAACTAGAGTGCATAACATGAAGCTTCAAGGTGGTAAACTGAAAGGCAATGTCAGGAAATATTTTTTCACTGAAAGGGTGGTGGATGTTTGGAATTCCCTCCCGATGGAAGTGGTGGGGGAAAACACAGTGACGGAATTCAAGAAGGCATGGGACAAACACAGTGGATCCCTTTACAGCATTAGGATAAAAACAAGATAAACGGTACCATCTAACTTCTGAACCATATGACATCTCAACAAATAGGGGTGTCCTACATGGAGTGGTGAGTTTTCCCGTAAACAAAGACATGGGGAGGGGTGGCCTGCACAGAGCGACAGGTGCACCTACTCTTGCCATCTTGCTGGGCAGACTAGATGGACCATGCTGGTCTTTATCTGCCGTCATTTACTATGTTACCCACACGAACTGTCTCCACTATCCACATCTGCATGTGGAGTCAGGCTGACACCATTGGCACACTGAGCAACTGTCAACATCAGAGTGCACAACCTGCTTCTACACAATGAGCACACCTTAACAATGGCTGAGCTGAGATTGGGACCAGAGTGGCAGGCCTGTTTCCCATCAGCGCTGGCAGGCTGAACATTAACAGAGCCGTGGGAAAGGGAAACACTCTCCCTTCGTGGCTCTGCAAAACTGAGCCGGCGTGGGGAAAAAGAATGTCAGGGCTCTTCCGGGGAGGCGGGGGGCTGCGGGGCACTTCATTCTGTCGCTGTGGCTGCTGCAGTGGCAGCGGCAGCAGCTTCTGCAACCGTTTTTTTTCTTTTTCAATTTCCCTTCAGAAGGTCTGGGGCTGGGCTGGGCTGGAAGGGGGGGGGGGGTTAGCACTGGAAATAGTAATGGGCTGATGGGGGAGGGATAGGACTGGAAATGGGCTGATGGGGAGTTAAGAATGGAAATAGACTGATCGGGGGGGGGGCTAGGACTGTTGATGTGCTGATTTGTGGGGTTAGGCTGGAAATGGGCTGATTGGTGGGGCTAGGACTGGAAATAGACTTATTGGGGAGTGGTTAGGACTGGTAATGGGCTGATGGGAGGCTAGCACTGAAAATGGGGTGGGACTGGAAGTGGGCTGATGGGGGAGGGGAGGAGAGTGCTGCTGACCCTGGTAGAAAACTAGGGGTTAGGGCTACAAATGGGGTGATGCAGGGGGGGGAGGGGGGAGAATAGGACTGGAAGGGAGCGGATACTGTGAGGGTCTGCCAGGGGAAGGAGGGGACAGGAAGGGAACTGACACGGGGGAAGGAGAGGGCTGGAAAGGAGCTGATGTGGCGCGAGGGAAGGAGGGGGCTGGAATGGAGCTGACACCTGGGATGTACTGAAGGGGGACTGGAAGGGAGATGACGCTTGGAGATGGGAGTGGTAGGTGGCTGAGTAATGGGGAGGAGGCTGGAAGGGAGCTGACGTGTGAATTGCACTGGAAGGGGGGTGGACAGAGGGTAGGGCGACTGGAAGGGAGCTGATGGGGGGGTGGCATGAGAGTGGATGTGAGCTGATATCTGGGATGGTATTTGGACTAGAAGGGGCTGGACAGTGGGGGAGGAGGGGGACTGGAAGGGAATGGACACCAGTGGCAGTCATGGGAATGCAAGGCGGTTGACATTGGAAGGTACTGGGAGGGTTACTGGAACTGGAAATGGGCTGATGGAAGGAAGTGAAGAAAACAAAAGAAGAGATAAGAAATGGCAGATGGACCATAGACCACAGAAAGAGAGCTAAGAGAAGACAGAAAAGCAGAAGCCTCAGATCGGGACCAGCATGATCAGAGAATAAATTGGTCAGACAACAAAGGTAGAAAAAATAATTTTGTTTAATTTTAGTGATTGGACTTTGTGCTATCTTTATATTTTACGCAGTATGGGGGAACTGCATATCTTATTTATCTGATGTTGCACTGCATGCGGAGTCTGGCTTCTTGGGGTTTCAGTTTAAATTTTGTCTACATATTTTTATTTTTACTTTAGATTATGGTTACTTATTCTGTTCTTGGTGAGGGTCTGTGTTCTGAGTGTGTGACTGAGGCCAGATGTTCTGTTAGCATGGAGTATGTATATAAAGATCTATACTGTACTGTAGTAATTTGACTTGTTCAGATTTTCAAATAGGTGTATATATGTTCCAGGGCCCACTGTAGTATTTACAGTGACCTTTATTTAGATGGGCTCCTTATGTGAGTTTTGGAAGTTGGTGCTGATATGGTATGGTAGATGTGCTCTTTGTTGTAGGGTTTTGTATTAGTTCACAATATGCCTGGTACTGGAGAATGTTTGTTGTTAGTGAGATGATCAGAATCGGATTTTTTTTAAAGATATTAAGTTCTGTGAGTGAATGTCCTGGTTCTGCTCTGCACCCACCGTGGATGCAAAATATATTTTGAAAAAGAAAAAGCAAGAGCCATAGCACAGTTTATAACAACAAAATAAAAATGAGTTATAAACTGTACTGTTGGTTCTTGCTCTCTTTTAGTTCCTTGGTGTGCAAACATTTTGCATTTCCTCCATATAATCTAATTGGCTTTTTGGTTTGGTTCAGTCCCTGATTGGAGTTCAGAAAAAGCCCCGTCCCCCTCTATGGGGGGGGGGTGGGGCCATCTCATCCTTCGCCTCAGGCAGCAGATTGCCTTGAGCCACCCCTACCTGGAATGCCCTCCCAAAGGAGATGGAGGAAGTTCAAAAAGGCATGGGACAGACCCAAAAGATCACTAGATAGCAAGAGGATGGAATCAGAGCAAACATCAATAACTTCTTAAATAGAGAGGGATAACCTGTCTGGAGAAGCCGGTACAACTTTAAGCCAAGGCATGGGGGTAACCTGCACAGAGCGGCAGACACAGCTCTACAACTCTAGACGCCTTACAGGGTAGACTAGATGGACCATGCCAGTCTTTATCTGCCACCATTTACTGTTTTAGTATGTTAAGTCCTAAAATCTTTTATGGATGTCATAGATGAGCTGAGTACCACAGAGACAACCCCAATCTTTCTCATGTTAGTAGTAAATATTTTGCAAGACAAGCTAGAGAGCATTCGGCAGCGACAGGGTCACGACAGAAGTTTTACTGATAGTGGACTTCTTGCATGGTCAAGTGGGAAAACGGTTGCAAGTCTTTATGAAAGAGGATGCTTATATGCTAGCTGGATTCTGTGACCATGAATGAAAGGACCTATTTCTCTGCGGTGCAACTCCACCCCCCTGCCTGTAATTGTCATCATCGGAGAACTGGGGAACAGCACTATTAAACTATGGCCTGGCAGCGTGGACTGCTGGAATCAAGTACACTTGTCTGAAATCATCACTGGGCTACCCTTTCTTATGGAATGAGAGGCCCCAAACAGTGTGCCTTCTGGAGTAACATTGAGCCATGGTGAATGGTTTTGCTGACTCTGCTCCCTGCTCAGAATCATTATCGCAGGACCGAGGAGCAGCCCTATTAAATCGTTCCTTGGTGTACTTCCAGCATTTGTGATGCTGCTTTGCGCTCTTTCATTAACTTGAGATGCCCTTCTGATGGTGGTTTATGGTACTCATCCTATCATTGCACATACTATTTGCCCCTTTTCTGGTGCCTCAGGTGAACTTGTGACACTCTTGGTGGCTTATAGTGCTGTTACAGATGCCTGCCATCGAGTTTCAAGCAGATTAGACTGAAAATAGATTGCAAGCCTGACTGTTCCATTGTAAAATAGTTTCTCCAATAGACTTTCATGGGGATGAATGGGACAAACACACAAATGCTCTGGCTCCTGAAGACTAACCGAATGGTTATATTCTGACAACAGTAATAAGACTGAAAATCTTTGGCAGCAAATGCCTAACATGTAGTGTAGTATATTATACTTGAAGTGGAGTTAGCCTGCCCTCTTGTGGTCAGATGAGTGCCTCATAAGCTCTTTATATAGCTTTGCAATGGTTATAGTTAAAATCACAATATTTATTTCCTTCAATCACCTTGTATCCAACCATTAAATTCTTTTAGGAAAATAATCAGCAGAGCTGTTTGGGTTGTTTTTGTCTAGTATATTGGGGAAGATGTATCTCAGGTCTTTAAACTAATCATGATTAACAAAAAAGAGTGCATAGAGCTAGAGTTAGAGCTGAATAGAGGAGCAGCCTCTTGGTTAGTGCAACAGGAAATCTGGGTTTGATTCCTTGTGGCCTTGGGCAAGCCACTTTACCCTCCACTACCTCAGAAGAAAAGGCATGGCAATCTACTTCTGATCATTTCTTGCCAAGAAAACCCAGGGGCTGCTGAGTCACCAAGAGTCAGCATTGACTTGAAGAGACTTAAAAAAATGTTAAAGCCAGTGGTTTTATGAACTAGACTCAAAAAAAGTGCCTGCAACCTAATTTCAACAAGATTAAGGTACTTTACCTGTGGCATTTTGTGTCAAACCCTGAAGAAGGACATTTGGATCCCTTTGGAGTATTGTTGTTAAGTGCCGTCGAGTCAGTGTCAACTCATAGCGATACTCTGGATAGTTGTCCTAAACTGTGTTTGATCTTCAGTTAAGTGGCTCATTGTTGACAGAGTGGTACCCGTAGCTGCTGTTATTGTATTGATCCATCTCATTGCTGGCCTTCCTCTTTTGCATTGACCTTCTATCTTGCCAAGCATGATGTCTTTCTCTAATGATCTCTCTCTTCGCATGATGTGTCCAAAGTATGAAAGTCGAAGTCTTGTCATCTGAGCTTCTAAAGAAGGCTTAGGTTTGATCTCTTCTAGTACTGACTGGCTTGTTCTTCAGGAAGTCCATTGTATACACAAGCTAAATAACTGCTTGCTTAAATCGCCAAGCTGTAAGTGCACCATGAAATGAACAGATACAGTAACTTGCCCAAAGCCACAACACATGTCACTGGCAGAGACAGGACCTGAACTCAGTTTCCTGGATTGACAGATCATTAGTCTAACTACTTTACCCATTCTCTCTACTATTATAGAATTGCTAATCAAATTGATAAGTAAATGTTTGTGTAAATGAGACATTCCCAAATGTTTTGATTGTGTGGACCCCTCCTAAACCTCCAAAGGATTTAGGAAGCCCCTCCTCCCCCAGTTCATCCCTGCTACTCTTCCCAGACCCCAATAACACCAAGCCTGTCCCAACTAGCCCTCTCTATCTCGCTTTCTCCACTAGTCAATCTCTCTCTCCCTCCAGCTATTCCACACCAGTCTCAGATCAATGCAGCAAACTGCGCTATACTGTAGTGCAGCATTTTGTTAGATTTTTCCCCCACTAGCCTTGCTCTCAGATGCAGAAAGCAAGATGGTGTGGAAAAATAATGAGCAAAACCACTGTACTCAGTCATAGCGTAGTGGGCATGCTAATCACATGCGAAAAAAGGAATTTTTAGCTGCTCCTGATGTAAAAAACTGTGCTGAAAATCAGTGCAAATTTTACTCGTCTTTTAATGGTGGATCTTTACACTAGCTTCAGGCAGTGGTCTGCCGCACTCCCTACATTACAATCTCCCCCCCCCAACATGATCCTTCTTGAACCTTCCAAGTTTTCCCTGGTGGCCCAGTGGTTCCTGCTCCTTGAACCAAGAAACGACCTTGTTGGCCCAGTGGCCTCTAGCCCAGGACCGGTGTTAGACATGCAGGGGCCCAGGACAAAAACTGATGAGGGGCCCCAAAGCCTGCCTGCAGGCTATGCCGCCTTCTGCTCAAGACAGACTTGGCGGCCCCTTGTGGCATGGGGGCCCAGGGCAATTGCCCTTTTTGCCATCCCCTAATGCTGGCCCCGTTCTAGCCATCATCCTCTTGAACCCCCTTGGGAACATTGGGACCCACTGGTATCTTAACAGTTGAGGGAGCAGGAGTGATGTCCATATACTTCCAGGAGCGGCCCAAGGGTTTCTGCCACCCTAGGCAGAAGTCCTGGCTGTGCCACCCCCCAAGCTGTGAGGGCCCCCCCGCTTGCTGAGCTGTGCCCCCGCCCCCCGTGCTGAGCTGCACTACCGCCGTTTCCAATGGCGCGGTCAAGGGGGGTGTGGCTCAGCTCAGCAGCAGGCCATTTGCTTTGACACACATGACCTGTCGCTTCTGAATCCTCTCTAACAAAACTTTGGGAGTTCAGAAGCAGCAGGCCATGTATGCCAAAGCACATGGCTTGCCACAGAGCCTAGCTGCCGCCCCCCCCCCCCCCCCGCTGCCAGAATCAGCGCAGCGGGGGTGGTTCAGCACATGGGGCTAGGGGCAGCAGGCCATGTGTGCCAAAGCACATAGCCTGCTCCCTACAGAGATCTGCCACCCTAAGTGGCTGCCTAGCCTGACTAGTGGACAGGCCGACCCTGTATGCTCCTGTTCCCAACTTGAAAAATGGTGGCACCTGGCCTTGTGCAGTGCCTCCTTATATGGCAGAATGACCCTCCCAAGGATGCATCCTGGGCCAAATGACCCCACATTGTGAATGATTTATATGACAGACTGACCTTGTCCAGAGCATCTCATGATGCACCGCGAGGGCCAGGCACTGCTATTTTTCAATTTGGCAGCAAAGGAGGCAAGAGTGTGCGTATTGCTCCTGTCTCTGACTCTTAAGGTTTCATAGGGGCTCCCAATGCCTCTGGGGATTTGGGGGGTGGTGGGTAGGGGATCCTGGGCCACCAAGTAGTTTTTTGGATCGGGGGGTGGGAGGTAACCATTGGGCTGCCAGAGAAATCTTGGCAGGTTCGGAGGGGTGGAGGTAGAGGCCACTGGGCCACCAGGGAAGACTAGGCAGGTTGGGGGGAGATCCTATTCGAAGGAGATGCAATAGTGGAGGGGGGTTATGTTTATCTGAGGTGAAATGTGAAATTTTATCTCAGATGACTTTTTTTTTAAGCAATCCAGCATGAGCAGAGTTACCAGACTTAATGCAGACCCCCTGTGTGCATGTATCTGGCTTGCTCTCCTAGTTTAGCACTAACCTTTTGTGCACAGTTTATGTGCATGCTCTTTGCTTATAGCATCGCTGTACAAAAAATATGTGTTAAACTTGTATTAGGTAATCCTGTGCTACAGCTTTAGCTCTGTGCTCTACTGCAGGGTTTTTCATTGAACTTTCTTTCTCCTTACTTCCAGTCTTTCTCTCTTCTCTCCACCCAAACTCCATCAGCCTTTTTCTTTTTTTCTTTTCTCTTTTCTGTAATGGTCTCATGCACCTCAGGGGCTCACGGACCACAGGTTTGGAACCTCTGGTGTAGATCATTTGAACTGCAATTTTATATAATGGAAAATCTTTACATCAACAATAAACTCTTGCATTAAAACTGAGCCCTCTTATCCATTTTTTTTCTTTTGTTGTGGATGTTTTTGGTGGGAAGGAAAAAGATTAAAAGCTCTATGTGCTACAGGACACAATGGGAATTGCAGATGAGAAGTGACCTTTCTGATAAACACCATCATCCACAGAAAATAGAAACCTTTGCATGGTAACTGCCTTGTGTAGGGGGCTGCAATTAAGGCAATGAAAAGGCACAATTTCACATAGATAAAGGGAAAAGGTTCAGAAGTCGATTACCAGTGGATAGTGAAGTGCTGTATGTCCTTCATCTTGAGGATCTTACGGAGAATAAGGTTTGATCCTTCGACCAAGGATGAAAAGAAGGGCACAAGAGTTTTCAAGCAAGCACTGCTTTGTCTGCTGATAAACTGCTTTGATTCTTTCGAGGTAACTTTTTGTATCAGTAAAGAGAACACAGTAGATTCAAAAGACATTTAAATTATGTCAAAGTGCTCACAGACCTGATGAAATTAAATTTCACAGGCATACAGAATAAGAAGATCACTGGTCTGGTGAAGGTTTATGTGTAGAATCTGAATTACCATATACAAATGACACATTTCACTTTTTTAAAATAACTAACTTTCCTGTGACATGGTAGCATAATCCATCCTGTTTTCTAGCAGAGATGTTGGTAGTAGTGCATGAAAACACATGGGGTCCTTAGCCATGGTCATTTTGGGTAAAAAATCCAGATGCTAATGGATACCATCATAAGAGCTGGAATGGCTTGTCACATGTTGCTATGCAACTCTTTATTTTGTGCTCTGGATGCTTCTGGCTCATTTTATCTCAATTTACTGATCTACAGTCATAGTGGCATGCTATCTGGAGTGGAGGAGTAGCCTAGTGGTTGGGGCAAGGTACTTCGGGCCGGAAGGTCGGTGGTTCAAATCCCACTAGAGGACAGCAACCTTGGGCCGGAAGGACTGGGGTTTCTAGTCCCACAGGTGCTCCTTGTGGTCTTGGGCAAGCCACTTAACCCTCCATAGCCCATGTTCCCTGTAAAATAGTTCTCTGTGTGCTGTGCTTTCCTGTCTAATCAATGTGTTTATACCTCAAAAAAAATTTCCTGTCATGATTTGACAATTTCCAATCTGTAATCAAAAACCGCTGCTGATCGCTGGAAGTAGCGGTATACAAATGTATACTAAATAAATAAATAAATAAATAAATCTGCTTGATGACTGATCCTCAGTACAGCTGGATTCTGCAGTAGATCTGTTTCACCCTGCTCAGGGCATCCACACACCAGGGAAGAACACATCCTGCACCTCAACAGACACTTATCACTGTAAGCACTGAAAATGTAAATGCAGTGACTCTTCCTACCTCTTAACTCTCCGGTGTGTCTGGACTGTCAGCAATTTTGCACCCCCCCCCCTTAAGATGGCTATGCTTGCGTTAAATCTAGCAACGGCTACTAATGAATGTAGTTAAAATGGTGATCTCAGAATCCACATAACTGCCATTATTACCTGTGACAGTAAAAGCAGCATTATTCTCCATCACTGAATGAAGAGAACACACATCATACAAACCGGAATAGGAAGCAGAGTGGAGGCTTCAGAAAATGGCTTCATGGTGAGAGCCTGACGGGAAAGAGAGAAAATAAAACATTGAAAAGAGTAACAAAATAAGAGTAAAAGGAACCAAAAATCCATAACCAAAAGTTAGTCCTTGTGATCTTGGTTGACAATTTTCTGGTGAGAAGGGGGTTTTGAAGGAGTTAGTTGGGAGGTCATTGTTCAAAGAGAGCAGGATGACAGGAAGCTATGTAAAATGGGGCAAAACATTTATTGAAAAAGAAAGGGAAGGGGGAAAAAATGGATGCACATAGAAAATAACAGCAATAATATGGGTGATTTCAATTACCCCGGTATTGACTGGGTCAGTGTCACGGCAGGACATGCTAGGGAGATAAAGTTTCTAGATGAAATAAATGACTGCTTGTTGGAGCAGCTGGTTCATGAACTGACCAGTGGGGAAACCATTTTGTACTTAGTCCTTAGTGGAACACCAGATCTGGTGCAAGAGGTAAGGGTGTTGGGGCCACTTAGCAATTGTGATCATAGCATGATTGCGTTTGATTTAATTAATGGAGGAGGGATGGTAAAGAAGTCCACAGTACTACCTTTTAACTTTCAAAAGGGAGACTATGATAAAATGAGGAAAATAGTTAAGAAAAAAATAAAAGGCGCAGTTGCAAAGGTCAAAGACTTACATCAAGCTTGAGTGTTGTTTAAAAATACTATTGTGGAAGCTGTATTCCACGCTTTAAGAAAAGTGGAAGGAAGTCCAAAAAACTGCCAGCATGGTTTAAAGGTGAGGTCAGAGAGGGTGTTGCCAAAAAAGCATCTTTCAGGAAATGGAAAAAAGAGCCAAATGACGAAAATTGGAAACGGCACAAGCACTGAAGTTAAATGCAAGGCATTGATAAGGCAGGCAAAGATAATTTGAGAAGAAACTTGCTGTGGAAGCACAAACGTGTAATAAGGACTTTTTCAAGTATATTCATAGCAAAAAACCTGTGAGAGTCAGTTGGACCATTATATGCTAGAAGGGTAAAAGGGGCAGTAAGAGGGGACAAGACTATAGTGGAGAGAGTGAATGAATTCTTTGCTTCGGTCTTTACTGAGGAAGATGTAGGGATGTTACCCATGACCGAAGTGGTATTTAAAGGTGTGGAAGAATTGAAGGAAATATCGATACATCGGGAAGATGTATTACAACTATTAGATAAACTGAAGAGCAGCAAATCAAATGGGCTGGAGGGTATACATCTAAGGGTGTTGAAAGAACTGACATATGAGATTGCAGACCTGCTATTAGTAATCTGAATTTTCATTAAAATCATCTGTAATACCTGAAGATTGGAGGATCGCCAATGCAACGCCAATTTTTAAAAAGGGTTCCAGGGGTGATCTGGGAAACTACAGACCGGTGAGCCTGATGTCAGTACTGGAAAAAATGGTAGAAACCATCATAAAGAATAAAATTACTCAGCATGTAGATAGTCATGGCCTAATGGGAGACAGCCAACATGGCTTTATACAAGGAAGATCTTGTCTTACTAATCTGTTATGTTTTTTTGAAGGTGTGAATAAACAGGTGGACAAAGGTGTGTCACTTGATATAGTGTATCTGGACTTTCAGAAAGCCTTTGACAAGGTCCCTCGTCAGAGACTTTTGGCAAAACTAAAGAGTCATGGGATAGGAGGCAGTGTACTATTGTGGATCAGGAACTGGTTAAAAGATAGAAAACAGAGGGTAGGGCTAAATGGCCAATTTTCCCAATGGAGAAAGGTGAATAGTGGTGTACCCCAGGGATCTGTGCTGGGTCCGCTGCTTTTTGACATATTCATAAATGACCTGGAAAGTGGAATAACGAGTGAGGTTATCAAATTTGCAGATGACACAAAACTATTTAAAGTTGTTAAAACCTAAGAGGATTGTGGAAAATTGCAAGAGGATCTTGATAAATTGGAAGACTGGGCATCAAAATGGCAGATGAAATTTAATGTGGACAAGTGCAAAGTTATGCACCTAGGGAAGAACAACCCAAACTATGGTTACACAATGCAAGGTTCCACATTAGGAACCATCACCCAGGAAAAAGATTTAGGTGTCATTGTGGATAACCTGTTAAAACCCTCGGCCCAGTGTGCAGCGGCGGCCAAGAGAGCAAATAGAATGCTAGGTATCATAAGGAAAGGAATGGAAAATAAAACAAAAGAGATTATAATGCCTCTATATCGTTCCATGGTGAGACCACACCTTGAATATTGTGTGCAATTCTGGTCGCCGTATCTTAAAAAGGATATAGCGTTATTAGAAAAGGTTCAGAGAAGAGCCACCAAAATGGTAAAGGGGATGGAAGGATACTCCTATGAAGAAAGGCTAAAAAGGTTAGGGCTCTTTAACCTGGAAAAGAGATGGCTGAGGGGAGATATGATAGAAGTCTATAAATTAATGAACGGAGTGGAACAGGTAAACGTAGATCGATTGTTTACGTTATCAGAAAATAGAAAGACTAGGGGACATGCAATGAAGCTACAGGGTAAACTATTTAAGACTAATAAAAGAAAATATTTTTTCAATCAATTTGTAATCAAACTCTGGAATTTGTTACCGGAGGATGTAGTAAAGGCTGTTAGTGTAGCTGGGTTTAAAAAAGGTTTGGGCAAGTTCCTGGAGGAAAGGTCCATAAACCATTATTAAGAAGGGACCCAGGATATCAATGCTTGACCCAGTACAAGCATTGTTGAACCTGTGTCTTTTGGGGAAACTGCTAGGTACGTATGACCTAGATTGGCCATTGTTGGAAACAGGATACTGGGCTTGATGGACCTTGGTCTGACCCAGTATGGCATATCTTATGTTCTTATGCAAATATTTACGCAAATGAGGCTCCTTATGCAAATGAGGCTCTGCAATTAATCTCGGCACATGGTCCCGCATCCCACTTGGGCCACCCCTGGCTACAGGGTAATCTATTTAAGACTAAGACTAATAAGAGAAAATATTTTTTCACTCAACGTGTAATCAAACTCTGGAATTTGTTACCGGAGGATGTAGTAAAAGCTGTTAGTGTAGTTGGGCTTAGAAAAGGTTTGGATAAGTTCCTGGAGGAAAGGTCCATAAACCATTATTAAAAGGGACCCGGGATATCACTGCTTGACCCAATACAAGTATTGAGGAACCTGTGTCCTTTGGAGAAACTGCTAGGTACGTATGACCTAGATTGGCCATTGTTGGAAATAGGATACTGGGCTTGATGGACCTTGGTCTGATCCAATATGGCATATCTTATGTTCTTAACGTGCTGCATTTTGTTAAAAAATTGTTTTGAATTTCATGTCATTTTTAGCTTATAGCACATGCTAAAACTATTAATATGTAATTTTATAAGTAATCTGAGCACCTAGAGCAGTGCTTTATACTCTCAAATCAGCATGTATAGAATTGTCCAGGATTATACAACCATAAAGTGCATGCTCCAAACACAAATGGGCTAATATTTAGCAGTGGCCATCAGTGGGTTTTTTCTACTTTTATTGCAGTTTTTAAGATTACAATAAGGTAATCTATAACAGGCACAGGTTAATTATAGGAAAATATAATATAGGAAATTTCACCCACAATATACAAACACTGGAAACCCAAAGACTACATCTGGAGGAGAAAAAGAGAATTAAAAATCAAGTAATAAGATACAGAGTCTGTGATATTTTAAAATGCTGTCCATCACCACTAAATTAAATCCAGATATTCAGTGCTGGCATCCGTATAGTGGCTGTTGCTCAATATCTGCATTCTGCAGTTAGCGCTGGCATTTTCATGCCCATTATACTAACAGTTATGCAGTAGCCTTTTAGGATATCTTTTTGCTGGTCTAAGCTATCTGCATACTGGCATTGAAAATCACCGTTCCACCCTTCTTCCATCCCTGGTATGCCATGGCACAATCTGGATTGCACTGAGGCTGTCAGACAAAATATTCAGCAGTTCTATTTGGCTAGTACTGCTGAATATCCCTCTCACTATTACTTATTTGGGAAGCAGATGCTGCTAACTGGATAAATTTCTTTGAATATTGACCCCATAGTGCCTCTTTTATGCGATATATACATATGTGTTCCTGGAGCAGAAAACAGGCAGAGTGAGGGTAGGATCAATGCTTTTATGTGTACTTTATAAAAGATGCGCATGTTAATGTATGGCCATGCCACTCTTGAATGAGCCAAATCTTGTCTGATCTCAGAAGCTAATCAGGGTTAGGCCTGGCTAGTAGTTGGATAAGTAACCACCTTGGAATAGTAGGTATTTTATGCTTGCTGCATAGAAGAAAGATCTGGCAATCTACTTCCAGTTGCATCTTGCCATGAAAACCCAGGGGATAGGTCATGAGGAGTTGGCATTGACTCAATTGCACCTTGCCATGAAAACACAGGGGATGGGTCATCAGAAGTCAGTATCAACTCAATTGTACCTTTCCATGAAAATCCAGGGGATGAGTCAGGAGCCAGCATTGACTCAATTGCACCTTGCCATCACAACCCAGGGGATTGGTGGTCAGGAGTCTGCATTGACTCAATCGCACCTTACCATGAAAATTCAGGGGATGGATCGTCAGTAGTCATGATACACTCAATTGCACCTTGCCATCACAACCCAGGGGATGGGTTGTCAGGAATCATAAAAATCCATGGGATGGGTTGTCAGGAGCCAGCATTGACTCAATTGCACCTTGCCATCACAACCCAGGGGATTGGTGGTCAGGAGTCTGCATTGACTCAATCGCACCTTACCATGAAAATTCAGGGGATGGATCGTCAGTAGTCATGATACACTCAATTGCACCTTGCCATCACAACCCAGGGGATGGGTTGTCAGGAATCATAAAAATCCATGGGATGGGTTGTCAGGAGTCAGCATTGACTCAATTGTCAAAAACAACCAATAAAAAAGCATTTTCACATGCTGCTCCCATCCTATGGAACTCCCTCCCTGATGAAATAAGAGCATTAAATGAAATAAAGGAGCTCCGCAAGAAATTGAAAACATTTCTGTTCACCTCCCACTTCAGCACACTAGTAAATTCATTACCCCTAACAGGAAATGGATAATGACAATATTGGTTTATGCAGTCTAATCACAATTAAAAGATTATTTAAAAACTATTTGTAAAACTGGTAAATAGAACTATGTAAATAGTTGCAAAACGTTTATATAACGAATTATTACTGTATATAGTTCAATCATGTTTAATGCATTAGCAAAATTGTACATAGTTACTAATGTTCCATGTAATAGCAAAATTGTACGTAGTTACTAATGTTTCATGTAAAACAGATATATTACTCTGTCATTTTGTTCACTGTAAACCGCACCTGATCTGCGGAAGGTAGCGGTATATAAGCGACTGTTAAATAAATAAATAAATAAATTGTACCTTGCCATGAAAACCCAGGGGATGGGTCAGTTATTCTGTAACGCCACAAACTGTGTGAGACACCATTTATGGGCAGAAGGTCAGTTTTCAGTAAGTAGTTGCAACCTGTGGAAGTCACTGACTGAATATCTGTGCCTATATACATGTTGTCCCCACAGCTGACACTCAAATGCATTTTCAGTTATACCATCATCAAGGCCCATCCCGACAGCATACTCCTACACTTACCTTCCAATGTGACACTGCTGTATAGCTCCCATATCGCCTGCTGGTTTGACTGGAGTGAGTAGGGGGACATGAGAGCTCCATCACATGTGTGTTTGTGCA
Organism: Ichthyophis bannanicus; assembly: GCA_033557465.1. Lineage (NCBI taxonomy): Eukaryota > Metazoa > Chordata > Amphibia > Gymnophiona > Ichthyophiidae > Ichthyophis > Ichthyophis bannanicus. The sequence goes on from CM066035.1 coordinate 829,072,846, forward strand.
TCAACCTTCACCTCTGACAGCTTCCAGGCCTCAGGACACACCTGTTTGCACAGGTGAGAGGCCTGATTAATGCTAACTGCCATAATAGCTGTATCTGTTGCAACACTGTCAGCCCCCTTGGTGCAGCTGCAGCCTATTGAGAGCTAGGCTTACATGGAAGGCTGGCCTCTGCTCTGGCTCTCATGCCCCCTAACTCACTCCAGTCAAACCAGCAGGCGATACGGGAGCTATACCATGACTTGTTTAACTTTGCCAAGAGTCTCTCATGAGGGACCTTGCTAAAGGCTTTCTGAAAATCCAGATACACTATATTGACTGGCTCACCTTTGTCTACCTGTTTATTCATGTCTTCAAAAAAATATAACAGATTATGTAAGACAAGACCTTCCTTGGCTAATGTAGATAGTCATGGTTTAATGGGAGAAAGCCAACATAAACCATAAAAAGGAAAGCTTTGGGAGCATCCCACAGCACCTGCGCGCTGCCTTCCCGCCTTTCCTAACCGCCTCTCTCCAGTTCTTCTTTTCCGCGGAGCCAGCAGGTCGTGTTTCCTGTCACCGCTGAAGAATTTCTTATTTTCTTTTATTTTTCTTTAGTCGCGTGTCTGCCTTCTTGACTCTGGACCAGTACCACCGGTCTTTTTTTTCTTTCTTTTAAAAAACAAAAAATAACAAAAAACTACTCTTTTCTTACTTCAGTGCATTTTTTCTTCTGTGGCCTTAGGCCTGCAGATATATTTTCCTCATGGAAAAACCCGCCTCCGGGTTTAAAAAGTGCACGAAGTGCAGTGGCACTATTTCTGTCACTGACACCCATGACTGGTGTCTAAAATGTTTAGGTCCTGACCACTCCATTGCGGATTGTGAGTCCTGTTCCATGATGTCTAAAAGAGGGTTACAAAATCGGGCAGCCAAGCTCAGTACCCTGTTTCCCTCCGATGCAGCTGCTGTGGCATCGACGTCTTCCAGGGCTTCTTCTTCATCCCATGGATCTTAGGTAACCAAACTTAAATCGGGCCGGTCCTCAAAGAGTTCATCTCCCTCTAAGTATCGAGATGCCCCCGGGCTTACTCTTGAGGAATCCACACCGGCAAAATTACCCCGGCGGGAGGCTCCAACCGTGCAGCCTTTGACTATTTTGAGGGTGCCAGTAGAGCCTCGGCTATTGCCATAGGTGCACGCAGAGTTGCTTGGTTGCAAGCCTCTGATTTGGAATCCTGGGTACAGGATGGTCTAGGTAACCTTCCCTGTACAGGGGAAAACCTGTTTGGCAAAGATTGGCAAGCAAGGGCCAACCAGATGGATGCTGGAAATTCTGCTTTAGATAGACTTTCAAAGTCTACTACTACTCCTTTTAAAAAGAGGTTGTTCAAAAAAGGATCTTTCCCCAAAAAAGGGAAATTTTCTTCTGCTTATGGTCAGGCCTCTTCTCAAGGTCGTTTTGCTACAAAGAGACAGCAACAACCAAAACAGGCCAAGTCTCAGGCTGCGAGGACTGCTACGGCCCAACAGCCTCAGCCTCCTCAGGGCCTTTGACTTTCCACTAGAGAACTTAGCCTTTCTGGCTCTAGAACATCCAGAGCCTCTCACCATCCCAGGAAGGTTAGCTCACTTTGCTCCCAGATGGGAACAAATCACAGCAGAGCAATGGACCCACTCCATCATACGGGATGGGTACAAGCTTCATTTCTTAAACCTTCCCCTCACACCATGGTGAAACAGTTCAATTCTCCAACATCTCTCCTCAACCTTCTAGGTCAAGAGATTGCTACCCTTCTTGCCCAAGGGGCAATAGAAGAAGTACCTCTTCTTCAACAGGGTTCAGGGTTCTACTCCCCCTATTTTCTTATCCCAAAGAAAACGGGGTGCTACAGACCCATATTAGATCTCAGAGAGTTGAACAAGTTTCTATGCAAGGAGAAATTCAAGATGACTTCTCTCGGAACTCTCCTTCCATACCTCCAGAGTCAGGACTGGCTTTGTTCTCTAGATCTCAAGGATGCGTACACCCATGTCCTCATCCATCCAACACACAGAAGGTTCCTTCGGTTCCTTTACCAAGGAAAGCACTACCAATACAAAGTGCTTCCTTTCGGTCTGGCCTCTGCTCCAAGAGTGTTCACAAAATGCTGCATTTTTACGCACTTTAGGGATATTCGTATTCCCATATCTGGACGACTGGCTCATCCGAGCTCCATCCCAGTCAGAGGCCCAGGCTTCCCTGGCCTGCACAAAGCATGTTCTTCAATATCTGGGACTAGTAATCAACATTCCAAAATCCCATCTCACCCCTACTCAATCTCTATAGGGGCCTTACTGGATACCACAACTGCAAGGGCCTATCTTCCCCAGGCCCGTTGCCTACGCTTGGTGCAGTTAGCCTCCCAGATTCAGTTAAAATCCCATTTAACTGCTCGAGAGATGTTGCAACTCTTAGGCCACACGGCATCCACTGTACATGTGGTTCCTTACGCTCGCCTTCACATGAGGGCAGCTCAGTGGACTCTATCCACCCAATGGACCCAGGCATCAGGTTGCCTGTCAGACAAAATAGCAACCTCCAGTCGCCTCTTTTGGTCCCTCCACTGGTGGAAGTCCACTCAAAATCTGTTGCTGGGATTCCCCTTTCAACAGGTGTTACCCCAAGCAACCCTTACAACAGATGCCTCTCCAAAGGGTTGGGGAGCTCATCTACAAGATCTCTCCACCCAAGGCATCTGGTCTCCACAGGAGACATCTCTACATATCAACCTCTTAGAGCTCAGAGCAATCTTTCTGGCTCTCAGAGTCTTCCACACCCTGCTCAACTACAAGACAGTCCTCATCCACACGGACAACCAGGTAGCCATGTTCTATGTGAACAAGCAGGGGGGGACTGGCTCTCTGTCGCTTTGCAACGCAGCTCTGAGATTGTGGGCCTTCGCCAGAGAGCATCAAATCCATCTCATGGCAGTGTATCTTCCAGGGGTTCAAAACTCTTGGGCAGACAGACTCAGTCGAGTTCTGCTTCCACACGAATGGTCCCTCCATGGGGACCAGATAGCCAGGATTTTTCGGATTTGGGGTACCCCAGACATAGACCTGTTTGCAAGTCCGTGGAATGCCAAACTTCCCCGGTTTTGTTCCAGGATTCCGTGTCAGGGAGTTCAGGCCAGGGATGCCTTCCTCCTTCATTGGGGGCAAGACTTCCTCTATACCTTTCCACCTATTCCCCTCATCCCCAAAACTCTGTTCAAGCTTCAGAGAGACAGGGGGTCTATGATCCTCATAGCACCATGTTGGCCACGCCAAGTGTGGTACCCTCTACTTCTGCATCTCTCTCAAGCTCCCTCCCTGGACCTGGGGTCTGCTCCAGATCTCCTCTCCCAGGAGGAGGGAACCTTGTGGCACCCAAATCCTCAGTCTCTTCATCTCAGGGCCTGGTTGCTGAAGGCCTAGACCTTCAAGATTTACACCTTTCTCAGCAAGTGAAGGATATCCTTCATGCTTCCAGAAAGCCTTCCACCAGACGTTCCTATGCTTTTAAATGGAAAAGGTTTTCCATTTGGTGTGCAGAGAAGGTTCTTAACCCTCTTGCAATACCTTTGAATTCTTTACTAGACTATTTGCTGCATTTATCCCATGCAGGCCTTTAAACAAATTCAATCAGAGTCCATTTGAGCACTATTGCAGCATCCCTTAAGCCTCTCAATGGACAACCTATTTCCTCTCATCCTCTTATAGCAAGATTCATGAGAGGCCTTCTTTTGATTAAACCTCCCATTAGACCACCTCCAGTGGCATGGGACTTGAATCTGGTTCTTGGCCAGCTTATGAAGCCACCCTTTGAACCCTTAGCCACTACCTCCTTGAAATTCCTTTCCTGGAAGGTTATTTTTCTCATTGCAGTCACCTCAGCTCGCCGTATCAGTGAGTTGCAAGCTTTAGTGGATAATCCTCCTTACACAAGGTTCCATCATGACAAGGTAGTCCTCAGAACTAATCCACACTTTATGCCTAAAGTGGTCTCACCTTTTCATCTGAACTAGGAGGTATATTTACCTGTCTTTTTTCCAGGACCTCATGCATCAAGTGCAGAGAGGAATCTTCATACCCTGGATTGTAAAAGAGCACTTGCTTTCTACTTACAAAGGACACAGCAACATAGAAAGTCCTCTCAACTTTTTGTTGCTTTTGATCCTTCTCATTTAGGACTTCCAGTCTCTAAGAGAACTCTGTCCAATTGGATTGCTCAGTGTATTTCCTTCGCCTACCAGAGTAAGAACCTTTCTCTGGAGGGCCATGTCACAGCTCACAATGTGAGGGCCATGGCAGCCTCCATGGCTCATCTAAACTCTGTGTCCATCGACCAAATCTGTCGAGCGGCCACCTGGGCATCGGTTCATACCTTCACAGCCCATTACTGCTTGGACAAGGACTCCCGCCGGGATGCCTTGTTTGGTCAGGCTGTTCTCAAACACCAGTTCCATATCTAATCAACTCCTACCCTCCATCCCTGACTGGATGCCTGAGATTCATGGGTGGAGGTGAAGCCCTTCCCAGGGACTCACAATCTGGGTGATCTCCCAGGCATCTCTAGCTGGGGTGTCCCCATATGTGAAGACTCATTCCTGCTTGTTCCTGGAGATAGCACAGTTACTTACCTGTAACAGGTGATCTCTGGGAACAGCAGGAATAAGTCTTCACAACCCACCCACCTCCCCTAGGAGTTGTATCTCTCTATCTATCTTTCCTTTCCTCTCTCTCTCTCTCTCTTTGTCTCAGCTTAAAACTTGAACTGGAGAGAGGCGGTTAGGAAAGGCGGGAAGGCAGCGCACAGGCGCTGTGGGATGCTCCCAAAAGCTTTCCATTTGGACGCTGGGGAGCATTCCCGCCCAGGCTCCGTCGGTACCGACGATACCCATATGTGAAGACTTATTCCTGCTGTTCCCAGAGATCACCTGTTACAGGTAAGTAACTGTGCTTTATTATTCTACGTCTCACATCACGTATATTCATAATATACATATTCTATTCTACGTCTAGTGTCACGTATATTCATAACATACTTTTCTATAGGCATGCACGTCATAGACAATCATGAAAAGACATACATATATTCTCAGACATGACTATGTAGGCCTTAATTCTAATTAATTCTAACACTGACAGTTTGATATCACTGACCAGAGACTGAGAGACCGAGAAGCTGGGTAAACAACTTGCCTTTTACTTATCTTTCTAATAACAAGACTAATGTTTGTTATCTAAAACCTTTCACCCAGTTACTTCTACAGAGTTTTCAAGGATGGTATTAAGGAGCTACAAATGATATTAACTCTTTCTTAAGGCTTATGGTAATATAATGTTATACACAGGGCCTGACTGTGTATCCAACCTGGTATAATCAAGCTTTCTTTCAGTCCTTCCTCTGATTCTGTAAAGAATCATTTCACAGATATGGAAACTCAGACATCGGTATTAAAAATGGATTGTAGCTAGCTTCTGGGTCAATCTGTAACGTCATTTTAGGGGTCAGTATCTCCACTGATTTCTTACAGCAAGCTGATATTACACAATGAATTAATGCTCCTAAAATGATAATCCCTAATAAGCCAAATAATGAAGCTAATATGCCTTGCAAGGGCCTAGATAATGAATTCCAGAAAGAAGAAACAGAACCAAAAAAATCAGAAAAAGAACTTACATAACTACTACTTGATACAAATGTAGAATTCCTAACCTTATATAGTAGGCCTTTCACTATTTTTCCTTCATCATCAAGCAAACAATAATTAATAATAAATAAATAAATAAATAAATAAATAGATAGATAAATAATCCATACATGCCATTTTCCTTCGCTAGGAGATAGTCTAAAACCATGCAATTCTAGGCTAATAAAGTAATATTTTGGTAAGGTAAAAAAAACACCATGGGGTGTCTAACTGGGCAACATAGCAAGTACCTGACCAACCTCTGGGAAGTTCCATATATGCAAGATCACCACAAACAAAATAATCTAACTTCTAAAGCCACTAATCCGTTTTCCCAAATTGTCAATTTGTGGGGACAAGATGTATTCTGTGGACAATTATTCAGAGCCCACTGAGTAATGTTCATTTCTTTAATTTCAACAGATAAATCACGTTCCCAGGGATGGTGATACCCTAACAAAGGGAAATTCCAGTTAGGTATGTTTAGGTCTGGACTAAAGTCATTCAAAAGGGTAGCCAGAATTATTATACTGTAACAAGTCATAATCATGCACTTGATTCCCTTGGACTTGCACTAATTGTACTACGGAAATATAGGATTTTCTTACGTGGGATTTCTTATACCAAATAGAAGAATTATGTAGCATTATTATTCTACAAACGTTCCACAGGGTGTCCCCTACCTTTTTTCCATGTACTTTGAGCCATAAAACATATTGGAGGGGACTTTAAAGGCATAGAACTAACTACTCTAGGTTCTGTGTTTATATGAGACCATTCGATTAAAATGTCTTCTGTAACTGAGTGTAAATGCGACTCAAAAATATTTGGGTATTTCCCATAACATTCCCAAGATTCTAAATGCAGTACTGCTTCATTAACAATATGCCACAGCACAACTAAGACCAAATACGGAAACATTCTTAGCAAACCTCTAAATATCTGAAACTATAATCCAAAAATAAACATTCTAAAACAAAATGAAAATACACCTACTTCTCTTAATATGATGACGCTATATACTATAGCTATAACTACCCTCTAATTCTCAAACTTTTCATAAAGTAGAGGTTAAGTGCCAAAAGGTCATTGCATATATATCAGTAAAATACTAATTCAAACTAACTATATCCACCTAATCAGTAGTGTAAATGCTGGACAAAAGTCTTTTGCAGAATTAGTCCATTCAAAAAGCACTTAATCACAATAGTCTTTTTCTGTAATATCACTGTTGTCCAATGAGTCTCTGCGTTGCAATCTCTTGATTCACTGATGCAGGGAACCACCTTCTGGATCCTGTGAAGGAGCCTTTTTACACTGTGTAAGATGTATCCAACGAGAGTGTCCTTCCACTTTAGAAGCTGAGTATCTCACCAAGAGCACACGAAATGGACCTAGGAACTTGGGAGCCAGAAGTGTCTTCGGATGCAGATTCTTAATCAGGACCCAATCTGGTGACTTCACTTCTGGATATAATGATTCTGATGATTCTGGATATGATGATTCTGTCATCTTGTTGAGGATTCACTTGCAATAAAGGGGAAACAGACAGGACTGAGTGCAACCGTGAACAATAAGTCAAAATATCGCTGCGCAACAATTGAGGATCCGGGATAACTGCCAACTCATGTGGAGAAGTAGCTGGATGTCCAGTAACTATTTCATATGGTGTCAGGCTGGGGGAATTACACATTGCCATAAGGGCAAAAGGAAGGGCTTCTGTCCAATCTGAAGCTCAATGCTGTGTCAGAATGCGTAAGTGACCTTTGAGTGTCCTAGTCATCCGTTCCACTTGGCCAGAGCTTTGCGGATGATAAGGAGTGTGTAGTTGTCTCTTAATACCAAACCAAATTTTCAATACCCTCCCAGACACTCGCAACAAAGGCTGGACCCAGACAAGAAGAAAGAACAAAAGGTATACCCCAAACAGGAATAAAATGAGTGAGCAGTAATCTGATGGCAACCCCAGCAGTCATACTGGTAGTGGGGTAAGCCGCTACCCATTCAGAGAAAAGACAAGTGACTACCAAACAATTACCACCTCCCTCCTCTGGCACAGGGCAGATCTGCAAAACAGGCTGCAAAATCAAAAAGAGTTCGGAAGGCAGAAATCTTAATAACTGACCCTAAGCTGACCCTACAGTGCCAGTCTTGAAACAGTGCAGACAAGCTGTGCCAAAGAAAAAAATAACAGAAGTTCAGGTGATACCGGAGAACCAAAAAGACATAATTCATAGCCACAGCGGTAAAGCTTATGATGCAGGAACAGGGCAAGTGGAAACAATAGACTGTCAGGACAAATAAGAAGATGATCCTCTTTCCAGCAGCCCTGAGCATCACAGGATGCACCCCACGAAGTCAGAGTCTGGGTTTCAAAGGAAGTATCTTGCCAGTGCTGCAAGAAAGATGAAAGGGAAAACAAAGTCATATTAGACGGTGTTAAATACAGCACTGTCTGTGACACCGATGCTTGAAGAACAGCTCACCGTGCTTCTTGGTCTGCAAATTGGTTGCCCTTTGACATAAAATCTTCAGCAGAAGAATGTCCTTTGCATTTCAAAACTGCAACTTGTGCTGGCAAGAGGACAGCCTGTAACAAACGGTGAATGTATGCAGCATGTTTAATTGGTTTATTAGCAGAAGTCAAAAACCCTTGTTGCTGCCAAATATTGCCAAAATCCCATAAAATGCTTAACGCATAGGCACTATCTGTATAGACATTTGCCAAAAGATACCTGGAAAGTTCAAGTGCACGTGTCAATGCAAACACTTCAGCTAACTGTGCACTAGTAAATGGCAAAAAAGCTGATTCCACAACATCATTAACCGTTGTGACTGCATAGCCCACACAAAGTTTTCCCTTTTCATCCCTGAAAGCAGAACCATCCACAAATAAAGTCACATCCGGGGCTGATAAAAGTTCAGATCTAGCTCAAGAAACTGTCAAAATAGTTTGGAAACAATCATGAGACCCATCCTCCTCCACAAGTGTTGAAGGGTTGCATATTGATGTAGTACATACTGAAACATGAAGCGGAGAAATGATTAATTCCAGAGTCAATAAAACGTTTGGAGGACAAAGGCTGAGTCTTGGTTAGATGGAACAAAAGGGCGCTGTAGAACCAGAAAATCAGTAAGTTTCAATTGCAAAAGCCACTGCTACCAAACTGCGTAGACATAGTGGGAATCCCAAAGTTACTGCATCAAATCGCTTTGAGAAATAGCCTACCGGCTTGCAACCAGTTGGAAAAGCTTGTAAAAGCACACAGGTAGCAGAGGAATCAGAAATAGCCATATACAATTTGAATGGTAAAGAATAATCATATACAATAACATGGTGCATTTCCCAGTGCAATTTTTATATTTAAAACAAACCTCCCACTGTGATAATATGGGTACAATGAGGCCTTCAGGTCCTTCTTTCCAAAATGAGAGCATAAAGCGGAGCAGTAAGATCTGAGAAATTTGCTAGCCATTGTTTACAGAAAATTAATAAACTCAGGAAGCTACGCAATAACACTGGTGTCGCTGGAAAAAGGCAATGACAGAATAGGTTTCAATCTAGCAGAGGTAATTGCACGACCAGATGGTGTTAGAACAACACCCAGGAAAGTAACATTTTGAGATACAAATTGCAGTTTAGACAGATTAACCTTCAAACCTAAATTAGTGATATGAGCTAATAGAGACAAAGAATCTGATAAACAAATCTCATAACTTGGTGAACATAAAAGCAAATCATCCACATATTGAACTAAAGAGGAATGGTCGAGCTCTACATCCAATAATGCAGTTCTTAGGGCCTGCAAAAATATGCAGGACTGTCAGTGTACCCTTGATACAAAGTGGTCCAAATATTTTGCTTATTGTCAAAATAGAAGGCAAATAAAAATTGGCTGTCTTTGCTAATTTTCACTGAAAAATAAGCAGAACTTAAATCCACAACAGAAAACCAGGTAGTCCCTGAAGGTATCTGCGCCCAGATATCATGTGGATTAGGTACTAAGGGAAAAATTGGCAAAATCACATTATTTACTGCTCACAGGTCTTGTACAAATCTATAAGTCTTACCGTCAGCCTTTAGTACAGGAAGAATTGGAGTCTTACATGATGAAGTCGTAGAATAAATGACACCTTGTTTCTGAAAATCTTCAGTCACAGGACGAATTCCTTCAATGGCAGCTTCTGGCAGTGGATACTGCTTGAGTCTAGGAAGCTGAACTCCAGGTTTCAAGGTGACTTTTACAGGCGGGATAGAAAGACATCCGACATTAGATCCCGGCACTGCCCACAAAGTAGAAGGAAGTTCTCCAAGAGCAGGATGAATGGTACTGGCATCTGCAGGCGACGGCACTTCAGAGAGAGAATACAGCTGGAAATATAACTTCCCACTCTGCCAGGATAGAGTGAATTCAGCTGTTACCGGAGGGGGAGGAGGAGGGAAATCAGCTCTCTAACAAGTACGCATTTCTCTGGACTATCCATGCCCTCGCTGAGGATTCTCCTCTGTTTTTACCTCTCCCCCTTGCCCATGGGTGGCTGTATAAACAATCTGTAGATTGAGCAATTTAGTCTTTTCACATCTATTTTAGTTCGCTCTTCTTGCTGATCCTTGATAAATTTCAAGTCACTGTATCAAGCTCCTTCCAGAATTGCATCAGCTGTTCTAGCTGGCCAATCTATTATTGAAGTTTCTAAAAATTTCTTTTATTTTCGGGATTAAACCATTTACAAAAATATTAGTGAATCCTGAAGGTGTGTCTTCTGCTTCACCAGAATAGTCTTTAAAAGCTAGCATACACCTAGTGTGAAAATCTGTAACCTTTTCACCCCTATCCTGCCTTAGAGATGTTAATCTCGACCAATCCTTTACAAATTTGCATACTACTGTAAGAAATTCTAACAATTTTTTTTCTACATAAAAACAAAATTATCTCTTTGAATCTTCTCTTGGAAATCTTATCACAGGGTCTGTCACGAACCCTATGAAAATCAGATGGATTAAAAAACACAGTTCTGAGCAAATTATCTAGAGCTGCCCAAATGGGATTATAACTGTTAATTATTTAAGACTATAAAGACACAAATCTACCAGGGTTATCCCTGTAATTCAGAAAAGTTTTAGTCAAATCAAACACTTCTTTAAATAGTCACAAGATCATTTCCCACAGCTGCTGCAGTTTAACATAATATAATTGATCACACTCCTCTTTGTAAGAATCATAATATCTGTCCAAATCTCTCTCATTTTTATCAATAAGTTCATCAGAAACACTTAATTCTTTCGCAACAGAAACACTATGACCTATTACTACTTTTAAGATTCTTATTACAAGTACAACGCTTTCTGCTTCTTGATTCAAACGTGCTCTCAATTCCTTGAGCTGGGAGACATTCCAAATATCCAAAATACACAATTCTACTCCACCTAACTGCTGTTGCTCTTTAAGCATTTTCTTTTTCTCTTAGTTCTGCTACACGAGTGATCCTCGCTCACTCAGCTGGTCATTAGTTACATTTCCTAACACAAACAACTTTTGTTTCAAAATGTAAACATTATGTTTATCATCATGTACCATCCGTTCCCACCATGTAAGCACATTTGCACGGTTTACCTTTAACCGCTAACTCATATCTCAGGCAATGGACCTTATCTACAGAGAAAGTTCCCTCCCAAGGAAACTGCAATTCCTCATTACCTTTTGTCACTGAATCCCTATGTGCTACAGAATCGATGGCTACATCACCATGCTTCTCACACATACAATAGAAGCATACAATAAGGGCTACCTTTCCTAAACACTAAAGCCCTAGCTCTGTCATGCCACTCATGCATCTGAGACGGAGCCTGTCTACTTAACAGATTACCCATCACTGGTAATACTCACAAATCTTCTGGCACCTTCTGCCCTTGCCTTGAATGCAGAGATCTATCCGGTACGGCACCAACTGAAAGAATACTCTGCTCCTCCCCTCACCTACAACAGGCAGGGCTCTTGGGTTACAGAAATCCACACACAAAACAAGGAGAAGGTTAATTGATCACAATTCTTTGAATAATACACAAATCTGTAAATAACACACAACACACTTGTATTATAAAGACAACCAAAGCTTTGGGAGAGCAAGCTAGGCCTCTGCCTATGTTTACTCTGATATCATAGCTTTAGGCCACTTTATTTATAGGTAAAAATTCCATTACACAGCATAATTTCACTTTATTATTCTACATCTCACATCACGTATATTCATAATATACATATTCTATGATACGTCTAGTGTCACGTATATTCATAACATACTTTTCTATAGGCATGCATGTCATAGACAATCATGAAAAGACATACATATATTCTCAGACATGACTATGTAGGCCTTAATTCTAATTAATTCTAACACTGACAGTTTGATATCTCTGACCAGAGACTGAGAAGCTGGGTAAACAACTTGCCTTTTACTTATCTTTCTAATAACAAGACTAATGTTTATGTTATCTAAAACCTTTCACCCAGTTACTTCTACAGAGTTTTCAAGGATGGTATTAAGGAGCTACAAATGATATTAACTCTTTCTTAGGGCTTATGGTAATATAATGTTATACACAGGGCCTGACTGTGTATCCAACCTGGTACAATCAAGCTTTCTTTCAATCTCATATTTCAGTTCTTTCAACACCCTATGGTGTATACCATCCGTCCAAGTGATTTGCTACTGTTTAGTTTATCAAATAGTTGTAATATATTTTCCCATTTTATCGTTCACTACTTATGTATATCTTATCATACTCTAGTTTCCGTTTTGCAATGTTTTTTCATCTTGATTAGATTATAAGCTCTGATGAGCAGGGACTGTGTCTTATATCTTTATTTACAGCACTGCATATGCTTTGTAGCACTATACAAATGATTATTATTATTAGTAGTAGTAATAGGCAGGCCCTAGATGTAGTTTAGCACTGTTTTAGAATGTGCCTGCCAGATTGTTTCAAGTCCTGGGTTTAGGCCATTGGAGGGAGGGACCTGTAGTCTGGTTTATTTTAGAGAGTGCTATAGAGAAAGTGTGGAGGTGAATGGTTAGACTGCTGCTCTAATATGAACAGACTAGGGTTCAAATCCCAATTGTGGCCTTGGGAAAGTCACTTCACCCTCCAGTTCCTTGGAAGAAAGGCCTGACAATATACTTCCAGTCACACTGCCAAGAAAGCCCACGAGCTGCAGGGTCACCAGGAGTCAACAAAGACTTGAGGGCATGCATTATTATTATTCTTTTTTTGTGTGTTATGATAGCACATTGGGTCTGCAATCATGCGCATTACAATCATACCCATCTGACAGCATGACTTTATTGCCTCAGCTGCAGCACATTGCAAAAGGTCATACAACTTCACTGTAGATCCATGACACATGAGTTGTACATGATTGGAAGCTTTCATAATAACCGTGAATGAACGTCTTTTGCTCCGTCACACTCCTGGGATAGCCACCTGCACATATCACATGTTCTTACTTGCTCATATGGCCAATATGAGAGACACATCAGTTCAGAGATGTCAGGTGTTTAACATCATGTGAGTGATTGTGTTCCATCAGACAGTATGAGTGTAGACTTTATCTGTACAAGAGCACTTTGCATTTGCATGCAGCTTGTACAGATGTGTGACTTTTATGCCCTTGGATCATAGCCTACTTACTTGTCCAGTTGTTAAATGCATATGTGTCAGGAAGAGGTGGCTAGAGCAGCTGAGACAGCTGTGAAACCCTAATAGATGGTATTAGACCTTCCCTGTGGCACACCACAACTGAGGTTAGCTTCATTTGTGAGATCTCAATAGGCACACTGGGGCAGCAAGGCTATACACAGGGCCAGCCCAACCACTAGGCAAACTAGGTTGCCTAGGGTGGCAACTTCTGGAAGGCAGCAAAAGCAGGGCACTCAAAGATAAATAGTAGATTTTGATAGCCAGAGGGGGTGTAAAGCTTGAGGTCTGCCTAGAGTGCCAACACCTTGGACCACTCTAGGGCCAACCCTGGCCATACAGCATTCTCATCTACCCCATCCATCAGCATATATCCATCATGTTCATTCATATATTCTCATGCAAGCTGCTACACCCTGGCCCACATTGTGGCATATCATTAGGCATATCATCCGCTCCCCTCGATGCCTGCCAACACGGATTTAGAGAGACACATGGTGTTGAAACACTCCTCACCATGCTCTTTAACAACATAATGGCTGGAATTGACAACATCCGTCAAGGGTGCGTTCTCATGTTCATGGACACAGCAGCCGCTTTCGATTCAGTAAGCCACGAGCTCCTCCTGTGACGTCTCAAGGAGAAGGGAATATGTGACACAGCACTTGAATGGTGTAAGTCGTATCTCTCGGATAGATGGCAGCACATACGATCAGGGACCTCAACATCAGAACCATTCCACCAGAATCAAGGCGTCCCACAAGGATCTTCCCTCTCTGCGCTGATGTTCAACGTATACATGCAGCCAATATGTGACATCATGCGTGAACTGCTTAGTATACACTGATGATGTCCTCCTTTATATGCCGTTCTCGACACAACCCAGACCTCTCCCCACTGACAGACTGTTTTCAATGCCGTATCCATCTGTCTCCAAAACCAAAATCTTCAAATTCAACATAAGAAAACAGAGGTCCTATTCATCACAAGAAATCCAAACTTCATTACACCACCATACCTGAAGGTCAAGGAAGCTGAACTTCTAACCCCGGGGTCTCAAACACACGGCCCGCGAGAGCATCTTGTGCAGCCCGCGATACATTTGGCCTGGCGTATTAAGCAGCTGGCTCGTAGAGTAAAAAAAAAAATCCAAACTTGCTGCTGCCGCCGCCACTGCAGTATCAAGTGTCCCGCGGGCCCCTCTGCCCGGCAGAGTCCTCTGCTCCCTGCAGCATCAGCTCCAAAAGCGGTGGCTTTCAGAGCCGCGAAGAGAGAGTTTCTCTCTCGTGGCTCTGAAGAGCAGCGAGAGAGAAACTCTCTCTCTTCAGCTTCAAAAGCGATGGCTCAATTCCCGCCGCTTTTGGAGCTGAAGAGAGAGAGTTTCTCTCTCGCTGCTCTTCAGAGCCGCAAGAGAGAAACTCTCTCTCTTTGCGGCTCTGAAAGCCGCTGCTTTTGGAGCTGATGCTGCAGGGAGGAGAGGACTCTGCCGGGCAGAGGGGCGCTTGATACTGCGGCGGCGGCAGCAGCAGCAAGTTTGGATTTTTTAAAATCTACCTGGGCTGATGGGAGGGAGGGGGGTTAGGACTGGTAATGGGCTATGGGGGGGGGTAAGATTGAAAATGGGGTGATGAGGGGTAAAACTGCAAGTGGGCTGATGGGGGGGGGCTAGGACTGGTATGGGGGGGCTAGTACTGGTAATGAGCTATGGGGGGGTAGGACTGGTAATGGCCTATGAGGGGGGTAAGACTGAAAATGGGGTGATGGAGGGTTAGGACTGGTAATGGACTATGAGGGGTAAGACTGAAAATGGGGTGATAGGTAAGACTGGAAGTGGGCTATGGGGGGTTAGAACTGGTAATGGGCTATGGGGGGGCTAGGACTAGTAATGGGCTGGGGGGGTTGCTAGGACTGGAAATGTGCTGAGTGGAAGGGGGGGCTTGAACTGCAAATGGCTGATGGGGAGGGGAGCTTGGAATGGAAATGGGCTGTGAGGGGAGGGAGCTAGCACTGGAAATGGGCTAATGGGGGGGGGAGCTAGGATTGGAAATGGGCTGATGGGGGGCTAGGACTGAAAATGGGCTGATGCAGGGACTAGAAGGGAGTTGGTGCTGTGTGGGGCTGGAACTAAAAGGGAGCTGATGTTGGGGGAGGATTAGAATGGGATGGAGCTGGGAGAGTGAAATGGAGAGGGGTAAAATATTTTGTGTGGGAGGGAAGACAAATCTACAATTGGCCAGGTATTGGGAGAGTAAGTGGGGATTGAGGATGGAGGGGTAAAATTTGAGTGAATGAAATAGGAATGAGGAAAGAGCAAAAGGAGAAAGATTAGTATGTTAAAGCAGATGTAGAGGGAGAGTGGAAAAAAACTCGAAGAGAGAAGAAAGGACAAATGGACAGCAGACGATGGAGAGTTAGCAGAAGGCACGAAGAAACCAGAAGAAAGTGGCTGGAACAATTGCAACTGAAAAAAATGCACAAAAGGTAGAAAAATCTCTCTTTATTTTGAATTTATTAACTGGAATATGTCAGCTCTGGGAAATGTGGATCATTAACGTCTGCACTTTGTTTAGTACAAGAGGAAATTAATTTATAGTTTTATTTCTACAGTGTTGTTGTACATTCCAAGTTTGGCTTTTGGGGTTCCCAGTTTAATTATTGTCTTCTTGTTTCTAAATTGTGATTCCTTGTTTGGTGATGGTCTATGTTCTGCATGTGTAACTGAGCTGAGGTATTCTGTTTATGTAATTCCTATTTGACATTGCTACTTGTTCTCTTTCCCCAGTAGGTCATGTATTGTTATTCTCTGAAATGTATTGATTTAATATTTGCAGTGTTGCCTTTTGATAGGTAGGGTATGGTGCTTTATGAGTCCTGGTAGTGCTGTTAGGATATGGCTGGTTTGCTATGGGTTCTAAATGGGCAGTGTTTGTTTGTAGTAGTTCCCTAATGTGCCTGGCGGTTGGCACTGGATTATAGTAATGTAGAAATCTTTTAGTCTTTCTTTATCCATACACTCATTAAGAGGCATGTTTACTAAAAGTTAGGATATGGTAACATTATGCAAATATTTATGCAAATGAGGCCCCACGTCTTATGCGGCCCCCGGGTTATTTTACAAGTCCTCATTTGGTCCTCAAAGCAATTTGAGTTTGAGACCCCTGTTCTAACCAAACCCTCTATCAGATACCTCGGAGTCACCTTAGACCAGCGACTAGACATGAAGACGCACATAAGCAATATAGCAAGAGCAGTATACCATAAGATCTGATCTCTCCGGCATCTACGCTTCCTGCTTGAACCGGATGACTTCCGGACAATCTATCAAGCACTGATCATACCGCATTTTGACTATGCAAATGCCATACTTCAGGATCTTCCTCAGTCCACTCTGCGCCCGCTACAGCTCGCGATGAACTCAGCAGCAAGAGTTCTTCAGGGAACATCCAGGAGGGATCACATAACGCCCATCCTGAAACAGCTTCACTGGCTCCCCATTCAAGGCAGGCTCACATTCAAAACCTTACTGCTGACTTTCAAAGCCATCAATGGGCTCTCCTCCTCATCCCTAACAGAGCTCATAAAGAGCAACCCCCCTACCAGATCAAGAAGAGCAGCAGCGGTCAACACACTAATAATTCCGAAAGAGATAACCCAGTCCACCCAGGCAACAGTAAACAGAGCTTTCAAATTCTGTGCACCTAAATGCTGGAACACCCTCCCACCTAGCATCCGGGCAATCCCCGACTTAGTCCAGTTTAGGAAAGCGTTAAAACATCACCTCTTCCTCTTGTATTACCCAGAAGAATGTACCACCACAGCCCCAGCAACTAGCTAGCCAACGCAGTACAATGAATCCTCTATATTAGTTTCTCAAGATATAAATAGTTACCCAATATGTAAAATGTTATCCAGGTTTGACCCAAGTTCATGTACCGGTTCATTGTAAATACAGCTACAGAAATGTGTAAGTTTTGATGTTCTATGTAAACCGCACTGATGCGGAATAGCACGGTATATAAGAGAATGTAAATAAATAAATAAATAAAATATCGCTCAAACCTCACCTGCAACTGATGTGCAGGTCATCACTGCTGCCCAGGGATTCCTTCTATGCCTACATCTTGGCCATGGTGGTTACTCCATGGCACACTTCAACCCAATCCTATCCCATCCATTGACATCACAGTGAATTACATGAGCACCCCTCACTGATACAGTCCTACTGCCTCCCACATTATCTGCACACTCGCTTTCTCACACTTATGTGACATATGGATATGACTTGTCCATCACCAAATCCCTTTGTTCCCATCCAGCACTTCATTTCTGACCTCTCCATAGATTCCTTTATCTCATGTTAAGGCAACAGTCCTTAGCGCACGTTAACCTGCATACTTGGTGCTCTTAATGCTTGCTGTCTGCTTAATGCCCGCTAACCAGCTGCTAGCACCCTTTGCGTGGGAACACCTGCTCCCCACCCTGGACTTTAATGCCTGCTAGGGCCCTTAAGATTGCTGTTAGTGCAAGCTAAAGGGTGCATCCTTAATGGTCCTTAATAAATATACCATTTAGTCTTTTAACTGAGGACCCTTTTACCCTTTCTCAACGTTATTCCCCACTACCAGTAACCTATCCTGTCTTCCTATATTACCCTACTTAATCTCAGTAAACCTGGGGAAAAAATAATAAAAACCTATATTTTTCTCTCTGCTTTTACTGACATCCACCTTATTCCTTATCCTTATCTTCCTACTTTTTCCTTTCTCTCCACCTGACTCAGTAACCATACGTACTCACAAACTTTCAAAAATTCACTCATCACCTACTCACTGTCCCTTTCACTCAGACTCAGTCTCTCTCTCATGCAGACACCGAAAACTTCCAACCAAACCCTTAAACACAAGCACAATCAGTCAAAACCAGGGTCCTGTCACCAGACACACTGACACACATCCATTCACTTCAACTGCCCACTTTGGTCCACCTTACGAGTCACTGCCATTCCAATCCATTCTAATAATGTCCCTACCTTTGCTGATGTCATCAAATAGTACTTCACTATCTTCCTTGAAACCTAGATAGTCTTCTTTAACAAAAGAAATACTATATAACTTTCCTTCAGGAGCCAAAACAAAAATTCTAGACTGTCATTTTTCAGTCATCAGTAATAGGAAAATTTTTCTTCTGTGTCACTCCAGTGTTCAGCTCAGCTGAACCTGAGTACAACATTGTTTCAGTTGAAATCCCTCCTCCTCCCCCCTATATCTGGGTACTTTACAATTGTAAACATTATAAACACTTTTATTACCAGTTTTAACATAAATTCACATCCTCATAACTCAGGCACATTTAAACTGTTAAAATGTACAATTAGTGATACTAGAGAATTACTGTAAATTGTGACTTAGAGCTTAAAAACAGCTAAAAACCATCTCTGATTGTTCATTGACTCACACACACCCTGGGAACATTTTAAAACTCTTAAAACTTTCAAACTTTTAATTTTTAATATCAGGTCTTTTCTGCTAGGCCACGCCTCCTTGCAACCCTTCTCCAAAAAAAATGCTGCTAAACACAGCCAATAAGATCTTTTTAAGTTCAGATAATCCCTTCTTAGGCTTCCCAGCTCTGACCCAGACTAGCTGGACACTTTAAACTTTAAAAAGTTTACTTTTAATATTCAGCTATTTTTCAGATTAAACAAAGCCCCCTTTTTATTAATGCTGCAAATCACGCGCAAATAAATATTTAAAATTTAATGAGACACTTATTAGGACTACACATCCTTTCCTCTGCCCCTCTCCACTCTCCAATATTTGGATGTTTTAACTTTAATTTTCGGCCGTTTTTCACCAGTTTCCAGGAGCTCTGACCCTTTAAGGCCAGCTCCTCCCATTCAAAAGGCCTTCAGTAGGCCTAACTATTGTGGCTTCACTCTTCCTTCTCCTTCAGCACCATCAGACATTGGAAAACTCTCCCAGGCACCACTGCCATGCTCACAGCCCTCCCGGACCCCATTACAGCCCACAGCTGGAATTGGGAACAGCCCCGAACATCGCGACTGCACCAATCCATTTTTGTAACTTCTCCTCCGCTCCAGAGTTCACCATCAACAGCAGGGCAACCCAATTGTCCCCTGCAGTCCCCCCCTTGGAGACCTGCACAACAGGAAAATAACACTGATTAAGCAGCAGCTCCATTACTTTTTTTTTTTAAATCAAGACATGCTGCTGATTCCTGCACATGCCCGCAGACTGTGAAGCACTTTTATTTATTTATTTTTAAAACCCTGTGGTTTCCTTTATCCACTGCCGTGGAGACCCCCCCCCCCAGATAATTTTTCATTTATTTAATCTTTTCCTTCACCTGGTTACAATAAGATAGATGCAACATAATGCACCTATGTACCTTGGCAGCTTAGGAGCCCTTTTATGAACTTCCAGGCTTATTGTGCATGGAACGGTTTTGGTGTGTGCTGAATCCTCAAAAGAACCCACACTGTAGGACCTGTTTCCTAAATTGTCTTAGTGTTTAAACATGGGAATTGCCACTCGCTAACAGTAGGCCTGCTCCCATGCTGACAAATAATGCGGCACTTTGACAGCATGTTGTAGTTCTTGATTTAATAGCTAATAGGCTAGGGTGGGGAATGTGGTTGGACTACATCTTAGTTAACATGGAAGAAATGAGTATGCACGAGCTGTTAATGCGGTGAATAGCACAGAACAGTTAACGCCGCCCCAGGCAGTACAGCTGACTGCATTGTGTTACCTGCCATGCAATTAATGCATCATAAAGACATTGGGCCTGATATTCAGCATTGTCAGCAAGCTGTTGTAAAGCAGCTAGCCATTGCTGCTGATCCCGAGACCCAGGTCTTCAATGCTGGGCCATAGCCAGCCACTGGCATTGAATAACTGGGTCAGCCAGACAGTGTGGAAGCTGACCAGGCAGCGGCGATATTCAGCTGCTGGCTGGTTTGCTTCTGTAGTGAACATTAAGGTACTCGTTCAGATTCCTAACTTTGGCTGCATAAGGATAACTGGGCAGTGGCTGAATATTGCTGGGTGCCACCTCCACTGCACCCTTGGAACGCCCCAGTGCTAGCTAGGCAGCTAGCATCAGAGCATTCAGCAGTGGTGTCTGGAGATATTCAGCGGCACTGACCTCTTTGCTGCCGCGAATATCCCTGTTATCGCGATTAACATTAATCGCATTGAATAGCAGGCCCATTCTCTCTGAGTTAACTGAATGGCCAAATGCTGGGAACACAGCTAATGCAGAGGTTTTGCAATTACCACCAGGGCCAGATTTACCTATACGCCAACTACGCCGTGGCGTAGGGCCCACAGCTGACAAGGGCCCACAAAAATAGCCTTCTTAAAATTAAAAAAAAACCCAAAACGCTGGCTGCCACAGAGACGCAAGGGAGACACTCTCTCTTCGTGCCTCTCAAAGCTGGAAATGCCCTGGAAAAGAGCCACTGCTTGTGACTGGAGCGGATACTGCAGAGCAAAGAAGTAGTACCTACACAAGCTGCTCCAACCCCGTTCTCTTCTGTCACAGAGTCAAAATGTAGCAGTTAGGGGTTCTATATTAGGCGGCTGTCTGAGGGAGTCGCGCTCTTGCCTCCCGTCAGTTCATCTCCCGGCGGGTTTCTGTGTGCAATGGACGGGCGAGTGCTGATTTTTTTCAATTTTTTCGGTCGTCTGGGGTAAGTCCTGAGGGACTTCCTACGGTCGCGGAAAGATGAGAGTCCTGTGGTGGTCGCCTGTTCCAGCCGGCACTCGAGGCGCGACTCTTCCCGGATTGTAGGAACGGGCCGGCGAGTCCCGGTGCGGCCTCCTTCAATTTTGCGAGCCACGTGGTCCTGGGAAGGTGAAAATGCTCAGGGCGGCGGAAGCCGATCTTCAAGCTTCGGGGAATTTTTCCCACAAGTTCTCCCAACTTGGCTTGATTCCCAGTGAAACTGGCTGGAAAAATTCATAACATTGGGGTAACTATTCCTGGGTGAGATGTCTCCATGACAACGAAACGCCTACTAGGGCTCATTTGTTAGTCAGTTTTCTTTAACTGAAGTGTGTTGTGGTAGTTCAGGCTTTCTTCGTCTCATATTTTGACTTTATTTCTGGTCTACTGTTGTGTGACTTATGATGGCTAGACCTTGAGAACCGTGGCTGCTGATGCACTTAACTTTTTCTACGGATAAGGTATAAAATGATTATTTCCCTGGTCCCTTCATTTAAGGGAGGATATTAAAGATCTTATAGGTGATGGTTATTGATATGTTTGTCTTACTATTTAAACTAAATGATTTCTGTATTAAATTGCTGTACCTGAGAGAATTTAGGAGTAAAGAAATATATAATCAGGGCAGTATATGTTTGCTGGAGTGGAGGAGTAGCCTAAGAGAGGTTGAGAAGTGGGGTGGGGGAAGAGAGAGAGATGGGCAGTTACTGAGCACTTGATAATGTTCCCTAGTTCCAGCCATTCACTGGTGTCCTGCAGAGCAACATCCCACCATTCCGGTTGTTTCCAGCCTTAGGACATTTCTGGATGAGAATGAAGGGGATTTTGGCCAGCTGGCGTTTCTGAGCATGCTCCATGGAGGAAACGTGGTTCTTTCGGTAGTCATATGGGGCTATGGGGGGGCTAGGACAGGAAATGGGCTGATGGGGAGGGGTTAGGACTTGAGGTGGGCTGATGGGGTTAGGACTGGTAATGGGCTGTGGGGGGGCTGACTGGAAATGGGTTGATGGGGTTAGGACTGGAAGTGGGCTGATGGGGGGTTAGGACTGGTATTGGGTTGGGGGGTTGCTAGGACTGGAAATGGGCTAATGCAGGGACTAGAAGGGAATGGATGCTGGGTGAGGCTGGAACTAGAAGGGAGCTGATGTTGGGGGAGGATTAGAATGGGATGGGGCTGGAAGAGTAAAATGGAGAAGGGAAAAATATTTTGTGTGGGAGGGATAAAAAAATCTACAATTGGCCGGGTATTGGGAGAGTAAGTGGGGATTGAGGATGGAGGGGTAAAATTTGAGTGGATGACATAGGAATGAGGAAAGAGCAAAAGGAGAAAGATTAGTATGTTAAAGCAGATGTAGAGAGAAAATGGAAAAAAAACTAGAAGAGAGAAGAAAGGACAAATGGACAGCAGACGATGGAGAGTTAGCAGAAGACACGAAGAAACCAGAAGAAAGTGGCTGGAGCAATTGCAGCTGAAAAAGGTAGAAAAATATCTCTTTATTTTGAATTTATTAATTGGAATATGTCAGCTCTGGTAAATGTGCATCATTAACGTCTGCGCTTTGTTTAGTACAAGAGCAAATTAATGTATAGTTTTATTTCTACAGTGTTGTACATTCCAAGTTTGGCTTTTGGGATTCCCAGTTTAATTATTGTCTTCCTGTTTCTAAATTGTGATTACTTGTTTGGTGATGGTCTATGTTCTGCATGTGTAACTGAGCTGAGGTGTTCTGTTTATATAATTCCTATTTGACATTGCCACTTGTTCTCTTTCCCCAGTAGGTCATGTATTGTTGTTCTCTGAAATGTATTGGTTTAATATTTGCAGTGTTGCCTTTTGATTGGTAGAGTATGGTGCTTTGTGAGTCCTGGTAGTGCTGTTAGGATACGGCGGGTTTGCTATGGGTTCTAAATGGGCAGTGTGTGTAGTAGTTCCTAATGTGTCTGGCAGTTGGCACTGGATTATAGTAATGTAGAAATATTTTAGTCTTTCTTTATCCATACACTCATTAAGAGGCACGTTTACTAAAAGTTAGTATATGGTAACATTATGCAAATATTTATGCAAATGAGGCCCCTTATGCAAATGAGGCCCCGCACCCCCCTTGGGCTGCCCCTGCTGGGGGCCCACAATTTTTGTTGGCGTAGGGCCTCACTCAAGGTAAATCCGGCCCTGATTACCACACATTAAGGGCTAGATTTATGAAGCAAGCTACTGCATTAGCATGCCCTAACACCATTATTGTGCACTATTAGTAAAGAAGTCCTGGTGCATAAAATGGGGCCTACAGTAAATAGAATGTGTTATTGCATATTAGCATATAGTAGCATGGTAGCATTTTTTAGTAAATCCAATCCTAAATTTGGCAGTTGCCCTACAGGAATTGAAAAGATCTTACCACATTTTAGTAAACAGGTCCTCGTGTGTGTTACTCATTTGAAAACGGCATGAAGGACCTCATTTACTAAAGCTTGCTAGAGTTTTGCACTGACTGCGTGGTAATTCCCAAAATGAATGTGCAAAAACTGCAAATCCTCTGTGTTAACTGTTGGTAGTGTTCCCAGCATTTTTGAGAGGGTTGCCATGCTGTAAATGCAGAGAAAAAGTTGCAGTCAGTGATGTACGGTATAGTTAGCTACAATTCTCCAGGCACTGCTCCATATTAACAGTTAATGTGCAGTAAAGACCTCGGCATTAACTGTCAGGTGCGATCCCCTCCCATTCCCTGTCCCAAAATGGCATTCTCCATGACTGCGGTGTGAAGTGGCAATTAGCATTTGCTAAACAGCTAATGTGCTGCATTGCCAGCCTGTGCTAAAATCCACATTAAAAAGCTAACGAGGCTTGGTAAATAAGCCCCAGTACACCACAACGCATCATTGGGATTTTCATGTCATTTTCAAATGAGTGCACATGGTACAAGGGAGTCCTTGCAAAAAAGGAAAACAAACCACTTCAGAGACAAATGTTTAGTGGAAAAGGAAGCCATTGGTTTGGAGTAATACCTGTGTGAGAGCCAGCAAGAAAGAGAAGAAGGGCGATGATATGATGGAGCACAGGTTTTGTTAGCATAGACAGTCTTTAAAACAGCAGAAAACAATAGAAGAGCCCTTCACTCTTACCTTTGCTGCTACTATTACTACTACTATTAATCAGTCCGCCCCCTAAAATGCACTGCCTTTCATCCTCTGCTGCTCTCTTTTTCTACAATATCTGACCAATATAGCTGTGTGCACCTGCCTCTCATTGTCTGGTGCATCTCTCCATCGCTGAGTGCTCTCTTTAAAGTGTCTCTCTGCATTGCAGCCTTGGCTCCCTGCCTGCCTTGTTTTCAAAGATGTTAGAAAGATAAAGAAAATGTTGTCAAGGTGGTTTCGAGTTTCTTTTAAGCCTTTATTTATAGCTATGGTGATCCAATTAGACGATAAAATATCTTTAATGATCTGAGTCTAGGGCCCATACGCAGGTCCTTGCAGTGTTAGAAATAATTTTATAAGAATAACATTTTCTTGCTTTCTGCTTCGAGACTGTAAGTTCAGACCTCAGCTGACCAGTTAAATATCATTTTTATTTTATTAATTTTTGAACACTTACAATTGCGACTCAGTGCGACTCAGTGCAAAATGGTGATAGATGTTTCATTTTTCCACAGTCTAATTCTGCACTTTTACTATCCTAGTAACAGGGACATGTCTACTAAACCCCGTGCTGATAACATATTACTAGCATGGGGCTGTACACTAACTGCAGGGGGGGGAGGTGGGTATAACTGTCCCCCCTGCATTTTCTGAACCTCACTGTGATAAACTGGCCATAGAATAAACTAATGCCATTTACTGAGGTGGCGTTACTTGCACCCATGGTACTTACACTGAGCGCAGGTAGCGTGGGCTGCAAACACCCATTCTAACTGTCCATTTTGAGAATGCTCCCATCCTGCTCAGTTACCACCCGGATGCACGCTGCAAGGGTGGTGTGGGTTCCTCTGCTACTTTCTAGCGGCATGCCAAAACCGTATGCCAACCTCATGCTACCCTTTTAGTAAACATGCCCCACATTGTCTTTTTCTGCTGTGATGTACTAAGTTAATGTGGCCCATCCACTGTCAAATAATTCTCCCTTCATTGATAAGGATTCTTCACAACTGCTAGCCACAGAGGGGCAGATGCAGAAACCTTGTGCTGGAGCCCAGTGCTAAAGCTCTAGTGCAGGGTAGCCTAATATAGAACAAGCTTAATGCAGAAGTTTTGCTCAGACATGCTGTAAGTAAACAGCATGTCAATGAGCCGTGTGCAAAACGTCTGTGCTAAACAAGGAAAGCAAGCCAGGCACATGCACATGGAGATCTGCATTAGCAGCACTTAAATCTTGAGCAGAAAAAAACAAGGCTTGACGGCACGAAATAAAATAGTGTGACAAAATGGTGCATTTCCCCTTTTTCCATTTGCAAATTCATACATGTCTGGTGGTAGTGGTGGTGCTGGGGGTGGGGGTGGATTGGGAAAGAGCTCAAAGAGAGGTGATAAAGTGTATCCTGTTACGGCAGCAGGAGCTTTATGAGGCATCTTCTGCAGTTGGAGCTTTTTTTCCCCTTTTGACAAATACACATTCTAGCTTTTTGTCCGTATTGATTCATCTCCTCAACCTCCGACCCCTTGTACTCTTCCCTTCTCTGCTTCAGCCCCTCTCCTGCATTCCCCCCCCCGTTCCCCTTCTCAGACTCTCTCCTTTTCTCCTTCCCACTTGCACCCCCTCTACTCCATTCCCTCTCAGAAATTCTTCCTTTCCCAAGCCCACTGCCCCTTTAAATTTCTCCTGCCTTCTCTGCATATGCTTTGCCTCAATCTCTAATCTGTCTTGCTCTCCTCTTCTGCTCATGGGAGATGCTGTCCCTTTGGGTGGACTATAACATTATTTGCAATGATCGCGGCCTAGCTCTCCTCCTCACCCACGGTTTCTTCATTCTGCTCTGCCTGTCTTAATCTGAACTCATAGGGCCTGATATTCAAAGCAATTTACGCGGTTAGCAGATCTGCTAACCGCATTAATCGCAGTGAACGGGATATTCAGTGGCACTAATACGGTTAGTGCCTCTGAAGATCTGCGGCTGCTGGCTCTACATGCCCCCATGATTGTCACTTAGCAGTGGGGAGTGTCGGTGTGTTCCAGGCCAGAGCAGAGGCAATGCCGATCGGTAACCTCTCATTGGTGATATCGAGCCGCTGCCCAGTTAGCAATATGCAGCAAAAGCCAGGCACAGGTAACCCTAGCCTAACTCTCATCGCATATCTCAAACTAGGCAGCAGCTCAATATCACCACTGCCCAGTTACCGATTGGTAAGAGTGGCTAACCTGGATATTCAGTGTGGGGGCTAGATATGACCCCAGAATTGAATATCCAGGTTTACTGTTCAGAGCTGGCTGCTAGCCACATTAGCAGTGCTAGCCGCCAGTGCTAACTATCGGGCCCTTAGTGTTCTTTGTGCAAGTGCAAAGAATCTTATGCGTATGGATAGACAAAATAAACCAGAAACACGTGGATGAAGCCTGAACATAGGCACTATCAACTGTGTGAAATGCACCTTTAAACAATTTGGCACATGTGTTCGAATTCTACATGACGCACAACAGTATTATTCTGCACTGAAATTCTGCTCGTAATAATATTGATGATTATTTTATTTACTTATTTAACAGGTTTTATATACCGCTTTATCATTTCAATCAAAGCGGTTTACATTGAAACTTAAACTTCATAATGTACATTAAACAGGGACATTGATAACTTGCATTTTTCTGAGGCACGTTTATGTATCCAGCTTCCAACTCATGCATATAACATTGTTCCAGCACACCTTATTTATTTATTTAACAGGTTTTTTATATACCTCCTTATCTTATAATCAAGGCGGTTTACATTGTAACATTCAATTTTACAGAGAACTTGCGATAATACAGCTAACAATTTAAACATAACTGGACAACTTCCTCTGCTGTTTTTTTCACCACTGCCTTCAGCAAAAAGTTGTGGGTTTTATATTCTCAAGAAACAGGCATAAATCATCAGCCCTAATCACAAACCTATGAGCTAACCTTTATGATCTCCTTAGACCTTGCATTAAAATCTCAGCCTTGTGCTTAGCCTTCTGGTCTTCTATGCCCTTCTGTGTATCTGCACCACATAACTAATTACTTTATCAGAATCCATTTAAATAGATTTAAATGCACTGTTGTCTGCTCAAGGCTTGGTGTATGGTTAGTTTATTATTTTTATTTATTTATTTCTTTTTTATACTGCACTCTTTAGAATCAGTGTGGTTTACATGTATACTAATAGGTACTTTCTATTCCCTTGTTCCCGAAGGGCTCACAATCTAAGTGTACCTGAGGCAATGTAGGGTTAAGTGGCTTGCCCAAGCCACAGGACTAGAGACCCCAGTCCCTCCAGCCTGAGGTTGTTTGTTCCCATGTGGGAATTGAACCCCCCAGCCTTCCGGCCTGAGGTAACCTGTCCCAATCACTGAGCCACTCCTCCCTCTCCCTCATATGCAAAACTTATTCTTGCACTCATAGTGCACAAAATTGTGCTAAAACCAAGCTAATCTGTGCTCAAAGCCTTGCACACTTTTCTGCATCGGTCTGAAAGTTTGCCCACCTATAAGATTTCTGCTTATCGAGGGACGTCTTTTTGTCTTTCTCCTTTGTATTTGTTTAAAATCTTTTTGAAACAATATAGTGAGAGCTCTGCCACTGATGCTTCACAGACATGGAAATGCTCTTGGCTGCATTTGTTAAAGTCTCTACTATACACCCTAGGATATCCCTGTGTTTTACAGATAAGCAATTGTAAAGTGTTGCTATGAAGATGCAATTCATTCTGTGGAAGGAGGACTTTGAGAGATGCTGGCATGTGTCCTTTCTACCAGCTCAGTTCTGCTTGGTGTGGTGTAGAAGGTCCCTCTGATCCCTTAGAGAGAGGTAAAACGGAAGAGTTAGCTTAGTAGCTGACAGAAAACAAAAGCACATGGCTCATGGTTTCCAGGGAAACCACAAGCAGAGTGAGTCACAGGAGAGGAAAACACGCCCCTGCTGCAGTTTAGCTCCACAGTCACCAGTTGAGGTAGAACACCTGCTGGGAGGAGGGGTTAGGTTAAACCCTAGAAGGCAGAGATATAAAGAATGCTCATTAGAGAGAAAGTTAGAACAGCCAAGGGAACAGCCGGGAGAACAGCCAGAGAACAGCTGAGAGAACAGCTACGGGAACGGAGAGAAAGACCAAAGCCAGAACAGGAGTTAAGCTCAGAAGCAGAGGAACTGCTTGGGAATGAGGACCCAGAGGAGTTGATGGTAATAGAAGATTTTCTGAGGTTTAATTCAGAGAGGGAAACCAGCAAGAGAAACAATTGGAGAACCCGTGCCAAGAAGCCAGGTAGAAACAGCCCAGGTTTGGTGCCGTGTCTGAAAGGCAGCCAAAGGGAAAGATTACCAAGAAGGCTGACTTGGGAGCACTCACAAACTCCAAGGTTTGGATCTTTAGCTGACCCTGCAGTGCAGAGAGAATCTCCTGTAAGAAAGCCAAAAGGTAGGCTGAGTGATTGGTTTAAAGACAAAACTGTATTTAAGAAGTGGTCTTGTGTTAGCCCAGAAGGGTGGGGCTCTCCTCGTAGTAAATACTGTGGTAATTCTCAACCGTATCTAGCAGAAGGCTGCAGAGAAAAGCCTAGGGCTGAGGAACTGGGTGTGTGCTTGGAAACACCGTGTAGCCAGTTTCAAACATTCCCAGCTGATAACCATTATGAAGCAATGGAGACAGAACCAGCTGTAGAATACATGCCAGTGGAAGAAATGGACTGTACATTATCTGTTTCTGATAATATAATACCTGTGTGCTAATACTACGCTGTTCAGAGAGCTGCAGGAGGCAGATGGAAGAAAAGCACAAAAGGTTTGTGCAGAGAAATGCTTGTTTAAGTTGGATTACTGTGAAACGTATGTGATGCTGATATAAGAAGCTATTTTTGTTCAATTCTTATATTGTTTCCTGCCAGAAGATGTAAGGCAATTTGTTCTTCATTTCCTGTATGTAAAGCTACTTAATCTGTGAACCCACTGTTTTTTGCTGGATCAGTTAGGGCCTAGTAGCAGCAATTAAAGTTTGAATTTAAAACACAGAGTAGAGCTTTCTGGTTACACTTCATACCCAGCAGAGAGCTTGTAGTTTAAATTGAATAGTCACTCAGGGCCAAGTAACAGCAAAGTACTTTTAGTTTAAATTTAACACACAGAAGAGAGCTTTCTGGTTACATTTAGTACCAGGCAGAGAGCTTGTAGTTTAAATTTCATAAGAAGTTAGAGCCTAGCAGCAGCTAAGAGCTATAATTTAAATCAAATCAGAATTTAGCTTAGCACAAAAGGCAAAACAGGGTCTGTACTCTTTGAGCAACAAATAAAGTCTTCTAGAGACCTTTACAAAGAGGCCTTCTACCTAGGGGGCAAGAGACCTGTGAAACCTTTTCAATAGGTGTTAACACCGGGTGGCAGATCAAAAGGCCATTTTGAAAGACTCCTCCTATCCAAGCAAGGACTGTTAATTACCCAGGAAGTTGGTCACAGCATTACCTCAGCAGCAGAGGCATAAATAGCTCAACCAGAGCTCTGTGATCCTCTGTCTTGAAGGACTAGAAAGGGGGACTGTTACTTCTGGAGAGAAATCTGCAACTGTGAGTATATACTTCTGGTAATTTTCTAAAAAGAATTCTTTGTATTAAAGCTACTTAATCTGTGAACCCAATGTTTTTTGTTGGATCAGTTAGGGCCTAGTAGCAGCAATTAAAGTTTGAATTTAAAACACAGAGTAGAGCTTTCTGGTTACACTTCATACCCAGCAGAGAGCTTGTAGTTTAAATTTAATAGTCACTCAGGGCCAAGTAACAGCAAAGTACTTTTAGTTTAAATTTAACACACAGAAGAGAGCTTTCTGGTTACATTTAGTACCCAGCAGAGAGCTTGTAGTTTAAATTTCATAAGAAGATAGAGCCTAGCAGCAGCTAAGAGCTATAATTTAAATCAAATCAGAATTTAGCTTACCTCAGCAGCACAAGACAGGGTACTGTGTAGCAGCCCTCTTTTAATAAGTGTTATTTCCCTCCCCACACCCACCCTCCCCTGGGATAATCATAGCTTTATAGGTACTTACACATCTTAAAAGACAGGAGGTGCTTTCAGGTGAAGCTCATTACCCAAATCAGTCATACACTAAGGACCAGAGATTAATTAAGCTTCAGGTGAACAAGGTATATTAAACGTATTAGGTACAGTTTTATTGGTATAAATACCCATAGCAACCCCTAGTAAGTAAGAACTTAAAGATCTAGACACAAACT
This sequence comes from Ichthyophis bannanicus, assembly GCA_033557465.1. Classification (NCBI taxonomy): domain Eukaryota; kingdom Metazoa; phylum Chordata; class Amphibia; order Gymnophiona; family Ichthyophiidae; genus Ichthyophis; species Ichthyophis bannanicus. Next base: position 829,103,367 of record CM066035.1, read on the forward strand.
TAAAACTAAGATGCAGACAGCAGTCCAGCAGCGGGATGGGGGCTTTCCAGTCTTTTGCATTGAGTGTCACATGTATGATTTTCTCCCAGTTGGTGAGAGGTCTTACGTGTGCACTAGGTGCAAGCAGCTCTTTGCTCTCAGGGAACAAGTCCGTTCTCTAGAGGCTAAAGTAGCAGACTTGGAAAACATAAGACAGACAGAGAGGTACATAGACGAGACCTACAGGGATATAGTCCTGAAGTCCCACCTCCAGTCTGGCAGCACCCCTGTTGCCATGGAGGAGAGAGGTCACGTGACAGGAGAGCATCACCCTGGTGTGGCAGGAAGTGATCCTGTAACTAGGACCTGTCCTCCAGGTGATGTAAAACCCTCTCGCACCGAGGAAGTTTCTCCAGGGCCATGTGCCCATGAGGGAAGGGTTAGGACAGCCGTTATAGTTGGTGATTCGATCATTAGGCATGTAGATAGCTGGGTGGCTGGTGGACGTGAGGATCGCCTGGTAACATGCCTGCCTGGTGCGAAGGTAGCCGACCTCACGCGCCACCTAGATAAGGTCTTAGATAGTGCTGGGGAGGAGTCTGCTGTCTTGGTACATGTCGGTACCAATGACATAGGAAAATGTGGTAGGGAGGTTCTGGAGGCAAAATTTAGGCTTTTAGGTAGGAAGTTGAAATCCAGAACTTCCATGGTAGCATACTCCGAAATGCTTCCTGTTCCATGCGCAGGACCCAAAAGGCAGGCAGAGCTCTGGAGTCTCAATGCGTGGATGAGACAATGGTGCAGAGATGAGGGTTTTGGATTTGTTAGGAACTGGGGAACATTCTGGGGAAAGGAGGGGCTCTTCCGAAGGGATGGGCTTCACCTTAACCGGGATGGAACCAGGCTGCTGGCATTAACCTTTAAAAAGGAGATAGAGCAGCTTTTAAACTAGATATTAGGGGAAAGCCGACAGTCGCCCAAGAGCGGATGGTTCGGAAGAATGTATCTTTGAAGGATACTACCAAAAGCAGAGAGGTTCCACAAAAGAGTAAAGTAGCCCAAATGCCCTCAAGTATGGAGCAGACAGAGCTTAAAGATCCCAATTTACCCATGTCTAACAATAGCCAAATTAACATGAATAAAATACATTCTCTAAAATGCTTGTATGCAAATGCTAGAAGTCTAAAGAATAAGATGGGAGAGTTAGAATATATAGCACTAAATGAAAGGTTAGATATGATTGGAATATCAGAGACATGGTGGAAGGAGGACAACCAGTGGGACACTGATACCTGGGTACAAACTATATCGTAATGATAGAGCTGATCAAATTGGTGGAGGGGTTGCGCTCTATGTTAGAGAGGGCATTGACTCAGAAAGGATTAAAGTTTTGCAGGAAACAAAATCTGCTGTAGAATCTATATGGATTGAAATTCCATATAAAAGGTGGAAGGCAATAGCAGTGGGGGTGTACTATCGAGCACCTGGCCAGAATGACCAAATGGATGATGAAATGCTCAAAGAAATCAAGGAAGCTAACAAATGTTACAGCGCAGTAATAATAATGGGTGATTTCAATTACCCCAGTATCGACTGGGTCAGTGTCACGTCAGGACATGCTAGGGAGATAAAGTTCCTAGATGAAATAAATGACTGCTTCTTGGAGCAGCTGGTTCATGAACCGACCAGAGGGGAAGCCATATTAGACCTAGTCCTTAGTGGAACACCAGATCTAGTGCAAGAGATAAGGGTGTTGGGGCCACTTGGCAATAGTGATCATAGCATGATCGCCTTTGATTTAATTAGTGGAGGAGGGATAGTAATGAAATCCACAGTACTACCTTTTAACTTTCGAAAGGGAGACTATGATAAAATGAGGAAAACAGTTAAGAAAAAATTAAAAGGAGCAGTTGCAAAGGTTAAAGACGTACATTAGGCTTGGCTGTTGTTGAAAAATACTATCTTGGAAGCCCAAACCAGTTGTATTCCACGCTTTAAGAAAAGTGGAAGGAAGTCCAAAAAACTGCCAGCATGGTTTAAAGGTGAGGTCAGAGAGGCTGTTGTTGCCAAAAAAGCATCTTTCAGGAAATGGAAAAAAGAGCCAAACGACGAAACCTGGAAACAGCACAAGCACTGGCAAGTCAAATGCAAGGCATTGATAAGGCAGGCAAAGGGAGAATTTGAGAAGAAGCTTGCTGCGGAAGCAAAAAAGCGAAGTAAAGACCTTTTCAAGTACATTCGTAGCAAAAAAACCTGTGAGAGAGTTAGTTGGTCCATTAGATGATAAAGGGGTTAAAGGAGCACTAAGAGGCGACAAGGCGATAGCGGAGAGATTGAATGAATTCTTTGCTTCAGTCTTTACTGAGGAAGATGTAGGGACGTTACCCATGACTGAAGTGGTATTTAAAGGTGCGGAAGAATTGAAAGAAATATCGATACATCGGGAAGATGTATTACAACTATTAGATAAACTGAAGAGTAGCAAATCACCTGGGCCGGATGGTATACATCCAAGGGTGTTGAAAGAACTGAAATACGAGATTGCAGACCTGCTATTAGTAATCTGTGAACTATCATTAAAATCATCTCTAATACCTGAAGATTGGAGGATCGCCAATGTAACACCAATTTTTAAAAAGGGTTCCAGGGGTGATCCGGGAAACTACAGACCGGTGAGCCTGACATCAGTACTGGGAAAAATGGTAGAAACCATCATAAAGAATAAAATTACTCAGCATGTAGATAGTCATGACCTAATGGGAGACAGCCAACATGGCTTTAGACAAGGAAGATCTTGTCTTACTAATCTGTTATGTTTCTTTGAAGGAGTGAATAATCAGGTGGACAAAGGTGAGTCGGTTGATATTATGTATCTGGACTTTCAGAAAGCCTTTGATAAGGTCCCTCATCAGAGACTTTTGGCAAAACTAAAGAGTCATGGGATAGGAGGCAGTGTACTATTGTGGATCAGGAACTGGTTAAAAGATAGAAAGCAGAGGGTAGGGCTAAATGGCCAATTTTCCCAATGGAGAAAGGTGAATAGTTGTGTACCCCAGGGATCTGTGCTGGGTCCGCTGCTTTTTGACATATTCATAAATGACCTGGAAAGTGGAATAACGAGTGAGGTTATCAAATTTGCAGATGACACAAAACTATTTAAAGTTGTTAAAACCCAAGAGGATTGTGGAAAATTGCAAGAGGATCTTGATAAATTGGAAGATTGGGCATCAAAATGGCAGATGAAATTTAATGTGGACAAGTGCAAGGTTATGCACCTAGGCAAGAACAACCCAAACTATGGTTACACGATGCAAGGTTCCACATTAGTAAGCACCACCCAGGAAAAAGATTTAGGCGTCATTGTGGATACCATGTTAAAACCCTCGGCCCAGTGTGCAGCGGCGGCCAAGAGAGCAAATAGAATGCTAGGTATGATAAGGAAAGGAATGGAAAATATAACAAAAGATATTATAATGCCTCTATATCGTTCCATGGTGAGACCGCACCTTGAATATTGTGTGCAATTCTGGTCGCCGTATCTTAAAAAGGATATAGCGGTTTTAGAAAAGGTTCAGAGAATAGCCACCAAAATGGTAAAGGGGATGGAAGGATACTCCTATGAAGAAAGGCTAAAAAGGTTGGGGCTCTTTAACCTGGAAAAGAGACGGCTGAGGGGAGATATGATAGAAGTGTATAAATTAATGAACGGAGTGGAACGGGTAAACGTCGATCGATTGTTTACCTTATCAGAATATAGAAAGACTAGGGGACATGCAATGAAGCTACAGGGTAAACTATTTAAGACTAATATAAGAAAATATTTTTTGACTCAACGTGTAATCAAACTCTGGAATTTGTTACCGGAGGATGTAGTAAAGGCTGTTAGTGTAGCTGGGTTTAAAAAAGGTTTGGACAAGTTCCTGGAGAAAAGGTCCATAAACCATTATTAAGAAGGGACCCAGGATATCAATGCTTGAACCAATACAAGCATTGTGGAACCTGTGTCCCTTGGGGAAACTGCTAGATACGTATGACCTAGATTGGCCACTGTTGGAAACAGAATACTGGGCTTGATGGACCTTGGTCTGACACATTATGGCATATCTTATGTTCTTATAAGCCGCCCGAAGGGGAATTAAAATCCTGTTTATTTGCCTGAAACCATTCGTGCTCAACTACTCTTTTTTATTTGGATAGTAAATACTACAACTCCCAGGAGGCAGTGCTTTCCCCAAGCTCTGTTCTACTATCTAAAGAAGGGATCAGGCCGCTTAACTCTGCTTGCCCAAGCTGTGGGGTACTAGCGTGTTACATTGGTCATTCATCAACAATTTCTAGAGAGAGCTGCATAAATTTCACTTGATCATCACCTTCCATTCTCTTCGGAACCTCCAACATTCTCACATTGCTTGTCTAGCTCCTATTATTTACATCTTCACAGTCCCTTTCCACTTCAGCAGTTATTTTAACTTGTCCTGTAACACTGTCACAGCGCCCTGCATGCACAAATTTCTTAGGTGTGCAAAGGTGGTATAAGCAGCACTTTTGGGGCAATCGGGGCCAGGTGTGGAGGGGGGTCCCCACTGCCTGATCCAGGCCCTGGTTAGCAAGTTGTGGGTCCAGCAGTGGGGAAGAAGGGGGCCGAACCGCGGCAGCCAAGAGAGCCTGTGGGGAAGACGTCTCCAAAGGCAGGCAGGGGCACACTGGGCCATCCACGGGCATGTTGGGCTGTCATCGGGCCCGATTCTGGCTACCACGGGAACGTTTTGTTCCTGCAGTACACAATCTGGTCCAAATGGGTCTTTCTTGCCTGGGGCCATCCGGATGGCCCAGATTGGTCAAGTCCCCAGGCAAGATGGGGCTCCATGTCAATATAACATAAAAGAAGCACGACACAGAGCCTCTGAACCCCTGCATGCTGCACTCTGAAAGTCCGGACGATCCTACCCTCTCCAATGCAAACAGGAAGTAATGTCTAAGGCATTTATCCAGATAACCCCTGCTATTTTTTGGATAATGACCTCATTCAGCCTACTCCCCCTAACAGGGCAAGAAGATCAGTGGCTATCAACACCTTGATACTCCCAAGGCAGATCACAAAATGCTCACGAACAGCCAGGAGCAGAGCATTTGCGTTGTATGCACCCACGTGCTAGAACGCCCTACCTCCTGCCATCAGGTCCATCAAGGACCTCTACCAATTTAGGAAAGCAATTAAACATCACCTTTTCCTGCAGCACTACGCAGACCAAGATCACCTTCCACACCTTGACACGCCCAGTAGTACATACAGATAAAACCCAAGCAACAACCATACAGGATTGAAACCGAACATACCAGACCCTGTTCCACCTGACAAATAGCATTAACCCCCACCCAAACCGACTGCAATTCTCAGATAAGCCAACATGTAAATAGTTAGTTACTCTTTAACATATGTTATTTGTAATTTGTTACCCTGTTAAAACAGTACATTTCCCCCTGTTATATTGTAAGTTCAGTGTAGATTGTCTTCACTGCACAGTTATTGTTACATGACAACCGCGCTGATGCTGAATAGCGCAGTATATAAGAAAAATAAATAAATAAATAAATGCCTTTCAATATCAACTTGACTATTCTTATCAGTTCTGAACTATCATTGTAACTAGTACTGTCTTATATTCTTGTACTGTTTTGAATTTATCTTTTAGTATCCTGATCGTAAGGTCCAGGGCTTATTCTGTACATAAAATGGGAATGGAACTGTCAAGCTGGAGGAAGGGGTGGGTGGGCCTGGAGAAGAAGAGAGGCTAGATTAGGGAGTAGAGTGAGTGTTTTCTGCTTTGCTCCAGGCTCTCTCCCTGTTCTTTGCTTCCCTGCAGGCTTCCTGGAATGTATTTTATCATTCAATATATTTTCTGGCAAAATGTCATCCTTTGCTCGTTCCATTTTTGGACAAGGAAAGGGGTGTCAGCTTCTGAAAGCTAGTCATGAAATGTATTAAAGTAGTCCAATAAAAAATGGCATCTTGTATTCCATTGGCTTCCTGTCAAGTCTCGTATCCATTTCAAAGTTCTGACAATCCTGCATCGCGTCCTCTACTCCCATTCCCCTCAGTATCTCGCTGACCTTGTCCATTTTCGTACCTCAGCTCGTTCCCTACGGTCTCTCCACCTTAACCGCCTTCATTTCCCTTCACCTGCTCATGCTCACCTTCAGTCCACTCTTCCTCCGCTTTCTTTTTCCTTGGCCCCGCCCTATGGAACTCTCTCCCCTCCTCCATCCGACTCGAACAAACACATACTACCTTCAAAAACAAACTCGAAACCCATCTCTTTGCCCTTGCTTTTGATCTCCCTGATCCCTCTGTGTAGCCCTTACCCCCCCTCTTCCCGCTCCTCCTCTTTTCTCCTCTTGTCCTGTCGATTGGTTCTGCCTGGTTTGCTTTCCTGTTAATATTGTAATTTCCTTTCCCCTTTTCACCATATGATTTCCTTGTTTTTTTGTACCATGTAAACCGCTCTGATATGTATTTGTAGAGAGGTATATTAAGTCAATAAACATAAACATAAACCTTTATCCCCCTGCACAGGCTTTGATGCTTTAAGACTAGTAAGGTAAGTGCATTTTTTGGGCTAGACTATCTGTGACTGGAGAGATCCACAAGTTGTAGCCAACTGTCAGATCATCAAGACGCTTATTTATTTATTTTTATTTATTTATTTAACTGCATTTATATACCGCTTTTCACCAGGTCAAAGCGGTTTAACAAAAAGGTGGTCTTACCATCTTTGCAGCTGATTGCGGGTAACGTGGCACCATTTGTACATAGAAACCAATATATATACCACTGAAAGCAGTGCTTCAAGCAGTTTAGGAAAAAATATAGCCAAAGTGAGACTACATCTGAAACACATACACATGAAATGGCGAATAAGTGAATAAATCTAGAGGTCCTCCTTCACCAACAACCACCTCAGCAACCTAGGATATTAACATATAATCCCAATGCCTCCGAGCATGTTTAATCAGTCTGTCCTGGTGCTGGGAGGCTCTGCTGTCGAAACCGGTGACTGTTAGTTCATTCTGAGGAGATGAAATGAAAATCCTCATCTTTGTAATGAAAATCTGTCTTTATCTGCCTCATGTGGTGCTTCAACCATTTGTCAGAAAGACTAAAGAGAAGTTGAAGACCCTGAATCACCTACTGTCCTCCACAGTTTGAAACTCCGTGCCAGTAGCCATGAGCAAATGTCTTATCTTTGCCTTCCATTCTGCTTTCCTCAGCTTGCACAGATTGTAATGAAGCCTTTGTATTATTGCTTCTGATGCTTTGTGACTTTTATGTATAGAGGAATTCTCCTGAGTGTTTCACCTGGGCTGACCCACCAGGGAAGAAACATTCAAAGTAAACAGATAAAACAGAGCCCTGGAAAGATATTTCAGATGACATTTACTGGCTGCATGTTTGGTATTCATGCCCATTGAGGGAGGCTTCAGGCACTGGACTTTCTGCTAGTGGAGTTTAACTTAATTTCAACAACAACAAAAAAAATAAAAACAGCCAGCATTGTCTGACATAATAAAAGAGGTCTGAATCTGAATCTAATAACTTTCATTCAGACCAATTTGTATATTTTGCAGAAGAGCCCCATTTTCATGCACTCCAATGTGGCGCGTGTTTGCTTAGATTATGAACTTTGGTTTGTGTATGAGCTCTACACTGTTCTGATATTGAAAGGCACATTTCAGTAATACAGTACGTGGAGATCGGAATTGAGACGTTGAGGTTGCAACGTACACAATTCTGGAAATATTTTAGAAGTTTCTGCCAAAGGTGGAGCCTTTTCCAAAATACAGATAAGGAAGTGCAGGACCTGACATGTATGTCCCAATACATGGAGCTGGAAGAGACAGTTTGCAAAGTGCATGTGGGAAAAATCACCAGGGCAAACTTGGCAGCTTCATGAATAAGCAGTGGGTCGCCAGGAGTCAGGACTGACTCGAAGGCACACATTGCATTGCAAGTTACAATGAGGGGCCCCCAAGCAAACCTTTGCTGCGAGCCCCCCATTGTTCCGGTGCTAGTGCGCCCCCCCCCGTGTGGGCCCCCCCTTCATGCAGTGGGCCTCCCTATGTGGCAGTGGTGGTGGCGGCAGCAGTGTGACAAACTTACTTTATCATGTTAGATGTGCTGCTCCACTCTTGTAAGTTTGCTGCAGGGAATGCGGGCCTGGTGGCTATTCCACACAGCGAACTTACAAGAACGAAGTAGCATAGCAAACATGTTAAAGTAAGTTTGCCGCATTGAGGGGGCTGCTTGGGTGGAAATTCACACCAGTGTGAATAAGCCTTTTAAAATAACCCCCTGAATCTCCTCATATGTTCTGCAGCAGAGCACATCTCCTCTAGTCCTGCTTCTTTATGTTGCATTTCAGTATGCACAAAGCTTTCCCTGTCTCCCTAGTTGTATCTTTACCAATCCATTCAAAGTGAATCATCTGGGAGATTCTATATGTGTTATCCTCTACAGACTGGAATACATCCATGGTGTTACACCTATATGAGATGGCAGAGGTGCCCTTTACTGGTTAACTGGTCAGGGTGCCCTGTACCGCATGATAAATGGCCCAGGTTACCTTAACGCTGCACCGCCCACTTCCTTATATGGTGTTGGTAACTTTACTGCTGCACTTAACGCCAGTAACATTACTGCGCCTTAGTAAACATACCCCTTGGACAGGTTTTTAGAATTACCAAAACGAATATGCATGAGAAAGATATGCATACAATGGGTCTTCTATGTATGCAAATCTGTCTGATGCATATTCATTACTGATTTCTTGAAAACCAGACTGGTTAGGTATGCCTTAAGGATAGGACAGGGAAATGCTACCCTATGCCTTTGTCATTCATTTCTTTACTCTGGGCCATTCTGCTTTTGTTTTTGCAGATATCAGCATTCAAAAACTCAAGCATAAGCCACTCTGACTTATACACCTGGCTCTGTCTACCAACTTGTGTGAAGAACATCCTATAGGCTCCAGTCTGGAGCATCCAAAACTACTAAAGAAAAAGAGTTGATACCAGTCTGCCTGAAAAGTGGTGCACACTGTTTTAAACATAGTGGATGATATACAGAAGAAAAAAGACCAAAGTTTCAAGAACAAAGAGACTGCGTTTCCATTGGAATGAGTCAGAGGGCTTCAAAACACATTACTTGGATTCCGGTGATGTGAACCATATTTTTGTCCATTTTCGAGTTATCATTCAATAAAGACTTTACTTGTTTATTCAGCAAAAACCTGGAGCAGAGCTCAGCTTCATTTGGGTGAGTGAAGAGGAGCTGTAGAGAGAAAGAAAATGTACACTGAAAATAGGGCCTGGAGTTGAAAGAATCCTGACTGCCTTCCCTCACGAGCCCTAAGATAAGAAAAGAGTCTTCACTCTCTGGATACAAGTAAAGGAGGTTACTAGAGAGGCAATACATCTACATTTTGGGAGCTGATATAAAGTGAGGTCAAATTTGTGCATTCTGGAATATGCTTTCATATTGTCAGGACAAAAAAGTTTGAGCTGATCTGCATGATTACAGATAGGTATTTTTGTAGGTAGAGCCACAGAGTGGTTCAGAATGTCTGTCTTGAAGTTTGGGAAAATCACAGTGACTTGGCCCTTAGGACCTAATCTGTTCTTGAAGGATTTAGAAATGGTACTGGAATGTACTGGCAACATAATGGGGTATGTTTACTAAACCGCGTTAATGTAGCAGTGGCTACGTTAACGCGCGTTAGGTAACGTTAACACGCGTTATGGGTACCTAACGCGCGTTAACGTCACCGTCCACGGTAAATCCCGCAGAGGGCAGAGAGAAGGGGTCAATGGGTGGGGAGAAGCTCCCGCAGCACTAATGCGGGATACTGAAGGGCTGAACATTACCAGGACTGAAAACCTGTTGTTAGATGCACATTTGCAGGAGGGTGAAACCATTTCAGCGTCGGCAATGTACAACATAAGCAGGGAGCCCAAGAAACGTGATAGTAGTGATTCATTTGCAGCAACAGCATAGTGCCCAAGCATAAAAGGCCACTATGGTGATGGTGCAAATGGGACATAGGGCGCCGCAGGCGGGACATGTAGTGGGAGCAGCTGGGGCACAGGGAAGACCAGGCTGTCGCCTAGATGGCACATAGGAACGGAGAAACTGGAAATCAGCAGGACAGCAGCTGACCAAGGCCAAACACAATCCACCTACATCTACCTGGTCCACCCTAGCCAATAGTTGCTAGGGCACTGACCTGACATCCCCCCAGCCATCTCACCCCCATGTGGAAGGGACATAGTATTGGTAGGCGGTGATGGGGGGGGATGGGTGGATGTCCATGTATGCCTTCCCGCCCCAGACCCTGCTCCCTAGGTGACCGCCTACCTGCACAGTGGATGGCCTGGGACTGAGCACTACCAACATCAACAGCATATGGTCAGGCAGCATGGCAGGGGGGCGTGTGTTGGTGCTGGAGGGGGCAGAGGCACCTACCTGCAGTGTACCCAGGCCATGCCCTGTACTGGTATGTGGTGTGCAGTGCAACAGAAGAGGTCTGGCTGAGGAGGAGTAAAGGTACCCCCAAGGACTTCAGGGCATCTGTGGCAACAGTGTGTTGCAGTACACACAGCCATTGTGTCCCAGAGCAGAGGGTCACAGGTTCAGGTCCCAGCTGTGGATCCTGCAGAGCATGCCCCTATATTTTACCCTACAATGCAGATACACCATCAACATGTGTGATCCCCAAAGCAGTGGCCAACAGGGTTACAAACACCCACTCACATAGGCTCCACTATCCAAAGCTCCATGCAGAGTCCGCCTGTTGGCCCCAGCACGGAGCTGCAGTCACCACCAGAGCACTATTACTACCTCCTGCACAGTCTGGCAATGTCAGCACTGTGATCAGGACCAGTGTGGCAGGCAGGGCTGACAACCACCCCTATCTTTGCGCAATGCTGCAATAGGAGTGTGTGTGTGTGTGTGTGTATGTCTATCCATCGTTTTGTGGCTGTCTACACTTCACTGGGCCCACAATGTCCCACTATTACTAGCGTTAGCCTGCAAATGTGCATAATGAGGAGCAAGGTATTGTGGGTATGGCCCGGACTGGGCAGGATGCATCAGCAGAGGGTGTGGGACAATGGCCGGAACATTGTAGTGCCCAACCACCACCTGCATGGACAAGGGGGCCACAGTATGTCTTGCTGTTAGGGCACTCTCACACTGACCAAACAGTGACCATGGCATGGCTAGGTTCCCATATAGTGCTACATAGTATCTGTTTCAAGTGATATATGTGTGCCCCCTGTTCTGGGGCACCTGCCGGGTGCACATAGTTCCACTGTGAACATGCAGGATAGACTGGCTAGAGGAGTGTTCACGGTTAGTTTGTGCATGGCTAGGACACCTGGTGTGGTGCAGCAGGTACAGTCTGACAGTGCCTACTGCTGGTGAATGTCAGACCATGGTTTGAGGCTGGGGTACAGCCGTAGTCCTAGAACTGGTGGGAGCACAGGGGAAAGTTAATGCACAGGTAGTCTACTGTAGTGCACAGTATTGCATCTTACGTGCGTTACAGTGAACGCATGTGATGTCTGTTTGGGACGTATGTTGTTATGCGCTGTCATCTGACCACACATGCTAAGGCGCCTAGAAATATCTCATAAGACACGTAATACTGCGCCCCTGATGCAATGCGTGTAGGGCGCAGAACGTGTAGGATGCACTACTGCGTGATAATCTAGCAGACACGATGACCACTTGGTGGAACATATTTGCATTGTGGTTGTTTGGGATAGTGGTTGCAGACGTACGTGGAGCCAACATAGGTTGTGGGTTTGGGTCCAACAGGTTCCTTTTCCTTTCTTTTCGTTTGTTCTGCTCTCCTTACCATACAATGGCTCCGGCTTTGTCCCTTCTCCACACACCCTTCCTTCTCTTCAGCCTATCCATCACATGCTAGCTGTTACATATGCTCCCTTTCTTTGGGTTGTCTGGGTGGGCAGGTGGCTTAGTGGTTTGGTATTGGTGTTGGTGAGCTGTGTTTGGGCTCTTCAGTGTACCGGTTCAATTCCATTTAGGAATCCTTGCCCATTTTGCCCTTATACACACACCATTCACACAGCTGGCCCTTCAGACCGACTCCTGGTGCCCTTTCCATTACCGTTGTTTACTCCTCTGCATACTGGGTTCAGTGCACACCATTTCATGGGGTGTGTGCATGTGTTAACTGTGGCTCGCATCCCCATTACAGACTGCGATATCAGCTGCCTGTGGTCTATGGCCTTAAACCTACGGCTCCATTTCTCATGTGGCACCATGTCTGCACATCCCTCAGTGCGTCTTCTACTGTCAGCACGCCTTAGATTGCAACCCCTTTGGACGCACTGCCGCTTTCCGTTGGCTGTGGTGTTCACGTGCAGTGGGTACATGGCGCACTGTATCACGCGTTACGTGCCTTGTAACATACGTTACTTGACACGGCTTGCTTTACCGATGCACCACCCACTCCTTTATATGGGCATCCGTAACATTACCGGGGAACTTAACGCTGGTAACATTACCAGGGTTTAGTAAACATACCCCAGTGTCTCTGAATCATTCCATAGTCTAGGGGACATGCAAAGAAGCTATAGGGTAAGCTATTTAAGACTAAGAGAAAATATTTTTTCACCCGCTATGTAATCAAACTCTAGAATTTGTTACTGGAGGATATAGTAAGAGCTATTAGTGTAGCTGGATTTAAAAAAGGATTTGGACAAGTTCCGGGAGGAAAGGTCCATAAACCATTATTAAGAAGGGACCCAGGATATCAATGCTTGACCCAATACAAGCATTGTGGAACCTGTGTCTTTTGAGAAAATTGCTAGGTACTTGTGACATAGATTGGCCACTGTTGGAAACAGGATACTGGGCATGATGGACCTTGGTCTGACCCAGTATGGCATATCTTATGTTCTTATATTCTAACTTGATAATTAGAGCTAGACATGTCACCTATGTGGGTGTTTGAGCACCCCCAAAATTGGGCAAACATCCTTTCACTATGTCTGGGGAAAGGTAATTTGTGTTGAGTTTTGCAACTCAAATAATTTTGAAAAGTTGGTATAGGAAACTTACTCTTGCCAGAAATGATATTTAAAGTTTATATCTCAGGGATTGAAACAAATCTTGATAAATTGGGAAGATGTAATACAGCTATTTGATAGACTATAGAGTAGTAAATCACCTGGACTGGATGGCATAGATCCCAGAGTGCTGAAAGAACTGAAATATGAGATTGTAGATCTACTTTTAGTAATCTATGGACTGTCATTAAAATAATCAGTAGTACCTGAAGATTGGAGAGTGGCCAATGTAACACCAATTTTTAAAAAGGGTTCCAGGGATGATCCAGGAAACTACAGACCAGTGAACCTGACATCAGTACTGGGCAAAATGTCAGAAACCATTATAAAGAACAAAATAGCCATGGTTTTATGGCAAAAAGCCAGTATGGATTTAGCCAATGAAAGTCTTGTCTCACTAAAGTCTTACATTTTTTGAAGGTGTGAATAAACAGGTAGATAAAGGTGAGCCGGTTGATATAGTGTATCTGGATTTTCAGAGAGACTCTTGGGAAATTGAAAAGTCATGGGATAGGAAGCAATGTACTGTACTATTGTGGACTAGGAACTGGTTTAAAGATAGAAAACAGAGAGTAGGGCTAAATGGACAATTTTCTCAATGGAGAAAGATGAAAAGTAGAATACTCCTGGGTTCTGTGCTGGGTCCACTGCTTTTTAACATATTTAAAAATGACCTGGGAATATGAATAATAGGTGAGGTGATCAAATTTGCAGACGACAAAGTTAAAACACAAGAGGATTGTGAAAAATTGCAAGAGGACCTTGAAAAATTGGGCATCCAAATGACAGATGAAATTTAATGTGGACAAGTGCAAAGTTATGCACTTAGGGAAGAACAACCGAAACTATAGTTACACAATACATGGTTCCATACCAATCACCAGCCAGGAAAAGGATCTGGGCATCAGTGTGGATAATACATGAAACCCTCTGCCCAATGTGCAGCGGTGGCCAACTACTACTACTACTATTACTACTACTACTATTTAGCACTTATATAGCGCCACGCATGCAGTGCTGTACAGTCATACATAAAAGAGAAGGTCCCTACTCATCGGAGTCATGCTCGTCCGAGCTTACAATCTAGTTGCGACAATACAGAGCATAGTCAATTCGATGCAAAGCACAATATGGTCTTAACAATTTGGTCATGAAAATTGATGAGAGTCAGGTTGAGATAAAGGATAGAAGTCAGGATCTGAAAGCGGCAGTGAAGAGGTAGGTCTTCAACCTGGATTTGAAGAGGGCCAGGGAGGATGCCTGACGTATAGACACAGGTAGGCTATTCCAGGCATGGGGTGCAGCAAGGTGAAAGGAGCGAAGTCGGGAGTTAGCGGTGCGTTTGAAAGGCCTAGATAGAAGTAATTTATTAGTGGAGTGAAGTTCACAATAGGGGATGTAGGGAGAGATAAGAGATGAGAGGTATTGAGGGGCCGTAGAGTGAAAGCATTTATAGGTCAGCAGGAGAAGTTTGAATTGGATGCGGAATTGGATAGGGAGCCAGTGAAGCGACTTGAGGAGAGGGGTAATGGGGGTATGGCGAGACAGGCGGAAGATTAGTCGAGCAGCATAATTTTGTATAGATTGAAGGGGAAAGAGATGGCACATGGGGAGACCGGCAAGGAGTAGATTGAAGTAGTCGAGGCGAGAGGAGATTAAGGAGTGGATAAGCGTCTTGGTAGTGTGTTCAGAAAGGAAGGGGCGGATTTTGCTAATATTGTAGAGAAAGAAGCGGCAGGTCTTAGCTACAAGCTGGATATGTGGGGAGAAGGAGAGAGAGGAGTCAAAGATAACCCCCAGATTGCGAGCTGAGGGAACAGGAAGGATCGTAGATCCATCCACGGAGACTGAGAAGGAGGGAAGAGGAGGGGAGGAGTTGAGGGGAAGACAGGGAGTTCAGTTTTGGCCATGTTCAGTTTCAAGCGGTGATGAGACATCCAGGCAGCGATGTCAGAGAGGCAGGCTGAGATCCTGGTCTGGATTGCTGAGGAGATATTAGGTGTGGAGAGGTAGATTTAGGAGTCATGGTACTGAAAGCCATGGGAGGAGATAAGTGTGCCAAGGGACTGGGTATAGAGGGAGAAAAGGAGGGGGCCCAAGATGGATCTTTGGGTACACCATCATGGAGCGGGGTGGGAGAGAAGGAGGAGCCACCAGAACACACACTAAAGGAGCGATGGGAGAGGTAGGAGGAGAATCAGGATAGTTCAGAGCCCTTGAAACCAAGGGAGGAGAGGGTGCTGAGGACAAGATTGTGGTCAACAGTGTCGCAGGCAGCGGAGAGGTCGAGAAGGATGAGAACTGAGTAGAGGCCCTTAGATTTAGCTAGGAACAAGTCATTGGAGACTTTAGTAAGGGCCATTTCAGTGGAGTGTAGGGGACAGAAACTGGATTGTAGTGGGTCCAGGAGGGCCTGGGAGGTGAGGATGTCGAGGCAGCTGCAGTGGACTGCTCATTCTAGTAGTTTAGATATGAAGGGAAGGAGGGAGATGGGTTGATAGTTAGAAGGACAGGTGGGATTGAGTGAGTGTTTCTTGAGGAGAGGTGTGACAACAGCATGCTTGAAGTCTACGGGGACAGTTGGAGTGGAGAGTGAGAGTTGAGAATATGGGGGATGGAGGGGACAACGGTGGGGGAGATGGGAAGTAAGAGATGGGTGGGGAGAGGGTCAGAGGAACAGGTGGTGGGTTTGGAGGAGGAAAAGAGGAGTGTGGTTTCCTCTTCAGAGATCGTGGGGAAGGAGGAGAGGGTGGCAGAGGAAGTATGAATGGGGAGGGGGAGAATTGGGGAGGGGGAGGTAGATGAGAAAGTGGGGAATTGGAGGGTAATTTTGTGGATTTTGCCGTGGAAGTAGTCGGCTAGGGTTTGGGAAGAGAGGGAGGGTGGGACGGGGCGGGGGCACTTTGAGGAGAGAATTGAGGGTATTAAAGAGGCGGCGAGGATCAGAGGCAAGGGAGTTAGTCATATGGATGTAGTATTCTTGTTTGGCAAGTGCTATGGCTGAATGGAAGGAGCCAAGCATGAATTTGAAGTGTAGAAGGTCTTCCGGGGAGTGGGATTTAGTCCAAGCACTTTCAGCAGAACGGGCACAGATGCATAAATAGTGGGTTGTGGATGAAAGCCAGGGCTGGGGAACAGAACGTCTGGCAGGACGTGGGGAGGGTGGGGCAAGAGTGTCAAGAGCCACGGATAGTGCAGCATTATAAGAGGATACTGCTTTGTCGACGGACTTGGCGGACATAATGGAGGAAAGAGGTGGAGAAATAGTGGAGGAGAGAGTCAAGGGATCAATATTATGAAGGTTTATAAATAGGCCGGAGGAGATAGGACAAGGTTGAGACGGCGGAAGCTGAAGATTAAAGGTTAAAAGGTGATGGTCAGATGAGGGAAGGATTGAGTTGCGGAAGTTTGAGGGAGAGGAATTAGAGAAGAGTATCAGGTCAAGGCAGTGGCCGTGCAGGTGGGTGGGGGCAGTGGAGCAAAGTTGGAGGTCAAACGAGGAGATGAGGGCAACGAACTTTAAAGCATGGGGATCAGAAGGATTATCAATGTGAATATTAAAATCGTCAAGGATAAGAGTGGGGGAAGAGGGATCCAGAAAGACGGAGAGCCAGGAGTCGAAGTCGGTAAGGAAGGTCGATTTGGATTTGTCGGGAGGGTGATAGATAACAGCTACTCGGAGGGGAAGAGGTGTGAAGAGTCGAATGGAGTGGACTTCGAAAGAGAGGGAGGAGTGTGATTGAGGAAGGAGGAGGGGTTGGAATTGGCAAGAGGGAGAAAGTAGAAGCCCAACACCACCACGGCCAGTGGATCGAGGTATATGGGAGAACTGGTAGCCCCCGTGGCAGAGAGCAGCAGTGGATGTGGTATCATCAGGGAGGAGCCAGTTCTCAGTTAGTGCAAGAAGGTGTAGCGCATTAGAGATAAAGAGGTCATGAGTAAAAGGAAGTTTGTTAGAGACTGAGCATGCGTTCCATAGGGCACATGAGAAGGGGAGAGTGGAGGGGGACTGGAGAGGGATGTGGATGAGTTTGGACAACTTACGTGAGGATTTCTTTCCAGAGTAAGTCAGCGGTCTAGGGGGGCCGTTACGTGAGGATCTATTTTTGGGGTAATACAAGGATCTAGAGGGGCCAGGGTATGGGTGGGTGTCTTTGGATGGGTGTGCCCTCCATGAGGGACATGAGGGACGGGGAGTGACAGGGGGATGAAGGGAGATATTGATGATAGGTTACATGAGGATCTCTTTTTAAAGTGAGATGGGGGTTGGGGTTGATATCTCTGGATGAGTGAGTGGGGCATGAGTGAGGAAGGGTGGAAGGGGAAAGGAAAGGGATATGGATGAGATTAGATAAGGTACGTGAGGAACTCTTCTTAGAGTGAGAAAGAAATCGAGGGGGGCCAGGATTGGGGTTGATATTGCCTGAGGAGAGAAGGAAAGGGAGTAGTAAAGAGAGGGGTAAAGCGGAGGCAGTACGGCGGAAGCGAGGATGGGATTGCCTCAAGAAGAGAGCGGCTGGTTGAATGAGAGGGAGGGTGTGATGAAGCTCAAGAGCAGATGCTAGGTTAGGAGACAGAATGGAGGGGGAGGAGAGGAAGGTAGAGGGAGAATAAGGGGGAGAGGAGTGAGGGTGCTGGTAGGAGGGGAGGCAGTTGAGGACTATGAGTAAGAGAAGGACAATGTGATGTGGGGCCATAGAGGAGGAATAGTGGGGCTATGCAGCGTAGGTTATTTTACAATAAGTGAGGTGGCTAAGGATTTTATACACTATACAGCATATGTTGTGTTGTAAGTGGGGACTACACGCTAAGCAGTATAGGTTAAGATGCAAGCAGTGGGGTAGTGGGGACTACACGCTATGCGGTATAGGTTAGAATAGAAACAATGGGGTAGTGGGGAGACTATAGCCTGTGCAGTAGAGTTCAATGTAAGCAATGGGAGGCAAGTTATGATAGGAATGGAAAATAAAACAAAAGATTTTATAATGCCTCTATACCATTCCATGGTGAGACCGCACCTTGAATATTGTGTGCAATTCTGGTCGCCGTATCTTAAAAAGGATATAACGTTATTAGAAAAGGTTCAGAGAAGAGCCACCAAGCCCAGTATCCTGTTTCCAACAGTGGCCAAACTAGGTCATATGTACCTAGAAGTTTCCCCAAAAGACACAGGTTCTGCAATGCTTGTACTAGGTCAAGCAGTGATATCCTGGGTCCCTTCTTAATAATGGTTTATGGACCTTTCCTCCAGGAACTTGTCCAAACCTTTTTTAAACCCAGCTACACTAACAGCCTTTACTACATCCTCCGGTAACAAATTCCAGAGTTTGATTACACGTTGAGTGAAAAAATATTTTCTTTTATTAGTCTTAAATAGTTTACCCTGTAGCTTCATTGCATGTCCCCTAGTCTTCCTATATTCTGATAACGTAAACAGTCGATCTATGTTTACCCGTTCCACTCCGTTCATTAATTTATAAACTTTTATCATATCTCCCCTCAGCCATCTCTTTTCCAGGTTAAAGAGCCCTAACCTTTTTAGCCTTTCTTCATAGGAGTATCCTTCCATCCCCTTTACCATTTTGGTGGCTCTTCTCTCTACCTTTTCTATTAATGCTATATCCTTTTTTAGATACGGCATCCAGAATTGCACACAATATTCAAGGTGTGGTCGCACCATGGAATGATACAGAGGCATTATAACATCCTTTGTTTTATAGATGTTAGATTTGTGTTCAAAAGTGAGGAGCATTGTTTGGGTACATAGTCATTAAACAATTTATAAAGAATTGTGTAGAATTTAAATTTAACCTGATTCAGAATCCTGAGCCAATGTAATTTATGAGGCAATGGAGTCACCGGGGTGTTTCTGGATACACCATGCTGCAGTATTTTGGCAAAGCTTCAAGCGTTTCATCTGTCTCTGCGAACAGCTCAAAACCAAAAGATTTCCACTGAATTAGGTGTTTAGAATATGAATGTAACTGGATTAACTGGACTGGACAGAGCTTTGGACTGTTTGTGTTATTTGATTACTATTTAACTTTGAAGCTGAACTGAAAGTTTGCTCCTGAAGAGAAGGAAACCTATGTTGTATAGTATATTATTGCCTTGGAGAAATGTAAGACAAGAAGCTGGTTGCGTTCTGTTAAACGCTTATGGAATAAACCTTTGCTTGAATTCTAAATTCAACTGTGATTTATATTTTGCAGGAGATCCTCAATCTGACATACATCGGAGTATCTGCAGGAGCTTAATGACTGATGGCATGAGTTATAAGACACCGTGGGTACGTGATTTCACTCAGTAACAATAAATATTTTCATTCCTTCTCAAGTAATATCATTTAAAGCAGTGTTTTTCAAGCCGATCCTGGCGTATCCTCTAGCTAGTCTGGTTTTTAGGATATCCATAAAGACTATGCATAAAACAAATTTGTATGCAATGGAGGCAGTACATGTAAATCGGTCTCATGCACAGGCCTTGACAAATTTTCTTGGACTCTAGGAACCAACTTAAACATTTAGGAAACAATCATGAGATCTCGGTCACAGTGCCCCTATGCCCTCCAAAAGGTAGACTTGAAACCACAAGAACCATCAAACTTCCTCCTTCCACCTTTTTATCCTGGGTGACGTGCCGCCAGTAAGTGAGGTTACTTACCTATAATGAGGGTTCTCCGTGGACAGCAGGATAAGTCAGCCATACCTGGTGACATCCTCTGGGCGACGCCATAGACAGAAGTGCTCTCCAGAGCTCAGAAAGATAAACCTTTCTGAAAATGTGTAGTTAGCCTCACCTCACCAGCCTGTCCCTAGCCCGGCCAGTGTGTGCCCAGCTTCGCCTTTCCTGGCTAGGCTGCATGCCGATTTGAGGCCGACCTCATCCAGGAGAGGTGGGCAGGATCATGTGGCTGACTTATCCTGCTGTCCACAGAGAACCCCCTTTTACAGGTAAGTAATCTCACTTTCTCCATGGACAAGCAGGATGCATCAGCCACACCTGGTGCCTCCCTAGCTGTGCACTGTGTGCACGCTGTGCTGTGGTGGATGAGGGAGGCATGGAAGGTTACGGAATGAACATACTTGGTTACCAAGCTGGTTGCAAGTTCATTTATTACATCAATAACCGCATAAATAACAGCCAGGCATAATGCAAATATGAATGTAAGTGAACATACTGCAACTTCAATATAGTGTAACTTCAACAAAATGAACATAGTGCAAATTCAACAAGTGAACATAGTGCAATCATGCCACATGGTGCAAACATGCAAATATAGTGCAAACATATCACAACACAGTGCAACTGAGATCGGCAGTAGTAAGACACAGAATTCAGTAGAGACAGACCACAGTCACCTGTCTGCGTTTCACGGTTGCCGTCTGGCAGGGGAGTCCTGAGGCCGCTTGCTCACCGGTCCCTCAGTAGCGGCGGAGAGGATAGTCCGGCCAAAGGCACTATCTGCCTGTGCCTCGAGGTCCAGGCAGTAGTGTTTCTGAAAGGTAAGCACTGAGGATCAAGTGTCAGCCTTGCAAATTTCACTCACAGGCACTGAGCGCAGGTTGGCAATGGAAGTGACCAGCGCCCAGAGCTGGTGTGCACCCACTTTAGTTCCTGTCTGCGCACCCGCCTTGCTGTGGCAGTAGGCGACACAGTCGGATATCCATTGTGACAGTCCCTTGTCATATGGTTTCTGTCCTGTGGATGTAGGTGTGCAGGGCCCTGACGCAGTTGAGGGTATGCAGCCGCTGCTCTTCCATGGAAGAATGAGGTTCTGGGAAGAATGTCGGCAGCTCGATAGACTGTTTGATATGGAATGCTGACGCCACCTTTGGGATGAACTTTGGGGTGGTGCAAAGGGAGATGCAGTCCTGATGGAGCTATGTATATGGTGGGTGAGCCATAAGGGCTTGCAGCTCACTGATTATCCTGGCAGATGTGATTGCGACCAGGGAGAGGGTTTTCCAAGATGCATACTTTAGGGCCGTCGATTGGAGCGGTTCAAAGGGTTCCTGTATCAGCTGTTTCAGGACGGTGTTGAGATCTCAGGATAGTATTGGTGGTCTGACTGGGGGCCTCAGGTTTGCTTGGCCTCTTATGAATCACGCAACAACTGATAGTGTTGCGATGGAGCTATTGGTGGTCTCATCGGACGATCACAGAGGGCCGCTATTGCTGAGAGGTGGACCCTAATGGATTGAGGGCTGAGCTCAAAGAGGGAGGTAAGATATTGAAGGACTTTCGTGACTGGGTATGAGGTCAGGTTCAGGCCGCGGGCTGCACACCAGATACTAAAACGCTTTCATTTTAGTCTGTAGGATTTCTGTGTGGATGATCTCCTGGCTGCCAGGACCATGTGCTTTTACCTCCTTAGGCAGGACGAGGGCTGAGAGGTTCAGCCGCTCGATCTCCAGGCTTGCTCCATTTGTCCGGCAGTCCAGATGGCCATGTCAAAGGCGTCGAAGGCTGTGCTCACCAGGTGTTTGTTGCATTCAGCGATGTTGGTTAGTGTGACGAAGGCTGTTGCCTGGGCCTCTTTCGGCAGGGCTGAGATGGAGTTCCTCAGGTTTTCCATTAGTATGTCCTGGAAGAGGATGTGCTGAAATTGATGCGCCACAATCCTGGCGCTGAGCATTGCCCCTTGGAAGACTTTTTTTCCAACATAATCCAGACGCTTGCGATCCTGACCTGGCGGGTTGTTGGCATGGATGTGTGAGGATTTCAATCTTTTCAGGGCCGAAGACATGATGATGGACTGGTGCGGAAGTTGTAACTTGATGAACCCCAGTGTGGGCTGGACCTAGTACTTTGTTTACAGTTTCCTGGAGCAGGCATGGCCTGAGGTGGGTGTCTGCCACAGTTTCACTTGGTTGTCTCGCAGCTTCTGATGGATGGGCAGGGCTGAGGCGGGTTTTGGCGTGTTGAGATACTTGAGAACCTCAGGCTCTTGTTCCCCAGAGGTGTCAGGGGGTGCCAGGGCTAGGGTTGCTGCTACCTTCCTCAGGAACTTCGGATAGGTGAGGTCCTTAGGGGGGGGGGGGTGGCTGGCTTGATTGGTCCTCGGTGTCCATTGCTGTGGGGTTTTCCCCTGAGGGGGTGTCCTTCATGGAAGCTGAGCCCAGGTTTGCTGCTTCCTTGTCATCCTCTCCACTCTCCTCAATCTGGGGGTCTGGGAACTGTGGGCCTGGGGAGGGAGACCATGCAAGGCTTGGAGCACTGAGGCCAGGAGGAGATGGGCTCGACACAGCTACATCTTGACACACCGAGAATGGGTCTGCCATGGCCAGAGGAGGTGGTGCATTGCTGTCCGCTCCACCAAGTGAGTGAGGAGCTGTAGAATGGCTGCGGAATTCTCTGCGGTCACCTGGTGGTGGTGCCTCCGGTGCCTGCTGGCAGAGCTGTTGGAGGAGGAGACCAAA
Organism: Ichthyophis bannanicus; assembly: GCA_033557465.1. Classification (NCBI taxonomy): domain Eukaryota; kingdom Metazoa; phylum Chordata; class Amphibia; order Gymnophiona; family Ichthyophiidae; genus Ichthyophis; species Ichthyophis bannanicus. Next base: position 829,125,920 of record CM066035.1, read on the forward strand.
GCATCTCCATCATTTGTGCTGCCTTCTGCTCCTGCTGCTATCATTGCTGCTGCCTCTGCTGGCATTGCCGTGGTCCCTGCATCTGCGGTGGCTCCTGCTGCTTTTTTCCTTCCTTTGGCGGCTCCTACTGTTTTTATCCCTGTGGTTCCTTCTGTCATATCTACCTTGGTTTCCTCTGCTACTGCTGGCCTGGCTCCTGCTACTGCTGCGGTGATTGAGGCTGTCCTGTCTGCTCCTGATTTGGTGCATTGATCGGCACGGGGGCCTCTGTTCTATGCTGTGGCTGTTTTCATGCCGATTGTGAGTCCCTCCGTCGGCATTGAGATGCCTTCTGCCTCCGTGCAGATTGGCAGTCGCTCCGTCGGCGCTGTGATGCCTGCGAGGGCTTTGCAGGCTGGAGCTAGTCTTTTTGCATCGGTGGGCATGTCCTGCGTCAGCATGGTGGCGTCATTGGGGGCTTCCTGGGTTGCTCTGATTACTCTTGCATTGCTATCCAATTTAGGGGCGGAGGGAGGCCATGTTGCCAGCGCCATGATGGCGACTTACAGGACCATGCTGCTGTATACCAGCAGCTGTGTGGTAGCCCGGAGAGGCACTGGGAGTACTTGCTGGAGCCTGGGTGGTTGCTGGAGCTGTAGAGGATGCTGAATTGTTTTTTATGCTGCATGGCCGGGGACGGAGGCCCTGCCGGGTGCATCCCATGCCAATGGGGGCAAGGCATGGTTTGAAGTCTGACCTGCAGCATGTGGAGAGGTAAGAGCTGGTTCCTGGGAAGGCAGACTGGGTTCGGCAGGCAGTTTGGCAGTCAGAGAACTGGCCAGATATTCTTTTAATGCATGGCTCCTTGATTTCCTCGTTCTGGGGTACATCCTGGAGCAATGGATGCAATCCTCCACCCGGTGGCTGGCTCCTAAGCACCGGACACACTGGTCGTGTGCGTCTGTGCTATTCATCTTCCTCCCGCATAGAGTACATTTTTTAAAACCCCGGTTTAGGCATTCTTCTTGCGATGTTCTTCTGTATTGATGGATTTTTGGAGAGCTGAGCAATCTGTCTCGCTGGCAAGGCAGAAGAAAAAAGACTGGTCGGGCTAGTGGTAGGCCGATGAAGTGGGACTGACTACACATGCTCAGAAAGGTTTACCGTCTATGGCACTGCCTGGAGGACGTCACCAGGTGTGACTGACGCATCCTGCTTGTACATGGAGAATGCATTTTTCTTTTTCATTCCTACCATACTTCAATTGTAATGTCGCCTTGCTGAGATTTAGTATAGATGTTACCATGTAAAGGTACTCAGCAAGACTTGAGGAGGGAACTTTATTCTCTCACCCTAAGAGATGGACATCACTTTACCAACAACTCTTAGTGAATTTTTATGTTGCATACCCCTTTGACCCCTCTGAAGGAATAGTAAGAAACAGGGCTGGGTGGGAGCAGAGAGAACAATGAAATCTTGGGCTCCAGGGTGCAATTTATTGTCACCATGGTGACCTGGCACCCAGGATTTGTCAAACTTTGTCATAAATATTTATGGGGGATATTCTATAAACCGGCTAGTAGATACCCCAGGACCAACTTGAGAAATATGGGTTTAAATTTAATATGCTGCTAGGTTTAATTTATCAACTTCTTTTATATAGAAAATGCTGTAACAATAGACATATTCCTAAAGTGAATTTGGTGAATTTGGTGCTTTGTACCCTGAAATGATTTACTTTCCACTGTCAAGGGATAAAGGGTAAACTGCTGGCAATCTACTTCCGGTGACACTGCCAAGAAAACCCAGGAGCTTCTGGGTCACCAGAAGTCAGAACTGACTCGAAGGCACACATTGCATTGCATTGCCATTTTTGAAATGGGATTGAACTATCAGCATATAGAGCTGTAGTTAATTCATAAAGCAGTACAAACATTCATGCCTGTTTTCTGCGTGCTAATTCAGGTATGTGCTTGTAAACATACAAACACAGAAAATGATACCAGATAAAGACCATACAACCCATCCATTCGACCCATACTAACATGGAGAGGAATTTTAGAAGGTGCATCTAAGCCAGAAAGGCTGAAAAAAAAAGCAGACACGTCCAGGTGCAGACAATTTCACAAATGTGAACATGCTCGATAAGAGACATCTGCATGGCATCTACATAGACATCTCCATAACTGTATTTCAGAATCTGTATATCTAGGGGTAACCTAATAGCTAAGGAAATGGGCTAGAAGCAAGCCATCCAGGATTCAAAACTCGTTGCTGCTGTTGTTGACATTGTGATGGGGATGATGGAATGTCTTCTATTCACTCTCTGGATGTTTTTCAGCCACAGTTAGCAACTGTCTAACCTGCGGTTGTTTGTAACTTTTCATATTGGTGTTTGGAGCAGGTCTAAACTTAGGGGTGTGCTAACTAAAGCACGGTAACTTAGCAGTGGCTATGTTAACGCGTGTTTCGTAATGTTAACACGTGTTAACATGGCCGGCCGCGGTAAGTCCCTCAGAGGGTGGAGAGAGGGCGGAGAGAAGGGGTCAATGGGTGGGGAGTGGGTGGGGAGAGGCTCCTGCTGCACTAACACAGGGAAATGAAGAGCCAAACATTACTGGGAGTGAAAACCTGTCGTCAGATGCACATTTACAGGTGAGAGAACCCATTTCAGAGTCAGCAATGTACAGCATAGGCAGGGAGCCCTAGAAAAGTGATAATAGTGCTCCATTTGCAGCAACAGCATAGTGCCCAAGTATGAAAGGCCACTATGGTGATGGGGCATAGGGGGCTGAGGGCGAGACATGCAGTGGGGGCAGCTGGGGCACAGGGTGGACTAGGCTGTTGCCTAGGGGCACATAGGAACACAGACACTGGAAATCAGCAAGACAGCAGCTGACCAAGGCCAAACATGCCCAGTAGTCTGTGTTCCACAGTGTCCCATCCAGGGGACATTACCCAGCAAGTACCCCAAGGTTCACACAGGTATCACTATGCCTGTAATAGGGCAATCAGTGCACATCTGGGGACCACTCTAACAAGCGTCCACAGACCTTCCCCAGGATGTGTCCCAAACAGTTCGTAAACCCAGCTAACCAAACACCCTTTACTGCAGCCCCTAGTAAGGCAGTGCAGGGTGTGACCACACATTGTCAGAAACATATATACACCCAGTAGTCCAAACTGGGTACACCGTACCTGAGGTGCATGCCCTAGCCTGCCCACAGTCTGCTGTTACAACACAATCTACCTGGTCCACCCTAACCAACAGTTGTCAGGGCACCAACCTGACATCCCCACAGCCATCTCTCCCCCATGTGGAAGGGACATAACATTGGTAGGCGGTGATGGGGGGGGGCTGTGTGGATGTCCATGTATGCCCCCCTACCCCAGACCTTGCACCCTAGGCACCCTCCTACCTGCACAGTGGATGGCCTGGGACTGCACACTACCAGCTCCGACAGCATATGGGCACGTCAGCATGGCAGGGGTGTGTGTGTTTGGTGCTGGAGGGGGCAGTGGCACCTGCCTGCAGTGGACCTAGGCCATGCCCTGTTCCAGTATGTGGCATGGAGTGCAACAGAAAAGGTCTGTCTGAAAAGTAAAGGTAGCCCCAGGGACTGCTGTACATCTGTGGCAACAGTGTGGTGCAGTACACATAGGCTGTGTGTCCTGGAGCAGAGAGTCACAGGTTTGGGTCCCAGTTGTGGATCCTGCAGAGCAGGTCCCTATATTTTACCCTACAATGCAGATACAACATCAAAATGTGCAATCCCCACATCAGTGGCCAACAGGGGTACAAACACCCACTCACACAGGCCCCACTATCCAAAGCTTCATGGAGAGTCAGGCTGTTGGCTCCAGCACGGAGCTGCAGTTATCACCTGAGCACTACTACTAGCTCCTGCACACCTTAGCAGTGCCGGCACTGTGATCAGGACCAGTGTGGTGAGCATGGCACAATGCTACAATAGGAGTGTGTGTATGTCTATCCATTGTTTTGTGTCTGCCTACTCCTCGCTGGGCCCACAATGCTTACACTGTTGCCAGCATCAGCCTGCAAATGTGCATAATGAGTTGCAAGGTATTGTGGGTATGGGCCGGACAGGGCGGACTGGGCAGGATGCATCTGCACAGGGTGTAGGGCAATGGCTGGTACATTGTAGTGCCCAACCATCACCTGCATGGAAAAGGTGGCCACATCACGTCTTGCTGTGAGGACCCACTCACTCTGACTGAGCAGTGACCATGGCATGGCTATGTTTCCACATAGTGCTACATAGTATTTGTCTCAGGTAATATATGTGTGTCCCCATTTCTGGAGGCCCAATCACTGCAACACCCACCAGGTGTCTGTGCTATACAACCCAGGTCTGGGTGTGCATAGTTCCACTGTGAACATGCATTATAGACTGGTTAGTGGAGTGTCTGCAGTTTATGCATGGCTGGAACACCTGGCATGGGGCAGCAGGTACAGTCTGACTGTGCCTGCTGCTGGTGAATGTCAGACCATGGTTGGGGGCCGCAGAGGCTCCTAGTTGGTTTGCCAGTGGCCTAGCAACCGGTCCAGATCTGTTTACTGTAGTGTGTACAGTATTGTGGCACTCAGAATAACGTGTGACATGTGTTTGGGATGTGTGTTGTTACACGCTATAACCTGACCACGTAACCTAAGGCGCTTAAACGTATCTCATAAGGCACATAAGAAGGTCTGTAGCGTCACGCGCGTTATTGTGCATGCTGCAAGCAGCCGCTGTGCAATGCGCGTACGCCGCAATACTGTGTCATAATAAAGCAGACACGATGGCCACTTGGTGGAACATATTTGCATTGTGCTTGTTGTGGTTGTTTGGGATAGTGGTTGCAGACGTGCGTGGCACCAGCATATGTTGTGGATTTGTTTCCCACAAGTTCCTTTTCCTTTCTTTTCATTTGTTCTGCTCACCTTACCATACAATGGCTCTGGCTTCGTCACTTCTCCATACACTCTTCCTTCTCTTCACTGTACACGGCAGTGTCCCCTCCATACAGTCTATCCATCACTTGCTAGCTGTTACATATGGTGCCTTTCTTTAGGCTGTCTGAGTGGGCAGTTGGCTCAGTGGTTTGGTATTGGTGTGTGAGAGCTGTATTTGTGCTCTTTAGTGTACAGGTTCGTTTCCCTCATACTCCTTTTTGGATCTCTTGCCCATTTTGCCCTTACACACACACCATCCACACAGCTGGCCCTTCAGACCGACCTCTGACGCCCTTTCCGTTTAATTTGTTTACTCTTCTGCATGCTGTTTTCACTGCACACCATTTCATGGTGTGTGTGCATGTGTTTATCTGTGGCTCACGTCCCCATTGCAGACTGCGATATCAGCTGCCTGTGGTCTAGGCCTTATACCTATGGCTCCGTTTCTCATGTGGCACCATGTCTGCACATCCCTCAGCGCGTCTTCTACTGTCTGTGCACCTTTTATTGCAACCCCTTCGGATGCATTGCTGCTTCCCGTCGGCTGTGATGTTAACGTGCGGTAGGTCCATGGCGCACTGTACAGCGCATTAAATGCCTTGTAACGCGCGTTACCTGACAAGGTTTGCTGTAAGTCGGCCCCGCCCACTCCTTTATACGGGCATCTGTAACATTACCGGGGAACTTAACGATGGTAACATTACTGCACTTTAGTAAACATACCCCTTAGACGCATTGTTGGACCTTCATGATGTTTCTGAGAGAAGGCAGAGATCTCTAGGTTCCTGGGAATGCCCCGGCCATGCCTCCACATACTCCTGTGCAGACGTGGGTGTCCTCACGTTGAGGACACGCCCAGAAATGGCTTCTAAAATGGCTTTGGATGTCTCTATACCTATTTTCGGATCTCAAAGCATGAATAAGGCTTCCAAAATGACCCAAATAGAGAATGGCAACAGATAAAGAGCAAAACCGCTTATCCAATCTGCCCAGCAGCAATTTGTTCTCTTTGGGCAGATGTGCATACGTATTCTAATATGAAACTTCATCCCTGTGTTTCTTTTCTTTGTGCCACTTGATTTCTTTTCTTCCCCTCCCCCCATGCTTATTGTGGTGTAAAGTAAGGAATGAAGATATTGGAGTTTCTTTTTTTCCTAAATGTATTGTAATATATTCTATTTTTTATTTTTTTGATCTTCTTGATCAAGTAGATACTTGTGGATTTGCAGATCACTTAATAAAGTTAAGAACCGCCCCCATCCCTATCCCCATTTCCCCTACCCTTCATCTAACCTTTCAAAGCAGCACCATAGCCTTTCAGGGTTGTAGCTGCCTCTCCATAGGGATTGCTTCCAGTGCTCTATCGTGGTTCTGATGGTTTCAGGATTTTAATTGCTGCTCTGAGCAGGTTGCTCCCATTGGTTTCTTGTAGATTTGAGAGCTTTAGGGTTGTAACTGCTACTCTGTGCTGGTTATCCTGGTGCATCATGTTTATCTTTTTGCCTATATGCAGGACCAGCCCATCTACTAGACAAGCTAGGTGGCCACCTAGGGCAGTCAGCCCGGGTGGGCGTTGGCAGTGGCACACATAACCGGCTGCGCTGCCCCCCCAGCTGCTGCCAATTTTGGTTGGGGGGGGAGGCAGGCAGCGGCAGCAGCAATATTTCCAAAAGTGGCTGCTTTTTGCTACCGCTTTCTTGCCCATGGTAGGCCACATCCTTCAGCACACATGGCCTGCCTCTTCTGACCCTCCTCAGACAGTAAAGTTGCATCAGAAGGGGATCAGAAGTGGCAGGCCATGTGTATTGAAGGACACAGCCTGCCGTGGGCAAGAAAGTCTGTCACAATTTGATGCCCTTACTCCATGTAAATCTTGAAGTTATTATGTAATAATTATACTATATCATTGATATTTTCATCCACTGAGTATATCCGAAGGAGGTCTCAGACTCATTTGGCACCAAACTACAGTATTTGTGGGCAAGAAAGTGGCAGCAAGAAGCCTCCGCTTTTTGAAATACTGCTGCTGCCCACCTCCCCTCCTCTGAAAAGGCTTTCCAGACATCCACCACTCTTTCTGTGAAAAAGAAATTCTGTGCTCCTGATTCTACTACCTCTTTAGAGCTTTGTATTCTAGCAAAGATAAAATTGCTCTTCAAATGACAAATTTCCCATAAGATTGTTTTCTAAGGCTGAAGTGCACCCTGTTTGATAACGTGTTTCCTTTCTACTTTAGCTCTGAAAGGTTTTTCTCCAAATACAGAATAAACCTATGATAAACGAGGACCCTTTTGTGCCTGACATGATGATGAAAGCTTAGTAAACATAAACCCATGCAGGAGGAGGAAAGTTTAAATGAAAATATATCTTGAGCAAACTTTTGTGGTCCTGTTAGTCCACTTGAAGAAAGTTATACTTTGGGGCCCTTTTACTAAAGGATGCTATGGTGTTGCACCTAACCCACTGATAACACTCAAACCATAGTGCGTTAGGTGCATTACCATGTCGTTAACTGTCAGGGGCATGGAAAGCATGTTCCCAGCAGTAAACACAGTGTACTCTGCCTTTTTTTTTTTTAAACTTTTATTTTCATTTTGCAACAAACAAAAGAAACAACACACCAAAAGAGACAAAACAAGTATACAATACAGCATGATCAATTTACTGTGAAGACAGGCATGATTCCACCATTCATTAGTAAAATGGGATGCGCTGCCTTAATGTAGTATGAAAATAGCGTGGGTGCACTTACCTCCAGCTATGGAAATGGCAGTAAGTACATCCATGCTAACTGCTCGCCTTGCAGTTAGCGTAGTTGCACTGACTGTAAGGCACTCACCCCGCTCACTCCCTGCCCCTACACTGCTCACTTGCAACCTTATCATGTCATGGACAGTTAGTGCAGCCAGATTTCGGCACTAAATATCATGACCCCGCACTGTTAACGCATGTCCTAGTATGCCTTTAGCGTGCGCCAGAACCCATGCTAACAGCTAATGCCTTTTAGTAAAAGGGCCCCTTTGTAATATTTAAATCCAGGTTCACTGTGCTATCTCTTCACTGACCTGATGGAAGAGGTCTAATTCTTAAAAGCTATTCATAGGTACATTATTTTGGATCAATAAATCTAAGATGGCAGCTTTGAGGAGGCTACACACATTATACCTGTGATCCTGGGTGTCATCATGATCCAAAGGCAAAGATCAAAGTGGGTATTCCTGCTACTTCCACTCTGCAAGTGACAGTTGGGCCAGTGGATCCATAAGCCTTGCCCTTGTCAACTACTCTCGGGGAAGGATTGCCAAGAAGCTGTGTAAAAGGATGAAGGATGCTCACTCCTTTGGATCAGTGTTGAGCTGACCCCTGAGATGCAGTCTCCTTCTTGGATCCATTGGCAGTGCACAGGTTGACTGAGTGAACGGTGGAGTTGCTGGCTGATGATGTGGATAGAGAGTTGCCAGTTGCAGGGAGCGAGGTGTCTAACCTACGGTTGTTTGTAATAGTTGATGCACAATCTCCCGACGGAGGGGAATGAAGGACTCCGCCCTTAGAGAAGACCTCAATGACAGGTGAGCCTGGAAGTGGCCAGCGTGCAGCTTTTGGCAATGGTCCCACTGCAACAGATGGTTCAGGAGTAACAATGGAGTTTTTAGCCAGTTGTGCATTTTCCTTGGAGAAGATATAGAACATGGTGGCAAGCCTTGGGCAATTCCTGCCACTCAGCTTGCCTGTTAATTTATGAATGTATTTTTGGAAAGTGAATTGGGTGCTACTAAAGCTCAATTCCCTCACTTGGTTTGTCGTGCTGTGAGGGCTTGTGTGCATCAGTGATGCTAAGGTCTAAACTATCGGTAGCCTAACTACTGGCAGGGTCTCACAAGATGAACAGGTCTCAGCTGAGGTGCCAGACCAACACAAACTACCCTTCTGGGCAGTAGCAGAATGGGATGGTGTTGGCGGTGGAGGATCACATTTCTGTGACAATGGCAACAATACTAGAATTAAACTGTGTGGAAGAAAGGCCTGGCAAACTACTTCCATATCTTGCCACAAAACCCAAGGGATAATCACAACAAAACAAATTGCCCTATAGTGCTGGAAGACGCGGCCCCCAAGTCGGAAGGCACTCAACTGGCTACTGGGAATGAGCTGAAGATTTTTCAGAGTAAAGCCAGCACTTATGATGTTGTTGGATCAAAGCCCTCGGGACGTCTGACTGCTGATGTAGCTGCGCATGAAATGAGAGTCAGAAGCTGAAGAGATGTCTTACACACTGGGACATGAAACGCACAAAGCATGAATCAAAGGAAGTGCAGGTGGTCAAGAATGAAATGGAATGTGTACATCTTGATCTGTTGGGTGTCAGCATACTGACTAATAAGGGAAAATATTCTTTCACTCAACGTGTAATCAAACTCTGGACTTCATTACTGGATGATATTGTAAAAGCTATTTGTGTAGCTGGGTCTAACAAAGGTTTGGACAGGTTCCTGGAGGAAAGGTCGATAAACCTTTATTCAAGGAGACCCAGGAAATCCATTGCTTGACCCAATACAGGCATTGTGTAACCTGTGTGTTTTTGGGGAAAACTGCAACAGGCATTAACCCTTTCAAGGCCTACTTTAAATTTTTAATCCACATTCTGCAGCCGAGTTAATTTTTGCATATTTCAGAAAAATTGCACCCGTCTTATTCAATATGTTCTAATAGTGATCTTCCTTCTGCTATGGTCATGTATTATATACCATTTGATAGGAATATTTAGTCAGAATTTTGGATCCCAAGAGTTTTGGGCTCGGCCTGGAAAGGGTTAAGGGAGCACACGCTGAAGCCACTCTCCACCCCGTTATTGCCACCTTTCCACCTATTGCTCCCTTTACGCTGCTGGGGCCTTTAATGCCTGTTAAAGGAGCTTTTTTGCTGCGTTAAGGGTGCAAGTGTGCTAATGGGTGTTAACGGCACATATGTTCCCTTACCGCTGTTTAGTAAAGATATCCCTATGTGTTTTCTCAGACCATCATAACTAACCATATTTTTGTGTGATAAAGTTTCTTGATATGATGGGCTGAACTCCTAGGTTTGTGCTTCAGTATGTACCAATATAGTCCACTTAATAATATTATTTGGCTTCCTTTTATGCCTTTTCTGTTAAAATGTATTTTCTTTTTTTATTCCTCTTTTTATTGTAAATTTTGAATCTCTCAATAATGGGCTGTTGTTTTCACACTAATAATTTCTATTTTCTTTTATTGCTTATTGCATTGTAAGAAGAGGGTCTTCGGTTTCCTTCGTTCATGTCTGTATCAAAGGTTTCTTGATGATATTGTATATAAATTGATATAAAACAAAATGTTAAAAAGAGTTCATTAAAAGATTAATTTACTATTCATCTATAAACCACCAGAGCACAGGACATTCTTTTAGCGGTATTTCCATATGGAAAATCTGGCATTTACATGCAGAACGAGCATCCATGCGGAAATCACAATTTTATAGAGAGTTAAATTTACACGTGGATGCCCATAATACGTAGAAATTGTTAGGGAGCATGTTAAAAATCTACACATGCATTCCCCATTTCATGTGGGAGGTCATTCTGTGCTGACCGTCCACCCCCTGTATGGCCGATCGGAATCGGGGCGTTCAGAGGTAGACACGATTCTGATCAGCCGCACGTCCTACACCTACCAGCTAATTCAGCCAGGCACAAGAATGGAGCCACAGTGCCATAGTGTCCCATTGCCATGGTAGCGCGGCTCCATTCTGGCGAGGCTTCCAATGACAAACTTCTTTCCCCGCAGCCTGACCCCCGATCCGGCCTTCCATGGATCCCTCACCTCTTTGTCTCCGCTGGGCTCAGCGGTCTACCCATGTCCTATTATTATACTACTGCTACCGAGCATTTGTATAGCACTACAAGACATACGCAGCACTGCACAGACACATGCAAGAGACAGTCCCTGCTCATCAGAGCTTACAATCTAGTCAAGACATACAAAACAGTCAAGACAGACAAAACAGTAGCTGTAGACACGGGATACATCTAGAGTTAATGGTAAGGGAACACAAAGGAGATCAGGTGAGTCGAGATCTGAAAGCAGCAGCAAAGAGCCCGGATTTGAAAAGGGCCACAGAAGGCACCTGATGTACAGACTCAGGTAGTTTGTTCCAAGCATAAGGAGCAGCAATGTGAAAGGAGCGAAGTCTGGAGTTAGCAATAGAAAAGAAGGGCACAGATAGAAGTGATTTGCCAGAAGCGCGGTGTTCCCAAAAGGGGGGTGGGGGGTGGGGGTGGTGGTGTAGGGCGATATAAGAGAGGAAAGGTAGTGAGGAGCTGCAGACTGAATGCACTTATAGGTCAGCAGGAGAAGTTTGAACTGGATGTGGAAATGGATAGGGAGCCAATGAGGTAACTTGAGAAGAGGGGTAATATGAGCATGATGAGGCTGGCGGGAGATTAGCCACGCAGCAGAGTGTTGAACAAATTGAAGGGGGGAGAGATGATTCAGAGAGAGACCAGCAAGGTGTAGGTTATAATAGTCAAGACGGGAGGTGACTAAAGAGTGGATAAGTGTCTTAGCATTTTATTTTTTTATTAATTTATTTAACATGCTCTTATATACTGCCCCTTCCAGAGATCAAGGGCGGTTTACATTGAACTCAAAAAGCAAACTTTACAATGAACTTGCAAACTTATGTACAAAGAACTAGCTTACAACTAACTGGATACAATGTTAGGGTAACTGTATTGCAGTATGATACAAAGTTATGGGAATCATGTACAGTTTTACAGTGGGAGTGGATTCAGGAATATCATTGCTTCTGTGGTCACATGTATAATGGGCAGGAATACTGTAGTAGGGAGTTTTTATTCAGATTGATCTTGGGGTGTATCATGGGAGTTCCCATGGTACTCTTTAAACAAATGTGTCTTTAATTCCTTGCGGAACTGTAGCAGGCCTGTCAGTGCTCTTAGATTGTCGGGGAGGGCATTCCATAGCACTGGTGCAATGTATGAAAAGGCTCTTGTACTAATATACAGTATTGGATAGTACTGCGGATATGGTGTGGTGTAGGTATTTTGAGAGCAGTGTCTTTGTGTTCTTGAATTTGTTGGGGTGCTGAGGAGGGAGGACAGGGGAGTTGTGGCTCTTTTATTGTGGTGTTTGAATATGATCATCAAGTATTTGTATTTTATTCTTGAGGTGACTGGGAGCCAGTGGTGGTTGTAGAGAATTGGGGTGATGTGATCTGTGCTTTATATAGAATGTGTGCTGCTAGATTTTGGGCAAGTTGTAATTGGTATATGGCTTTCTTTGGAAATCCTTGAAGGATGCAGTGGTATTAAGGCCTGAAGGACTGTTCTGAAGTCCTGTTCTTCTAATAGGGGTCTGAGATGTTGGGTCATGCGTAGTTTGAAGTAAATGATTCTAGTAAGAGTTTTGATATGTGACACCATATTCAGGGATTGGCCAAGTATTACTCTAAGATATTTTACCTTCTTCCTAACTTCAAGTTCTGTTTCTTTTATCTTGAATGTATTGGGGGAGGGGGGCGGGGTGAAGCATGGGTTTCTCAATACGTACAGCACTTCAGTTTTATTAAGGTTGATTTTTAGATTATGTGATTTCAGCCAATCTGTTATATCTCCCAAGCATGAGATTATCTCTGTTGATTTCCCCCACAGGTAGCAGTAGTAATGTGTTCAGAATGGAAAGGGCGGATTTTGTTGATGTTATAAAAAAAGAAACGGCAGGTCTTAGCTATCAGATGGATGCATGCGGAGAAGGAGAGAGAGGAGTCAGACAACCCCAAGGTTGTGAGCCAAGGAAACAGGAAGGGGGGACTTCTTCTACCTCTGCGGTGGAATAAGTCCCCCGTCTACCAGACCGACCCTGGACCTACAGGGCCGACCTCAGAATCAGTCCTGTATGTCCGAAGTCAGGCACTGCCCACTGCCTGCCCTCGCTCCTCCCCCGCCCACCCCCTCCCGCCCATAAACTGAGCTGCCCATACAAGTAAGCTATATGTGCGGGGAGCTCTGCCTCTGGCGACACGATCCAGTTGTTTAGTGGGTCTGGACATCCGGATCGGGCATCCAGACCCACTAATTGTGGGTCAGAATAGACCCCATAGGGAATGCACATGTCTAACCAAAATTATTCATGTTGGGATATACAGCTGATAGATGGCATACATATATTTTTAAAATGTGCTTGTTTCAGCTAGTACTTTACAAGAGGGAGTGAGGGAGTTATCATCCTTAATCCTGTTGTTTATTTCCCCCTCCAAATTGATATTTAGTAAAGTGAGTGACCTCTGTAGCTATTCGGCAGCATTTATACCCGAAGTTCTGAAAATACCAACTTACATGTGTTAACTTACAATAAAAGGCATTCAGATAGCTCAGAGATCTAAACAGTTCACAAAAAATAAGCATTTTCCCTCGGAAGAAACTTCTAGGATGAAGTTCAGAGTAATATGTGTAAGTTATATGCTGTAATTAAATTTTAAGTTACTGATTTTCCTCTGTTGATTTTTCCCACAGGTAGCAGTGGCACGTACACACACACACACACACACACACACACAGATTTTTAAAACGGCTCTACTATCTCTATGTGTCGGCAAACACACATACACTTCTGCATTTATTTATTTTATTTATTTATTTAACAAACTTTTATATACCGCAACCTTCCGATGATCAGGTGCGGTTTACATAAAACAGATAAGGAGACAGAAAGGCTTTTCTGTTTTTACATTGAACAATCATGAACTATGTTCTCACATGTATTTTAGAAGACTCCATGGGGTATGTTTATTAAAGAGAGTAAGGCCACACTGGAGATTGAGCATAAACAGCAGTGTTAAGGGTGTTTTCCTGTAATAAAGGCCAGGGAGGGGAGCAGATATTCTAGTGGTAAGGGCACTTGGCTCCTCTTATCGGGTGCTAACAGGACACCGGGTGGTAAAGTGCCAAGCATGTACCTTAACACCTGAAAAAGGCTGTCGCCTTAACACAGGATGAGGGAGCCCTTGTGAAAGTCACATTTTAGGTGATGAATAGAAGGAAAGGTAAGAGCTGATGGACATGTTAGATCCATATGTTTCCTACGTGTCAGTCAGTAAGTGGGATGATAATGTGGGAGGCATCTGTACTGTACTGTATCAGTGAGGGATGCTCACGTAATCTGCTGTGATGTCAGTGTGTGGCATAGGATTGGGAAAAATTGTGCCCTGGTGGAGCTAGCATGGCCACAATGTGGGCATTAAAAGGATGACTGAGCAGGAGTTGTGACATGCAGATCATTCATAGGAAAGGTGTAAATGAAATGTCCTAATTAAAATGTTCCAGTGTGGGCCATGGTGTAGCAGCTGGAGGAGAATACATGACTGTACATGATGGGCATATGCTGCTGGATGGGCTAAGGGATGGATGGCGGTAGGTGAGAGTGTGGTATGGCCTTGCTGCCCCAATGTACCTGACGTGACCTCACAAATACAGTTGTATGTGTGAAAAAAACAGTAGATGTGCCATGGGGAAGTTCCAATACCAGCTATTTGGGTATGATAGCTTTCTCAGCTTTTCTAATCACCTTACAAGCTTCCTGGAACATGTGCATATAACTGGATGTCTCTTTCATATTGGCCATATGGAACAAGTAAGGACATGTGTGATGATCTCTGTGGGTGGCCATCCCAGGAGTGGGATGTGCCTGCATGTACTGCATATATGTGATGGAGCAAAACTTTAAAAAAATCAAGAAAACCTGGGATTGGATTGGATTCTGGATTTTTAAAATCTTTTCCAAATTTGAGCTCAAGGTAAGTTACATTCAGGGGCAATCACAGAGGATCCTTGAATCCAAGGATGAAAGGGTAAAGTATAAGATCAGGCAGGTTCTGCAAGAATGGGAAAGCTAGATGAGCTTCAAGGTCCTGATCTAGAAAATGGAGTGTGATTGGCCAACAAGATGAGCAGGCGCGGCCCAAGAAGGGTGCGGGGCCATATGCAGACACTCATTGTGGGGCCTCATTTGCATAAGGGACTCATTTGCATAAACATTTGCATAGTGTCAATGTGCACTAACATTTAGTAAACATGCCTCTTAATGAGTGTCTGGATAAAGAATACCAGATTTCTACATTACTATACCCCAGTGCCAACCACCAGGCACATTAGGAAGTACTACAAACACTGCCCATTTAGAACCCATATTAAACCCGCCATATCATAACAGCACAACCAGGACTCACAAAGCACCATACCCTACCTATCAAAAGGCAACACTGCAAATATTAAACCAATACATCTCAGAGAATACCAATACATTTCCTACTGGGGAAAGAGAACAAGTGGCACTGTCAAATAGAAACTACATGAACAGAAGATCTCAGTTTAGTTACACATGCAGAACATAGATCATCACCAAGCAAAGAACAAGGGCTCACAATTTAGAAATAGGAAGATAATAATTAAACTGGGAACCCCAAAAGCCAAACTTGGAATGCACAACAATATTGGATAAATAAAACTCTAAATTAATTTCCGCTTGTACTAAACAAAACACAAAGATGTTAACGATGCACATTTCCCAGAGCTGACATATTCCAGTTAATAAATTCAAAATAAAAAAAAGTATTTTTCTATATTTTGTTGTTTGGCCATTTTATTTTTCAGTTGCAATTGCTCCAGTCTCTTTCTTCTGGTTTCTTTGTGTCTTCTGCTAATTCTCCATTGTCTGCTGTCCCATTTGTCATTTCTTCTCTCTTCTAGTTTTTCCCCATGCTCTCTCTACATCTGCTTTAACATACTGATATTTCCCTTTTTGCTCTTTCCTCCATTTCTTTCTTTATTCCTTTTTCATTCACTCAAATTTTATCCTTCCATCCTCAATCCCCACTTACTTTTCTAGTACCCAGCCAATCATAGATTTTTCTTCCCTCCCACACAAAATATCTTTTCCCTCTCCATTCTCACTCCCCTTCTACATCCAGATCCCCTTCTAGTCCTCCCCCAACATCAGATCCCTTCTAGTTCCAGCCTCACCCAGCATCTGCTCTCTTCTAGTCCCATTCTCCCATCCCTCCACATCAGTCCATTTCCATTTCCAGTCCTAGCCCTACCCATTAGCCCATTTCCAATCCTAGACCTCATCAGCTATTTCCAGTCCAAGTCCCCCCATCAGCCCATTTTCAATCCTAGCCTACCCATCAGTCATTTCAAGTCCTATCCTAGCCCCTCCATCAACCCATTTGCAGTCCAAGCCCCCCATCAGCCCATTTCCAATCCTAGCCCCCCCATCAGCCCATTTCCAATCCTAGCCCCCCCATCAGCCCATTTCCAGTCTTATCCTAGCCCCCATCAGCCCATGCTCCCCATCAGCCCATTTCCAGTCCAAGCCCTACCCCATCAGCCTATTTCCAATCCTAGACTCCATCAGCCATTTCCAGTCCAAGCTCCCCCCTCAGTCCATTTCCAATCATAGCCCCTCATTAGCCATTTACAGTCCTATCCGAGCCCCTCATCAGCCCATTTCCAGTCCAAGCTCCACCCCATCACCCATTTCCAATGTTAGACCCTATCAGCCATTTCCAGTTCAAACCCCCACATCAGCCCACTTCCAGTCCAAGTCCCCCCTGTCAGCCATTTACAATCCTAGCCTCCCCATCAGCCATTTTGAGTCCTATCTTAGCCCCCCATCAGCCCATTTACAGTCCAAGCCCCCCATCAGCCATTTATAGTCCTATCCTAGCCCCTCAATCAGCCCTTTCCAGTCCTATCCTTGTCCCCCATCAGCCCATTTCTAGTCCAAGCTCCCCTAATCATCTCATTTCAAGTCCTAGCACCCCATCAGCCATTTCCAATCCTATCCTAGCCCCTCCATCAGCCCCTTTGCAGTCCTATCCTAGCCTTCCCATCAGCTAATTTCCAGTTCAAGCCCCCCCCATCAGCCATTTCCAGTCCTATCCTAGCCCCTCTATCAGCCCCTTTGCAGTCCTATCCTAACCTCCCCATCAGCCCATTTCCAGTTCAAGACCCCCTCCATCAGCCTTTTCCAGTCCTATCCTTACCCCCCATCAGCCCATTTACAGTCCAAGCCCCCATCAGTCTATTTGCAGTCCAAGCCCCCCCATCATCCCTATTCTAGTCCTAGTCCCCATCAGCGATTTCCAGTTCTTTCCTAGCTCCTCCATCAGCCTCTTTGCAGTCCTATCCTAGCCTCCCCATCAGCCCATTTCCAGTTCAAGCCCCCCCCTTCAGCCCTTTCCAGTCCTATCCTTGCTCCCCATCAGCCCATTTCTAGTCCAAGCTCTCCTAATCAGCCCATTTCAAGTGCTGGCCTCTCCCATCAGCCATTTCCAGTCCTATCCCAGCCTCCCATAAGGCCATTTCCAGTCCTAGCACCCCCCACCAGCCTTTTCCATTCCTATCCTAGCCCCCCATCACCCATTTTCAGTTCAAGCCCCCCCTATCAGCCCTCCCCCTCTGAAGAGCCCCGCACCTGTGTTACTAGCTTTAGAAGGAGCCGGAGAGGCCCCGACTCACCACTGTACAGCTGCTGATGTGAAGAGCGCTGTTTTTATTTATTTTGGCAACTCTGTTCTAGCATAGGCCGCTGGTGCGTTGAATGCTAGGAAACAAGAAATGCCCTTAAACCTCTAGCATGCCAGCAGCCTACAGTAGAGCACATCTGCCAAAGTGAAGAAAAATGGCGCTCTTCACTTTGGCAGCTGTACAGAGGTGATCTGGGGCCTTGTGCCTCCCTGTCTTCCTCTGAAGCCAGCCCTACTGGGAGCTGAACATCATTTGCAGGATGTTGTTGGTGCGAGGCCCCATTGAAGCGCAGGGCCCTGTGTGTACAACATTCTCACACAATGGATGGGCTGGCCCTGAAGACGAGCTGCCTGTCTATGGTCATCTCTGCCAACACAACATGATATTTTTGTCCTATAAGAGACATCTGTTGCAGCACCTTTCACTTTGAATGCAGGTTTATTCCAGTCTTGTGCTCAATCATAAATGAAATAAGAAATAAGTTTACCTGGATGGAATTTTATCTACAAAGCAGAAAACAAATAGCCATATTACAAGAGCACATTTCAAGTGGGACATGGACTAAAGGCAGACGCTTTTGAAAACAAGATCTTCCAGGTTGCATATAACCTGACTCCATTAGTACAAATAAATAGAAATGATGTGAAGATACCTAGGTCCAAAAGGAATTCTGTTAGAATAAGCGACTGGGGAGAAGCAGATGGCAAATGCAGCTCAGCACAGATGAGGCTAAAATAATGAGACTCAGCTCAAAGAATAGAGTAATTGAAAACCTGAATATTTCATGTTGTGTTTCTGGGCAGTGCAATGGAACGATATTACAAACACAAGTCTAAGGAGATACAGGCTTAACAAGGTCACATAGGCAGTGGAGAGCATGGCCAGGCTTGTCCTTGTGATCTGAGTGCTCTGCCCATGTCAGGAGTAAACCATGTTAATTCTGTACTGCAAGGCGGACTCTGCTGTAGCAAAGGACACTATAGCATAAAGGAGACATAATTAGCTTTGATGGGATATAAAATAATAACAATAATAGTGACATAAGATTTTCCAGCTTTCAAATTATGTTTTTGATAGATCTGAAAGAAAGTGGGGTTACTTACCTGTAAGGGGGGTTGTCCATGGACAGCAGGATTAATCAGCCACATTTGGTGAGATCCTCTGATGGTGCCATGGATACGGAAGTGCTCTCCTAGATCTCAGAAAAGCAAGCCTTTCTGAGCATGCCTCAGTTGCCCACATCCCCTCGGCCCGCCCCTACCTGGCTCAGTTTTTACCAAGCTTACGCTAGTTCCACAGGCTGGTAGGGCCATGGTTTATGGTGGTGTCTTGACCGTGTGGGCGGCATGAGCCCGTGATGCCTTTGTCCGTAGGGGAGGAGGGTGGGAATATGTGGCTGATTAATCCTGCTGTCCATGGAGAACCCCTGTTACCCGTTCTGGGTAATGAGGTCTGTCCATTTCGGTAGGTACACTGGCGGGCCATCTGTGAAGTATTGAAGGTAGGGAAACCACATCTGTCTCAGCCAGTAGGAGATGATGAGGATGACTGTGGCCTTGTTGACGATTGACTTCTACAGAGGTGTAAACTGCAGCTGTTGAAACAGCTGGATGGTCTGAGTGGGACAGTTCTGGGCCAAAAAGCGCTTCCACCTCCACCATGGACACCATCCCCCAGTCAGATTCTCCCCAGGACCTTCTCCTCGGACAGCAATGCCAAGGAGGCAGCCAAACTGATCTCTACATGCAGCTCTTTGCCTCTAATCAATGAGAGGGAGATCCCCTCGGAGCCCTCGCCACCACCGCCAATCTCATTGTCACCACCGGAGGACCTGACCTATCCAAAATTCCTGCAAAAACTGTCCTCCCACCTGGCACTGACTCCTGCAGACACCCCAGACTCCAGGAACGAGTCTGGGGCTGTGGTGTAGGCAGGGTGCGCTGGCCTGGGTTGTTGTATAGTGGAGCGCTCCCTTCGCTGGTTGTTCCTGTGTGTGTGGGGGGGTGGGAGCTGAGCTGTTGGGAAATCTCCTTGAGTGTCTGCATTTGTGCCTCCGGTTTTCCCTCCAGCTGCTTCTGCTACTGTCAGATCTGTCCCAACTGGTGCAGCTGTTTCTGTGGCACCAGTGTCAGTGCTGCAGCAAAGGGGATCCCTTGGAGTGAAGAGGGCTTGCTCAGGTAACGTCTTGGTCGGCGCGGAGGTGGCCGACATCATAGCTGATGTCATCACGACATCGACCAATCACGTGGTCGGTGGAAGGAGTCCTGGGTCTTGTCCGGGAGTTGGCTCCAGAGTGGGGAAGACTTCGGGGATCCTTTGCTGCACTGTTCTTTTCTGCTGCTGTGTTCTTCTTCACCGGGGGGACAGCAGGTGCAGGCGGAGGAGGAACAGATGCTGGGCTGAGGGTGGAGGCCCTGAAGAGCACATCCCGTGCCATGGCAGAAGAAGGGAGAGAGCCCTGTATGGTGGCCATGTTGGCTACAGTCATGTGGTTGCTCCCCTCACTGTCAGGATGCTTTTTCTTCTTGTGCTTCCGGGCCATGGAGGAGGGGACAGATGCAGGTTGAGGCCAGGAAAGGGGATTCTTTGGTGGAAGGAGCCTCAGAGAGGAATTTTTGTAGAGTGTGGCTGCAGAAGCAGAGGGCCCTGGGAGACATGCAGGCACAGTGAGGGCAGTCCTCCATGTGGTAGTCCTTCCCTAGGCTGCGAACACAGTGGTCATGGGCGTCTGTAGTATTCATCTTCCTGGTGCATTTAGGGCATTTCTTAAATCCTGGTTTGGTGAGTTTTCCTTTTTTCTCTTTATCCACGGTAGTAAAGTTTTAGGAGAGCTGGAATTGAAGGACTACAAAAGGGGACTGTTACTTCTGGAGAGAGATCTGCAATTGTGAGTATATACTTCTGGGAATTTTTTGAAAGGAATTCTTTCTATTAAAGCTAATTAATCTGTGAACCCACTATTTTTTGTTAAATCAGCCAGGGCCTAGTAGCAGCAGTTTAAGTTTAAATTTAAAACACAGAAGAGAACTTTCTGGTTACATTTCATACCCAGCAGAGAGCTTGTAGTTTTAATTTAATAGTCACTCAGGGCCTAGTATCAGCAAAGTACTTTTAGTTTAAATTTAAAACACAGAAGAGAGCTTTCTGATTAAATTAGAACCCAGCAGAGAGCTTGTAGTTTAAATTTCATAATAAGTTAGAGCCTAGCAGCAGCAAAGAGCTATAATTTAAATCAAATAAGAATATCGCTTACCTCAGCAGCACAGGACAGGGTACTGTGTAGCAGCCCTTTTTTAATAAGTGTTATTTCCTTCCCTCCCTCCCCACACCCACCCACCCCTGGGATAATCGTAGCTTTATAGATACTTACACATCTTAAAAGACAGGGGGTGCTCTCAGGTAAAGCTCGTTACCCAAATCAGTCATACACTAAGGACCTGAGATTAATTAAGCTTCAGGTGAACAAGGTATATTAAACGTATTAGGTACAGTTTTATTGGTATAAATATCCATAGCAACCCTTAGTAAGTAAAGAACTTAAAGATCTAAACACAACCTTAAAAATAAGATGCAGACAGCAGCCCAGCAGCGAGATGGGGGCTTTCCAGTCTTTTGCACTGAGTGTCACATGTATGATTTTCTCCCAGTTGGTGAGAGGTCTTACGTGTGCATTAGGTGCATGGAGCTCTTTGCTCTCAGGAAACGAGTCCATTCTCTAGAGGCTAGAGTAGCAGACTTGGAAAACATAAGAAAGACAGAGAGGTACATAGACGAGACCTACAGGGATATAGTCCTGAAGTCCCACCTCCAGTCTGGCAGCATCCCTGTTGCCAAGGAGGAGAGAGGTCACGTGACAGGAGAGCATCACCCTGGTGTAGCAGGAAGTGATCCTGTAACTAGGACCTGTCCTCCAGGTGATGTAAAACCCTCTCACACTGAAGAAGTTTCTCCAGGGCCATGTGCCCATGAGGGAAGGGTTAGGACAGCCGTTCTAGTTGGTGATTCGATCATTAGGCATGTAGATAGCTGGGTGGCTGGTGGACGTGAGGATCGCCTAGTAACATGCCTGCCTGGTGCGAAGGTAGTGGACCTCACGCGCCACCAAGATAAGGTCTTAGATAGTGCTGGGGAGGAGTCTGCTGTCTTGGTACATGTCAGTACCAATGACATAGGAAAATGTGGTAGGGAGGTTCTGGAGGCTAAATTTAGGCTTTTAGGTAGGAAGTTGAAATCCAGAACTTCCAGGGTAGCGTTCTCCGAAATGATTCCTGTTCCACGTGCAGGACCCAAAAGGCAGGCAGAGCTCCGGAGTCTCAATGCGTGGATGAGACAATGGTGCAGAGATGAGGGTTTTGGATTTGTTACGAACTGGGGAACATTCTGGGGAAAGGAGGGCCTCTTCCGAAGGGATGGGCTTCACCTTAACCGGGATGGAATCAGGCTGCTGGCATTAACCTTTAAAAAGGAGATAGAGTAGCTTTTAAACTAGATAATAGTGGAAAGCCGACAGTCGCCCAAGAGCGGATGGTTCAGAAGAATGTATCCTTGAAGAATACTATCAAAAGCAGAGAGGTTCCAAAAAAGTGTAAAGTAGCCCAAATGCCCTCGAGTATGGAGCAGACAGCTTAAAGATCCCAAATTACCCATGTCTACCAATAGCCAAATTAATATGAATAAAATACAGTCTCTAAAATGCTTGTATGCAAATGCTAGAAGTCTAAAAAATAAAATGGGAGAGTTAAAATATATAGCACTAAATGAGAGGTTAGATATGATTGGAATATCAGAGACATGGTGGATGGAGGACAACCAGTGGGACACTGTGATACCTGGGTACAAACTATATCGTAATGATAGAGCTGATCAAATTGGAGGAGGGGTTGCGCTCTGTTAGAGAGGGCATTGAGTCAGAAAGGATTAAAGTTTTGCAGGAAACAAAATTTGCTGTAGAATCTCTATGGATTGAAATTCCATGTAAAAAGGGGAAGTCGATGGCAGTGGGGGTGTACTATTGACCACCTGGCCAGAATGAACAAATGAATGATGAAATGCTCAAAGAAATCAAGGAAGCTAACAAAAGTTACAGCGTAGTAATAATAATGGGTGATTTCAATTACCCCAGTATCGACTGGGTCAGTATCAGGGCAGGACATGCTAGGGAGATAAAGTTCCTAGATGACATAAATGACTGCTTCTTGGAGCAGTTGGTTCATGAACCGTCCAGAGGGGAAGCAATATTAGACCTAGTCCTTAGTGGAACAGCAGATCTAGTGCAAGAGATAAGGTTGTTGGGGCCACATGGCAATAGTGATCATAGCATGATCGCCTTTGATTTAATTAGTGGAGGAGGGATAGTAAGGAAATCCACGGTACTACCTTTTAACTTTCAAAAGGGAGACTATGATAAAATGAGGAAATAGATAAGAAAAAACTAAAAGGAATAGTTGCAAAGGTTAAAGACTTATTTATTTAACAGTTTTTATATACCGTCTTTCTACTAGTCAAGACGGTTTACATGAAACATTGGTACAGTGTATTACAACTGTTTACAAGGAACAATTAACAATATAGGATAATAGGGTTACAATTGAACTGTATAATAAAATTAATAGTAACAAGAACAAGTTAACAATGTAATGGAGAGAGGTAAAGGAGAGCAACTAATTAGGATAACTATTTACATTGGGTAAATTTGAGAACTTGGTTGCATATAGTTTTAGGTAGAAATAAAGGCGTAGGGTAGAGGTGGATTACGAGAAGAATAGTTAGGGTGGGGAGGAAAAATGTTCTATAAAGAGGTATGTTTTTAGTTTTTTGCGGAATTCAGTGTGGCTCTCACAGTTGCGTAGTTCGGGGGGGATGGTATTCCATAAAGATGGGGCGTAAAGGGAGAAGGTTCTATTACTTGTAGCTTGTTTGCAGTGCTTGTTGATTGTAGGTATGGATAGCAAGTTTTTGGTGGAGGTGCGGTGTGTGTTCGTGTGTTACTGGGGAAAGCGAGGAGTGAGGTGAGGCATGGTGCTGATTCGTTTAAGATTATTTTGTGGATTAGGGTGAGGACTTTAAATTTAACTCTGTGATGTACAGGTAGCCAGTGAAGGTCGTGTAGGACAGGTGTGATATGAGCTCGTCTGGGTTTGTTGGTTATGAGCCTTGCTACCGTATTCTGGGCTATTTGGAGTGGTTGGATGGTATTTTTAGGGAGACCCTGGTAAATTAGATTGCAATAGTCAAGAGAAGGAGTTGTGAGGGACTGGCAAACAGTGCGAAAGGAATCTGGGTTTAAGAGAGGTTTAAGATTACGGAGTGTGCGTAGTTTTGCATATATTGTGTTAGTGGATCTTTTTATGTGTTCAGTAAAGGAGAGGTTCTGGTCAAGGATAATTCCCAGGTATTTTACTTGATTTTTTATAACAAGTGGGAGGTTGGCAATGGTGAGAGTTGGGGGAGGCGAGTATGTGGGGTTAGAGAATACTTGAAGTACCTCAGTTTTTGCTTGGTTGATTATAAGGTTATGTTGGGAAAGCCAGTGTTTGAGGGAAATTAGACATTCATTGATTTTAGAGAAGTCGGGATTGTAGAGGTTAAAAGGGGTGAAGCACATCATGTCATCAGCATATATTTGATACTTTATGTCATGATCTTGAAATATTTTGCAAGCAGGTTGAAGGAAGATGTTGAAAAGCAAGGCCGATAGGCTAGATCCTTGAGGTACACCCTGTTTTAGTGTAAATGGGAGGGAGGTGTCATTTCCTAGACGTACCTGTTGAGTTCTGGAGTTAAGATAAGATTGGAACCATTTAAGTGTGGTGCCATTGAGACCTATTTCTTGAAGTCTGGTTAGGAGTTGATTATGAGGTAGAGAGTCGAATGCGGCGGAAAGGTCAAGAAAGATGAGGAGACATCCTTGGGTAGGGTTTTGAGTATGTAAGTACAGTGAGTCTAGTAGAGAAGTAAGTAGTGTTTCTACTCCATGGTTTCTTTTGAAGCCATGTTGATATAGATCAAGGGGGGAATGGTCGTCAATGTGATTCTGGAGTTGGGTTTGAACTATTTTTTCAGTAATCTTTGCTAGGTAGGGGATACTGGAGATAGGTCTGTATGATGAAGGGGCGGTAGGGTCAACTTTTGAGTTTTTAATGATTGGGCGGATGGAGGCACATTTAAGAAGGGGTGGAACAAAGCCTAATTTAAGTGAAGTTTGAACTAAGTTTAGGATGTAGGGGCCGAGGGTATTGCACGTTGTTTTAATCCAATGGGTTGGACAAGGATCCAAGGCTGAGGTTGATGTGTTCAATCCTTTTATGACATTTACTACGTTATCTAGTGTGATAGTATGAAATTCATTCCATGTATGTAGACAGGATGAGTTGAGGGGTTGAGTAGGGGGATCAAAGGTTGGTTGGGGGTTATAAGGTGTCGACGAGGGGAGGTATTTGGAAGATAAATGGTTGGCTATGTTTTGTGCTGTTATTTTCGGCAATTGGTCTTGGTGAAGGGGTTCGTTTATTAGGGATTTAGCAATGGAGAAAAGTTCTCTAGGTTTGTTAAGGGCACGTTTGATGATGTTTTCATTATATTGTCTCTTTTGTTTTAGTGTCTCAGAACAATATATTTGGAGTTTAGAAGTGTAGGCTAAATGTGAATCAGAGTCTTGGGTGTGTCTCCATTTTCGTTCTAGACGTCTAAGCTCCCTTTTGAGGGTTTTGAGATTAGTGAAGAACCATGGGGTTCTTCTGTGGTGATTGTAGGAGTGGTTTGTTTGTGGGAGTAGGGAGGCAGTGGAAATGACTTCATTCCATTCAGAGATGAAATGATCGATGCTCAGGTTATTGTTATTTAATTGATCTAGAGATGGGATAGTTTCTTCCAAGAAGTTGGCTGCATTAAAAGGTTTGAATTTGCGTTTGTGGTAGGGATGGATAGGTTGTTGATGTCTGGTGGAGGAGTAGGGGAGGGAGAAAAAGATGATGGCATGGTCAGACCAAGGAATTGGAAGGATGGAGTGCTGAACTTGGTCATGTAGGTGAGCATGATGAGGTATAAATATTAGGTCAAGGATGTTGCCTTTAGTGTGGGTAGGGTGGTGTAGTATTTGGGTGAATTGCAGAGTGTTCATTGCTTGTAGGAAGGAGGAGGAATGAGTGAGGGGTGTGGAGGATAAGTTTAAGTCTCCAAGGATTATTAGTGGGCGTGAGGGAGATTGAGGGGAGCAGGCTGTATCTAAAATAGTGGAGAGGTCAGAGGAGTCTGCCTGGGGAGCTCGATAGATAAGGTGCAGTGATAGAGTAGGGTTAGATACGGTGATGGATTCCATGCCTAGTGTAGAAGTGGATTTGGTTATGGTAAGTTTGAGGTTGGATCTAGCAATAACAGCTACTCCTCCTCCTCTTCCATGGGATCTATTACATACATTAATGGAATAAGTATCAGGACATATTTGATTTAAGAGGACAGAGTCAGTGTCCTGCAACCATGTCTCAGTAAGGCAAAGTATGTCTAGGTTGTTGTCAGTGATAATGTCAGCAATTAGGGGGATTTTGTTCCTAGCAGAACGTGTATTGAGTAGGGCACATTTAAGGGGGGAATGAGTGATGTCAGTGGGATTTTGGGGTTTAAGGTGTGAGTTTAGTATGATAGGTTTAAGTTTGTAAGGGCGGTGGTGTGGGATATGGTGGAGATTGTGAGGATGTTGAGGGGTAAGAGGGCGCCTAGATGAGTGTATTATTGGTATGGGTGTGCCATCTGTTAGAGTGAGGACATTAGGGAATGTAAACAGAAGTAAGTAAATTAGGTTGAGAGTAAGACCTAGTGTGCATAAGTATGATTTTTGAGGGGTCATTTTGAAGCTGGAGCAGGAGAGAAAGGATTAAAAAGAGTAGGCACAGGGGTAGAGTAATGAGTCAGGATGTTCAGTGCACAGTACTTTGTAGAGTAGATGGGATTACAGTAGAGTATTCCAAAAGTACGACACAGTACTAGTAGAGTAGATGAGGTTACAACACAGTATATAAGCCACTTGTAGTCTAAAGGTTACTTTGTCAGATAGATAAGGTTACATTACAGTCTGTAGTTACTTTGATGTAATATAATAAGTTTTAGATTAGGAGCTATAACACAGAAGTTGTAAGGGTTATTTATAAGGCAGTGCAAGGCTATGATTTTAGAATATAAGGGCAGACAGCATATAACCCTTCTGAGTTTAGATAATGTAGTTTAAATAATGCAATAAGATTGAGAGGGCTTACGTTTGGCATAGAAGAGTACAAACATCAGATGAGGCTTGTGTTGCAGTGGTAGAGTGTTGCGTCAGCTTCAAGGGTGAGCCTAGGATTTGCCTGGCAGGTCGGTTGTTGTTCTTTTCTTTTCCGTGGGCCTCCGCCTAAGGGCCACGCCAAAGGGCCCTCTGGCGAGGCCCTCAGGCGCGGGCCCGACAGGCGCGGGCGCCTGATCAGCGCTCGCTTATGAAGAGACTCAGCTGACCCGATTGGTCAGCACATGTACCGGAGGTGGGCTGATGTCCCGGCTGGCTCGATCCTCCGATTGAGGAGAGCAGATGGCCTTCCAAAGTTGGAGAGGGCAAAAGGAGAGATGCGCTCGATCAGCTTGGGTGTTGTTGTTGAAAAATACTTTCTTGGAAGCCCAGACCAGCTGTATTCCACGCTTTAAGAAAAATGGAAGGAAGTCCAAAAAACTGCCAGCATGGTTTAAAGGTGAGGTCAGAGAGGCTGTTGTTGCCAAAAAAGCATCTTTCAGGAAATGGAAAAAAGAGTCAAACGACGAAACCTGGAACAGCACAAGCACTGGTAAGTCAAATGCAAGGCATTGATAAAGCAGGCAAAGGGAGAATTTGAGGAGAAGTTTGCTTCGGAAGCAAAAACGCGAAATAAAGATTTTTTCAAGTACATTCATAGCAAAAAACCTGTGAGAGAGTCAGTTGGTCCATTAGATGATAGAGGAGTTAAAGGGGCACTAAGAGGCGACAAGGCGATAACGGAGAGACTGAATGAATTCTTTGCTTCAGTCTTTACTGAGGAAGATGTAGCGATGTTACTCATGACTGAAGTGGTATTTAAAGGTGCGGAAGAATTGAAGGAAATATCGATACATCTTGCTTTATAGGGTACCTCCCCCTTTAACAAATCACAGAGAATTGGACCAGCACATTTTGAATATAATTAAAGAGATTTAACTGCTTTTTCTCTGAAAGGACAGCTGCGAAACTGGCTGGTACTTGGTAGATCTCTCTCTTTTGCTTTAACAGATACCTAAGCTCCACAAACAGAACAATGGCTGGGAAAAATCGTATTACTAAAGCTGTTGCCCCCGTTACAGCTTCTGCCTCGGTCCAGACAGAGGTCCTAATGCCAGTTGAAGGACCGGTTCCATGTGCAGGTTGCCTGCATGCTGAAGCTCTGAGGAAACACGTGGAGGAACTCAGAGAGGAGGTGGCGAGGCTGAGGAGCATTCAAGACAGTGAGAAGTACATTGATGAGATGCTTCTTGCAGCAACCAAGCTCTCCAGCACAGGAGAAGATGGGTGCCAACAGAATGTCGATGGTTGGACACAAGTCACCAGGGCCTGCAAAATCACCAATCCAACTTCTCCATCCCTTGAATTGAAGAACCATTATGCAGCCCTGAAAGTGGAGGAGGTGAAAGCATCCCTGGAAAGGGAAGAACCAGAGTTCAAGTACCCCAAAGTTGCAGAATCAGTGACCAGAAGGAAACGAAGGGTAGTGGTGGTTGGAGACTCTCTTCTGAGGGGTACTGAGGCGTCCATCTGCCGACCAGACTTGATGTCCAGAGAGGTATGCTGTCTGCCTGGTGCCAAAATCCAAGATGTTACGGAGAGTTTGCCGAGACTCATCAAGCCCACTGACTATTACCCAATGTTGCTAATCCATGTTGGAACAAATGATACTGCCAGGTATACCTCGGAACGTATCAAAAGTGACTTCATGGCTCTGGGACAGAGGGTGAAGCAGTTAGGTGCACAGGTGGTGTTCTCTTCAATCCTCCCTGTTGAGGGTAAAGGCCAAGACAGAGAGGCTCGCATCCTGGAGATGAATGCATGGCTGCGTGGATGGTGTCATCGAGAGCGTTTTGGTTTCCTAGACCATGGGATGCTGTTCCAAGGGTTGCAGAGCAGAGATGGCATCCACCTGTCCAAGAAAGGTCAACGCATCTTCGGTAGTAGACTGGCTAATCTACTGAAGAGGGCTTTAAACTAGATTCATTGGGGATGGGTGAAGAAAGCCCCCAGGTAAGTGAAAGCCCCCAGGTAGGTGATACAGTAAATACCTTTATGGAAATGGGTAACAGGGGTAACATATGGAAAGCAGTGTGTATTAATGCCCGTAGCATGGGAAATAAGATCCCTGAAGTTGAAGCTTTGGTGGGAGTGGCTGACTTGGATTTAGTGGCAGTTACAGAAACATGGTTCACAGAAAACCATGACTGGGATGTAACTATACCTGGCTATACTTTATTCAGAAAGGACAGGGTAGGAAGAAGGGGAGGAGGAGTGGCACTATATGTAAAAACTACTATTAAAGCTTTGGAATTACAGAGCTTAAAAGGGAGAGAGGAGGCATTGTGGGTTAAACTAGAAAGAGGGAAAGAGAAATCTATTTGCATTGGTGTGATATACAGACCTCCCTCACAAGAGGAAGAGGTGGACAGAGAGTTAATTGAAGACATACGCAGCATTGCTAGGAAAGGGGAAGTGCTACTGATAGGAGATTTCAATATGCCAGATGTTGATTGGCACATTCCTGCTGCAGTATCATCTAGAAGTAAGGAGATCCTGGATTCTCTACAGGGAGAACTATTCAGGCAATTGGTAACAGACCCCACACGTGAAGGGGCCATACTGGACTTGGTGCTTACCAATGGTGAAAGTGTTTCTGATGTTGTAGTGGGAGATCATTTTGCATCCAGTGATCACCAGATGGTGTGGTTCAGTATTAGGACTAGGGCTGTTAGAATCCATTCCAAGGTGAGGATCTTAGACTTTAGGAAGACTAACTTTGCGAAGATGGGCCAATACCTTAGGGAGTCGTTAGTGGGATGGGAACAGCTGGGGGATTTAGAAAAACAGTGGGCAAAACTGAAAGGGGGTATTTTAAGGGCAACCAACCTTTTTGTTAAAATGGTAAATAAAGGCAAAAGGAACAGGAGACCGCAATGGTTTTCGAAGGAAGTAGCTGAAAAAGTGAAGAAAAAGAGGGAGGCCTTCATGAAATACAAGAGATCACAGAGAGAGGAAGACAGGCATCTGTATTTGGAAAAACTTAGAGAAGCTAGCAAAGTAGTCAAGAAGGCAAAGATTCAAAAGGAGGAGGAAATAGCCAATGCAATAAAATGGGGGGATAAGACATTTTTCAGATATATTAATGAGAAGAGGAAGGGCAAAAGTGGTATTGTCAGACTCAAGGGTGCAGGGGGGGAATATGTAGAAGCTGATAAGGATAAAGCGGAATTGCTTAACAAATATTTTTGTTCTGTGTTCACAGATGAAGAACCAGGAGCAGGACCTCAGAAAACACCCACAAATAAGAACAGAAGTGAGGGACATCTTGAACAATTTTCAGAAGACTGTGTTCGTGAGAAACTAGCTCAACTTAAAGTAGACAAAGCGATGGGACCGGATGGGATACACCCTAGAATACTGAGGGAACTTGGGGACGTTCTAGCAACTCCACTGACTGACCTTTTCAATGCCTCGTTGGAGTCAGGAGTGGTGCCAAAGGACTGGAGAGAGGCTCATGTGGTGCCTTTACACAAAAGCGGAAGTAAGGATGTGGTTGAAAACTACAGGCCGGTTAGTTTAACTTCGGTGGTGAGTAAATTATTGGAAACGCTGCTGAAAGAGAAAATAGTGAGGTTTCTGGAGTCCAGCGGATTACAGGATCTGAGGCAGCATGGATTCACCAGAGGCAGGTCTTGTCAGACAAATCTGATTGATTTCTTTGACTGGGTGACCAGGGAGTTGGACCGAGGGAGAGCTCTAGATGTGGTGTATTTAGATTTCAGTAAAGCCTTTGACACTGTTCCTCACAGGCGACTTATAAACAAACTGAGCACCCTAGGGATGGACCCTAAAGTTACTGCTTGGGTTAGAAATTGGTTGGGTGGGAGGCGTCAAAGAGTACAAGTAAATGGAGCTCACTCTGAGGAGAAGGATGTTACCAGTGGTGTGCCCCAGGGATCTGTCCTTGGTCCGATTCTTTTTAACATCTTTGTTAGTGATATAGCGGAAGGGCTGTCGGGTAAGGTTTGCCTCTTTGCAGATGATACCAAAATCTGCAATAGAGTAGACACCCAGGAAGGTGTAGATAACATGAGGAGGGATCTAGCTAAGCTTGAAGAATGGTCTAGAATTTGGCAGCTGGGATTTAATGTTAAATAATGTAAGGTCATGCATTTGGGCTGCAGCAATCCAAGGGAGCAATACAGTATAGGAGGTGAAGTACTTTTGTCCACTAAAGAAGAGCGGGACCTAGGCGTGGTTGTGTCTGATGATCTTAAAGTAGCTAAACAGGTAGAAAAGGCAACGGCAAAAGCTAGAAGGATGCTTGGGTGCTTACGGAGAGGAATGGCTAGCAGAAAAAAGGAGGTGATAATGCCTCTGTATAAGTCTTTGGTGCGACCTCATTTGGAGTATGGTGTGCAATTCTGGAGACCGCACCTTCAAAAGGATGTGAACAGGATGGAGTCGGTGCAGAGGGTGGCTACTAAAATGATTAATGGGCTTCATTATAAAGCATATGAGGACAGAATTAAGGATCTTAATATGTACACCTTAGAGGAAAGGTGGGATAGAGGTGATATGATTGAGATGTTTAAATACCTCCGTGGCATAAATGTTCAGGGAGAGAGCCTCTTTCAATTGAAAGCAAGTTCTGCTACGAGGGGACATGGGATGAGGGTGAAGGGAGATAGATTCAGGAGTGATATGCGGAAATATTTCTTTACAGAAAGAGTAGTGGATCCATGGAATAGTCTCCCAGTGGAGGTGGTAGAGATGAGGACAGTAACTGAATTCAAAAAAGCATGGGACCAACACAGAGGATCTCTAAAGGTAAAAAGTGGACTGTTGTAGTTGTTATGGAAGGACAGACTAGATAGGCCATGTGGTCTTTTTCTGTCATCATGTTTCTATGTTCTATGTTTCTATGATAAATTTGAAGACTGGGCATCAAAATGGCAGATGAAATTTAATGTGGACAAGTACAAGGTTATGCACCTAGGGAAGAACAACCCAAACTATGGTTACACGATGCAAGGTTCCACATTAGGAACCACCACCCAGGAAAAAGATTTAGGCGTCATTGTGGATACCATGTTAAAACCCTCGGCCCAGTGTGCAGCAGCGGCCAAGAGAGCAAATAGAATGCTAGGTATGATAAGGAAAGGAATGGAAAATAAAACAAAAGATATTATAATGCCTCTATATCGTTCCATGGTGAGACCGCACCTTGAATATTGTGTGCAATTCTGGTCGCCGTATCTTAAAAAGGATATAGCGATTTTAGAAAAGGTTCAGAGAAGAGCCACCAAAATGGTAAAGGGGATGGAAGGATACTCCTATGAAGAAAGGCTAAAAAGGTTAGGGCTCTTTAACCTGGAAAAGAGACGGCTGAGGGGAGATGTGATAGAAGTCTATAAATTAATGAACGGAGTGGAACAGGTAAACGTAGATCGATTGTTTACCTTATCAGAATATAGAAAGACTAGGGGACATGCAATGAAGCTACAGGGTAAACTATTTAAGACTAATAAAAGAAAATATTTTTTCAGTCAATGTGTAATCAAACTCTAGAATTTGTTACCGGAGGATGTAGTAAAGGCTGTTAGTATGGCTGGGTTTAAAAAAGGTTTGGACAAGTTCCTGGAGGAAAGGTCCATAAACCATTATTAAGAAGGGACCCAGGATATCAATGCTTGAACCAATACAAGCATTGTGGAACCTGTGTCCATTGGGGAAACTACTAGGTACATATGACCTAGATTGGCCACTGTTGGAAACAGAATACTGGGCTTGATGGACCTTGGTCTGACCCAGTATGGCATATCTTATGTTCTCTTAGGTGAGTGGGGAGGGTGTTCCAGAGTGTAGGGGCAGTGTGGGCGAAGGGCATTCTGGTTGTTATTTTTTTGGCTTTCCTGAAATCTTTGGGGAGGGGAAGTTTGTTTCGATTCTTGGTGTGTTGGGTACGGGTTCTGTGTTCTATGGCTATAAGTGTAGAGAGGTGTGAGTGTGCTATGTTATGTATTAACTTGAATGTTGTTACAAGGATTTTGTACTCTATACAACTGTGTATAGGTAGCTAGTGGAGAGCATATAGTGTAGGGGTGATATGTTCCATTGGGCTTGTATTCATGCTTTTTCTCAGGCTAAATTTTGAGCCAGTTGTAGGTGTTGTTTAGTGATACCTTGAAGGATTGTATTGGCAAAGTCAAGGTGTGGTGTAATCATAGCATGGATTATTGATCTGAAGTCTTGGGGGTGTAGTATTTGTTTATTTAACCAGTTTTCTATACCACCTTATCCTTCAAGGAAAGCAGTTTACATAACCGGGTAGCCGGACCCGCTGCTCACCCTCCTTCTTTCGACCACCACTCCCCCCCTCTTTATCTTCTTTGCCCCCCCCCCCACCATTCCCCAAACCCATGGGTTACACAAAAACACCGACACTGTTCTTGGAAGCAACTGGTCGCAGCTTTATTATTAATCAAACATTAGAACACTCTGAACTATAATCACAACAACAACCCAAACTCCCAGCGGAGCAATCCGTCACCAGCCGTACAATTAGCAAGGTGACCTCGCTTCCTCCCCTGCCGCGGTCAAGCCACCATCCAAGTTCCTACCACCCTAATCCGACTCTGCCATGTCAGTAGCACAAGTCTGCCAGGGTTTATCCGGGTCATGGGCACCCTGCCCCCCGCCCAAGTAGCCTCCGGCTCCAGACCCCGGAAACCTCTGGGATCCCCCCTTCCCCCACCAGCTGCGACAACCCAAATCCCTCCACCACTCCCACCATAGAAAAGGGGAGGGAGGGTGGGAGCCTCCACAGACTCCCGACAGGTGCTCGGTTCCTACAGCAGCCTGAGCACATGTATCGCCTCCAATTGGCTCCCCTGCGTGCTCATGCGGGCGGAGCCAATCAATTCAAAGGATGGGATCGGCATCATGAGACACGCGCACCCACAGCACCCCCTGACTCACACACAGCGTGGCAGGGTCCCGCACAGGGCTGTGCACCCGGTTACCCGCAGGCGCCGGGACCCTGCCCGCGCCTTAACTCTAACCGGGTAGCTGGACCTGCTGCTCACCCTCCTTCTTTCGACCACCACTCCCCCCCCCCCTCTTTATCTTCTTCACCCCCCCACCCCCACCATTCCCCAAACCCATGGGTTACACAAAAACACCGACACTGTTCTTGGAAGCAACTGGTCGCAGCTTTATTATTAATCAAATATTAGAACACTCTGAACTATAATCACAACAACAACCCAAACCCCCAGCGGAGCAATCCGTCACCAGCCATACAATTAGCAAGGTGACCTCGCCTCTGCCCTTGCCGCGGTCAAGCCACTGGCCAAGTTCCTACCACTCTTATCCGACTCTGCCATGTCAGTAGCACAAGTCTGCCAGGGTTTATCCGGGTCGTGGGCACCCCGCCCCCCGCCCAAGTAGCCTCCGGCTCCGGACCCCGGAAACCTCCGGAATCCCGCCACCAGCTCAGACCTGTTGACTGTCTGAGCCGCCCCCCCCCTTTTACCAAGCTGTGACCAGTGGACACTGTCCCGAACTATCCTCTCCACTGCTTCCTGCCAATCGTTTAACAGTAAATCCACCCTGACCGGAGATAGGCGCACCCCATCGCTCCTGTACAATCCAGCACAAGTCACCTCCACCCACGCATCTTGCACTTGATACCCCCCCATCTCACACACCCAGCGCCCAATCTGCCGATTAATTTTCGTGAGGCCCCTAGACCACCGCCGCTGTCCCAAACAAGCCGGTCTGGGTATAATGTCAGACCAAATCAGCACTACCCCCGCGAACCACTGCAGCACCATAGCCAGATCTTTTTTTGCTGCATTAATCAGCTGCTTGCATGTCCATGACATCAACATATTGCCACCAAGATGCAACAGCAAAATGTCCGGCTGCTTTCGAAGGCACTGCTGATGTCATAGCAAGGGCAACAGTTGCGTCCACCGCAGACCCCATTCGCCCAGCCATGATACAGACACCACCTCTGGATCGAAACCCAGGTTTAGCCCGACTGGCCGCACCGCTGCTCGCTGACCAGCCCAGTACACAAAGGAGTGCCCCATAATCCAACAATCCCACACACCAAGACCCTCAGCTGCAAAAGAAATGAACAATTAGAATCACCCCCCCATATCCCCCCCACTCACCACAAACGGACGTATCCTTTGAAGGCCTTGGACCGCCACCTGCCAATACTTTGTATCTGCTCCCCCGAAAGACCCAACTCTACCACACTGGTCGCTGCCCCAATGCGAAAAGAGTGCGCTGAAAAGCGATTAGGGTCCTCGCCTACTCGTAGCAATACCATACGCAACACCGCCGACACCTGAAACCGTGTCAGCAACCGTGCATCTCAGTGCACCAATAGCCCTCCCGCTACTACAGGACGCACCCGCAAGTACTCCTGCTTAGCAGCTACCGGGCAGGTAAGCCCCCCAATCTCCTTCAATACCACCCACAGACCCTTCCCACTCTGATCCATTTTGGATTTCGCCAGGAGAACCCGTAGTTGCCCGCCGCCAGAATGCACATGTTGGTGTTGCAAGCAACTCCCTACTCCTGCCTTCCGAGAGTTTGCCACCAATTCCCCCACCCGAAAAGCACCACAGAAAGCCAAACTAAACACTGCATTGAAAAGAATGGCTTCGTATCGCGACTCTGCAACCTTAGGTAACTCCCTACATAGACTCATGAGCAACTCGTGCGTAATCGGCTGCCGCCGATCCTGAGGAGTAGGCCGCAAACGTTCCCACCCCCGCAACAACCTCTGGACCATGAACCCGCCCCCCATTGAACCCCATCCGACGGCTCTCGTGAAAAAGGCAAAACTGGCCAGATGGCTATGCACTGATGATCGTGACACCCCTTGCCCCTTCGCACAGATAATATACTGCCCAAGCAATATATCCCCTTTCCACCACTGTGCCCGCAAAAATGCAACCATCCATACACAACCTCTCTGGTAGGCATCCCAGGTCCTCTCTGCCACTGAACTCCGCAGCAGCTCCTTCATCTCAGCAGGCCACAGTTCCATAAGCTCCAAGGGACAACACGCCCTTCCAGATCCGCCTCCGGAGCCAACCGCCAAAACCGGTCCCACTGCAAACGGGAAAGAGCATCAGCAATTACATTATTATGACCTGGAATATGTCTGGCCTTCAACACAACGTTCAGGCGCAAACAGGCAAGCACTACCAATCTCATCAGCGCCCCCACCTGCAGGCATCGTGGAGTGTAATAATTAATGACACGCACGACTGCTTCGTTATCACACCACCACACCACCTTGCAATTCTGAAGCCTGTCCGGCCACAACTTCAACGCCACTAGCATCGGAAACAACTCCAAAAACATTATATTCTTTACAAGACCCTCCTCCTGCCACTCTTTCGGCCATTGATCAGCACACCACGCTCCACCGAAATAAATTCCGATCCCCACACCTCCAGCCGCATCTGTAAACAGTTGTAACTCCTCGCTCGAACGCTCAGCTTCCCTTATGACCGACATCCCATTAAAATCCTTCAGAAAGACATCCCATACCTGCAAGCCCTCCCTCATAACCCTGGAAACTCGAATGTGGTGGTGTGGCTTCACCACCCCAGCTGTTGCTGCCGCCAAATGGCGTATAAATACTCGATAACAAAAAGCACCACCCTCTCAGTAATCCACTAATCTAAAAATCAACTGTAATTTAATTTAATTTAATGTTCTATTTGGTTTGCTAAAATATCAAACTCTATTCACAATAGCACACTAGGTAATAATTGGACCTCAGGATTTACACACCCTCCATTTGGCGAAATTTATCACCATAGGGAAATGGTGGACACTTACATCATAGGTCCTAAACCTTGACAAGCTTCAACAAACTTTAATTAATATTTAATCAAGACCTCTCAAAGAGAATAAATTACTATACTTTCCCTACCATCAACTACACATAAGGATTCATTTCTCATTCATACCAACATCAAAAAATAAGAATTCACTAATCCATTCATACCAACGTAGCAAAACCTACATACAGCCATACCATACACAAAACATACCACCAGTGTTAAAAGTGTCCAATATATTT
Source organism: Ichthyophis bannanicus (assembly GCA_033557465.1). NCBI lineage: Eukaryota > Metazoa > Chordata > Amphibia > Gymnophiona > Ichthyophiidae > Ichthyophis > Ichthyophis bannanicus. The sequence continues at coordinate 829,162,791 of CM066035.1, forward strand.
TCCGTGATTACTATAAAGCAGAGAGTACAGCAAATAGCTTCTAATGCTTATATGAGGCGTAAGAATCAAGGTTTTTCATAAGAGTATCCAATCTCGATATCCACAGAAACTGCAAAAGAAAGTTGAGGAAATCTTAAGCCAATATACTGCAATTGCACCATATAAAGAGCAAGCTAGTACTTATCTGCTATAGAGCTAGTGACGAACATCTCTGCATGGCACTGTTAACTCCGGCAATATGCCCATAAGACCACTCGCCACGGTCCCACTGTCCTACGAAAGCTCCCGTTTCGCCACAAGGCTTCTTCAGGAACAAGGGACAAACATAATTCACGAGCTATGCTTTCTTCTTTTTCAGACACAAACAGCGTCTCCTCAAACAACAGCTCACTGGCGTCCTAAGTCAGCGGTCAAAAACAGGTGCCAATCAATTTACTTATACCATCAGCCCCTTTCAACAACTTTATAGACAAAACACAAAACTTAACATAAATAGATCATTAACAAAATAAAGCCAAGAGGAGAGTAGACAGGAACTGCAATAGTCAACGTATTCTTTAGAAAAATAGAGCCCAGTCGATCTTATCATTTAAGCCGTCTGGATCTAGAGTATGTAAGGAATGAATCCACTTCTGTTCTTTCTGAAGCAACTGAAGTCCTCTATCGCCCCGTCGGATATTAAAAGGCACCACTTCTAAAACTGTGCAGCGAACATCTTCAAAAGTATGAGAAAATAAAGTCCAATGTTGCACCAAAGGAGTATCTAGATGAGCTTTAGATAAACTATATTTGTGCTCAGCCAGTCTAGTGCGTAGGGGACGAGTTGTCTTACCTACATATGTTTTCAAGCAGGGGCACCATAGAGCATAAATGACGAATGAAGTATTACAATTAGTATCTTGACAGAGACGCCGGAACCCCAAAGCAGGTGCTAGATGGATTGCAGTAGCCATACATTTACAAAAAGAACAACGTCCACAACTTTTATGAAGAAATTCCTGTGTTCTAGGGGGAGATCGAGGGACTGCTGAACAAAGTCGATCACGTAAATTCTTACCTCGCCGATATGCTACTCTAAGAGAACTCCCAGCCAATACGGGATGAGACATAAATAATTTCCAACGTTTATGTAAAGCAGAAACTATGCGATTAGACAACCCCGAATAGGGGAGAACGCAGGTTACAGTAGGTAAAACTTCTGAGTTAGCACTTGTTGCACTGGTACCAGACGTATTCGGGCATAGCAGCCACTCACGATGGTTAAACTTAGCTCTCTTATAAGCCTTTTTCAATACCGATGAGGGGTATCCCCGCTCACGGAACTTAACCAACATATTGGCAGCCTGTGTTTCAAATTCTGAATTGGAAGAACAGATGCGACGACAGCGCAGTAACTGAGAGTATGGGAGACTTTCTTTTAGATGAGGTGGATGAAAACTTGCAAAATGCAGTAATGTGTTCTTATCAGTGGGTTTAGTATACACGGTGGTCAGAAATTTCTCAGAGCTCTTGATAACGGCGACATCCAGAAAATGAATAGTTGTCTTTTGAATATTAATTTCAAACTGAATAGCAGTATTGCATTGATTCAGATAGCTGAAAAAATCTTCCAATGCAGCACGTGAGCCGCTCCATAATAAAAAGATATCATCGATATATCTATGCCATCGTAGAATAGATGAAGCAAAACTAGAACCATAAATCCACCGTTGTTCAAACGAATGCATATATAAATTAGCTAGCGATGGGGCAAATGTAGCACCCATCGCGGTACCTGAAATTTGAAGAAAGTACTCTTGCTGATATACAAAGTAATTCCGTTTCAAAGCCAATTCGGCTAAATGGGCTAAGAACTCAGTGGGGACACGGTGTGGACTTGGGCGGGCGTCCCAAACAATTGTCAAAACTTAAATCGCCTCGTCTTGTGGTATAGAAGTATAAGGCTGTCACGTCTAGAGACGCCAGCCAAGTAACTTGTTTTATAGCATCAAAATCTTCCAAAATCTGCAAAAAGTGCGTAGTATCTTTAAGGTAAGAAGGAATTTTAACCACCTCAGAACGTAAGAATTTATCCAGATAAATACCAACTCTCTCAAGCAGTGACTCATTGCTCGAGAGGATTGGTCGTCCGGGAGGATTTAACAAACTCTTGTGCACCTTTGGGAGAATATAAAAGGCAGGTATTCTGGGATATGCAGGATTCAAAAAATTATACTCCTTCTCAGTAAGAAATCCCAATTGTAAAGCATTAGTTGTCAATATCGAGACATCTTTCTGTAATTGTTCAGTTGGATCAGATGACAAACGTTTATAATGACAGATTTTATTCAATTGTAAAAGTACTTCAGCATCATAAGCGGTGGTGTCCATAACGACCACCGCGCCACCTTTATCAGCACGTTTGATAGTAATAGAACGCATCTGTGACAGTTCTTGAAGTGCTTGATATTCTACAGCTGACAAATTCCTGGAAAAATATTTGCAGTCCTTTTCAATTTTCTGAATATCAGATAGTAGCAGATGTTTAAAAGTGTACACAATTGGATCCAGCGGCCCCGGAGGGAGCCAATTTGACTTTAAACTAACTACTGAAGAATCCAAAGGCGTCATTCGATTTGCAAAAAAGATCGTTAATTGAAGAGAACGTATCAGCTTCTCTACTGCTACCCGACTAGAGAAGCTGTCATAAGTAGGACCAGAGATAAAGGATAAACCCTTAGCGAGAACTGATAATTGTGCAGATGTTAATGTCACATTAGACAGATTTAACACAGTATTATTCATTGAAAGTGGACAGAGTCTTTCTTCCGGCGCGATCGAGTCGACGGCCCGGAAAACTTTCCTGTCTTAGTCTGCTGTTTCGTAGGATGTTCTATATATTTATCTCCAGTTTTAGATGCATTATCAGAATAACCACCTTCCATACTAGAATCTGAGGAGTAGATGGAACTCCCATCTCCCTCACTTATATTGCGTTTAGGGAAATCAGAATAATTTTTCCTTCGCAGAGACCAGTTATAAATCGTTCCTTCTTTCATACGTTTTTCATCTCTAAAAATTTTTTTAACTTTTTGAGCTTTTAAATCAGCTCTATATTTCTCTATCTGTTTAAGGATCTCAGTGTGCTTCTCAGTAAACTCTTCCAAAGGTTTTAATGTAACAAGATCTTCATTAATCTCTTTAATTAACACCTGATTCTTAGTATGTGCCGAATCAACCACCAGAAGCATCAAATCCAATGAACACTTATTAAGTATCTGGTTCCATCGAGAAATGAATGCAGCATCTTCCAAAAACATGCCAGGGGCTTTCCAAATACGTAACCCTTTAGGGATAACTTCTTTCCGGCAATATTCTGCCAGTGTAAGACTATGCAGTTCCAATCTAACGCTCCTCTTTAGCTTATTAGTACATGAATCCCAATCAGGACTCCCTTTATCATCTTCTCCCAACAGAGATGGAAGTTTCAAAATCTCATTTTTTTGTTCTATGCTAAAACTAAAGGAGTCCTTCCAATTAGTTGCCATTGCGGTACAAAAATTTATTACACAAAAAACAAGAAAACCGCCCGAGAGGAATAAATATCAATAACAAAAAGCACCACCCTCTCAGTAATCCACTAATCTAAAAATCAACTGTAATTTAATTTAATTTAATTTTCTATTTGGTTTGCTAAAATATCAAACTCTATTCACAATAGCACACTAGGTAATAATTGGACCTCAGGATTTACACACCCTAGCATAGAACAAAAAAATGAGATTTTGAAACTTCCATCTCTGTTGGGAGAAGATGATAAAGGGAGTCCTGATTGGGATTCACTGAGATCCTTAAACAGATAGAGAAATATAGAGCTGATTTAAAAGCTCAATAAGTTAAAAAAATTTTAGAGATGAAAAACGTATGAAAGAAGGAACGATTTATAACTGGTCTCTGCGAAGGAAAAATTATTCTGATTTCCCTAAACGCAATATAAGTGAGGGAGATGGGAGTTCCATCTACTCCTCAGATTCTAGTATGGAAGGTGGTTATTCTGATAATGCATCTAAAACTGGAGATAAATATATAGAACATCCTACGAAACAGCAGACTAAGACAGGAAAGTTTTCCGGGCCGTCGACTCGATCGCGCCGGAAGAAAGACTCTGTCCACTTTCAATGAATAATACTGTGTTAAATCTGTCTAATGTTACATTAACATCTGCACAATTATCAGTTCTCGCTAAGGGTTTATCCTTTATCTCTGGTCCTACTTATGACAGCTTCTCTAGTCGGGTAGCAGTAGAGAAGCTGATACGTTCTCTTCAATTAACGATCTTTTTTGCAAATCGAATGACGCCTTTGGATTCTTCAGTAGTTAGTTTAAAGTCAAATTGGCTCCCTCCGGGGCCGCTGGATCCAATTGTGTACACTTTTAAACATCTGCTACTCTCTGATATTCAGAAAATTGAAAAGGACTGCAAATATTTTTCCAGGAATTTGTCAGCTGTAGAATATCAAGCACTTCAAGAACTGTCACAGATGCGTTCTATTACTATCAAACGTGCTGATAAAGGTGGCGTGGTGGTCGTTATGGACACCACCGCTTATGATGCTGAAGTACTTTTACAATTGAATAAAATCTGTCATTATAAACGTTTGTCATCTGATCCAACTGAACAATTACAGAAAGATGTCTCGATATGACAACTAATGCTTTACAATTGGGATTTCTTACTGAGAAGGAGTATAATTTTTTGAATCCTGCATATCCCAGAATACCTGCCTTTTATATTCTCCCAAAGGTGCACAAGAGTTTGTTAAATCCTCCCGGACGACCAATCCTCTCGAGCAATGAGTCACTGCTTGAGAGAGTTGGTATTTATCTGGATAAATTCTTACGTTCTGAGGTGGTTAAAATTCCTTCTTACCTTAAAGATACTACGCACTTTTTGCAGATTTTGGAAGATTTTGATGCTATAAAACAAGTTACTTGGCTGGCGTCTCTAGACGTGACAGCCTTATATACTTCTATACCACAAGACGAGGCGATTTAAGTTTTGACAATTGTTTGGGACGCCCGCCCAAGTCCACATCGTGTCCCCACTGAGTTCTTAGCCCATTTAGCCGAATTGGCTTTGAAACGGAATTACTTTGTATATCAGCAAGAGTACTTTCTTCAAATTTCAGGTACCGCGATGGGTGCCACATTTGCCCCATCGCTAGCTAATTTATATATGCATTCGTTTGAACAACGGTGGATTTATGGTTCTAGTTTTGCTTCATCTATTCTGCGATGGCACAGATATATCGATGATATCTTTTTACTATGGAGCGGCTCACGTGCTGCATTGGAAGATTTATTCAGCTATCTGAATCAATGCAATACTGCTATTCAGTTTGAAATTAATATTCAAAAGACATCTATTCATTTTCTGGATGTCGCCGTTATCAAGAGCTCTGAGAAATTTCTGACCACCGTGTATACTAAACCCACTGATAAGAACACATTACTACATTTTGCAAGTTTTCATCCACCTCATCTAAAAGAAAGTCTCCCATACTCTCAGTTACTGCGCTGTCGTCGCATTTGTTCTTCCAATTCAGAGTTTGAAACACAGGCTGCCAATATGTTGGTTAAGTTCCGTGAGCGGGGATACCCCTCATCGGTACTGAAAAAGGCTTATAAGAGAGCTAAGTTTAACCATCGTGAGTGGCTGCTATGCCCGAATACGTCTGGTACCAGTGCAACAAGTGCTAACTCAGAAGCTTTACCTACTGTAACCTGCGTTCTCCCCTATTCGGGGTTGTCTAATCGCATAGTTTCTGCTTTACATAAACGTTGGAAATTATTTATGTCTCATCCCGTATTGGCTGGGAGTTCTCTTAGAGTAGCATATCGGCGAGGTAAGAATTTACGTGATCGACTTTGTTCAGCAGTCCCTCGATCTCCCCCTAGAACACAGGAATTTCTTCATAAAAGTTGTGGACGTTGTTCTTTTTGTAAATGTATGGCTACTGCAATCCATCTAGCACCTGCTTTGGGGTTCCGGCGTCTCTGTCAAGATACTAATTGTAATACTTCATTCGTCATTTATGCTCTATGGTGCCCCTGCTTGAAAACATATGTAGGTAAGACAACTCGTCCCCTACGCACTAGACTGGCTGAGCACAAATATAGTTTATCTAAAGCTCATCTAGATACTCCTTTGGTGCAACATTGGACTTTATTTTCTCATACTTTTGAAGATGTTCGCTGCACAGTTTTAGAAGTGGTGCCTTTTAATATCCGACGGGGCGATAGAGGACTTCAGTTGCTTCAGAAAGAACAGAAGTGGATTCATTCCTTACATACTCTAGATCCAGACGGCTTAAATGATAAGATCGACTGGGCTCTATTTTTCTAAAGAATACGTTGACTATTGCAGTTCCTGTCTACTCTCCTCTTGGTTTTATTTTGTTAATGATCTATTTATGTTAAGTTTTGTGTTTTGTCTATAAAGTTGTTGAAAGGGGCTGATGGTATTAATAAATTGATTGGCACCTGTTTTTGACCGCTGACTTAGGACGCCAGTGAGCTGTTGTTTGAGGAGACTCTGTTTGTGTCTGAAAAAGAAGAAAGCATAGCTCGTGAATTATGTTTATCCCTTGTTCCTGAAGAAGCCTTGTGGCGAAACGGGAGCTTTCGTAGGACAGTGGGACCGTGGCGAGTGGTCTTATGGGCATATTGCCGGAGTTAACAGTGCCGTGCAGAGATGTTCGTCACTAGCTCTATAGCAGATAAGTACTAGCTTGCTCTTTATATGGTGCAATTGCAGTATATTGGCTTAAGATTTCCTCAACTTTCTTTTGCAGTTTCTGTGGATATCGAGATTGGATACTCTTATGAAAAACCTTGATTCTTATGCCTCATATAAGCATTAGAAGCTATTTGCTGTACTCTCTGCTTTATAGTAATCACGGAAAATATTGGACACTTTTAACACTGGTGGTATGTTTTGTGTATGGTATGGCTGTATGTAGGTTTTGCTACGTTGGTATGAATGGATTAGTGAATTCTTATTTTTTGATGTTGGTATGAATGAGAAATGAATCCTTATGTGTAGTTGATGGTAGGGAAAGTATAGTAATTTATTCTCTTTGAGAGGTCTTGATTAAATATTAATTAAAGTTTGTTGAAGCTTGTCAAGGTTTAGGACCTATGATGTAAGTGTCCACCATTTCCCTATGGTGATAAATTTCGCCAAATGGAGGGTGTGTAAATCCTGAGGTCCAATTATTACCTAGTGTGCTATTGTGAATAGAGTTTGATATTTTAGCAAACCAAATAGAAAATTAAATTAAATTAAATTACAGTTGATTTTTAGATTAGTGGGTTACTGAGAGGGTGGTGCTTTTTGTTATTGATATTTATTCCTCTCGGGCGGTTTTCTTGTTTTTTGTATAAATACTCGACCCATCGGAATCACTTGACATGCAAAGTTAAGCAAGCTAATCAACGCCTGCATTTCCTTCAATGTTAATTTCGAGGAAGCCAACACATTCACAACCAGAACCTGCAACTTAACTACCTTTTGCATCGGCAAGCGCACCACCATTTGATCGGAATCTAACTCGACTTCCAAGAATGTGAGCCTAGTACATGGTCCCTCCGTCTTCCCGTCCGCCAAAGGCACCCCCAACTCGCCCGCTACACTCATGAAACCCTCCAACAGCTCTGTACACGCTGTCGTGTGCGGAGCCCCCACAAACAAGAAATCATCCAAATAATGCACTACTTCAGACCTACCCACCCGGCGCATCACCGCCCACTGCAGGAAGGTACTGAACTTTTCAAAGTAAGCGCACGACACCGCACAACCCATCAGCATGCATTTGTCGAAATAAAACCCATCGTCAAAACGGAAACCTAACAAATGAAAGGAAGTGGGGTGAACTGGCAACAGACGAAACGCCGACTCAATATCCACCTTCGCCATCACTGTGCCACACCCAGCCTGCCTGACCAACTCCACTGCCCTGTCGAACGAAGCATAGTGCACTGTACAACACTCACGCGGTATGTGATCATTCACCGAGGACCCCACCGGACACGACAAATTGTGAATCATCTGGAACTTCCCCGGTTGTTTCTTGGGAATAATTCCCAAAGGGGATACCACAAACTCTGGAAAGGGGGGGCTGGGCAAACGGCCTGGCCACCCTACCTAACTTCAATTCCTCCATCAACTTCTGTGCCACAGCCAAAAAAACGCCTCACCGATGGGGAATTATGCGCTGCTGTGACCACCACAACTCCCTGCACCGGTATGACAAAACCAAACTGAAAACTAAACTGCAAAACTTCCCTATCCCTTCGCTTCGGGTATTGCTGAAGCCACCCCTTTAAAATCTCAACCCGTATAGGCGTCGGTGCCATGTCAAACTCCCCTCTGCTACTTAGGGGCCAGTGGAGTGGGCAACCCTGTACCCCTCTTAAGGCATTTTGCTGCGGAATGCCCTCCACCACAGGCCGAGCAGACGTGCCGTAACTTGCAATCCGGGAAGGGACAGGTGGACTTATTGAAACGCCAGCATACGTCTCCCCCACTGCTGGCCACTGATCTACTGGGCACCGCGGCTCCCTCCCCCCCGAAAGGAACGACTCGCCCCATGGTGGACGCCACTCCTCCTTTTCCCAAGCACCCCCTGCTACCGCCCTAACCGACATCTGGGTGAGCCATAAGTTAATGTCCTGCGTGCCCCAGGTTAACAACTTGTTCTCCATTTTATCCCTAAACCTTTCATCATAATTAAGCCACGACGAACCTTCATGGGTCTGCGATGCTTCCAATATCGAATCAGCATATGCCAGCAACATCCCATTCTGACCCGGATAGTGCCGCCCCCAAACACTAGCCAACCGCAGGAAGGCCCGCACCCAGTTCACAATCGTCCGAGACACCTTCCTAATTTGACCCACTTTCTCGTCCTTCTTGCACTTCTTCCTGCTCTTTCCTGACCGCTTACGCCCCTCCAGCAGGCGGAAAATGTCAGTGTATTTCCACTTGCGAATTCTTTGTCTCAGCTTCCTCGGAACTCCTTCCCATAACTCCGACAAGGTCGCCAGATTCGGAGTCCCCCCCAAGGGACCACTCACTGCTGCCGCCTCTTCTCGCACTTCCGGCCCCCCACCTCCGCTCTCCGATGATGATCCCGATGAACCTGAAAACGAAGAAGACGATGATGTCGAACTTCGTCGCCACCGACACGTATGCTTTCTCTTCCGCCTCGCTTTTCCCGACCGACCTCCCCGCACGCCGCTACCCTTGCCCCCTGCAGCCCCGGCAATTTGGGATTCACCCGCAGCAGCCACGTGCCCTGAAGCCATCGCCGTCGGATGCTGTACCCCTTTCGCTGAATCCGTACACGACCATTCCTCACTCAAACCGGAAGCCTCCACTCCTGCCACCAAGCCTCTGCACGGTGTAGCGGATGTGGCATTCCTGGTCTCCATCGTACGTTCCACTGGTCTCTGTGCTGGTCCCGGCGATGCCAGAAAAGGCACCTGTGGAGAAATAAATGGAAAAGCAGGAGAGGGGAAATACCCGCAAACCATGTCAGTTGCCACACCCCCGCCCAATTGGCCCGCGATGGGCCTTGGCCCCCCCCATCCACTGATCCCAAGTGTACTGCCGCCCTGCCGCCCCATAGTTCATCGACCCCCCCCCCAACCCAATCCCCAAAGCCCAATCGCATCCAGCCTCCCACCTGGCTACACCCTGCCCATGACAGCCCCGAGGACCACCTCTCTCTACCATCCCTGGATGGACCGGTGCCCTCGTACTCTGGTGTACCTCTAGTCCCCCACCCATGTCTAAACTAGCATCCTGCTCCCCTTGAGGACCTTCTCGACCCCCAGCCCCTGGCGTAGGCACTGAGGCTTCTCCCTCTAACCCTCCAGCCTCGAGCAGGCACCCGGCACCCTGTCCCCAAGCTCAGCCGCCCCCCCTTGACCTCCTTGCTAAGAGGGAGGTCATGGCCCTCCCCACCCCTCTTTGCGAGGCCGAGCACTCAGCCGCACCCCGTCGGCCCCTCCTGACCACTCCCTGCCCTCTAGAAACCCCCCCATCCTGTCACCCTCCCCCCTAGCCCCCAGTCTGCCCCCCGGCATCCTTTTATTCCCGGCATCCCCTTAACCTTCTGGCTAATCAGATGCAGCAGATTATGTTTTTTTTTTTTTTTTAAATATATATATATCCCACCAGTCCTTAGCCCCTTCTCTCCCGATTCACCCCCTCTACAGCAGCCTGAACACATGGATCGCCTCCGATTGGCTCCCCCATGTGCTCACGTGGGCGGAGCCAATCAATTCAAAGGATGCGATCGGCGTCATGAGACACACCCACCCACAGCACCCCCTGACTCACACACAGCATGGCAGGGTCCTGCACCCGGTTACCCGCAGGCGCCGGGATGCTGCCCGCGCCTTAGCTCTTATGCAGTCACTACAAACAGGTACTGGATACATTCCCTTGTCCCCATAGGGCTCACAGTCTATGTGTACCTGAGGCAACAGAGGGTTAAGTGGCTTGCCCAAGGCCACAAGGATTACTCATAGGGCTAGAAACCCAGTCCCTCTGGCCTGAGATTGCTGTCCCCAGGTGGGACTTGAACTCCCAACCCTCTAGCCTGAGGTGCCATGTCTTAGCCACTAGGCCACTCCTCTGTTGTTTCAGGAGCTTTAGTTTGAAAAATATTTTTGTTGTTGTTTGTTTTATGTGTGCAGTGAAGCTGAGGGAGTGATTATGACACCTAAGTATTTTACTTCGGTTTTAACTTGAATGTTGATGTCGTTGATTTTGATTGAGGTTGGTGGGAAGAAGCTCTTGTTTCTTGTAACATACATCGCATCCGTTTTTGAGAAGTTAATGTGGAGATTGTGGGTTCTTCAGCCATGTTTTGATTTCTGAGAAGCATTCTGTGGGTTGTTTCAGTGAAGGATTTAGTAAGTCCCAGGGTATGTAAATCATTATGTCATCTGCGTAAATATGGTAATTTATGCGGAATCTTTTAAAGATGGAACAGATTGGTTGTAAGTAAATATGAAAGAGAAACGCAGAAAGGGGGGAGCCTTGTGGGAGACCCTGTTCCTGTTTGTATGTGTCTGAGGTTTGTTGATCAATTCTCACTTGCTGAGTCCTATCCGATAAGTAAGAGCAGAGCCATTTCAATACTATTTCTGTAATTCCCATCTGTTGAAGTTGTTTGCATTAGCTGGTGGATGACACTGTTGAATGCAGTGGTCATATCAAGAAAGATGAGAAGGAATATTTATTTAGAGTTGTCAATTCCTCTAGCAAGTGTGTCTATTAGTACCGTGAGGAGTGTTTCCACTCCATGGTAAGGTCAAAAACGGTATTGTTGATCATCTAATGGGGCAGTGGATTCAATATGGTCTTGTAATTGGATTAGTACTGTTTTTTCGATTAGTTTAGCCATGAGTGGTAGGCTAGATATTGGTCTGTAGGATGTTGGGGAACTTTTGTTGCTGGACGTGTTTTTTAGGATTGGGCGTATTTGTGCATGTTTAAGAGGGGCTGGTAGATATCCATTCTTGAGTGAGAGATTTATAATTGAGAGGATAAATGAGAAAAGTTCTGGAATGGCTAGTTTGATCCAGTTTACTGGACATGGATCAAGGTAAGTTGTGGTGGTGTTTAGTTTGGATAAGATGTTTTTAAGGGCGTCTTTGGATAATGAGTGAAAGGCAGGCCATTGAGATATGTGTGGGGGTGGGTTTGTGTTTTGTGGTGGGGTAAGGGTGATTTTTGTTTTAGTTCATGTAGAAAGTAGGAAGGGTCTGGGGTGAAATTGAATGGGCAGCGGAGCTTTTGTTGGTTGAATTATTGCTTAGTGTTTGGATAATACCAAACGGTTCCCATGGGCAGTTTAGGGCTTTTGAAAGTTGGTTTGAGTATTAGGTTTTTTTTAGCTTCATTGATACGTTCTTTGTATAGAGTGAGTGTATTTATGTAGGTGGAATAGGTGGATTTAGTTTTCGATTGACTTCATTTGCGCTCAGCTTTGCGTAGTTCACTCCTTATTTGTTTTATTTCTAGGTTGTACCATGGGGCATTTTGTCTTTTATGATTTTTTGTCATGTGCTTAGGACTCTGTTTTGTGGTAGCTGTGTTAGATATGGTGGAGTTCCACATTGATAGTGCTTTGTCTAGGTCTATGGGGTCTGTGAGAAGGTATGGGATAGTTTGGTTTAGAAATTCTTCCTTGTTGAATTTTTTGAATCTGTTGACTTTTTGTGAGGTTATGGGTTTGATTGATATTGTATCGTTTATTGGGATATGGAATTTTATAAGATGGTGATCAGACCAGGGGACAGGCTGTATTTCTAGGGTAGTGTGATCATAGGTGTGTATGAGATCTCTGGGTAGAAAGATGAGGTCCAGTGTGTTACCTTTTCGGTATGTATTCTCCTCTATGATTTGGAAGTAGTTGAGTTCTTCAGTGTTTTTTAAGAATGTTTCTCTTTGTGAATCTGGGATTGAGGGGAGATTAAATTCTCCAAGCAGTATAAGTGGTTTTGCCTCAGAGGATGTGCCAATGAGTTCTATTAAGGTGTCCAGGTTTTCAGGTTTTGGGTCCAGTGATCTGTAAATTAGGCATATTAGGAATTGTTTTATATTTATAGTTAGGCTGTCTAGATTTTTAATGTTGTTGGAGGCTGTTAAGGATGCTTTGAGGGTTTATTTTATGATGATAAGTACACTACTACCTCTCTTTGTTGGTCTATGTGTGTGAAAGATTTCATATCCTGGACTCATTAGTTGATTGAATGTGACTGCGTCTGTATCAGTAAACCACGTCTCTGTGATAAATATAATGTCAGGGTTCGACTCAGATATTAGGTCTTGTACAATTGGGAGTTTCTTTCTCAAAGATCTGGCATTCAAAAGGTAGTAAGATAGGAGTTGTTGCTTGGGTGGAATCGCCTTAGTTTCAGAAGACTGAATTGGGTTTATTCTTATATTGATGAGTCTATTGGGATTAGCGTTGTTGTTGTGTGGTATGTTATAGTAGATGGGGGGTGAATATATCTGTTTGGGTTGTAGATGGATGGTATGGAGTAAGTGGGTGATAGGTTTAGGCTCACTAAGTCGTCACTAAAGCAGTGATTAGAATATAGAGAAGCGTTAGTGTTCTTGTAGTTTAAGTTTAAAACCCAGCAGAGAGCTTTCAGTTTAAATTCAGAACCCAGCAGAGAACTTTCAGTTTAAATTTAAAATCCAGCAGAGGGTTTTCAATTTAAATTTAAAACCCAGCAGAGAGCTTTCAGTTTAAATTCAGAACCCAGCAGAGAACTTTCAGTTTAAATTTAAAACCCAGCAGAGGACTTTCAGTTTTAATTCAGAACCCTCCAAACACAATTATATCACCAAACCCCCTGTGAAACAAACTCAACTTTTTTTGTTGGATAATACCGGAAAGGGACATGGACTGAAAACCATGTTCTCCACACGGCTATATCCTATTTAATCATTATTTTAAAAAACTCAATAAATCATCTCAAAAGTAGTCTTTTGTTACTTAGCTGATTCGAGAACTGGAGCACGATGTGCACGTTTCGGGTTGAACACCCTGTTTCAAGTGCTAACATGTCATGTAAAAATCCCCAGGCTGAAGACTGTGGTCAAAGGAACTCATTTTGCCTCTGTAGAAGAGATCAAGGCCACTGCGACGAGGGAGCTGAGGGACCTTTGGAGGAGGACTTTACCAAGTGCTTCCGTACATGGCAGAAATGAATGCAGAAGTGCATTAACTCTAGGGGTGATTACTTTGAAGGGGACAATGTGTAATTTCTCTGTCGATTTTGTAATAAAACATTTATGGGACAGTCTCATTTCTTTTTTGTCATACCTCGTACGCCGAATTCTATGAAAAATCACTCCATACAAACATACAAATAATCAAAGTGGAAAACTATCTTACACTGGGAGAACTGTTAATGAAGCAGTATTTCTTTTAGCTCCCAGGAAGTCTCAGAACTCAGCAGCGCTCAAAACTGATAGTTTACTTTTAAGTAAAACATTGGCGCCTGATAGCATCAACGACAAACCTGGGAGTGTTTTTCTTTTACTGTTGCTTTCAAAAAATCACCAGTTCGCCACCACCTGTGTGTCAGAAACTATTAAAATTCAAAAACTCTTATCTCAATTGATCTTCCTCTACGCCTCCCTCGGCGCCTCTGTAGCGTTTCACTCCCAAAAAGGAGTTTCTTCAGGAGGGTCTGGAAATATAGAACAATAAACAACAATAGCCCTGAAACCTCTTCATAATCCCCACTGTGATTCAAATTATGTATATTATGAACTCAAAATGTCAAGATATTGTTTGAAAAAATGTGAGAATGCACTTACTTACTAAACAACTGCTGCCCGCGTTCCAAATTAAACTTGTTCATGCTGTTAAAAAACACCGCGCATGCGGACTGGCCACCCCTAGAGCTCTTTATAGATGACATTGACCTATCCCATGACTAATGCCAATCCAGTGATGTTCAACTCTTTCACCCTGATTTCTCAAGGTGTTTATTCATGCTGCTAGAAACTCCGCACATGCGGACTAGCAACCTCATAAAATTCATGTTGGATGACGCTGACCTTATTCACTACTAGTGTCAATTAATGGTATTCATCTCTCTAACTTTTATATACCACTTTCATTAAAGGCATACCTTCCATTCTATGGAGGAATTCAAACCATAAGGTTGTAAAGTATTCATTGAAAAAATCCAACGTTGTTCATAAAATAATAACGTCTCATCTAAAGTTTTGCCTCTCATTGCTGACCAGATTCGGTCTATACAAAAACACCGTAAATGATCAAATTCATGTTGTAACTCCATGCAATGTTGGACTAGCGGTGCTGTCAAGACCTTGCATCGCAGCCGACTCTTATGTTCTAATATTCGAATTTTGAACGGTCTGTTGGTTTTACCAATATACAATTTATTGCACGGGCATTTGATGGCTTCTCGGCCCTACTTCGGGTAGGACCAATGGACCATCTGATGATCATGTTAATTTAATCACCAGGTTCTCACCATTGAGTTATAAGATTCAAAGAATAATTTTGAAACATGCAACTTTGTTGAAGACTATCCCAGGTTTAGAAGAGAAGAACATCAGATGTGTCTGGCAACGCAACGCTAATTTAAAGGAACAGCTTAGTCCTGCTGTTTTACGATCTCCTATGATTAGAAGTGAAATCCCTGAAACAAGAGGACACAAGAGATGTGGCGAGTCTATGATTTGTAGCGTCACAGAGGATTTAACTGAATTTACTTATTTGGGGAAAACATATGTTCTGAAACAAACAATGTCTTGTAACACCACCTCAGTGATATTTGCCATCAAATGCCCGTGCAATAAATTGTGCATTCTCACATTTTTTCAAACAATATCTTGACATTTTGAGTTCATAATATACATAATTTGAATCACAGTGGGGATTATGAAGAGGTTTCAGGGCTATTGTTTATTGTTCTATATTTCCAGACCCTCCTGAAGAAACTCCTTTTTGGGAGTGAAACGCTACAGAGGCGCTGAGGGAGGCGTAGAGGAAGATCAATTGAGATAAGAGTTTTTGAATTTTAATAGTTTCTGACACACAGGTGGTGGCGAACTGGTGATTTTTTGAAAGCAACAGTAAAAGAAAAACACTCCCAGGTTTGTCGTTGATGCTATCAGGCGCCAATGTTTTACTTAAAAGTAAACTATCAGTTTTGAGCGCTGCTGAGTTCTGAGACTTCCTGGGAGCTAAAAGAAATACTGCTTCATTAACAGTTCTCCCAGTGTAAGATAGTTTTCCACTTTGATTATTTTTATGTTTGTATGGAGTGATTTTTCATAGAATTCAGATTATATTCCACTCCAA
This sequence comes from Ichthyophis bannanicus, assembly GCA_033557465.1. Taxonomy (NCBI): domain Eukaryota; kingdom Metazoa; phylum Chordata; class Amphibia; order Gymnophiona; family Ichthyophiidae; genus Ichthyophis; species Ichthyophis bannanicus. Next base: position 829,178,702 of record CM066035.1, read on the forward strand.
GAAGACCAGCATTTTCTTGTAATGATATACCTCGTACGCCATCAAAATATGGAAAGACTAGGGGACATGCAGTGAAAAGCTGCAGTGTAACCTATTTAAGACTAATAAGAGAAAATATTTTTTCACTCAACGTGTAAACAAACTCTGTAATTCGTTACCAGAAGACTTAATTAGTGTAGCTGGGTTTAAAAAAGGTTTGGACAAGTTCCTGGAGGAAAGATCCATAAACCATTAGTAAAGGGGATCCTGGAAATCTACTGCTTGCCCCAATACATCATTGTGGAACCTGTGTCTTTTGGGGAAACTGCTAGGTACTTGTGACCTAGATTGGCCGCTGATGGAAACAGGATATTGGGCTTGATGGACCTTGGTCTGACCCAGTATGGCACCCCTATCCTATGGCTTTACTTTGTTGCCCATGGAGGCCAGAATAACATTTTAAATTCTGAAAACCTGACTGGCTGTGGGGTCCCTGGGCTAAGGATTCTTTTTGGACTGGTTTGGGGATCACTAACAGATCGCCATAGCAAGGCTGTGCCTAGCATCAAAACAGACCGCATATTTCTTCTTTAGTGAAATATATGACAATTATGAGTAAGAGTCGGTAGAGTCATGGCAAGCCTTGGATTTCAGGGTAGCCATGACACCTGCACCAATAAACATCCAGTCATGTACTGTTGCCTGTAGTGTGCTGGCTGTAGAAGCCAGTTACCATGGAGACACCTTTTGTTTACATTGGCAGACATCTCATAAGCTAGGACTAAAGTTCTTCTTGCTGATGTAACAAAACACAACATAGCATGCCTGCTTCATGGTTTTATTAGATTTTTCTGTATCAAGAACTTATGGACTAGATCTGTAGAACCAAGTTTTTAATGTAACATTGCATTTTGTTTCAAGAAGCACTTTTGTACTGTGCATAAAGGGCTTCATTAAAAGTACTTGTTCTTGCACAATAGCTATATCAGTGTTCCCATTGTGATCCTGATGGTTTTTGTCTTTTTTAATGGATTTCATCTTGAGTTTTCAAAGTACCCCCTGGGGTTAATTGTGCAGTATAGGAAGCCACAAAGCACTATTAATGAGCTGTTCAGGGCAAATTGCCAACTCTATCTTGTATTGATCCCTGAAAAATAGAAGAGCTGAAAACTTGTGCTGTTTTCTATTTGGCACACGCAACATTTCAATAATACCAGAGCTGGATCTCTCTCTGTTCTTTCTCTTCAAATAAATTAATCATAAGACCAGAAAGGAAGTAATAACACTAAAGTTCTCCTAGGACAAGCAGGATGTGTCAGCCACACCTGGTGACGTCATCCGACGGCGCCGTGACGGAAGTGCTCTCTAGCTCAGAAGCTTCTGAGCATGTGTGAGGTGGTCCCACCTCCCCGGTCCGCCCCTAGTCCGACCAGTTTCAATTCTTCCGCCTTTGCCTCAAGACGGATTTCTACTCTCTCTCACCTACTATGCCTAAACCTAGATTTAAACAATGTCTGCGATGCAAGCGGAAAATGAATATCACCGATACTCACCAGAATTGCCTCAGATGCCTCGGGGCATCTCATAATGTCGAGGACTGTTCCTGCTGTGCCCGGATGTCCCCCAGGGCACGAAAACTCAGGGATTATTCTCTTAAAGACTTCCTGACCGCTCCGGAGCAAGCTCCTCAGACCGGCACCTCAGAGCGCGGTAAGTCCGCCAAAGGGAAAGCTCCCGTTAAAGCCTCTCACCGGGCGGCCAAGGGCTCTGCGCCCCCACCTCCGACGGAAGGGTCTCCCTCCTCCGCGGCCTCTGCGGTGCCTGGGGTAAGCCCCCCCACTGCCGGCTGCTCCTTGGATGTACCTCCATGCGGCTCCAGCGTCCCGGTTCTGTCGCTGCCCAGGGGAAGCCCCCCCTCTGCCTGCCGCTCCTCGGGACACTCTCCTCAGCCATGCGGCTCAGGCAGCCACGGCCAAGATGGCGCCGCCCACGTGGCCTCACCAGACTCTGCCCTCAGAGACTCATTTCCAAACCAGATTGGCCGGAGCGGGTCCCTCATCAGCGCTGACGTCAGCCTGCCTCCTCAGCGCCGATTGCCTTTGCCCCGAGCCAGCGAACATGGGGCTGCAGCAGAAATCCATCTCCGCACCGACAGACATCGCGCCGACGGCACCCAACGCAGCAGCCATCACAAATGCCACAGCAGCCATCACAAACGCCGTACCGACAGCCGGGAGTCCCCCCATCGGCGCGGCAACAGCGGCAAGAGCCATTCAAGTGCCCACAGGAGCAAGAGGCACAGGAGGGACTGTCACTCCCGATCCAGCAGTGGGAGCGCTGCCAGTGGGTCCTCCCGCGGCCGCGGGAAAAACAGGCGATCCAGCTCCCATTACAGCAGAGGACACAGGAGCAACAACTCTTCTGGGTCCAGCACTTCTGAAGCAACTTTACAGCTGCTGACACGCCTGGTGCAACAAACTGCTCCTCCAGGCCGGGATAACTTATCTGCAGCCCCCTTGGATGTACAACCTTCAGCTGAGCACAGGGAGAGATACCCCACTCTGGCCTTGCCTGAGCGAACTCCTTCAAGAGACCGGAGTCTGTCCCCTACGCTGGGACCAGACTCGGGAGGGAGCGCGGAAGAGGAAGAGGGACCGGAATCCCCTTCATCCAAATCTACTCCAAACGAGCAGGGGGAGATGCAGACGCAGGTACCTGAAGACCTTACCTATCCTAAATTCTTGAAGAAAGTCGTTGCCAAACTGGGCCTTACCAAGGAGGAGGCCTCCGACAAGAAGGATCTGGAGGTCATGAAATACCTCAACGGCCCCAAGCCGGCCTTGGCTCTCCCCCTCCACCGGAAGCTCAAGGACAAGCAGTCCACCCTTTGGCAGTCCCCTGCCTCTGGTCAAGCCTGCGCCAGACGTCTGGACAGCAAATACCTCCTCCAGACAGCGCCTGGCTTTGACAAGCCTCAGCTGCCCCACCAATCCATTGTGGTAGCTTCAGCGCTCAAGAGATCTAAGTCTTCACGCACACAAGCTACCCATCCTCCAGGTCGGGAACCTAAGCTCCTCGACGACCTAGGGCGGAAAGTATTCCAGGGAGCTATGCTGAGTGCCAAGATATCAGCGCATCAATTCCAACACCTGTTGTTCCAAGACGCCGTCCTAGCGGAACTTAAGGGCCAACTGCTCACTCTTCCTAAGCAATCCCAGCACACAACTTCAGCCACGCTCCAAGAACTGGCCGAATGCTCCAAGCACCTGATGAGCACGGCCTTCGATGCCTTTGACACGGCCATCCGGACGGCGGACATGGCCATTGCGGCTCGCCGCTGGGCCTGGCTACGTGCTTCCGGCCTGTCGGATAACACTCACGACAGGATTGCTGACGCGCCCTGCCTGGGAGACTCCCTTTTCGGGGACAAGGTCGCTGACACGGTGAACGGCCTAAAGGAGGACTGCACCACTCTGAAAACATTAGCGGCAGACGGACTCGAACGCCCCTCCTGGTCACAGAAAGGGAACTATTTCCGCAAGCCCTTCTCCTCGTCAAAAAGATACTACGGGTCCAATAGACAGTGGCAGGCCCCGAAATTCAAGCAGAACTACAACAAATCGTCCTTTCAGAGACAACCGCAAAGAGAACGCAAACAGAAGCAAGCAAACCCTCAGCAGTCCGGTAAGAACACATCCTCCTTCTGACAATCCACTCCGGCTGGCCACGAGTGTCCCCTCTGCCCCGCTGGTGGGAGGCCGCTTGTCCAGCTTCCTGTCTGCCTGGCAGGAAATCACCACGGACCAGTGGGTCATCCAGATTATCCAAGCAGGCTACCGCTTACGGTTCTCCTCCCCACCGTGGCAGCACACGCAACCCACCAGCAAACCTCCACTGCACCTGGAAGCTGCCCTCTCGGAACTCCTGCAGCAACTCATCAGGGCACGGACGATCGAGCGGGTTCCCTCCAATGAAATCAACACTGGCTTTTACTCCCGGTACTTCCTTATTCCCAAGAAGTCCGGGGGCCTTCGCCCTATTCTGGACCTCCGCAAGCTGAACAACTTCCTCTTGAAGGAGAAGTTTCGAATGTACTCCCTGAACTCCATCCTTCCCCTCATCAGAGCGGGGGACTGGATGGCTACTCTGGACCTGCAGGACGCTTACTCTCACATCCCAATCCACACCTCTCACAGGAAATTCCTGAGGTTCATAGCAATGGGTTGCCACTACCAATATCGTGTGCTTCCCTTCGGCCTCTCCCGAGCTCCCAGAGTCTTCACGAAGTGCGTAGCTGTGGCAGCAGCACACCTCCGCTGACAAGGGCTCGCCATCTTTCCCTACCTGGACGACTGGCTGATATCGGCATCCTCTGCCCCAGAACTCATAACAGCAGTGCGAGAGACGACGACCCTGCTGACCAAGCTGGGTTTCTTACTCAACAGGGAGAAGTCTCGGTTAGAACCCACCCAATGCACGGAGTTCATCGGGGCGATAATCGACACTACCACATCCAAGGCCTTCCTTCCCGAGAACCGGCAGAAAACCATCATCCACCTGGCCAAGAAGGTATCAACTGCAAAACAGACCAAGGCCCATGACATCCTACGCCTTCTGGGTCACATGGCAGCGACTACTTCAGTCCTGCCCTTCGCCAGATTGCACATGCGCACACTCCAATGGCACCTGCACTCACACTGGAAGCAACTGTCTCAACCACTCACCACCCTCATCCCGATCAAACCAAGGGTAAGCCAGAGCCTACGCTGGTGGATGGTTTCAGCCAATCTCGCCGTGGGCAAGAGCTTGCAGCCCTGCGGCTATCAGCTCATCCTGACCACGGACGCCTCCTCCACGGGTTGGGGAGCCCACCTGCTACACCTCAGCACACAAGGAGCTTGGACCAGAGTGGAACAATCCCTCCACATCAACGTTCTCGAGCTCCGGGCGGTCAAGTATGCACTCCAGACCTTCATGCCCCACCTTGCTGGGAAGACAGTCTTGATCCGGACCGACAATCAGGTGGCAATGTTCTACCTCAACAAGCAAGGGGGTACGGGCTCTCATCCTCTCTGCAGGGAGGCACTCGAGACATGGTCTTTGGCCCTGGCCCACAACTGCCTGCTGCAAGCGACTTACCTCCCGGGAGAGCAGAACACGCTAGCGGACAGACTGAGCAGGCTGCTCCAACCCCACGAGTGGACACTTCACGAGGACGTGGCGGAATCCATCTTCCTACGTTGGGGGAATCCACGGATCGACTTCTTTGCCACAGAGGTCAATTCCAGATGCCCCCTCTTCTGCTCGAAATGCCCCTCACCCCTGAGAGTGGCCTCCGATGCATTTGCAGTACCGTGGGGGGATTGGGAACTGGCCTACACCTTCCCCCCAACCCCCCTCCTGACAGCCACCATACAGTGCATCATCAACGACAAGGCACACATCATCCTGATTGCGCCCTACTGGCCACGACAGATGTGGTTCTCCCTGCTACTGCAGCTCTCACAGGAACCTCCCATCCGATTACCGCTGCGACCGGATCTGCTCACCCAGAACGACGGCAAGACCTGGCACCCCAATCTCCAGACTCTTGCATTGACAGCCTGGAGGCTGAGAGGGTAGGCCTCCGCGACCTCCACTTACCCGCAGAGGTACAGCGAATCGTGCTGGCATCCAGGAGACCGTCCACTACAAAGTCATACAGTCTCAAGTGAAAACGTTTCAGTATCTGGTGTGCAGGCCAAGGAATTCCACCAGCCTCTTGCCCTGTCCCTATGGTGCTACAGTACCTCTCCTCTCTCTTCAGCCTGGGCTTGAAGCCTCAGTCCATCAAGATACACCTCGCAGCCATTGCGTCCCTGCATCAGCTGCGAAGCGGCTCACACAAGGGCTCCATGGCCGCCCTTCCCATCGTGGCCCGCTTCATGAGAGGCCTCAGGAACCTGCAGCCCCCGGTTCAGAAACCAGTTCCCTCTTGGGACCTCAACATTGTCCTCCAGCAGCTGACACAGGAGCCCTTCGAGCCCCTGCCCTCCGCGGCAGGAAAATTCCTATCCTGGAAGACACTCTTCCTCATCGCCATCACATCCGCAAGGAGGGTTAGTGAGCTACAGGCCTTAGTGGCTCACCCCCCGTACACCAAGATTCACCACAACAGGGCATCCCTCCGGACACACCCGAAGTTTGTCCCTAAGGTCGC